>CM071803.1:44803508-45546008 GCA_036559045.1 Platycarya longipes | reverse complement strand
CAAAGTCGAGTCCAATGACTTTTGGTGGAGCCAATGATTATGCAGTTTAGGAGAGCACGCAACCCCCTACGTGGCAAGCATAATCTATATCCTGTTTATACCATGTTTATACCCCCTTTAAACCCTTTTTAAACCTTGTTTATACCTTATTTAAACCTTGTTTATACCTTATTTTAACCCTGTTCAAAGACATGCAATGTAGCTAATAGGCATGAAAGTTAAGAGACCTAACAATATTATACATAGCCTGAAAGTTGAGTCCAAACAACTTCGGCGGAGCCAAAGTCAAGCCAATGTTGTGGAGTTCGATAGACCCCAGCATCGACCTTTTATTGGCAAGAAATTGAGCCTAAAGATATTTGACTCAGCCAATTGGCATGGAGATCAAGAGAACTCAAGACCATATAGATTGCCCCTAAAGTCGAGTCCCAAAAATCTCGATGGAGTCGATAGGCATGAAGGTCTAGAGACCATGGGATTCCTTACTTAGCGCTTAAAGTCGAGTCTAAATTGTTCCAACAAAGTCAAAGGGCGTGGAAAAATTTCATACTTGGCCCCCAAACTCAAGTCCAGAGACTTTCAGTGGAGCCAGTAATTGTGCTAGTCAACAGACCACGCAACCTCCTACATGCCAACAAAAGTCTATACCTTGTTTATACCTTGTTTATACCTTGTTTATACCTTGTTTATATCATTTTTTAAAACTTTATACCTTGGCAACCAAGGTCAAAAAATCAAGTCTAAAGACATCTGGTTCAACCAATTGGCGTGGAGATCAATAGAACTCAAGACCATATAAATTGCCTCTAAAGTCGAGTCACAAGACTCCATATGAAGCCGTCGGCATTGAGGTCAAGAGACCGTAGTATCCATTACTTAGCCTTTAAAGTCGAATCCAAATTGTCCCGATGAAGCCAAAAGCTATGGAGGTTAAGAGATTCAAAATTCTCTTACTTGGCCCCTAAAGTCAAGTCCAAACACTTTTAGTGGAGCCAATAATTGTGCAAGTCAACAAACCATGCAATCCCCTACATGCCAACCAAAGTCTATAAATTGTTTAAACCTTATTTATACCCTGTTTAAACCTTATTTATACCATGTTTAAATGTTGTTTAAAGACACGCAATAGAGCTAAAGGACATGAACATTAAGAGACTCAGCAATATCTTACATAACCCAAAAGTTGAGTCCAAATAATCCTGGGAGCCAACCCAAGCCAATACCAATGGAGTTCAATAGACGCAAGCACTAACTTTTTATAGCCAAAAAATCGAGTCTCAAGACATCTGATTGAGCAATTTGGTGTGGATAACTCAAGACCATATAGATTCCCCCTAAAGTTAGGTTCCAAAACTCACATTGGAGCCAATAGTGTAACACCCCATTCCCGTAGGCTAAGAAGTGTCACATAAAATTTTCTACAACTGTTAATCCGGCACAAGATTCTTGATTTTAATAATAAAATAACTAACATTGATTCCAAAAACGAAGTTTTAATAAAATTTCTTTAAAAAATGTTTACTGAAATAACTAAAGTAAATCTGTGTCATGAAATATTTTTTATAGAAATGCTGAAAATTCAAATAACTGCTCAATCAACTCCTAGCCTGCCTGCTCGTACTGGTCAATTTCCTCACCTAGGTGGTTTTAAAAAAAATAATAGGAAATAAACTAAAATGATTCGATGATTCAGTAAGGAATCCACTACAATGTAAGATAATACTATAGAAAATTTTCATAAAATTTATGCTGAAATTTGAAAATATGATTGTACATACTAATGTTCATGCAATGTATGACTAGACTATCTGATTTAACTGACTAACTGACTTAAATTGATTATTCTGAATTAATTGACTGATCTAACTAAACTTACTAACTGATTTAGCTGAACTGATTAGCCTTGTGTGCAAGGTTGTGTACTGGCCCCACGTCTCGCTGCAGTAAGGAGAGCTACTGATAATACTCTAGCGTGCTATAGTAGACCCTACTTAGGTCCGTGACTTGTACATCCACCCTGATCTAATATGCATTGATACCATGCATCTGAATGACAATTTGAATTAACTGAATAACTGATTAATTTATCTTTGATCTGACCTAATCTTATATTTGAATTTAACTTAACTTATGCTTTATGAGATGCATATTTACAAACTAATATAAATAACTATAACTCGTTGAATCTAAACATGATGCTGAATAACATAATCGTGTGTTGTACTGTACTGAATGACATGCTTGCATGATGTGAAGTGTATATGAAAGAATTGAGTCTACTAATAAAAGAATTGAGCCTACTAATAATATAATTTAATTGTGAGGATCATAATTCTTGTGATCAAATTCACTTACCTCTTAGTATTGCTTCCTAAAT
This sequence comes from Platycarya longipes, assembly GCA_036559045.1. Taxonomy (NCBI): domain Eukaryota; kingdom Viridiplantae; phylum Streptophyta; class Magnoliopsida; order Fagales; family Juglandaceae; genus Platycarya; species Platycarya longipes. The sequence goes on along the minus strand of CM071803.1, from coordinate 45,543,631 downwards.
TCTCTTCAAATCTCAACGATACTTATACAAAATATAAATCCTCACTAACGTTTCTAAAATAACGTGATAAAACATCATACTAAATTAATACGGATCGTGGAGAATAATTAAATACATATTTGCTTCGTACAAAAGATATTAGATACTAATATCACAAAACTACTAAAATACTAGTAGCATATTTCACTTGGTTAAAAATTAGTGTAGAAATACTCAAATATTTATTCTGTTTTTAGGAAGTTTATAACTTCTAATATCATAAATTATTTAAATAGTAATAATATATTTGTACCTTTAAAATAGAATTTAGTAAAATACTTGGACTATATTATTTAAACAATAATATCATATAGTCTTTCAAGTATAATATTTTAGTATATATTAATATATTCAAATCCATATAATAATAGTTACAATATTTAGTTCATAAAATGAACTTAAAAAGTACTGAATATTAAACTTCTCATGACTAATAATATAATATAATTTAGTAAAGAATCCTATTTGCTTTAAATATATTAATAACACTGAAAGCCTGCGTCATAAAATATACTTAATAGACTAAAAGTAAATTAAGCTCTATTTATTACTAAAGTTAATTGTAGTAAAATAATAGTTAAAAATATAAATGGGTACAACGTAGTCTATAATATTAAAACAAACTTAGAAAAACATAACTTTAAGAATCCAGAATAAAACGAAGTCCACGAACATGTTTTGCCATGCTTATAGAATAAAGGGAAATTAGGCAAATAAGCCATCCCATGTAAATAATAGGGTTATCTTCCTTCTTCCACTTTAGAGCAAAAACGTAAATGGGAGAAAAGTGGACAATGGCGGAGGCTTACCGAGGAAGAAAGACGCGCAACGGTACTGGGCTGAGGTCGACGGTAGTCTAATGGGATCCCTTAGGCGGCACAACTGGGCTTCTTTGGGCCTATAGAGGTGAGAGAAAAAAAACACGGGGAGAGAGTCCGAGAGGTGGGAATGGGAGTTTCCGCATCATAAGGCATGCATGGGGGCTTCGAACGGTGGCGCTGGACACCACAGAGCGGTGGAAGGTCGATCTACGGTGTCATATGATGCAGCTGATGGTGGCGTCACGACCCAATTGTGGCAAGACGTGGCTCTCGGTTTGGGCAACCATGCTCTGTTTCCGTGTGCAAAAACAGAGCTTCCGTTTGCAGTGGTTCTCGATGGTTGGGCAGATTTGTGTGGTGCATGGTGGTAGAGGGAGGAGACTGTAGCAACGGGGTGGCCTCGTTGGTGGCTTGGAGCAAGAGTTGCTCGGTTTTGAGGGGCTGAAAACAAGGGACACGAAGGAAGTTTTTGGTGGTTTTCGAAATTGCTAGAGGCGGAGCTTCACGTGCAATGTAGGGTGGATAGAAAGCTGATTTGAGGGGAAGGCCGTGAGGTTTGAAGCATATCCTCCTGCGGCATCTCAAAAGTATACTTCAAAGAAATATACTTATAAGAAAAATATCGTCATCTCAAAAGTGCTTTTATTTTCCACTTTGAAGGATGATGAAAGATCTCAAAATATCTAAACGTAATTAGGACGGACATAATTAAAATAAATAAAACAATATTTAAAATTTAAATTCATGTTTAAAAAATATAAATTATTTATTAATACTATAGAAATACTCTCGTGACTTATTCGATTACAGAAAGAAATAAATTTCAAATTTAAATCTATCGAGAAATGCGGCTTCAAATGGTTACAAGAAGATCACTAAGCAATTATTCTAAGCGATGGAATGAAGAAATTTACAGAAGGAGATTGAGCTCACAGGGGTTCAAAATATTTTAAAATAATAGCTACAATAAAAATCTGTAATTAAAATATAACCTACTAATTAAACCCATATAATCCGATCAAAATGATAGTATTAATAATAACATAAGAAGATTCTACAATAATATGAAAAATCAAAAGATCAAACTATTCATATTTAAACCCTAAAAAAAATCTGGGTCGGGATGTTACAGGTAGGCATGGAGATGAAGTGACCGTAGGATCCCCTACTCAGCGCTTGAAGTCGAACCCAAATTATCTTGATAAAGCCAAAAGTCATGGACGTCAAGAGACCCAAAGATCTCTTGACCTGGCCCCCAAAGTTGAGTCCAAACACTTTTAGTGGAGCCAATGATTGTGCAGATCAACAGACCATGCAACCCCTATATGACAACCACAGTCTATATACTGTTTAAATCCTATTTATACTCATTTTAAACGTTGTTTAAAGACAAGTTGTGGAGCCAATGGGCATGATATTAAGAGACCCAGCAATATCTTACAGAGCTCAAAAGTCAAGTCCAAACAATCGTGGGATCCAAAATCAAGCCAATACAGATGGAGTTCAATAGACCCGAGCATCGACCATTTAGAGCCAAAAAATCGAGTCTTAATATATCTAATTGAGCCAATTGGCATAGAGAACTCAAGACCATATAGATTGCCCTTAAAGTCGAGTCTCATAACTCCCGAAGGAGCCGATAAGCATGGAGGTCAATGGACCGTAGGATCTCTTAATTAGCGTTTGAAGTCGAGTCCAAATTCTTTCGATGAAGTCAAAGGGCATGGAATAACCTCTTACTTAGCACTAAAAGTCGAGTCTAAAAACTTTTAGTGAAGCCAATAATTGTGCATGTCAAGAGACTACGCAATCTCATACATGGTAACCAAAGTCTATACCCTGTTTGTACCATCATTAAACCTTCTTTATACCCTATTTATATATTGTTTAAACCCTATTTATATCCTTTTAAACCCTTTTAAAATCCATCCAATGGAGCCAATGGGCGTGAACGTTAAGTGACCCAACAATATTTTACAAAGCCCAAAAGTCGAGTCCAAACAATCTCGACAGAGTCAAAGTCAAGCCAATACCTGAGAAGTTCAATAGAACCTAGCACCAACCTTTTATACCCAAAAAAGAGTCTAAAGACTTCTAGTTCAGCAAATTGGCATGGAGGTCAATAGAACTCAAGACCATATAGATTATCCCTAAAGTCAAGTCTGAAAATTCCCAATGGAACCAATAGGCATGGAGGTTAAGGGACTGTAGTATCCCATACTTAGCACTTGAAGTCGAGTCCAAATTGTTCCGATGAAATCAATGGCCATGGAAAAACCTCTTACCTGTCCCCCAAAGTCAAGTTTAAAGGTTTTCAGTTGAGCCAATAGTTGTCCAGGTCAAAACACCATGCAACCCCCTACATGACAACCAAAGTCTATATTCTGTTTATACCCGGTTTAAACACTCTTTAAACCCTCATGTACCCTGTTTAAATCCTGTTCAAACCCTATTACAACACACGTAATAGAGCAAATAGTCGTGGACGTTAAATGATCCAGCATAACTTACATAGCTCAAAAGTCAAGTTTAAACAATCCCGATAAAGCTAAAGTCAAGTCAATACTTGTGGAGTTCAATAGAACCCAGCACCAACCTTTTATAGCCAAAAAATCGAGTCTAAAGACTTTTGATTGAGCCAATTGGCATGGAGATGAAGAGAACTCAACACCATATAGATTGCCCCCAAAATTAAGTCTCAAGACTTCTAATAGAGCTAATAGACATGGAGGTCAAAAAACCACAGGATCCCTTACTTTTGCGCTTAAAATCGAGTTCAAATTGTCCCGACGAAGCCAAAGGGTGTGGAGGTCAAGAGACCCAAAACCTCTTACATGGCCTCCAAATTCGATTCCAAAAACTTTCGACAGAGTCAACGATTATGCAGGTTAAGAGGGCACACAACCCCCTACATGGCAACGAAAGTCTATACCCTGTTTATACCTTATTTATACCATGTTTAAACTTGTTCAAAGACATCCAGTGGTGCCCACGGACGTGAATGTTAAGAGACCAAACAATATCTTAAATAGCCCAAAAGTCGAGTCCAAACAATCCCAGTAGAGCCAAAGTCAAGTCAATACCTATGGAGCTCAATAAAACCCAACACCAACCTTACATAGTGCTTAAGGTCGAGTCCCAAAACTTCCGATAGAGCCGATAGGCATGCAGGGTCTAAAGACCATAAGATCCCTTACCTAGCGCATAAATTCAATTCCAAATTGTTCCAATGAAGTCAAATGGCATGGAAAACTGCTTACTTGGCCTTTAAAGTTGAGTCCAAAGATTTTCAGTGGAGCCAATAATTGTACAGATCAAGAGACCACGCAACCCCCTTACATGGCAACAAAAATCTATACCTTGTTTATACCCTATTTAAACGCTCTTTAAACGTTTTTTGTACCCTATTTAGACACTATTTATAGCCTATTCAAACCCTGTTAAAGGACACATAGTCGAGCCAATGGTCGTGGACGTTAAATGATCGAGCAATAAGTTACATAGCCCAATGGTCGAGGCCAAACATTCCTGGTCGAGCCGAAGTCAAGCCAATAATTGTGGAGTTCAATAGAACTAGCATCAACCTTTTATAGCTAAAGAATCGAGTTGAAAGACTTTTGATTGAGCCAATTGGCGTGGAGGTCAATAGAACTCAAGACCATCTAGATTGCCTCTAAAGTCGAGTCCAAATTGTCCCGATGAAACCAAAGAGCATCAAGGTCTAGAGACCCAAAAACCTCTTGTTTGGCCCCCAAAGTTGAGTCTAAAGACTTTCAATGGAACCAATAATTGTTCAGTTGAAGAGACCACGCGACCTTCTACATGGCAACTAAAATGTAGCACCCTCTTCCCATAAGCTAAGGAGTGTCACGTAAATTTTTTTTAAAAAACTTTAATCTGGCACAAGAATCTTGATTTAATAATAAAAATAAAATAACGTTTATTTCATAAAACCGCAATTCTAATAAAATTTCTTTCAAAAATTATTTACTGAAATAACTGAAAGTAAACTTGTGTCATAAAGACATTTATTTTTAAAAATGCTGAAAATTCAAATAACTACTCGAACTACTCCTAACATGTATGCTTGTACTGGTCATCTTTCTCACCTGGGTGGTTTTAAAAACATGAAATAAAATAAAATGAGTCGATGACTCAGTAAGAAATTCACCACAACGTAAGATAATACTATAGAAAATTTTCATAAAATTTATGTTGAATTCTGAAAACATGATTATACATGTCAATGCTCATGCTATGCTTGATTGAACTATCTAATTTAACTGACTGATTTGATTTAACTAACCAATCTGACTTACTTAACTGATATGATATAACTGAACAAATTTAACTAAACTATTTTAACTAGATTGAATTTATTAAATTGAATTAACTGAGCTGATCTAATTTAACTGATTGGTCAACACACTTAACTATGTGTATAAGGTTGTGCATCGATCCCACGTCCCATTGCAATAAGGAAAGCCGCTGATAATACTCTAGCGTACTATAGTGTACCACGCTTAGGTTCGTGACTAGCACATCCACCCTGATCTATTATACATCGGTACTATGCATCTGAATGACCATCTGAATTAACTGATTTACAGAGCTGAATAACTGATTAATTGACTTATGATCTGACCTAATCTTATATTTGAACTCAACTTAACTTATGTGACTTATGCAACATGAGATACATAATACATACTAATATAAATAACTATAACTCGCTGAATATAAGCATGATACTGAATGACATGATCATGTGTTGTGCTGTGCTGAATGACATGCTTGCATGATATGAGGGATTTATGAAAATGGCTATCAAAGAATTGACTTTACTAATAATATAAACTATATGTGAGGATCCTAATTTTGTGATCAAATTCACTTACTTCGTAACATTACTTCCTAAATTTTTTTCATAACTCATTACCTATATGAAATATGGATCATCACTAATATTTCTAGAAAAATGTGTCATAACATTCTAATAAATAAATACATATTGTAAAGAGTAATTAATTAATACATATTATGCTATCTTAAATATTACTATCTTGAAACTAATAAAATAATAATAATATATTTCGCTTTAAAATATATTTTTAGTAAAATAACCAAAAACTATATTCAACAAATCATAAAGTTTCAAATTCTTAAAATAGGTTTGCGTTCTTATATTTCACATAATTATTAATTTTGCAACAAATCTGAAAATTAATAACATCTTAATCTATTTCTTATTTCAGTTTACAACTTTAATACTAATTATATCAAAACCTACGTAAGTACGCCACGGAACTCTTTTCACAAAATATACTTAAATTAGATTTAAAGTGTTTCAACATTAAAATCTTACTAATTTACTACTAAAAACTATTGCAAGAATTAATATCAAAATAATATTATTCAAATCCTTAATTATTTATATAGGAAAATAAAGCTTACTAAAATCATGGGCTAACGTATTTATTTAATTAAAATATAAATCCAGCTTTAACATAATATCATAGTTTTCTGAAATATAAGTAAAATCAAGATTAACATACCATAGATAGGCCAATCGGGAAACTAAGTCCAGCCAAATATATAACTAAGAAAAACCCAAGTCTAACATAATTTGACGCGGCTTAATACTAAGAGTAGTAAAATAATAGTGAGAAATATATAATCTGTAAAAAAATTAAATTATTTGATACTTAAAACAAAGCCCAAAAGTCAAAGTACAAAATGAAACTTAAACCCATGCGACACCAATACGTTTGCTATAGCCTATATGCTAAAAAAATGAAACAAAAGCAATTGGTTTTAGAAAAAGAAAATCAAAGATGCACCAGACAACAAGCTAAAATGAATAGGTTACAGATCGAGCATGGAGGCTCACCGAGGGAGAGATGCGATGGAGCTAGGCTGAGGGTGGCGACGAGAGCGACGGCAACGAGGAGGCTGCCAAAGTTGCTGGGCTTCACTGTTGTGATTGGTGGCACTAAACAAAACCGAGAGCAAAGGATGCTCTGTTTTCGGGTGTCAAAACAGGGGACGAGTAGTGAGATTTTCGGTGGTTTAGGCATGGAGGTTCAAGATGGTTCTAGGGTCGGTAATGGTGGTTAGCTCTCGTATGGCTGGGCAGTGGCTAGCCAACGGTGGTGCAGGGCAGTGATGCGTGTGGAAGTAAGGTGGCTCCCAGTGGTTGTTTACGGTGGGTAATGTGGCCGGCGTCTTCTGTGCTGCAAGGTGGCGCTTCGACGTGTGCTACGGTGATCGGCGTGGTTGGGCACGAAATGGCTGGCTGTTTGTCCCTCGGTTGCAGCGTTTCATAGTGTAAGGTTTCAGCAAACCCTAGGTTGCTCCGAACAAACTCAACCAAGATCAATGTATAAGAATATTGAACAAAGAACAAGATCAACAGAAAAATAACAGCAAGAAAGAAAATCAGAAATACACAAGTATTTACGTGGTTCGATCCCTATTGAATCTACATCCACTGTGGGAACTAGCTCAGCGAACTCTTTATTGATCAACCAAAAGTTTACACAGTATCACTACAAGATTTCTCATCTAACTCTTATAGACTTTCACTCAAATATCACTCCTTGAAAGTCTGCCCTAAAGAAGATGAATCTCGCCCCTTCCGTCTGCTTCAGTTTCTGTATCTCTCTCTCTCTCCACATTCGAGATAGCTATCCTTTTATATGGGCGTCAAATACAAATCTAGGGTTTCATCAGATGTCAACACGTGGCTTCTTCTTAAGCCATTAGATTACAGATATTTGAAATAGCAAATTACAAATATAGACATGCTGCTTCTAATTATTTACACAAATACATTACAATCTCCACCTTGTAATTAATTAGATCTTGTTAACAACTTCTTCTAAATCAGGCAACACCCTCCCCAACCAGGCAGCTTCCTTACCCTGTAGAGCAGCCTCTTCCTTGAGCTAGTTCCCACTTCTAGTTCCCTGAATCAGCCTCCCTTCATGTTGATGATGTCCAGGCAGTGTCTAAATTTCTGATTAGGCAATGACTTGGTCATCATGTCAGATGGATTTTCTTCAGTAGGTATCTTCTCCACCTTGATATCTCCACTAGATATGACATCTCTAACAAAATGGAGTCTTATATCTATATGCTTAGACCTTTCATGAAACACCTGATTTTTAGCTAAATGAATGGTACTTTGGTTATCACAGTAAACTGTGATATTTCCCTCAAAAATACCTAACTCATTTGACATACCCTTTAGCCATATAGCTTCCTTTATAGCCTCGGTCATAGCAATATATTCAGCCTCAGTTGTAGACAAAGCTACAACTGATTGTAAGTTGGCTTTCCAACTTATGGCCCCCCCAAATGCTGTAAAGACATAACCAGTTATAGATTTTCTGGTGTCCAAATTCCCAGCAAAATCAGAATCCACATACCCACAAATTTCATGACTCTTCTCAACATTTTTTCCATAACTCAAACCTACATGAGAAGAACCATTAAGATATTGAAGAACCCACTTTAAGGCATGCCAATGGGGCTTGCCTGGGTTTGCCATGAATCTGCTTACTATACTAACAGCATAGGACAGATCTGGCCTAGTACATACCATGGCATACATGACACATTCTACCATACTAGCATAAGGTATTTTCATCATATAATTTTCTTCCTCCTCAGTTTTAGGAATTTGAGTAACAGAGAGTTTTGCATGCTGTCCTAGAGGTGTACAGACAGATTTTGCAGAATTCATACCAAACCTTTTAAGGACTTTTAAAATGTATGATTGTTGTGACAAGTAGAGATATTTTTTATTCATATCCCTAGTTATCTCCATACCCAAAATCCTCTTTGCAGGCCCAAGGTCTTTCATTTCAAACTCAGATTTAAGAATTCCTTTGACATGTTCAATTAAACATTTATCTTTACATGCAATTAGCATATCATCTACATACAGCAGTAAGTAAACAGTAGAGGTACCAGAATTCTTAAAATATACACAGCCATCAAAACTACTTCTTTTGAAACCATTTTCTATCATGTGAGTATCAAACCTTTTATACCATTGTCTAGGAGATTGTTTTAAACCATATAGTGATTTCTTAAGCAAACACACATGGTTTTCATTTGAATTTTTCACAAAACCATCAGGTAGCTGCATATACAAAGTTTCTTCTAACTCACCATGTAGAAATGCAGTTTTCACATCTAATTGTTCCAAAACCAAATTATGATATGCTGTGTATGCAAGAATGAGTCTGATTGAGCTATGTTTTACTACAGGAGAAAAAATCTCATTAAAATCAACTCCCTCCCTTTGAGTAAAACCCTTAGCAACTAACCTAGCTTTATACCTAGGTTCTTCTACACCGAGAATACCCTCCTTCTTCTTATAGATCCATTTTGAGCCTATAAGTTTGGCCTTCTCTGGTTTAATCACCCAATCCCAAGTCTTGTTCTTATTAAGAGATTCTATTTCTTCTTTCATAGCAAGAAGCCATTTGTGAGATTCCTTGCTATTCATGGCCTCCTTATAAGACCTTGGTTCAAGTTCAACTACATCTTGAGCTACAGAAAAAGCATAGGCAGTAAGGTCAGCTTGTCCATATCTGATTGGTGGCTTGATAGTCCTCCTAAGTCTATCCCTCACCAAGTTATAGGACCTAGGGCTGCACTGCCCTTTACTTTCCAGGTTGTTATTTCCCTCAATGTCTTGGTCTGTCTCCTCATTAGGTATACTAGATGGCTCCACCTCAATCTGAGTTCTCTCTAGAACAGGTTTGTCTGCAGAATTGTCACTGTTCAGAGATGTCATAGCCATCTGTGACTCATTAAAAGTCACATCCCTACTTAAAATGCACTTTTGTTTTCCTGGTTCTAGAACCCACAATTTGTACCCTTTAACTCCTTCAGGGTACCCTACAAATACACATTTTATTGCCCTCGGTTCTAGTTTGTCAGTTTTAGAATGTGCATAAGCAGTGCAACCAAATACCCTCAGATTATTGTAATCAGAGGGTTTTCCAGTCCACAGCTCTTGAGGTGTTTTGAAGTTAATAGCTGATTATGGGCTTCTGTTAATCAGGTATACAGCAGTACTAACTGCTTCTGCCCAAAAACTCTTTTGCAGCTTGGCATTTGACAGCATACATCTAACCCTTTCTAAAATTGTCCTATTCATTCGTTCAGCTAGGCCATTCTGTTGAGAGGTTTCTCTTACTGTCTTATGGCGTGCTATCCCTTCCTTTTGGCAAAAGTCATTGAACTCATTAGACAGATACTCAAGCCCATTATCAGTCCTAAGTTTCTTTACCTTTTTCCCAACTTGATTTTCAACTAAGATTTTCCATTCCTTGAACTTGCCAAGTGTGTCACTCTTATGTTTAATTATGTACACCCAAACTTTCCTAGAGAAATCATCAATTATTGACAAAAAATAATTTCCCCCACCATGTGAGCTTACCCTTGTAGGCCCCCACAAATCAGAGTGCACATACTCAAGACACTGTTTAGTATTATGTTTTCCAGGTTTGAAACTAGCCCTAGTTGATTTTCCCAAAATGCAATCTTCACAAAAGGGCAATTCTCCTAGGTTAATGTTACCAAGAAGTCCCTGTTTATGGAGTTCTTGTAACCCTTTCATACTAACATGTGCTAGTCTTCTATGCCAGAGCACAGATTTACACTCATCATTCGCCTTCTGTGTAACAGAGGCTTCCCCTATAACAGTCCTGCCATCAAGGGTATAAAGACCATTCTTTATAAACCCTCTCATCACTGTTGTAGACCCCTTCTTTACTGACAAAGTTCCAAACTCAGAGATAAACATACAGCCAGATTTATCAAGCATGCCAAGAGAAATCAAATTCCTTTTCAATTCAGGTATGTATCTAACATCCTTAAGAATTCTTTCTTTACCATCATGCAATTTTAATCTGATTGTACCAATTCCAAGAACTTTGCAAGATTTGTTATTTCCTAACATTACATGTCCTCCATCTAGGTCCCTAAAGGCTTCAAACCAGGACTTCGAAGGACACATATGAAAAGAACAACCAGAATCTAGGATCCACTCTTTCCCAGATTCTGTCTCAGAGATACTGAGGACTTCAGCACTCTCATAGTCCTCATAAGCAACAGACACATTCCCTTCCCTTATTGGCTTGTTTTCAGTGTTTGGTTTTCTTTCAGGACAATCTTTCTTAAAGTGTCCTTCTTTGTGACAGAGGAAACATTTCAACTGTTTCCCTTTTGATTTTGATTTCCCTTTGTTTTTCTTTCCTTTATTAGAAGTTTTCTCAGGTTTAACCCGAGCTATTAGACCCTCTCCACCTTCTGGTTTGGACTCTCCTTTTCCTTGTAATTCTCTAGCATGTAAAATAGACTGGACATCATCCAGTGTTAAACTCTCTCGACCATACATGATGGTTTCCTTAAGATTATTATATGAATTATCCAAAGAACTGAGTAACAAAATAGCTTGGTCCTCATCCTCAATAGTGATGTCAATATTGGCAAGATCTAAAATGATTTTGTTAAAATCATCGAGATGATCTTCCAACGACACCCCTGGATTCATTTTGAAGGTGTATAATTTGGTCTTTTTGTGGAGACGGTTTGCCAGGGACTTGGTCATATAGAGGGACTCTAATTTTAACCAAATCCCTGCGGCTGTCTCCTCACTAGCTACTTCTCTAAGAACCTTATCACCCAACGATAATATAATGGCACTATGTGCCTTTAGTAGGATTTCGGGTTTTACCTTCTCAGAGGAACTAGCCTTTTCATCCGTAAGTGTCGCAACGGCCTTCTTGTCTCCAAGGAGTGCATCTTGGAGGCCATTCTGCACAAGCAAGGCCTTCATCTTTATTCGCCAAAGGCCAAAGTCGTTTTTTCCAGTAAACTTCTCCACATCGAACCTGGTTGCCCCCATCTCGACCTTGCTCTGATACCACTTGTAAGGTTTCAGCAAACCCTAGGTTGCTCCGAACAAACTCAACCAAGATCAGTGTATAAGAATATTGAACAAAGAACAAGATCAACAGAAAAATAACAGCAAGAAAGAAAATCAGAAATACACAAGTATTTACGTGGTTCGATCCCTATTGGATCTACATCCACGGTGGGAACTAGCTCAGGGAACTCTTTATTGATCAACCAAAAGTTTACACAGCATCACTACAAGATTTCTCATCTAACTCTTATAGATTTTCACTCAAATATCACTCCTTGAAAGTCTGCCCTAAAGAAGATGAATCTCGCCCCTTCCGTCTGCTTCAGTTTCTGTATCTCTCTCTCTCTCCACATTCGAGATAGCTATCCTTTTATATGGGCATCAAATACAAATCTAGGGTTTCATCAGATGTCAACACGTGGCTTCTTCTGAAGCCATTAGATTACAGATATTTGAAATAGCAAATTACAAATATAGACATGCTGCTTCTAATTATTTACACAAATACATTACACATAGCATGGAGCAATGCTCTGTTGTTTCTGGGCTAAAAGCAGGGGACACTTCACGTTGGTGGTATACACATGCATGTGGTGATTCTCTTGGTGGCGGTTCCCGTAGCTACATGCATAGGTCTGCGACGTGGGGTTTATTCCTTCGGGGATGGCGGCAGCAACCAGTCAGTGGCGTGATATCTGAGAACGTGTGGGCTAACGGCTTTGGTTTGAGGGCATGAGATGGTTTCGTTGGGAGGCCGTGTGCTAGAGGGAGGAGGGCGACGTGAGTGGTCTAGGTTGCAGCTGATGGATTGCTTTCGGTATTCTTTTTCCATGCTGTGAAGAAGAATATTTGCCCGTATATATAGTAATATACAGAGGTTCAGAATCCCTTCAGTGTAGGAACCAGCTAGGAAAATATGCAAGTGCATGGCTTCGTGGGTACCAATTCTTGCTGTTAGGACTGTACAAATTGGCCGCATTCCGACCCGACCCATTATTCCGTTAAATGCCGACCCGAATTGCCGACCCGAATTTCCGCTCGTGACGACTCGAATACCCGAATTTCCGATTTAAAGAGAAACAACTACTGGAAGATTATCACCACACAGTGGAGAAGAAGATATCGTTATCTTCGACATCGTCCTACGACAACGACGAGGTTTTGTCTTTCCGAAGAGAAAGTCCGAAGAGTTTTACAACCTACGGCTCGGTGTCCTTGATAGGGAGGAGGAGAGAGATGAAGATGCGGTGAAAGCTAAGTTAGGGTTCACGACAAAGAGTAAGACTCCCTTAAAGTACGATTTTTTCGGAGTTTACGATGGTCACAGAGGGCCCCAAGTGGCGACGGCGTGCGAGAAAGGCTACATGGGGTTTTGGTTAAGGAGAGAGATCATGATCATGTTCACGGCGAGGATGAAGGGATGGATTATTGGCAGAGGGTGATGGAGGCGTGTTTTGGTAAAATGGACGAGGAAGTGAAGGATAACGGTTTGGGAAGGACTGTGGGGTCAACGGCTGTTGTGGCGGTGGTGGTGAGGAGGTGGTGGTGGTGGCAAATTGTGGCGATTGCAGGGCGGTGATGTGTAGTGGTGGTGTGGCCTTGGCCTTGTCTACGGATCACAAGGTACGGACTTTTTTCTTGCCTTTCTTTTGTTTCGTGTCAGAAAATTTAAGAAAATCGCCATTAGAAGCAATAGCTTGGGGCCGGAGCTTTGAGGTCGACACGACGTTTGATCTGTTGCAGCTGTTTGGTGTAACGAAAGTCTTTAGTTGCTGTTTCGAAGGGCGTTCTTATTACTTCTTCCCCGTAAGGCTCATGACATAGAAAAATTAGAATTATCGAAGAAGATGATGAAGAAGAAGAAAAGAAACGGGTAATCGGCTTATCGGGCATCGGTAGATCAGAATTGGAAATTTGTCATGTCGAAAAATGCGATAACGGGTCGGGTCAGGTCGGCTGAACAGCCATACTTGCTGTGAAAATAGTGAGCAAAATGAGGTTGTTGCCACTTGAAGTGGAGGGAAAACAATACATACCCATCCTACCAATTAGTCTTTCTTCAACAATACACAAATTCGATTAATGATAAATATAAACTCACTAAGGTAAAATATTTTGCGAAACTTGGTGGTCTACCTACGATGGTGGTGCATCGAGATTAGTGATTCTACCAAAAATGTTGATTGGACACACAAATCAATTATCCAAGATATTTAAAAAATGGCCTTTCAATTTTGTAAGTGAACTGATTGAATGTGCTTTGTCTGGTATCGAAGACCGCTAGTATGGAATCCTAAATTCTCGACAAGCATTCTTTAGACATGGCATCCGACGTGTGTGAAATTAGGATTCTGGGCATTTTTGTCCATCAGGCTAACGTACACACGTGAGACGTACGTGATGCTTATTTCTATTAGTTTTGACACGACTGGCAATCCGAAGGAGCACATTGTGAGAAATTATTAGTTGGTGTGGTTAATTGATAAAAATATTAGTTTAAGAGGCATGTTGTAAATTGGCTAAAAATTAGAAGGGACAAAGTATAATTAACCCTTAATGTTATATTAATTAGCAATTTAACAAATAATATAAAATTATTTTATGTATAATTATATTTATCATATATATAAATTATATATAATATAAAATTAAACAAAAAATTAAAATATCAATATAAATGGATTTGGTCTAATCTGATCCAATCTGGTTTGGTATTAAACAAAAAAAAAAAAAAAACCAAATCAAACTAAACCGATTTTAACCGGTTTAAAAAAAAATGGAACTGGTACACCGGTTTGTTTTTCTCACCCCTAATCTTCATCATAATTTTTTTATGTATTTTTTATTTGGTTTTTAATCAAATGCAATGCAGAAAAGTGAAAATCTTCAAAAAAAAAAAATATCAAAGCAAACATCTTGATATAAGTTTTTATATGTTTTCAATTCAAATGAATGGCGTAAGTTAGTAAACAAAAGCAATGCCGAACAACGAGGCAACCTACTGCAGGTATTAGTCCATGCAGTCAAACAGCTTTCTTTACTCCAGCAATTAAGAGGGATTTTACACCATCTTCTAACTTTCACATATTATTATTTTTTATTTTTTATTTAATTTTTTTAATAATTTTGTTTTGAATTTTTTCTTTTTAAACTAATTAAATTTTTTATTTATTTTTATATATTATATATTTAATTAAAAATAAAATAAAATAAAATATAATGGATAAAAATTATATGAATAGTAAGAAATTTGAGTAGATTTTTTTAGAAATTAATATATTCAGTTATAAAAAGTATGGGCAATGATGTGAGCCCGCGGTTGAGACCTATTTGTGCTTTGTAAGCCTAATTTATTTTATATTTTTTAACAATTTATTTTATTTTTTATAAAAATAATAAAAAAATAATATACAGACAAAATATATATTTTCTTTTTAATTAAATAAGCTTATGATACCGCAAAAAAGTTTCAACTGCAAAACCCCAAATCATTTCTCAAACAGTATTGTAATGACATCTAGTCATGAGAACATTTTTTAAGGTATGTTATTAGCTAATTTAAGGACAAATATGCAAGGTAGTAAAGTACGTTAATCTTGTAATTTGGGAATAAGCCAGCATAATTGATCATTGATGGAGTGTGGAACACCTCAGTGAGACATCAACATGAATGATTTCTTGTTTACCTTTCTCATGTTTTATCTATTCTGAGTGCAGCACAGCTGTATTTACTTGTAGGACACTTTAATTTTTTCTAGGGTTTTATTCATACTTTGTCTGTCCCACCTAACTCAGAGAGTCAGAGTATACGAACCTTCACGAAAGAAGAAATACAAGGAAAGAAAAATGCGCATTTGTCTTTCTTGCACCAGTGACTCGATAAACGAAGCAGATCACAACTTTTCTTGCTAGAGTGAGCTTTCTTCGAATTTGCTCTGAAGCTAGTTTATCTTCTATATATATCTTCTTCCTATAAAGGTAGAAATAAATCAAGAGCCAGCTTATTAGCTTAGTTTATGTCCGTTCTCTAAACATGAAAACCCTCGAAAATGCACTTCCAATGGTGGCCACTGTTATGCTACTTCTTTTACTAGCCCCAGCTTCGGAGGCCGTGATTACGTGTAGCAACGTGGTTAATTACCTCAGACCTTGTGTCAACTACCTGGTGAAAGGCACAGGGAAGCCACCAGCTACTTGTTGTTCTGGTGCCTCGGCTCTTGCATCTGCATCATCAACCTCTGCTGATAAGAGGGCTGCCTGTGACTGCATCAAGACAGCAGCCAAGAAAATAAATCCAAGTGTCCAAGCAGCCCAGGGTCTTCCTGGAAATTGCGGAATCAGTTTGCCATTCACTATTTCACCAAACGTGGACTGTTCCAAGTGCTTACTCTACTCCAGCTCTTTCATCTTAGTGCATATTTTCTTTACTCGGTTTAGTTTCTAGTCATATTTATTATTGATTGCTGCCATTTTTGGTTTCTTTCTGATCGTTTGCAGGGTTGGTTGAAATTGAAGAGGCCTGCAATATGCATTTTGCGAGAAAGAAAGTACTTCCACTCCATCCGTCAGATTTGTATAAGTCAAAGTTTCTAAATAAGCTTGCCAGAATCCACCTATGTCATCATTTCGAATTCAGTAAATAAGTTTGCTTTTGTTAAATCAGCAAAACAAAGTTCTACGTACCTATGTGTTACCTATGGTATATCTGTAATGTCTTTATCCTTAATTGCTAGCTTTATTATTAATGGTAAGTCAACATCTGTAAGCAAAATTTGCATATTTTTCCTTGACCTTTCTTAATCCCGAATCTTCAGGTTTATGCAACATTTGTTTATTATACAATAACGCTACCTAATTTCCGAAAGTCCGCCCGTTAATGAAAGCCAAAGTACTGCGTTTTTTAGGAAGATAGAAGTTAGATAAACGAAACTAACAACATGAGTCAGGGAGACGAGACTTAAGGCGCCATTACTCTAAAGAGAAGCTACGGAAACACAACCTTTTTACAACGAGTAATGCTACAAAGTATTCACTATTTGAGACTATTTATTGTATTCATGACTATTTATTTAAAAATAAAATAGTTAATTTATTTAAATCACATCATGAGCACAATAAATAGTCTTAAATAATAATGCTCCTAAGATTTTCTCTTCGCAACTTGTCTTAAATCGATGGCATTTTTGTAGGTTTCACATGAACTCTGTTTTCTAAGTTTTATAAAAATAAAAAAGTTGTGTAAGTTAGCATTTTTCTTTACAAAAAGTTTTCTACTTAAAATAAAACAGTAAAAAATAATTGTATTTAATTGTAAATTACCAATCCAACCACCGGTTGCGACCTTCTACCTACAACTAATAATGTAAGGCAGCATAGTATCCCTGATATGCCTCAGTTGCCTAAGTTAGCAACAAGTAGAGATAATAGTTTAAAAATACTCAATCAGATGTCCTGGATGATTACCTGTTATTTCTATAGATAGGCGTGGAGAATATTGGATGCACTATTAATTGATTAACTTCGCATAATGCTTAGCTACAATAATGCTTATTCCAAATATGACAGAATTATCTAATCACCTTTATATCCCTATGTTATAAGTGTCAATCATTTATGTCTTGACATGGGTAAATGAAGGGGTTAGCAGCAAGTCAAAGATCAAGAGGCAAATGCTAAAGACTTGGAGTGAGGGGCAATAGAGACTTTTGCATTGATATGCATGAAAGCCTTCTTTGTAACTTTAACAATTATTGCTTTATTTTCATTCTGATCCCGAGAGCAAATACAGAGAGACGAGAGATTTTTGAGAGGGTTAGGCATTCTAAACAGGAGAAATATGTGACATCTTTAATTTACGCTTAAGAACTTAACGTAAATTGAAGAGTCAGAATAAGTAACATTATGCTACTTACTCCCATACATATTAAAAGTTTAATATATGCATTTAAACTTACTAACATATGCAACATAATTCACAACAGAAAGGGGGCTAAATTAAAATTTTCAAGAAAATCTAATGATCACATGGTAGGAACATAACCTTAATACAGTATATTATTTACATCACCACACTGTCTCATTCCATTTCATAACCTAGTTAATTTTCTCTATCATAAGCATATACAGAACTTATCCAAAATATTATATTCAGAGCCACCTAAGCTCTTTCTTCACTTCTGGGAATTCTCTCCCGTAACAAAATATATCCATGCTGATACCAAAATTTCGCTGGAGGTGTTACCCATACGGGGTCTTATAAACTCCGCATAAAGACAAAGAGACATCCAAATCCAACACTAAACAGCATCCGACACGCTGTCGCTCTACTGATGTGGCGGATGCATAATAGGTCCAAACCTTCGTCAAGTAATCATATGCGAGAGAGGCAAAAGTCAAAAAGAGGATAATTAGTGGGCCCCTTAGGGCTTCACTAAGTCCCCTGAATCATTGGGGCCTTGCCCTTCTCTGCCATGCATTCCTGTAACAACATTTAAATTTTTCAAAAAGAGACAGAAACATGCAAGAGTGAGATTTTTTCAGAAATCTCAGTAAGTACACAGCTAACCAAATAAGGTATAGACAAAATAAGATATGAGCATACATGACAAGTATCAATACATATAACTTATGAAATGCTTCATATGACTCATGCATGACTTATATTCCCATTTCCTATACCGACTTATTCCTTACATGGACCCACCATTTTTTCTTAAACTTTTTATTTCTTTTGTATTTCTTTCTTAATCTTGTGGGTTTTACTTATTTCTTAATCCCGACGGGCGTTACATATCAACGTCCCCACCGGGTTTTCTTAGCAAGACGCGTCAACTTGACCATATATATACTCGTTAGTCGTCCGGAAGTTACGTATCGTGGTCCCCGTCGTGACGAGTCTTGTGTCAGTCATACGGGCGTTACATATCGTCGTTCCCATCATGACACAAAAATACTTATCATAACGAGCGTTACGTATCGTCGTCCTCGCCAGTCATGTCAGTCATCTGGGCATTACGTATCGTCGTCCCTGTCGTGACACGACTCTTAACTTATTAAATCATGTCAGTCGTTCGGGCATTACGTATCACCTCCCCGTCGAGACACAATTCTTATTTTACGACAGACATTACACACCGTCGTCCCCATCAGCACGTCAGTCATACAGGCGTTACGTATCACCCTTCCGGTCATGACGTGACTTTAACTTATCTTAGTCTTATCATATTCTTATAAAATTTTCTTATCTGATTTTCTTAACATAAACATCACAATTTATTATGACACTTATGTGACGAAATGAGATATGAACATACCCTTAGACTTTTGTATGCATATCTCATGTCCTTATAAATCTTATGACATACAGAAACATGCCACTATAACATATGTCATGTTCATATACATTTATGTCAAATAATTACGTAACGTTTAAACATAACAATTTTACTTGCAAGATAAATAAAATATTAAATCCAATAGGGGCTGGCCGCATACTCTATAAGGTTCAAAATTTCTTTTCTTTTATGTTAATCTTGCCAAACTCTTCATTCAATATTCAAATCAAGTATTTTATGCCAAAATTAAGTTAAATTGTGTACTTACGATTTTTCTCCAAAGCTTAGTATTGCAAGGGAACAAGCTTTCATAATTTCTCCTTCAATAAGTTCAAAATGCTCTCTTTTAGGTGTTTGGAAGACAAAAGGGATTGAAAGGGTTTTTGCTCGCTATTTCCTTAGTGTAGCCGTGAGCTTTCAAAGGAAAAAAAGTGAAGAGTTCTCTCTCATATATACATATATATATATATATATACCTACAAGGGACGATGCACACATAGCCAAAACGGTGCAAAAACTTGGAGTGGCCGGTTACTTCCAGATTGCCATATACACTTGTCCCTCCTCCCTTTTAACTCTCATCATCACATATAGATTTAAGCTTAGTTGTTATAATCTTCATCTAAGGGTCAGATTTGTGCCATCTAGAAGCTTAAGATTATCAATGGTTCAACTAATTCCAACACATGGAAGTAAAAATACAAGAAAATCTTGGATAATCTCAAGTGAGGGGTTTCGGCCACTTGGGTTCTCCAAGGGTTAGCCGACTCTTCTAAGACCTCTTCCCCCATTTTGACACTTGTTTAGTATCCTAGGAAGCCACTTGGATAAGTTTAGAAGACAATTATAGGACTTAGTTAGAATAATAATTAGTAACTAGCTTGTTAAGTTAGTTCCCAACAAATTTTTGATTCCATATGGTTTCCTCATGGTTTTGGCTAAACCAACCTTCTAAACAAATTTTTCCCACCTGCCACATGCCCTCTACACATGTCAAGATGTCAAAAAACTTGAGAGACCAATCAAATTTCGCCCCTATGCCTAAGGCGGTGCTAGTGATCAAATTCAATTTCCATTTCCGCTCATTTTAGGCCCGTTCACTTATAACCCAAATAATTCCTTACTCCAATCAGTTTCTCTAAAAACTCAAAATATTAAAGTTCTAGATATTTATCTTAGTGATTTATATAATTTTTAATAACCTCATTCGGAAATCAAATGAGAAAGTTATGCTTAATTTGTCGAAATACGTCAAGACTGCCCGAGAACATCCAATCCGAGCCCACCACGTGTTCTTTTCTAATTTTCTAAGTTTTTTTCTTAATCTTCCAATAATATTTCCCTAATTTCAAACTAAATAATCTAGCTAATAATTTACTCAAATTTTCAAGAACTCAACCACAAATCACCATATATCATCCAATAACTTAAGTGTTTCTACTTCGATTTTAAAACCTAGGTACCATATATTTCCAAGGGGTCCATAAAATATAAAAAAAAAATGATTTCGAAATAAATATATAACCTAAGGAAATCTCTTAAAAAGAAGGGTTATTACAAAATCTAGGTGATCTTGTAATCTTTTGCTCAAGATTGTAACATTTCAACATCATCAATGGAGATACTCATAGTTGTTGTTCATGCGTGCCGTGAACTTAGACCATTAGGGTCGAACCACATAATCTCTTGTGTTCTTATTTCTTATTTTTATTTTATTATTTCTTTTGCATTTTCATTTCTTTAGTTTATCTGTGAATAATCTTGATGAGTTTGGCAAAGTAACTCTGTGAAAACAGAGGTATGTGATCAAGTAATAGAACAAGTGGTATCAAGAGCTCGGATTCGATGTGGACTGCCAAATTTGATATAGAAAATTCACTAGAAAAAACGATTTCGGGCTGTAGAAGATTAAGATGAAGGCGATGTTGGTACAACAAGGTCCAAGTTGCACTTCAAGGAGAGAAGAACCTGAGTTCTTTATTGGATAAAGAAAAAGCACAAGTTCCGTAGAAGGCACACAACGCCATCATCTTGTCCCTTGACGATAAAGTCTTGAGGGAAGTTGCCAAAGAAGATACTGTAGCAAGGGTTGGGCTAAAACTCGAGAATCTTTTCATGACTAAGTCTCTGGCAAACATGCTCCATAAAAAGACCAGGCTATACATATTCAAGATGAATCCAGGTATTTCTATCAATGAACACCTTGATGAATTCAATAAAATAATTTTGGATCTTGCAAACATAGACATAAGTATAGATGATGAGGATCAAGCTATACTGTTATTAAGAGCTCTCGACTCTTCTTATGAAAATCTAAAAGAAACTATAATATATGGGAGGGAGAGTCTGTCTTTAGAGATGGTACAATTTGTATTGCATGCGAAAGAGCTACAAAATAACAATTGAGGTTAAAACTGAAAATAGAGAATGGTTGAATGTTAGAGGATTGTTTGAAAAACAAAGTCATTTAAGAAATAACAATAAACTAAGATCGAAATCTAAAGGGAAACAACTGAAATATTTATTTGTCACAAGGAATTACACTTTAAAATGGATTGTCCTCAAAGAAAACAGGCACTGGGGAATAAACCAATGGAGGATGGTAAAGCTGCCATTGTCATAGATGGCTATGATAGGGAAGAGGTGTTGAATGTCTCTACGGTGGATTCCGAAAAAGAATTGATCCTAAACTCAAGGTGCTCATTTCATATGTGTCCCCCGAGGTCCTAATTTGAGATTTTATGGCTTTAGATGGTGGCTATGTGATTTTGGGTAACAAAAAATCATGTAAAATCCTAGGAATTGGGGCAATAAGGTTAAAAATGTATGATGGTATGGAAAGGTTACTCAAAGAGGTAAGGTATATACCTAAGTTGAAGAGTAATTTAATATCTCTTAGAATGCTAGACCTAACAGGTTGCACATTCAACTCTGAAACTAG
Organism: Platycarya longipes; assembly: GCA_036559045.1. Taxonomy (NCBI): domain Eukaryota; kingdom Viridiplantae; phylum Streptophyta; class Magnoliopsida; order Fagales; family Juglandaceae; genus Platycarya; species Platycarya longipes. Next base: position 45,521,548 of record CM071803.1, on the reverse strand, counting down.
GACTTTAAAGGTTTCAAAGGGAGCACTTGTAGTTATGAAGGGGTAATTAAAAATGGACTTTACACACTCTTAGGCAAGACTGTAATAGGAGAGGCATCTCCTACCCAATACAATGTAGATAACAAGGTTCTTTCGTGGCACAAAAGGCTGGGCCATATTAGTCAGCAAGGTTTATTAGGACTTGAAAAACAAGGCTTATTGGGAGAATGGCAACTTGGAGAACTACCTTTTTGTGAGGTGTGTGTGTGTTTGGGAAGTCTACCAGAGTGAAGTTTAGTAAAGCCACACACTAAACCAAACAAACAACCAAGGTAAATTCTCATGGAGGGGCAAGGTACTTTCTATCTATAATTGATTACTATTCGAGAAAAATGTGGATATACATATTGAAAAACAAAAGTGATACTTTTGTTAAGTTCAAAGAGTGGAAGACATTGGTTGGAAATCAAGTAGGCAGAAAGATTAAAAGGTTGAGAATTGACAATGGACTAGAATACCTATCAAATGAGTTAAATGAATTCTGTAAGTGAGAAGGGGTTGCTAGCATAAAACAGTAAGAGAAATCCTCCAACAAAATGGATTGGCTGAAAGAATAAATAGAACCATCTTGGAAAGGATGAGGTGTATGCTAGCGACATCAAGATTACTAAAGGTTTTCTAGGTTGAGGCTGCTATTACAGTGGTGTATTTGATAAATAAGAGCCCCTCCTCAACCTTAGGGTTTAAAACACCATAGTTCCACACTATGCCACCTTACATTCAAAGTGTCAATCATTTATCTCTTGACACATGTAAATGAAGGGGTCAATAGCAAGTCAAAGATCAAGAGGCAAATGTTGAAGACTTGAAGTGAGAGGTAGTTTAGACTTTTGTAATGATATGTATAAAAGCCTTCTATGTAACTGAACAATTATTGCTTATTTTCATTCTGATCCCAAGAGCAAATATAGAGAGAAAAGAGAGAGATTTCGAGATAGGGTTAGGGTTTCTGAGAAAGGGAAAATCCGAGTGATCTTGTAATCTCTTTATCAAGAATGTAACATTTCAACATCATCAATGGAGATACTCATATCTATTATTTTTGCCATAAATTTAAACCATTAGGATTAAACTACGTAATCTCTTGTGTTCTTGTTACTTATTTTGATTCTTTTTTTTTTTTTTTTTTTTTGCATTTTGTTTTCTTTAGTTTATCTGTGAATAATCTTGGCGAGTTTGGCAAAGTAACTCTGTGAAGACAGAGGTCTGCGATCAAGTAATTTAACACCTTATATACAATGCAGCTATCTATCTACCCTAATACTTAGGACTGTTAGAGTCTAATTCACAATTCTTATGAATGACTATCTCTTACGAAAGATGGACCTTTGTGCCCCTTAATTGAGCCAGACTCATATAGGGTCAATGTTGCCTTAGACTAATATTGACTCTTCCAGTTACCCAAGTAATTCCTCTAGCATGTACACGTGGGAAATTTCATAATAACTTTTTTATATATAGACCCCACTTAACTCAAAGAAGGGATCTATGACTTATCGGCTACCCCGCTATGTAACACCCTATGTAACACCCAGGCCCAATACTGAGTTCAGGCCAAGGTCTCATATTTTATTTCGGGCTAATATGTATGAAAACACCCATTTGAGTTCTAACAAGTAATTTTGGAATAGGCTAGAGACCCAAAGATTTATTTTGATGGTATATAATTTTTTTTTGTTTTGGGTCATGAATTTAAGGCTTAGGGTCGGTTTGGATTTCAAACTGAGTTTCCACTTTGTGCGGAGAACTCGTTCCTAATCCAAACGATATTTTAGAAAAAGATTGAGGTGAGTTCAGCCAATTTTACTCATCTCATTACTATTTACAACTCATCTCATCTCAACTCGTCTCATTTTCGAATCCAAACTAGACCTTAATATTTCAAACACCTCATTTGGGATTTTTTTTAATAATTTTGGACGAGCCACATATTATATTTCTCCAGATTAGTGGACAAATTTTAAGGGAGATGCTAGGGTTTGGTCGAACCGAACCCCCTACAAATGCAGCCCCCTATAAAAACACAATAAAAAATTTTAAAAAATACAATAAAAAATATAATATAATAAAATAAAAACACAATAAAAAATATAAGAAAAAAATAAAATGAAGAAAATGCAATAAAAAGCACAATAAAAAAATAAAATGAAGATGATTTCAAGGGAGCATTCAGCCTTCAGCCGAACGAAACTGCCGCCGACCACCGTGAGCAACACAGCCATGCCATCGGGACCGCACAGATCTATTTCGGGTTTAAGGTTGTCGAGGGAAGGTGGGAGGCCGCTGAGAGTTGCCCTCGCAGGGGTGAGATCACCGAAAGGAGGCGGTCCTAATGACATGGGCGGTAACGCCACCAGTGGCCGATGGCGGCTCCAGTTGTATTTGTTAAGGGATTCGGTCGGACCGAACCCCAGGTTTTCTCAAATTTTAATTGCGCCTATGTGTTTAAAAATTGTTTTTTAGACCTGGTTTGGTAAATTATTTTTAGGATGATATTAATGGATTAGATTTTATTTTGAAAGTCCAAACTTCAAAGGATCAAAAATCCGTGCAGATGGCTGAAGACTTTATTCTAAAAGTTGCACGACTACCCAATCTCTTTTGCACGTTCTTCACTTTTTTCTTCTCTTCTAGAATTTCCAACTTTCTATATTAATAGACCCCACTCTCACCAGATTTTACTCTGCTGTCATACCTTTTCTCCACGTTCAGAGAAATGAAAATCAAAGCCACACGTGGTGCTCTCTCCTCCCATGCCAAAACTCCTTCACTCCACAGCAACCACCAACAGCAGCAAAACCATCGAGAGATCATGCCCAAAAATCCCTCTCTATCACACTCTGACCCGTTTCTCACTTCAGTTTCCTTTTCCCAAAATCCCTTCCTTCCCCCCTAATATCCTTCCCACAAATCTCAGTTAGTTTTTCCTACTTACCTTCCAATACTCGATCACATTTCATTCCCTCACCCTCTGGATTTCTCCTCGACAAATTCACACCCTCTCTCTCTATGTTGTTTGACATTCTAGATTTTTTCATGAAAAATATTATTTATATTTAGTATGAATGATGATGTGACTTTAGATTTTTGACTAAGTGCGAAATAGCCCATTAGGTTATTTTATATGTTTGATAGATTTTGATCCTTTAATATAAAGTTAGTAGCCCTTAAAATGAAATAGAGGAAATAGGCCCAAGAGATTAAGCACACGAAAGCATTTGCTTTAGGAGGTCCAAGTTAGGCTATGGAACAAGAGTGAGGCGCCACTTGGCAAAAAAGAATGAGTTTTTGATCATTTCTGAAAAAAATACTAAGTAACACATATCAACCTTACATTGAAACTACGAACAAAAGTGGATGAAGCTGCAGTGAACTTGAGCTTCAAAGACCAACAACTTCACTACAACTCAATATCAAAATGAATGTAAATGTATGAATGTTAAACAACCTATAAGGAATGTAAATAGAGAATAAGGATAAGAAGATGTGTAATACTTCATTCTAGTATGTTAAGGAGTGTCACGTTATTTTTTTAAAACTTTTAATCCAATACGAGAATCTCATTTTTATAACAAAACAGAATACCATTTTTTAAACTGAAGTTCTAACAAAATGTCTTTCCAAACATTAACTGAAAGATTTTTTATTTAATAAAAACTAGTTTAATAATAAAATAATTAATATCTAAATTTAACTGCTCCATCTAATCCTGACATATCTGCTCGCATTGATTAACTTCCTCACATGGATGGTTTAAAAAAATAAGAAATATACTAAAATGAGTCAATAACTCAGTAAGAAATCCATCACATCGTAAAATAATACTTACAAGAATTGATAAGTGTAATTTTTACATAAGTTTTATTACCCTTTTACTTATTCAAATTGTTAATTTTCTTTTATCTCTTTTGATTTTGATTTATTTTGATTTTATTTATTGTTTATTTTAATTTATTTTCCTTATCACTTATTTTATTTCATTATTGATTGAGCCTCACGTCTATCACATGGCTTCACTCACCTTCACTTTGGCCCCACTAACATTTATTGGTTGGCAGCAATAGGGGTGTTCAAAAATTCCGATTTTCGAATTTCGTCCGACTTCCGCTCCGATTCTAACTCTGATCAGGGTTCGAAGTCGGAGTCGGAATAACTCCGACTTCGAAATCGTAAATCAGAAAAAAAAAATGGAGTCCAAGTTAGTTCCAACTTCCAACTCCGAACTCCGACTATTTATATTTTATATTGTAATTTAAATATGATAAGCCCAAGTGGCCTAGTGGTTTAAACACAAGTTTTGGTTCTTTGTGAACCCGAGTTCGAGTCCTTGCGTGGTGCCTATTTGAGTTGCAATTTTTTTTTTTTTTTGGTTTTAAGCAGCCTTAAATTTTAAATGACGTCGTTGGCCCGTTACCTTCAAAATCCTAAGCCTAAGTTTAACCCTTCGGCTTTCTCTACACAGTACACAGCACTGCCGCCTCTCTTCTCTCTTCTCTTCTCTTCTCTTCTCCCATCTCTTCTCTTTTCTCTCCTTTCTTTCCCCAACTACATCTTGACTCTGTCCATTGTCTCCAACCATGGCCCAACTCCATTCTCCATTGTTGTCGTCGTTGTCGTTGGTCTCTAATGCCGTCATTCCCTTCTCCATTACCGCGGTCCGCCGAGGAGTACCTAGGCCTGGGGTTTCACCGCTGGAGTTTTCCCTTTTCCATCACCGTCGTTGATTCGCAGTGATGGTAAGCTTTCGGAAACGCGGCTAAAATATAGTTTATTTCTAGGGTTTCTAATTTTTAGGGTTGATTGCAGCTCAGATCTGTTGTGGTTGCCATGTGAATTTGTCTTTGTTTACATAGTTGATTTATATTACTAGGGTTTCTATTTTGAAGAGCAAAATTCCGACGAACTCCGATCGGAGTTTGGAATTCTGAACTCTGATCTGAGTCGAACTCCAACTCCATTTCGGAGTCAGAGTCATAAGTGCTTTTTGACTTCGATTCAAGTTGGAGTCGGAGCCCAAGCCTACTATGGAGTGTGGACTCTACCTTTGACCTTAAGAGATCTGAGCACGGCAATTGAAATTGGATGAGGAATTGAATTTCGATAGCAGATACATACACAAGCCACACGTTTTCTAATTTTGACTTCATTTAGGTCCCGTTTGAATTTGGAGAAGAGATAAAATGAGTTGAAATGGATTTATTTTTTAATATTATTATTATTTTAAAATTTGAAAAAAAATTACTTGAGAATTGAAAATGATGTATTGGGATTTGAAAAAATTGTATTGAAATTTATATTTTATATAAAAATATGAAAAAAATGTAATGATGAGTTGGACTAAACGGGGCCTAAAATATGAAAAATTTGATATAAAAATCTAGAATCACATTTTTGTATATTATATACAAATGGGGCCTAAAGTTCATTTGGGCCGAACTTCAATGGGCAGCAACTTAGAGTTGGACTTCAACACTACACTAGGCCCGCACACGAAAATTGACTGGGACTAACACACGGCACTTACGTTGGACAGAGGGGGCTGCATAAATATATATATATATATATATATATATATTTTATATATATATAAAGAGCCTATGTAACAGGATTTCTTGTTTTAACAGTTATCGTTAAAATTTCAAGTCAAAAATTCAGTCATTTAACGTCGTTAAATTGAATTAAATGTCCAGTAAAATTTTCGTCTATACATTTATTATTACGATGTTTTCTCTTTAATAACAAAAAATATTTAACGGACTGTTAAAATTTACTACCTCACAATTGAAGATCTGTTTCGACTCCGTTTAATATCCCGTCTGAATTGTTAACTTTGAAGTTAAATTTCTTCAAAAAAAAAAGTTGAATTAAAGTGCATTAAATACATGCACATGCACTTCGATTGATAACTTGAAAAAAAGAATTTATGCCTTCACGTCCCTTGAATAAAACGTAGAAAAGAATTTATGCCTGTTTATGTCCCTTGAATAAAACGCCTGAATTGTCACTTGGGGAAGATGAAAGGATTTCAAACATTCGTCACTTGAGGAAGACGAAGGGAGTGCAGGATCTGCTCCTTATAAGAATAATAGTCATTTACTATATATAATAGTCATTCACGTATGTATTCATGCAATAAATATAATTATAACAATTCATAACAATTTATTATAATTATATTAAATTAGTAATAATAAGCAATAAATATAATTAATATTATATATTTACTATATTTTATTAAAATATATATGATTAAATAAATTATAATATAACATTCTTATATAAATTATAAACTATATAATTTATTTTTTCAAAAAACTCATATTATTTCTTAAAAATACTCACATAACTAAAAAAATATAGATATTTTAATGTCCTCTATTTTGAGACCGTACAAAATAATACAAATATTAAATTATCATCTTGGAATTAAAAAAATATCATATCTTGAACTAATCTTTTATTAAAACTTTAATCAAAATTATTTCAAACAAGTATGATAAAACTATATGTTATGTTTATTTATGAGACTATTTTATTGTTTTTATTAATTTTTTTTATAATATATAAAAACATATAATTATTTATAATCTACTTAATTATGAATAATCATTAAATTTTTATTAAAAATTAAATTAAATAGACGTGCACGTTATTTCTATCTAGTATATATATAATATGACTTTTTAACGAAAAAATGTTCGTTTAACAGCAAATCATTAAAATTTTCAGTCATAAGTCATGTTATCTAACGCCGTTTAAGCTTAAAAGTTGAATTAAATTAAATTAATTACATACATTTAATGTCAGGCCGGCCTATCGATCGATGGAGAAAACTTAAAACTGAAAATGCTTTTATTAAATCCATTGGGATTGATGCCTTTGGATTAGTTTATGTCCCTTGGAAAAAACTTTAAACTGGAAATAAAATTAAAATTTATTGAATCTGTCGGAATTGATAATTTGAAGAAAGGAATATTATATTTTAAAGATGAATTTATTTCATCTCGTATGTTTCAATTCTACCGCTCTAACTGCCATCAATGCATTCTCTCATTCATTGTATTTCATCTAAATCAAAGAATATATTTAAAAGATGAATTTATCATAAAAAAAAATATGTTTATAAGATGAATTTATCTTAAATTCATATTGTATATTCTAATATCTGCAGATCCAACTCTCATTAATGCATTCTCTCTTTTATTGTATTCCATTTATTTGACTCTAATCTCGTGTAAGAAACGTCAAAAGACTACTCATTAAATTCATAATTATACATTAAGATGTCTCATTGTTTTCTAAAAATACATAAGAAAAGAAGAAGAGAAATAGAAGGAAACTGCTGAAAAAATCTAATTCACAAGTCATTCACGTCCACCCTTTTTCAGAATCACAAGCAAGCATTTACTCTGGGTAAAAGGTATTTATCTATATCAATTGTCTTCTGTTAATTCTCAAATTTTCAATAATTTCTCAAATATATTGTTTATGTTTATCTTATGTTTTTAAAAAAACACTGACAAGTGAATAAAAAGACTACTAATTCTAATTCTCAGGTCATTCACGCCACAATTTTTCAGAATCACAAGCAAGCAATTAATCTGGGTAGAAAGTATTTATCTATGTCCACCTAATATTTTTTATTTGTTACAATGTTGACAGATTAATCACAATGTTCTTTTTTTTGTGTGAATAACCTATTTATTCTAGGTATGTTGATTATTTGTTACAAAACAATAATCAATTCTTTATTTTTTAATCGGTTTAATTAGTTTATTATTTTTTATGAATACTCTATTTGAGATTATTAATTTTTTTAATATTTTATTTACTCAATTTATTTTTTGTGAATATTCAGATTGGATTGATTTGGTCATGTTGGAAGCTACTTAAATTTAACTGGATTGAAGGTATTCATCTCTATTAATATGTTTTATTATCTCTTCAAATATGATTTCTTTGTTTTAGTGTTGTTTTAATTTAATTTTACTTCATCTTTTGATCTTAATATGCATTACAATAATAATAATAAAAAACTAATATGTTTTTAAATTTATTACATGTTATAATTTTTTATTCCGTTGTCTCTTTTCTAATTTATTATGTAATGAGGATAAGAGAATAGAATGTGAATAATATGTTGTCTGTAAAATAATTTGTTAAACAGATTAGCAGATTATAATAGTATGTCAAAGAATGTAACAAATAAACCAAACAAATTGACAATAGCCAGATGAAGATTTCCAAACATCGTAACAAGTATAGAGATATGTAACTAATTAGAATGAGGTTAAGAGTTGAAAAATGACCTTGGAAACGATGACTTCACACAGTATTTTGCAAGTTACTTTCACCTAGTATATATATATATATATATATACCAAAGAAATGCGAAAATAGATAAAACAAGGACCAGATAACTGGAGGCAAAGAAACGAGGAAGTAGATAAACAGATTGAATCCATAAGATTGAAACAAAGACCAGATAACTGGATAAGATGAAATATGAATCAGATATGAGACAGTAGAGCCGGCCAAATGCATGAAATGTAATACAAAAATAAAGTAATTAATATAAATAAAACTGGATAAAAGCTTGAATCGAAATATTTTTCATTTTATTAAAACTGAATACTCACAAGATTACAATGAAAACTGGTTATAAGATAAGTTCAGAAGGAGAAAGGTAGAATTCGCTCTGCCCTTCCAAATGAAACGAGGTCTCCTTTTATAGATGAAAGAATTGCCTTTTACAATGAAAATCACATGCTTTACAGTGAGCATAGTGAGTGAATCATGAGTTAAACAGTAAAGTAAAGCAACTGTCTTTCTGCATCGAAAGTATTTTTGACTCTTTGAGCCGACAGTTGGTGAAACAGTGAAAGCATAGTGGCTATCTTTTAACACGGAAAGTTGGTCGGAAGTAGAATCCAACAGTGACTTGATCAATTATCTCCTAGTCTTAGGGGGTAATCTGGTGAATCATGTCCAAAGATATTGCTATAGGGATCAGAATCATCTTCTGATTCTTCAGTTGAACTATTTTTGTTGGCTTCATTTAGGACAGATTTTTCCAACAGTTGAATTAATTCTTTCTTCTTTAATCCTTGAATGGGAGATTTCTTCTTGGATTTAGAAGATGAAGAACTATCTGAATCTTTTGAATCTTTCTTTTTTGAATTCTTCTTCTTTGAAGATGAAGATGAATCTTTAGTTGAATCTCTTGAGATTTCACTTTCCTGAAGGTTGGGATAAGTGATTAAAGTAGTTGAAGTAGTTGAAGCAGGTGAGGGAAATTCTTACAGGCTTTTTAAATTTGGTGCTTTCGGAGGAAAATCCCTTGAAACATGTGAAATAATATCATCTGTGTGAGGATGTCTATCCTACCATTTGACAAAGAAATGACGAACCATTATATCACCTTCCTTTTCATAAGTCCATTTGCAAATCCAGAGGATCTTATATCTTTTGCAAAGATGAACTAGGAAATGAAACTTTGAATTATGATGGTTCATTTTGGGGGTATTTGAAATATTGAAATGGTTGAGAGTCTGTTTAAGATTATTAGGAAATATTTCAGGAATTGGGCCATATTGATGCCACCATCTTTTGAACTAGAGAGAGAAAGTGTGTTTGCACTTTTGATCAAAGCTGAAGAACCAAGAGTGAGAAAGATCTTAGGTTTGAAACAAAGGAAACTTAAGCCAAGCTTCAATATATTCATTGTAATTATATTGAATTTCTGAATTGGGAATGATTTTGAGGGTATAAGGCTGAGTTCTCCATTCTTCTTCGGTCATGACTGACAGAAGATAACAGTTATGAAATATAATTTTTGAAGCATCAATTTTGCAATGAATTGGTTTAATGGAAATGGATCCTGTATGAACCAAGATTGCAAGGTAAAACTTTAAATCTTTTACTGGATTCTCAGGAAACCAGGGGGAAAGTAGTTTGAAGCAATTTGAAAAGGGTCTGTATACATTGTTCTATTAGGTTCAATGTAAAACAGATTCTGAAAATAAGGTTTTTTTAAATACTTCCCAGGGGAGTTAACCTGTTTGCTATTTCAAGGGAACTTGAAGCAGGTAAATGGGATGGCCTTATGAGAGTGGTTGGCCTAGGAGGAGGTGGGGGATTTGGCTTCTTATCCTTTTTTTTGCTCATTTTTCTGCAGGAATTCACGGGTAAGGAAGTTAGGAATAGAATATCAGATCCTTTAACGTATTCAATATCAAAATCAAAAATACTTAAAATAGTTTGTCATCGTGCAAAAATATGTTTGGATGCAATATTCTGAACATCTTTTTTAAATACATATTTAGCACTTTTGCAATCAATACGTAATAAATTTTTTATTAAGTAAATCACTTTGAAACTTTGAAATACATAATACTATGGATAGAATTTCTTTTTTTATAGTATTATAATTAAGCTGTGCATGATTCCAGGTACTAGAATGGAATCGAACAATTTGTTCAGGAGAACTTGGTGAAACAATTTATTTCAGAATGCCACCATAACCTATGTCAGAGGCATCTGTTTCAACTATTTTAAAAGAATTTGAAGTGGGAATACCAAGGCATGGAAGATTTTTGACATATACCTTGATTTGTTTAATCAACTTAGTATGAACATCTGTCCATGAAGGAGGATTGAGACAAAGTCTCTCAAAGAGAGGACGACATTGTTTTCTCATATCCTTATAAAAATCTAAAATGTAATTGAGTGAACCAAGAAATCTTTGAAGCTGAGTTTTGTCAAGGATAACATCAGGAAATTTGTCAGCAAATTCAATAGCCCTTTGAATTGGCTTGATTTTGCATTCAAAAATGTCATAACCAAGGAATCTTATTTTGATTTGAAACAGTTTAATCTTTTTAATAGAAACCACTAGGTCATTTTGTCTTATGATGTGAAGAAAAGTAGACAAATATTTCCAGTGATCATCAATGAATTTAGAAAAGATAAGAACATCATCAATATAGACAATGGTGAAGTGAGTGAATGAATTGAAGATATCATTCATGATATTTTGGAATTCACATGGAGCATTTTTTAGATCGAAAGGCATTACGTTCCACTCATAATGACCAAACGGAGTGGTGAAAGCAATTTTGTAACGGTCTGGATTCCCTAATTTGGATCTGTCAAAATCTAGACTTAAGGTCAAACTTAGAAAAAATGACTGCATCACTTAACCTATGAACCAAGTCGTTTTTGTTAGAAATAGAGTATCTAATCCATTCTAAAACTTTGTTCAAGGGTTTATAATTATTAACCAACCGGGCTGTCCCTCTCTCAATTTCAGCATTTTTTTGAACATAGAAGGCAGCACATTGGTGACAGCTGTGGGGATAACGAGAGATGATGTATGCCTCTAACAATCATATTCTCTTTTTTGACTTCCTTGAAAAATTCTATGTTTCAAAAAATAACTCTTTAAATGTTTTGAAAATCAGTTTTACAAAGGATGAAGGCAAAATTATTGTAAAATCTAGCCATCCCCCTCTTGGTCATGGCTCTAGTCATGATGGATGCTAAAGGCTCTACTTTCGTCCATTTCGTAAAGTAATCCACTACTACAATCATGAATTTCACTTCATCCTTCCCTGGTAGGAAAGGGCCTACTAGGTCAACCCCCCATTGAGCAAGTGGTCAAGGGAGGTTATGGAAATTAGCTCTTCTAGAGGGGCATATGGTACTAGTGCGTACATCTAACAATTAGCACACATCTTTGTGATTTCTTTAGCATCTCTAAGCATATTAGACCAGTAGTATCCTGCCTTACAACTTTTCTAGTTAACACATTTCCTCCAAATTCTTTTCCCCCATATCCCTTCATGTATTTATGCTCGAGCATACTATGCTACTTTCGATGAGATGCATCGTAGAAGTGGGCGGCGAAACCCCTCTTATATGGGATCTCGTCCACCTTCACAAACCTTCCCGCCCTTCTTTTTACCTTTCTTACCTTTTCTTCCCCCTCGGGAAGTTCGCCCCCATCCAGATACTTGATAATGTCGTCGGACAATTTGGGCTCATTGCTACACACAATGCAACTTCTGGGTCTACCATGGGACTTCTCTTACTCTTTTTTTGGCTTCCCAGGGCTAGGAGAGTCCTCCATGCCCAAGGTTGTTTGTGCCAGCCTCGCCGTCACGACATTGTTTTCTCTAGGCACTTTTATTATGGTAAAATAATGGAATCAATCATTTGCCTCCCAAACAGCTCAAGTATTTCTTCAAATTTTCTCCCTTTATTGAATATATTCCAAGCACATGGTTGACTACTACTTGTGAATCTGACTTTACCTTGACCTCGATCGCTCCCAATGCTTCAGCCACTAAGAGTCCTGCTATGTGTTCCTTGTATTCCGCTTTATTGCTTGTGGTTTTGAACGTAAGCCTTGCCAAGTAGTGATGTTCCTACTTTTTATTGCCAATTATATGGATTCCCACCCCTCTATTAGCATGACAAGAGGAGCTATCCAAGAAAAGCCTCCATGATTTTCTTGTTAAGGAGGCTACCACTTTTGGTGGGAATCTTGAGAATCCAACAACAAAGTCTACCAATGTCTGCCCTTTTACAGCTTTTCTTGGTAAATATTCAATGTCGAATTCATTCAATACGATTGACCACCCAACTAGCCTCTCTGAGTTGTTTGCTCTTTGCAATACCTTTGCCAGCAGGCTCTATGTGAGTACCTTGATGGAGTGGCATTGGAAGTATGGGCGCAACCTCCTGGCCACTATCACCAAGGCAAGTGCTAACATCTCCACTCGCAGGTACCTAAGTTTTGTGCCCTTTAAGGTGCAATTTGTGTAATACACTGATAGGCGCATCGCCCCTTTCTCTTTTACGAGGACAACTAAAATGGTGTGGTGGTATACTGCTAGATATGTATAGAGTATGTCTCCCTCTGTCGACTATCTCAAAAGAACTGGGTTGGTCAAATGTTGCTACAACTTTTGGAAAACATTATCATACTTGTTTTTCCATGGGTGTATCTTCCATAGGACCCTAAAGAAAGGGAGACATTTATCTATGAACCTAGACGAACCTATACAAGGGCGCCACTCTTCCCACCAATTGTGGTGTGTCATTTAGGTTTTTAGCCAGCTTCATATTCATGATTACTTCATTTTTCCTAGGTTCGCTTCAATCCCCCTTTCTGACATGATGAAGCCCAATAACTTACCTGATTCCACACTAAACTTTCATTTGATGGGTTCAACTTCATCTTGTACTATTGTAGTACTATGGATGCTTCTCTTAGGTCGGCTAGATGTTGTGTGGGCTCTTGCTTGTGACCAGTAGGTCGTCCACATAAACTATCACAGTCAGTCCTATATGGTTTGTAAGCATTTAGTTCACCAACCTCTAGTAGGTTGCCCCCACGTTCTTTAGGCTGAACAACATGACTTGATAGCAATATAACCTTCAGTCTATGATAAATGAGGTCATCTCTTCATCTACTGGGTGCATTCGGATCTAGGTGCATTCGCCTATTCGGGTTGTGGCTTCTATGAAGGTGGTGTCCTCTCTCAAGTCGTCCTTTGGGATTCTCTCATTTAGCGAGCATCCACTCAATCTCTCATGTGCCTACCAATTTAGACACTCTTTTCTTCATAGTCTTGTAGTCCTTTTTTTAGTGTGAGGTCATTTGGTGATACTTGTCGTAGCGCCTGCCGGTTCGGAGCTGACAGTGCTCTCTTTTGGATTCTTCCTTCTCTTGGACGTTCAAATTATTATGGATAAGTTAGGTGTTATGTTCTCATTGCCACTCATGCCTCCTATCTTGATGGTTCAGTGCAGCTTTTCTGTCCCTATAACTAATTTTTTTATTCGCCTTCAACTCCCCCTACCTTGGTTCTACAAGAGCCTGCAATGTATCTTCAGTGTTGACAAAGTCATCAGTCCTATCCATAAACTCTCTCGGGCTAAAGGGGGTCTTTCTAGCCAGTTTAGTCATGAAAGGGTTGTGTGGCCAGATTTTGGCCGGTAGAGCAACTAGGATAATCTTCTCGTCTTGATCGTCAGTTCTCAAGCTTTTTTTTATTAAAATGAATGATGTATGTCTTAAGGCTCTCTTATTCTCTTTATTTAAAATTTAGGGTTTATGCTGCTAGGCATAAATTGTGTTACAAACTATCTAGCGAGCTATTCAAAGCTATCAACTGACCTTGGTCGAGTGTTCCAAACCATCCTCTCGCCATAGACCTTAGGGTGAAGGGAAAAGCTCGGTAGACAATTTCTCCCGAGAAGCTATGAAGTGTTATATGTCCTTTAAAGTTCTCTAGGTGATCTACTATGTCTTGGATCCATCATACATCTTGATTCGTGACACTTTAAACTCTAGTCTCTAGTGAAAGTGGTACAACCATTACCTCCACACTGTAAGGAAAACTCATGCGGCTCAACAGCTGCTCCATTAAGAAAAACCCCCCATCTTTTTTGCCATCTCGTCATACTTGTCGATGAGACTAAGATGACGAGATGGTGTCCAACACCGTCTTCTGGTTTTCTTACCTCAATTTATGACACTTCATGGCAGCCAACACCATCTTCATTTTTTCTTCCATCATGGCCAATAGTGTCTCCATGTCTTCTGACGTAGTGTCAGGATCATGAGTTGCTTGAGAATGCGTCACAGTTGGCATAAGGGAACGATGTTGAAGTCTGACAAGAGACTGATATAATATAATAAATTACAAAATCTCATAGATGGCACCACTATAAAGGATGTGTCCCACCACTGACTGCAACCTTTGACCTACAGCTAATAACGTCGATGTCATAGTGTGTCTAATACACCTCTAATACCTAAGTTAGCAACAAGTGAGAGATATAGTTTAAGAATAGTACTCAATCATATGTCTTGAATGGTTACTTGTTATCCTACATATAGGCGTGGAGAATATTGAATGTATACTGTTAATTGATCAACTTCGCATAATACTTAGCCACAATAATATTTATCCCTACTATGTCGAAATTATCTTATCCCATTTCTATCTTTATCCACAATGCAAGTGTCTATCCACCATGATACATAGGATGGTTAGAGTTCACAATTCACAACTCTTCTGAATGACTATCATTTCCAAAAGATGGGACTTGGGCTCCTTACTTGTTCCAAACTCATATAGGCAAGGGTGGACCTAGGTGGAAGGTTAAGAGCCATAAAAATTTTCAAAAAATTATATAATTATATAGAATATAAATACATATAAATTTTTTTTATATAATTAAAATTTCTTCCCTAATTTATTAAAAGAAAGAAAGAAATTTGCTGTAACATCACCCCTTCTTTCCTCTAAGGCTTTGTGGACCTTTAGAAAATGATATGATAGTTCGTTCCTTTCTCTTTTGATTGGGACGGGCCTCGATACACCTATCAAGTCTTGATGTACATGTCAGACCCCGAATGTGTATTTTTAAAATATAACAGTTGATTTTTAAAATGCGCCCAATGTTTTAATGCTCTTGAATATTTTAAATGTCCTAAAAATATTATATGAGCTATTTCCAGTGTTATTAGACTCAAGCTTGATTTATAAGTAAATATAATTATAATATTTTGAAGAGCTCCAAAATATCATAATTGTACAAAATCATTTTATTACCATGGTTTTAATTATTTAAATATTGTGAAATCTTAAATATACTTTAAATCTCTGATTTAAATATATGACTTTATTGATCTCAATAATTAGTAAGGTTCATCATTTTAATTAATGATGAGGAATATTATTTTATAAACTAAAGTTAAGTTGAAATAATATTCTATTTTAATTCCTCTGAGTGTTTTTAAGTTAAATTGATTTTATGTATTTTCATATCAGTATTTTAAGCGCATCGTTTGTCCATTTGAAGACTCCAAGATGCAGGGCCTATAAATAACCCAATGAGGAAACCCTAGCCCTTAGTGTCTTCCCCTCTCTTTCTCTTTTCTCTCTCTTCTCTCTCCTCTCTTGTGCACGTGACAGCCCCCTTCCCTTTGGCCATTCAACCTCAGCCCAAACCCAGCAACTGCCGGCCACCGGCGTCTTCACTGCCCCTCCATCAGAACAGCTTCCCTTCAATGACCCACCACCAGCGAGCCTAGCCCCTACCTCACAGCTACCTTCCCTCCAGCAAGCAAAACCCAAAATGGGTTGCAAAGGGGTTTTGCCCCGTTTGCAGCTCCATCGTCGGCCACCTTTGGCCATCACCACCTCAGACCAACCTCCCCCACGCCGGCGACCAACCCAGCCACCATGACCACCCATGGCAACCCCTCATTTCCTTTACACGGGCAACACACGAAGTGGGTTTCGCAACCCACGAGATGTGCCCTAGAGCTGTCGTATGCCACCACGTGGTCTCAACACTGCCACCAAAAGGTTCCCCTGCCTCCACCGACCTCCCCCCTAGCTCCCTATAATACCCACTCCTTCTTTTCCTAAGGCTTAGCGAATCCCGAGAAGATGACGTGACAGTTCGTTACTCTCTCATTCAATTAAGGCCAGCATCGATGCATGTGCCTGGTCTTGAAGCACGTGCCCGAACCTGATGACGTGTTTTTAAAATGATAATGTTGATTTTAAAATACGTCCAGTGTTTTAATGCCATAGAATATTTTAAATATTTTGCGAATATTATATGAGGTATCTCTAGTGTTATTGGGCTCAAGCCAATTTTATAAGAAATGCAATGATAATATTTTGGAGCGCTACAAAATATTATAATTACACAAAATCGTTTTATTACCCTGGTTTTAGTTATTTAAAGTATTGTGAGATTTTAATTATATTTTAAATTTCTAATTTAAATATATGGATCTATCCCTTTTAAATAGTTAATAAGTTTTATCATTTTAATTAATGATGAAAAATATTATGTTGAAAAATAAAGTAAGTTAAAATAATATTTTATTAATTAAATTGAGTGTTTTAAGTTAAATTGATTTTATATTCTTTCGGAGCAGTGTTTTGAATTCATCAGTTGTCCGTTTAAAGATCCCGAAAGGTCGAGCCTATAAATAGCCCGGAGAGGCCTAGACCCCTCATTTTTTCCTTTTTCCCTCTTCTCTTTCTCTCTCTTCTCTCTCCTATCTCTGCGGCTGTAAATGAACCAGACTACTCGACAGTCCGCTCGATACTTGCTCGGTTAAACTCGAATCAAACTCGACTCATGAAAAAAAAAAACCTTGCTCGTGAAAGTAGATACCCGGTCGATTAATAAAGGATACATACCCAATAAAACTCGACTCGACTTGGTTAAAATTCATTAAGACTCACTCATTTATGCTCGAATCGACTCGTTAGCTTGACTCGATTAAAATTCATTTATATATTGATAAATATATACACAATATATGTTATATATAGGTATTGCTAATAATATAAGTATAGCATTTTTATAATTAAATATGTAATATGTAATCTTATTACTTATATCTATATGATGAATATATTTCATAATTATGTTTTATAATTTGTACAATAATTAGTTTATAAAATTTAATAATTTTATATATTAGTACTTAAGAAGCATGTGAAATATGTATATGCTATCATATTATGTGTATTTATTAATAATATATATAAGCATATAACATTTTGTTTTGATGAATAGATATCAACTAGTTAGATATTAAATATTAATTTTTTATTTATTTTTAGATTTTATTCAAAAAAATTTTTAAAAAAATCGAGCTCGAGCTCGAGCTGGAAGTTTGGTTTATCAAGTCGAGCTTAAACATTTCTTTTTACAGCCCTATCTATCTCTCACGTGTGCGCAGCCTCCTTTGTTGGATCGTTCGGCTTCCAGCTTATGGCGGCACCACCGCCGGCTGCCAGCCCTCACCGTTGGCCCTGCCTGAACCACATGCCACCGGCGAGCCCAACCCCACTAGAGGTGTCAACCACGGAGGCCTCACCTCCCGCCGGTAGCCCCAAACCCGAAATGGGTTTTCTCCTCCAACCCCTCCTTGCACAGCCTCTAGCTCCGCCATGGGCCACCGCATGACAACACCGCCCTCTCCAATGGATTCGTCGTCCACCGATGGTAGGTCACCGGCAAGCCCAGCCCCAACGAAGCCCTCACCTTCTCTCACCTCCCATAAACCTGAAATGGGTCTCCAAATGGACCTTCCATTGCCGCGCTGCCGTCTAGCCACCGTGAGTCTCACCTCCACCGCCAAAAGCTTCCCCTACCTTAAGTGGCTACACCCCTAAAGCAGCATCACCATCCATGGCCCCACCTCTCGTGTATGAACAAAAATTCAAAAATGGGTTTACACCCCTTTTGAGCTAGATCTGCCTCCTTCTAGTGGTTGTACCGCCTCACCACCACCTCCATGAGATTCTTCTTCCTCCAATGAGTATTCTCCTAGCTTCCCATGTCAAACTGAGCACTGTTACCCAAACCCCGAGCCATTCCCATTTCGAGGTCATGGTACTGACCTCGACGGAGAGGTTAATGTTCAAGTTAGTGGTTTTCGACGCCACTAACTGTGCCAGAAAGATAACAACGTACGGGTTTACCTCGCTATGGTATAACCCTCTTTCTCATGTATTTATGTTTAATTGATTGATTATGAACTGTGCTGTTAATGTTGTGGAGTCCGCTGGGTAGTTATGTGAAGTCGGTTGGTTGTGTTCTGAAGTGTTGAAAACTGTATTGTGAAGTAGGGTTGTGGATTCTGCAGTGTAGTCCGGAGGTGTCTTGTGTGCATGTATGGTGTTGCGGCAGGTGTTTGAAGTCAGACGTGTGTAGTGTACTTCATAGGGGTAAAGCAATACACCGTGTAGTGTGCATCATATAAGTTGTGGCGTAGAATGCTATGGAGAGAGTATACATGGAGTACGCTCGACGTGGTGTGTAGGTGAGGAATAAAGCGAGTAGCGGAAGCGTGGAGGGCACTCTGCATACTATAGTCGTGATGCATCGTAAGTCGTGTCACGAAGATGGTAGTTGCACGATTGGGAAATGTAAGGCGTGTGAAGTGTCAAGAACTGTAGTGCAACATCCCAGAGTAGTGACGTGACCGATAGCCCTAGTGACGACTGTTATTGTGTAATAGTGTCATGTCTCAAGGTACGTGCGAAACGACGGAGTTGCATAACTGTAAAGTATTTGGAGCGTAACCAAGGTACGTAAGGGGTTGTAGTCATGTCGAGTCAAGAGTCGATATAGGCGTCACATGGCATTGTGCCGTATGAAGCGGCAGACGACGAGATAGCTCGATAGTAGTCTCGAACTGCATGACGTGACAGAGGTACATGTGGAATGAACCTTATCGTGTTAAATGACAAGATGAACTCGTAGAGGACCGAGAAATGGGATTAGCCCTGCCAATCGGCATGGAGAAGATTACTATCGATGTATGGTATTTTTTGCATCAGCGAGCGATCAACATATTCTATGTTGATCTTAGATGACGTGGAGGTAAGGTACATGTATATCTGGTGACACGTGTACTGGACTGGACTTCGAGGACATGGGGATTTCGAGAGATGTCTCAGTGTCTGTAGTAAGTCTCTGTTGGTCTTAGCATAGTAAAGGCTCTAAAGACATAAGGATAGCATGAGAGTGTCCTAGTGAAGTGTAGGTTTTCCTAATTAATTGCCTGTGTGTCAGATATATATATACATATATATATTGATGCTTCGTGTGTATGTTGTAGGTTGATTGTTATATGATGTACTTGCAATTGAATTACATGATATGAAAGTAGCATGGAGATCAAGTAAGTAGTA
The DNA here is from genome assembly GCA_036559045.1 of Platycarya longipes. NCBI lineage: Eukaryota > Viridiplantae > Streptophyta > Magnoliopsida > Fagales > Juglandaceae > Platycarya > Platycarya longipes. The sequence continues at coordinate 45,501,761 of CM071803.1, read as the reverse complement.
TGACCACGCACACACGCCATGTTTTCCTTAAAAAAGCAATATATCTCTTAATACAAGTGTTTTCTTAAAGAAAATAATAAATAAACATTTACACTATGTAAAGCCTTTCTTGAAGCCCCTGTTAAGTATCCTATAATTATTGTTGATTTTAAATACGAAGTAATGCATTCGCACTCATGCTCTAGCATCATGATTTCTTCTCATGTATGCTTTCCAAACAAATTATCAAACTCTCCTATATGTAGTATAGCATCAAAAACATTTCCTATTATCATTTGCATATGCATGTGTGAAGAAGAGTTGATGAGATTGCATGAGAGAAAAGAAAGGAGAAGAAAAGAAAAGGAAGGAGAAGAAAAGAAAGGAAAGGAAAGGAAAGGAAAACTTTAAGAATGAAAATATCAATGATCTTCATGATTATTGTTTAAGTAAGTAAGAAAGGACTGTAAGAAAGGGCAGATTACAATGTCGGATCGGTTCCACTAGTTGTGCACCCAGTGGCGCAATCCAAAAAAAGGGATTCCTAACCTGTTGGCCACGAGCAGATATCTGGGTCTCTAAAAAGGACCGCTAACCCTGCACGCAGGTTGTAATAGTGTGCAACTTAAGATGGATATTGAAGGAGGGAGGTACTATTATTCCTTAAATAGTTTATGCATGAAAATAAATGTTGTATTCTTAAATTGTTATGCATTGAAGCATGTTATCATTGTTTATGCATGTAAGCATGTTTAAAGACCCAAAATATTTATGTATGCATGTTTCAACAAATGAATAGACACTTAATATATTAACGGCGTGATATACTATTTACTGAGTATTCGACTCATTTTAGTTTTCTTTTTGTGTGTCATTCCTCTCACACAGGAGTGCTTAGTAGAAAGCTTACAGCCCGAGGGAAGAACACAATAGTCTAGACATGTGAGAATGATCTTTTAGTTATAAATCATAGATTTTTCGCTGTAAACATCTTTTATTATAAAAATCTATCTTATTTTAGAATGTGGGGTCTGACCCATGGGAACGAACTGAAAGGTTTTAAAATGAACAAAAATAGTCTCGTTTTCTAAAACTATTTTGGGGAGAAGAAATGCCACGTAGGTACGGTCCTACCCTCCCGAGGGCCGGGTCATTACACTCTCCTTGTCCAGTCATGGCCCCACCTCCCTTCAATGAGCTTAAACCCGAAAATATGTTTCAACACCTTTCAAGTTAGATCCGTTATCTTCCGGTGGTTGCACCACCTCACCTCTGCCACCATGAGATTCTCCTTCCTTCGATGAGTCTACCCCTAGCCCAAGCCGCCACTATATGTGATTGACATCATCATACGTGATGTTAACCGCAACATACGACCCTTCCACCTCCACTACTCGTCAATTTAGCAAGTGCACAAATCATATTAGGTAATAAAGTGGATGAGTAAGAATATTGTCCCATGAGGATTAAAAAGTTACTAATAAGTACCAAAATATATTTAATTAATATTTATCTAATAACTCAAATAAAAGCAATTAATTACTAAACTGGAATAGCAAACTAACAAAATTAAAGAAGCAAGTTTTTATCAAGAAAGCAAAAATCTAGGGTTTTCGATTCACCATAACTAATCCTATGCAGTTTTCCTAATTGAATTAAAAATATCCATTCCTATTGTTAATAATCAGGTTTCTCTAGTTTATTTATTAATTTTTCTCAAGCATTAACGAAATATCTCAACAGGCAAATTTCCTACTTCTCTGTGACAATTTTGAACTTGTCAAATTTCATTAAAAACAAAGAAACCCTATAAAAATTATATAGGCCCATAGATATCTCTATCGTATGGCATTCTGTAATTTCTCAAACATAGGCTGAAACAATTATCACTTCTCAGTCTCAAACCAAATCCTAGATCATGTAAATTGTGAGTGATCAGGCATTCACAAGCATTAAGTCTAGAATGAAATACTCAACAATAAGACACAAATATTAAATTAATCTAACTACGAAAAATTCACATAATCAAAGTTAGGCTACATCGTAGCCCTAGAAAAATAAACTAGTTCATGAGGAAACTAAATAAAAATCTAATGGAAAAGTTTAGCATCAAAACAATTAAGAAAAACTAATTGGAAGAACCAAAAAAACTTAAAAAGTTGCCAAAGAAAATCTCCAATTGACTTTGTTGCCTCTCGGCTTCTCTTTCTCCTTTTCAGAACGTCCCCCCTGCTACGACGCTAATAGATGAATAAATATATATATATATATGTTGTGCCCTTAGGTCGATTTTGAAGTTCAAAGTCAGTGGTAGTAGAAGTCAATTCACATATAAATTCCTTCAGTTGCCGCACGCCCAATGCTTTGGTTTTCAAAGGAATTAAATTCCAAATGTGCAGCTCTTTGAGTGTTGAAGTCGATGGGACCCAAGTGAAGTATGGCCCATTTAACGTGGGAATTGCAGCATGCGGCTTTGACCATATGAAGTGAGTAGCCCATTGAATGAAGAAATAATGAATTAAAATAAGTAATAAGTAATAAGAAAATAAATAAATAAATAAATAAAAATAAACTAAAACCAAAATAGATAAAAGAAAACTAACAATTTGAATAAGTAAAATAATAATAAGATTTATATAAAACTTACACTTATCAGCCACCAACGAACTCCCCACCATATTGGCCACCCTCACACGACTCTGATTTAGTAACCAAAACCCTAGATCCAAACTCTAAGATATTTACGTTTCGAGGTCACGGTACTGACCTCGACGGAGCGGTTAACACTTAAGTTAGTAGCTTCCAACTCCACTAGACATGCCAGGAAGCAAGCAACGTACGTGTTCATCCCGCTATAGTATAACTCCCTCTCTCTTACATTAATGTTATTATTGATTGGTTGTGGATTGTGTTGTTAGTATTGTAGAATTCGTTGTGTAGTCAAGATGGGAGTTGGTTGACTGTATTATGATAGTTGCGACTATATACTAAAGTGTTAGTATAGTTGTGTAGTTGGCTGGCAGTGCCTTGAAATTGTGTTATGAACTGTGCTGTGTAATACGGGGGTGCTTTGTTTACAATGATGGTGTTGTGGCAGGTGTTGTGAAGCGTAGAGTGTATTCTATATGACGGAGCGATGCACCATGTGGTGTGCACCGTATGGTAATGTGGAGCAATACTTTTGTAAGGAGTATACATGAAATGTACTCCATGGGGCAGAATGATGCACTGTGTAGCGTGTATTGTGTGGTATATGGTGTAGTGGACTGTGGAGAGAGTATACGTGCAGTGTACTCAACGTGGTGTAGAATGGGTAGAATGGAGTACGCATGGGGTGTACTTTATGTGTTGGGGTGTACTTTATGTGTTGTAGTCATGACGCACCGTAAAGTATATCACAAAGATAGATGGTTGTCTGATTGAGGAATGTAGGGCGCGTGGAGTATTGAAGATTGCAGAATGGTGTCCCAGAGCGATGATGTGACCGGTAACCCCATTGACGGTTGTCACGGTGTAGCCGCGTTGTGTCTTGAAGTACGTGCGAAGCGACGGAGTCGAGTAGTAATGAAGTAATGGGAACATGACAAAAGTACGTGAGGAACCATACTCATGTCAAGACGGAAGTTGATGTAGGAGTCACGTGGCGTAATGCCATGTGAGGTGGTCGATAATAACGGTGTAGCTCGATAGTAATCTCGAATTACGTGACACAACGAAAGTACATTTGTGTAACACCCCTTTCCCGTAGGCTAAGGGATGCCACTTAGATTTTTCTAAAAACTGTTAATCCGACATAAGATTCTTGATTTTAATAATAAAATTAATAACATTTATTTCAAAAAAACTGAAGTTCTAATAAAATGTCATTCAAAAATATTAACTAAAATAAATGAAAGTAAATTTGTGTCATAAAGACACAAATTTCTAGAAATACTGAAAATTCAAATAAACTGCTCTATTTACTCATGGTCTGCCTGCTTGCACTGGTCATTTTCCTCACCTGGGTGGTTTTAAAAATAGGAAATAAACTAAAATGAGTCGATGACTCAGTAAGGAATCCACCACAACGTAAGATAATACTATAGGAAATTTTTATAAAATTTATGTTGAATTCTGAAAATATGATTGTATATGCTAATGCTTTTACTATGCCTGACTGAACTATCTAATTTAACTGACTAACTGACTTAAACTGACTGATCTGATTTAACTAACTGATCTAATTGACTTAACTGATTTGATATAACTGAATAAATTTAACTGAACTAATTTAACTGAATTGTTTTAAATGGATTGAATTAACTGAACTGAATTAACTGAGCTGATTTAACTGAACTGATTTAATTGAACGGATTGGCCAACACACTTAACCATGTGTGTAAAGTTGTGCACCGACCCCACGTCCCGCTGCAGCAAGGGGAGCCGCTAATAGTACTCTAGCGTACTATGGTGGACCATGCTTAGGTCCGTGGCTTGCACATCCACCTTCATCTAATATGCATTAGTACCATGCATTTGAATGGCTATCTGAATTAACTGATTTACTGAACTAAATAACTGATTAATTGACTTCTGATATAACCTAATCTTATACTCTAACTTAACTTAACTTATGCGACTTATGCGACATGAGATGCATAATACATACTAATATAAATAACTATAACTTGTTGAATCTAAGCATGATGCCAAATGACATGATCGTATGTTGTGCTATGCTGAATGACATGCTTGTATGATATAAGGGGTATATGAAAAAGGCTATCAAAGAACTGGCTTTATTAATAATATAAGCTACATGTGAGGATCCTAATTTTTTGATCAAATTCACTTACCTCATAGCGCTACTTTCTAAATTTTCTTTTATAGCTTGACGTTATCTGTACAAAGTATTAATCGTCACTAATATTTCTATAATATCGTGCTAAAACATTCTACTGAATTAATACATATCGTGAATAATAATACTATTAAATACTAATATCACAAAACTAATAATACTAATAACATGTTTCACTTTAAAATTATACTTTAATAAAATAATTAAAGCTATATTCAACAAATCATAAAAACTTAGGTTCAAATAATAATACTATTAAATACTAATATCACAAAACTAATAATACTAATAACATGTTTCACTTTAAAATTATACTTTAATAAAATAATCAAAGCTATATTCAACAAATCATAAAAACTTAGGTTCATAAAATAATTAATATACTTATTTAATTTTTACAAAAAAATATAATAAATACTAAAATCATTTGAACATTCTTAACGTAGTTATTTATTTCCAGTTTTGCAACTTCAATAGTAATATTGACATCGAAATCTATTTAGGTAAACAACATAATTCTATTAATGAAATAGACTTAAGTTGAATTTAAAGTATTTCTGAATAAAAGTAAAAACTTACTATATAGTACTAAAATATATTTGAAAGAGTTAAAAGTATCCAATATTATAAATTATGAGATCTTTAAATATTTTCTATAAAATATAAACTTTCGGTAAATATGTAAATCTTGGCTAATATATTGTTCTAATTAAAACTAAGCCCAACTTTAACATATTATTTTTAAATATAAGATTCTAATAGCATAAAAACATAAAAACTTATTATAATAAAAAGTAAAAAGTTATCTTCATACGATAAACAAAAAAGCTTGAAAGTGTTTAAAAATAAAGATTTAAATATTTATTATTTACTACTAATAAAATATCTAATCTTTTCAATATTACTTAATATATATATATATATATATATATACATATATGTATCTAAGTTATATAAAAACACAATTGTGGAAACACCCGACTCATAAAAATAAAATTTAATAGTATTACTTATAAATATTATTGCAGGTTGTTACTATACTTAAATCTTAAATTAATATTTAATTTGATAACCAATAATGCTTAAAGTCCATTTAAAAGCTCAAACACACGTAAAACATATTTGAAAAGCATATGATATGGCACAATAGTAATTTCACAAGTCTAAAAACATGAAACTGAAAGACTAAAACCTAAGGCGCAAACTAACATACATTGATAATTTCAATTTGAAAAACCAAAGGGGTGTGGTAGATCCTTACTAAGAAGGAGCCAGTTGTGACAGAGCTCTGAGTGGCTGAAGGTGATTGATGATGGCGGCATGACTGGGAACGCGACAATGCACTGTAGTAGTGAGAGATAACGTGATGAGAGAGAGAGAGAGAGAGAAACCAAAGGGTGTTGTTAGAGGGGTGAGAATCAGAGGAGAAGAAGTGGAGGAAAGCTTGGCATGGGCTTACCGAGAGCTAGGTCTAGCGGTGGTCTGGGAGGATCCCTTCGGCGGTTTCTGTGAAGCCTAGGGTGTCCCCAGCATAGGGTGGTGGCGGAACAACGGGTTCACACATGTGGGCTCTGCTATGGTGGTCTTTTCGCATGGCTGGAGAGTATGGAAGTGCGAGCGACAAACTGGTCTGACTGAGTGTGAACCAATGACCATTTCTAGGCTTGCCGGCGACTCGCAACAGTTGGACAACGTGGGCTTGCGGTGGGGGAGAGGTGTGACATCATTGAGTAACCTTGCTGCTCTATTTTTGGGGTGGTAAAACAAGGGCTTACCATTTTTGAAAAAAAATGCTGCGACTGTGCCTGAAGAGGACGATTATGTTGAGTGTGGAGCCTGGATCAAGACAGATGGCTCGAGCGAGACTCAGGCAGTGAGTTCGCTCGACTCTCGCTTGACACTTCGCTCGAGCGAGACTCAGGCAGTGAGTTCGCTCGACAGGACGCTCGAGCGAGAGGCAGACAGAGACCTCGCTCGAGCAACTGTGAGAGACATTCTGAGTGCCCCAAAAGTTGTACTTGTTATTCCTCAAGCAATAAAATCCTCTGTAACCCTGTGAATGTAGGCAAATTGCCAAACCACGTATATTCTGTATTGTGTAATTGTTTAGATTGCATTATTATCGTTCTTTTCCCATAATTTCACGTTATTATCATCATTTAATTTCACAACAGGTTAATGGTGAATGGTTGCCCATGGTTGAACACGGCTGAGCTTTGAGTATTTTCTGGTGACGTGGAGTTGGGCAATGGTGTTGCACTGAGGAAAGGCCGTGAGCTAGAGGGAGGAAGGTGACGTGGTTGGCCTAACTTCGGGGTGCGCTAAATAGGCAGTGTTGCGACGTGGGGAGGCTAACAAACAAGGGCGGCTATTTTCGTCGTGCATGAAGGATTGGACGACGCTACTTTGACGTGTGGCTGATTTAGTGCGTGATCCTTGAGTATTCTAGGCAGTGGGTGGAGTAGAAGGCTGCGGCTTGGAGTTCCTTTCATGCAGAGGAATAATAGTAGATATATATAGGTGAATGAAAATAAGAGGGATAACGACATCACATTTGAATATATCGACCAACTCATCCATGAATTATGGGATTGTGGAGAAATTTAAATGAAAAAATAGGGTAATGGGCATGGGATGCGAACGACGTGTATGGTTTTAAAAACTACCGAATGTAATCCGTTGGTGATAATTAAGAGAGAAGTCTAATTAAAAATAACTATGTTTTAATACATATTTTAGAATAATAATAATAAAATCGTACTTCATCTATTATAATATTAGCAACTATACTAAAATAATATATATAATAAATCCAATTTAAAATATAAACAACATATTAACTTATATAATCCGATCAAAAGAAAATGCTATATAAGATAATTGCAGAAATAATACATAAAATAATCAAATAAATAAAAGAATAAATAAATGCCGAATTTAGGGTCGGGATGTTACAATTTGAGATGGATCTTGTTGTGTTAAGTGTTGGAAGGAACTCGTAAAGGGTTGGAAAGTGGATTAGTCCAACCAACTAGCATGGAGAAGGTTGATATCGATCTATGGTACTTGTTGCACAAGTAGTTGATCAACGTATTCTATGTTGATCTTAGGTGACGTGAAGGTAGGGTACATGTGTATCTAGTGACATGTGTATAAGATAGAATTACCATATGTAATGGATATTTTGTCCTAAGTAAGAGTATGCGATGTTAAGCCTAAGAGTTTGCCTAATGTTGCAGGGTATGCATGGGTGAAGATGATGAGGATGATAATGATGTGTAGGCTTGGGTGCAGTAGTGTCAGGTGTGTCGTATAATATTAGGATGCGTGACTTGGTCGATCTAAGTCGTGCATCAGGATGAAGTTATTTGGAAGAGGCATTGTCCGTAAGTTGATTCCCAAATGTGAAGCATAGTAAGAGTCACATGACAACATAAGGATAGAGGGGAAGTATCCCATTGTCCGTAAGTGAGTCCCCGATGGTCTTAGCACAATGAGTAAGGATTTCGAGAACATGGGAATAGCAAAAAAGTGTACTAAGTGAAGTGTATGTTATTTTTAGTTTAATTACTTGTGTTCTATATATATATATATATATATATATTGATGCTAGTTGTGTGTATGCTGTAGGTTGGTTGCTATATGATACGCTTGTGACTGGACTGCATGATATGAGAATAGCATAGAAACCAAGTAAGTGTTATATTCATATACTTCTAGAATTCACCGGATTAGTAAAGAAAAGATAATAGGATTGAAAATGATAATATATGTACATAATGGCCATTCTTGGTAGGCTCTTTTATCGAACCCCAAATGCATAATTATATGATTGTGATTGGATGCCTATACATAGAAATTATTTTATGTATTCTCTGAAAAATATAAAATGAAACTAGAGATTTTTGTCTCTTGATTTTATGGAAGAATGCCATAAACTGACGCTATGCGAGGACAATCTGCAATGACCATACACAATGTCCCTATGCGATGACCCCATGTCCCGATGATATTAAGTGCATGTGCATGCGTTCGATTCACTGGTATGCTTCTAAACGATATTTATCTATAGACAAACTGGCTAAGAGAGGAAAAGATAGAAAGAATAGGAAAGAAAAGATAAGAGAGAAAGTCCAAGGAAAGTAAGGTAAAGAAAAAGAAACCATGGATGAATGAATCCTATGATGTATAAAAATACGTAAGGGTCCAAGGCAGGCCCAGTGTCCAAAAAAAGACCTAGGATCTAAAGGAAGATCTAAAGAAAATAGTAAAGAATAAGAATGGATGTCATGTTATGTATGATGTGTATGGCATGTATGATATGTATGAAACGAATGAATGATTACTTACTAGTTGTTTATTAGTTGATTGTAGTTGCTGGTTGTTATGCTTGCTTATTTAATATTTGCTTGGTATATTGCTGTGCTTGGTAGTTTAATTGTTTGCCTGTTAATGGTTGCTTGTTTGTTACGACTTAAAGAAAGTGTTAAGAATAAGAAGGATCTTCGAATTCTTCATAAAATGAAGGTAGTACACCAAGATCCTTATGAATGGATTACTCAATAGGGTTATAATTATGAAAAAATGCATGCATTGTCTGGTATGTATGTAGGTATGTATGAGTGATGATTGTATGACTGAAAAACATGCTTTGTTATATTAAAAACGGTATGAAATAATGCTTACTAAGTATTCGACTCATTTTAGTTTTTCTGTGTATCCCTCTCCCACACAGGAGTGTGCAGCAGGAAACAGACAGTTCAAAGGAAAGAGCACAATAGTATAGGCATTAAGAGAAAAGTATGAAAAACCCATTTATTTTGTATATCAAATATTTTCCGGTGTAAACCTTATTTATTATAAAAATATATTTTATTTTATAACGTGGAGTCTTGTATCCTGGGTATGAACTGAAAGGCTTTTAAAACGAACGAAATCAATACCATTTTCTAAAACCCTTTTAGAAAAAAAAAAAGTCACGAAGTACCATTCCACTCTCTTAAGGACGGGGTCATTACATTTGCCACCCTAAATTTTTAGTTTTATTTTTTTTGTAATGGTCTATAGCAAACTATAGAAATCTTAAGAAAAATTATCTTATAAGATAGTTTATAAACATGTATTTTTTTATATACAATTTTATGACGTATGATTATTGTTTTTTATATAACATGTACAAAAATCACAAAGAAGTGATACATACAACACATTTCACAACACTTATACACATATATAAAGAATGGATATTTTTATAAAGTTTTTTAAAAATTAATATCACTTTATAGAAATACATTTACTTTATAATATATGTTGTGTAAAAATGTTGTAAAAAATGTTGTGGGTTTATCATTTTTGAAACACATACTATTTATACTCACAATACAACACATTTTTTCAATCGCCTCCACAAACACCAAATCCTAATTTCGCTCCCGCATATAGGGCTGATGTTGCCTTGCCTTGGACCAATATTGAACGATAAGAGAATATAGCAACAAAGTCAGTTCATAGTCTTTGGTTATCACTACAACAAATTTTAGTTTTAGGGACGAAATTTGTTAGGGACCAAATAAATTTCGTCCTTAAAAGTGGTTTTTAGAGACAAAATTTAAAATTGATCCCAAAAATTGGATGAGTTGTAAAATTCATTTGGACAAACAAAAATCCGTTCGAACAAGACATTTTATGACAAAAAAATCCATTTGAACATATAATTATTTGTCCGAACGGAATATATTTGGAAGGAAATATGGCAGAAAACTTGCAAGTCCGTTCAAACAGGAAGTATACTGTTCGAATGAAAAACATGTTGGAAATGGTTCATTTTTGTTCATCATCATTCATTTGTGTATATATATTTTTGTTTTCTATTAATTTCATTTTATCATTTTTAAAATATAAAACATGTGTTTATATTACATATTATGATTTATGGAGCAATTAAAATCTTTATAAATGCATAAATTAATTTTATGTAATTACTTTTAAAATGTTATTTATTTTATTATCACGAGTAGTAAGTAAAATGAGAAGATTAAAAAAAAAACATTGTTTTGAACACCAGTAAAAGAAAATACTAATTACATCCCAAAATATATATAATATTGTTCGAGACAACACATAAAATAAAAATACTAAATAAAAATACCCCTACTATTTCGGTATCAAATCTATGTCCTCTTGCATAGATTTAATCTGTATCTCTACATCATTTATCATTGTCATGATACCATGTGGGTCGTCACTCTCTCCACCACATGTTCCACCACTACCTCCAACTGCTTAAGTATAAATCCTACAGGCTAGCTTTGATCAGGCTGGGTAGCATTACTGGTAGTAGCATCAATCGACCCTAGAGTCCTTACATAGGAGTGCCTCTTGCTCTTGCTAATAAATGTCTTGTTGAGAACCCCCATCTAAAATTCTCTTTTCTCACCCACCCGCTCTGTAATTCCAGCTTGGAGTAGAAGGCTAGATATCAACAGTCCAAATGGTAGATTGCCTCCACTCCCATATCGTGACTCATGTCTAATGAGGTAGAAAATATACAGTGCTAGATCAATCGGGTCCCCCCTCACTACTCGCACCAAAAGTCATGCTCGGTCCCTCGAAATCTGTCTTGTGCTTTTTCGGGTCCACGTTGTACCAGACTATCAGATTCAGCAATCTGAAGAATGGAGTGCAGTCGACCTGTTTGACGGCTTTCCCGCCATCATATGTAGGAGCCTCGGGATGTCGTAGTAGCTCATGTACCTAATCGTCTGTGAGGCCATCATCAGATACGTACTCCTCATCCCTATCATCAGCGTCTGAGCCAGCAGCCAACGCATTGACAGTCCATGTTGCGAAGGGCGATGAGGATTCAACCTCCATGTCTGCATTGACAGATCTAGACGCTACTGCTGTGAAGGGATGAGGATATGCGTCCATCATAAGCGGGATGTCCAAATACTATGCAATCACCCGAGGAGAAAAGGTGATGCTGACTCCCCGCACCATCAACACATAGTGGTGGATATCCCTAGGCTGTTCTCCCAATGCACGATAGAATTCGCATACCATATCAAGATGTGCAATCCCCTCCTACGTGCAGATCGGAGCCCATCCTCGCTCCATGAAGATATGGTGGATGGTGTGTCCCTCCCACTCCAGCTCTCTAAAGTCATCTAATGTGATAGGCCGCTTTACTAGAACAGACCTGCGGACGGGAGCACTGGGAGCCGCAGGAGAGATGGGAGCAGAAGCAACTGGAGTAGCGGTCACTGGCATAATAGCACTGATGCCAATGGGTGGAGGTGTGCTACTACTCCCAATCATATAATCTCTCCCACGCTTTTGACCTCTGCCCGCCATTCGTATACTATTCAACAAACAAGTGAAGGAAGAAGTTAGACAAGTTTGATAGAACCTAAAATACCTAAATGAAACCAAAACGTATATCAAACTGTTCTGTTTGGCACTTACTCGTTCGGACGAAAAATAACTCATCCGAACGAGTTAGATGTCTGTTCAAACATAATTGGATCATCTCTTACATCTCGTTCAAATGGAGGTTATTCTTTTCCGAACGGAAATCCTTGCAAAGAGAAATGGCCGAGTTGACTCGGCCATTACTTTTTTCTACAAAAATCAAATCTATTCGGACCAAATCAACCTAGTATCACTCCTAAAGGTCCGAAACAATGAATTCTAGGAAAACAAATACAAAAAATATGAAAAATGGGTCAGATTCGATTTGAAATCCGACCCCTACAAAAATGGGTGTTCATAACTCATTTTCAACCAATAGGAGGGGTTAGAGGGACCATACCTTATATATTTCGCTGTAGAGGACGATTTTGGGAAGTTCTAGTGTGATTTTCATTCGAATGGGAGTGACTTTTGAATTCTATCATTCGTTGCAAAAATGAGGCATTCGACGAAGGCTGTGTTAATATACCCCGACACTCGTTCAAACGAGCAAGTAACCATTCAAAAAAGTTTTGAGCGTCCGAACGAAGTTTATAAGCGTTCAAACGGTCAAGGTATATGTTCAGAAGGGTATCTGTTCGAACGAAAAGATGAGAGTTTGGAGTTTAAGCAATCCATTATCAGTTCGGCTAGTTATGATGATATTACTATGTACCATACGACACTAATAATATTATAAAGTATTTAGTAAAAAAATTACTAAAATTATTCTTTATAATATACATGCACTATACATAACACTAAATGATAGTGTTATATATAATAAGTATATATCAAGTACTTCAACTTCATATATATCAAGTATTTTGTATATACTAGTATATATTAGTTAAAATATAAGTATTATATTATTTACACGTAGTACTTAATTTATAATAACTAAGTACACGTTATTTAGATTACTGAGTATATAATTTGTAGTGTCATCACATGTTCAGTACATACAACTTATAATATATATTATTTAGAATTGTATTAGTAAAACCATTGTATATGCATATACAATAATAATTAAACATTACCTAGTATATTAGTATTATAATGCTAGTGTAACTCTATAAGATGATATAACATTAAGATAATTTACGTTACGTAATACAAACCTATTATAATAATGATATAATTTTTTTTGTATTATTTAATATATTAATATGATGTACCCGTTCGAACCATAATTTACTATTATTCGAACGTACTTTATCTCGTAGTTTGTATTAATAATTTTGAGAAAAAATTTCGTGCCAAATACTGAGGGCTGTTATATGTCCTAACGGCCTCTCATTCGTTCGAACGATAAATATTCAGAATATGCTTAGAATAAAACGTCCTAATGAAAAAATAGTTCGTTCGAACGTAAAAAGTTGAAATTCCTTTCGAGAAAACAAAGCGGCAATTTGAAATTTTTGCATTCAGACGGATAAATTCCTCGTCCAAATGCAACTTCAATGATTTAAACACCTGACTCTTTAGTTCATTTTCATGCGAGACTGAGCTATTTTTGAAAGAGGGAAACTGAGAGGAAGGCAGAGAATGATTGTATATTGTAGGAGGATTCTTGAATGTTGGAGACTTGATATTCTCGAGAGAGAATAAGTAAATGTCATTTCTCAATACTTTTTGTGTATTTCTCAACATTAAAAGTGGTTAGGGGTTTTCTCATCTTATGATTTCTAATTATGGACAATGTTGTTGAATTGGATTTGAAGTTGAAAGTGCAAAAATTGATGTTAGTTTTCTAATTATTAGGATTTAAAGATTAGAGATTTGTTTTGATATTTTGGGATGATTTTATATAGATTATGCATACTTCTTTTGATATTTGGGGTTTTATTATATAACTCATTTCAAGCATGATTTGTTTATTTGGGTATTTGTTGCTTACTTGCTTAATATTGAGGATTGATTTTGGTATTCTGTCTGCACGATTATCGTTCGAACGGAACTGTTCACGTCTGAATGAAGGTTAGATTTTGTTGAGGCCCGTCCGGATGTGAAAATTTACGTTCGAATGGAACTCATGCAGACAGAATACCATTGTTAATAATATCGTTTGTTATTACTAATATTGTTGCTTATTGTACTATTATATTTGGATGTTAGACTTAATTGAGTGCTGTATTAAACCTTAGACACGTTCGAGAGTTATGGCCAATTATTCTTTTAAAGAACGATTGGGTACAACTCTTGAATTTTTCAAAGTGAACAGTTTGGGTTTCTATCATCTATATGGCAGATATATTCAGTCAGTGCTCTTATGTTAGGTTATAAAATTATGGTATGCAGTTCCTTACAGTCTTCGGGTATGCAGTATCACGACTAGCATATTTGGAGAATTGTAGGAAAATACTGTCAAAATTTTACCAACATTAGAGTTTTAGACAGAGTATATATGTGATATAGATGTTAGTCTCCCAATGGGATAGGACCAACTACCTTATCAAAGTAGTGCTATGAGGATATCAATTACAGTATTATTGATGATGTTTATGAAATGATTTAGGTTTTTTTAATAGATAATGGACGGGTAACAAAAATACAATAGATAAAAGTTGGATACTATTGGGAGATAGGCTTGGGCGAGACTATAAGGAGTATACACGGGGGGTGAAATTTTTCATAAAATTTATAAAAGATAGTGCTGACAGTTGGGGTTTTATAAGATGTACGTGCAAGATGTACAAGAACCTGAGTTATTTAAATATGGTAGTAGTAGAGTCTCATTTGTTCATTAATGGGATAGATCATAAATACTTGCATTGGGTTCTACATGGTGAACCATTTCCTATAGGAGTTAGATTTGAGAGTCATTCCAATCGGATGGAGGAAACTAGTGCCAAAATTGATATTGACGATACAAATGTGGCCGTTTCGGATAATAGTGATGATAATGAAGAGGATATAACTGAGATGTTAGCGATATTGGCGCAAACATGTTTGGGGTTTGAGATGGAAAATGAACATTTTCACAATTTTTTGAGGAAAACGAGAATTTTGCAAGACTGTGGGAGGATGCACAATGACAACTGTATGAGGGGGGAATACCCATCATAGCAAATTGTCATTCAGAGTGAGGTTGCTAAATATCAAGTCACTATGCCAGATTTCTGCAAAAGCCATTAATATGCTACTTGAGTTATTTAAAGAGGTTCTACTACAAGATAACGTGGTGCATCGTAACTTTTATGAGGCGAATAAATTGAAGCAGAGATTGAGATTTGATAATAATATTATTCATGCTTGTAAGAATGATTGTGTACTCTTTTGGAAGCAATATGCAGAATTTTTTTCATGTCTAGTGTGCCATGAGTCAAGATGGACATCAGATAAGCGTAATATACCGAATAAAGTGTTGAGACATTTTTCGTTGATCCCTCGACTTCAACGGTTGTTTACTTATCGAGTGACTGTGAAGGATATGACTTGGCATAATGCAAAAAAAGTTCGAACTGATCAATTTCTCTCGCATCCGACAGATTCCTTACAATGGAAGAAGTTTGATGGGGAGTATCCATGGTTTGTCGAAGAGCCTCGGAACGTACGCCTCGGGTTAGCAACTGATGGTTTTAATCCATTTGGCAATATGAATACTTCTCATAATACGTGGCTTGTGATATTAATGCCTTATAATTTGCCACCTTGAAAGTGTATGAATGACTCTTATTTCATAATGGCTTTATTGATCTTAGAGTCGAGGTCACCAGGAAACAATATAGATGTATATCTACAACCATTAATAGCAGAGTTGAAAGCGTTGTGGGAACTGAGTGTGAGTATGAATGATGCGACCTTGTCGTGAGAATTCAGGATGCATGCCGCAGTCTTGTGGACAATAAATAATTTTTCAGTATATAGGAACTTGTCTGGATGGAGCACTAAAGGTAAATTAGCTTGTCCTGTTTGCAACAAAGATACACAGTCCCAGTGGTTAACAAATGGAAGAAAATTATGTTTCATGGGCCATCATCGATATTTACCTAATAATCATAGATGGCGTTCAAACAAGGAAATGTTTGATGGGAAGACCAAGCGGAGGTCATCACCGCCAACACTGTCTCGCGATGATATTCTTGCACAACTACTCGAGATTTTAGAAAATAGATTTGGGAAGGACACACAAGCGCAAAAGAGGAAACGAGATGCAGTGGAATTCAATTGGACAAAAAAAATATTTTCTTCGAGTTGTCATACTGGTCTACATTGACACTTCGTCATAATTTATATGTCATGCATATTGAGAAAAATATATGTGAAAACATTTTGAGTACTCTCATATCAATAGAAGGGAAAACAAAAAGATACAGTTAACTCCCGTAAAGATTTAAAGGAGTTAGGAATAAGATCAGAGTTGCATCTACAAGATAATGGGTCTCGAGCCATTATGCCTCTTGGATGGTATACACTATCAAGTAATGAGAGAATGAAATTTTGTAACTGGTTATTGTCAATCAAATTACTTGATGGGTATGCTTTGAACATGTCAAGATGTGTGTGAACACATGACTGGAAGATAACTGGTCTTAAAAGTCATGACTGTTATATATTTTTACAACGTTTGTTGGCAGTTGGTGTGCTTGGAAAGCTTACTCAAGATGTTCGTACAGCTCTCACAGAGTTAGGGGCATTCTTCAGAGGCATTTGTAATAGGACGTTACAAGTTGACGCATTGTTAAAAATGGTTTGACCGACGAACTACGTGGGAAGTACGAGATCTAGGCCGAGATCGCAATGATATTATGCAAACTAAAGGGTTTGTACCTGCCTTCTTTATTTGATGTAATGGTTCATTTGGCTGTTCACCTACCTCGTGAGGCTTTAGTTGCTGGCCCGGTTCAATATAGATGGATTTATTCAATTGAACAATTTTTAGGAAAGCTTAAGCGAAGTATGGGAAATAAGGCTCGTCCAGAAGGTTTGATTGCAAAGTCCTACATTGATAATAAATGACACACTTTTTGTTCAATGTATTTTCGTGGGATTGATACTAGATTTACGAAACCGGATCGAAATTATGAAGGTGAACAAATGGGTGTCTCATCACCGTTTTCTGTAATTTCACAAGCTGTACGTCCAATTGGCACACAGGGGGGCTACGACTTGTGTGGACGAGATTTTGATAAAACTCGGTAGTATGTCCTAAATAACTATGCAAAAATTGAGCACTACTTGATGTTAGTAATGAATTTATGTAAAACTGAAATAACTGAGGTTAGTATTTTTGTATAAATTAATATTTCACATAAAAACGTGCAACGAACATTTTCAACTACTTAGCTCTAGTGGTGTAGCTGACTTACAAAAGAAGCATGAAGAAGAATTCACCTCGTGGTTTGAACATATGGTATTATTAAAAAATTAATATGGATTCTATTGATATTTAATATTATACTAAATATATTTATTGATATAGGTTCAATTAAAACATGCTACAAATTTCGATGAGATCTCACAAAAACTTTATGCATTGGCATGTGGTCCGGGCAAAAAGGCTATCCAGTATTCAGGGTACTTGGTGCGTGGATATAGATTTCACACACGTGATAGAGAACGATATAAAAAAAACTAAGAATTATGGGGTCGCAGTCGAAGGGAGCCATGGAGATGATAGAATTAACTTCTACGGAGTTGTAGAAGATATTATAGGGTTAAAGTAAGTGGGAGGTTATATTGCTTGGTTGTTTAGATGCACTTGGTGAAATGTTTCAAATCCTAGATTGGGAGTACATAAAAATGGAGGTTTTGTCAGTGTGAATACATCTCGGACCTGGTACTAAGACGATCATTTCATTCTCGCCTGCCAAACAAATTAAGTTTTTTATTTAAATGAATCGGAATACTGGAACCCATGGCAAGTCGTGGAGAAGTTTGCACCAAAAAATGTATATGATTATATTCCAGAGGTAGATAAACCACATGAAGAATTTGATGGTTTAACAAATGAAGAAACATATCAAGAAAACGAACCAGTGATCAATTTATTTGTTGACCTAAGTCAATATAACATGGTCCCACTCTGTAGAGAAGACGTTGCACCAGAAGTGACCGAGAGTGGAATGTCGGAAGAACATGAATCTACTAACGTGTCTAGTGAAGATGGAGACTGGTCCAGTAAAACTGATAGTGAATAAATTAAAATATCTGTGTAAGTATAAATTTTATAAATATCCACAATATTTATCTGGTGATATATTTAATTCATTACAATTTCAAATAGATATGGCTCCAAAACGCAAAGCAGTTCATGTGTCATCCCCACCCCCACCTATTATTGACTCTCATGCACGTAATTCATTGGCCAGCAATAGTATATCACTAGACTCAGGGCCAGGTATTTTGTTAAATTATGATATTTAAGACATGAGTTAATATATATTTACCAAATTATATACATTTGTTCTAAAGACTGTACTTGTAATTGTAAGATAACACTGATGGCGAGACATCATAAGGACTGTCTGGATAAAGAAAGTTAGAAAAACAGGTAAAATTAAAGTTGATATATTAGAGGGTCATACCGGTGGGCATAGTGATTCACAAACATGGCTTTCTACTTATGTTGGTGCCCTCACTCGCACGTATACTCCAATGTCAGCAGCCTACTGGGTTAACGTTCCCAAAGATGTGAAAGATCACATGAAAAATTGTTGCTTGGTAATGAGCCACATCCCAAAAAAATTAAATTTAATGCTGATTGTATGTATACTAATTACTTACAATTTTTTTCAAGAATGAGTTTGATCTAGATTTTAGTCGGCGAGAGCATTGAAAAGCAGCTGAGGAACTGATGTCGGGTGCATTCTAGAGGTACAAAGGTTTGTGCCATGCACATTTTAAGAAATCCAGCACTGCTTTTCAAGCAATACTACCATTCTAAGCAATACTACCAGCCGAGTGGAAGAAGGTTTGTGATCTGTTTGAAAATTATGCTTATAAGGTAATATCTCATTTATATTTTTTTTAATAGAAAATGATATATGTATTAGAATTTGAAACTTATAATCTATTTTTTTTTAAGCAACGGAGTGTTGTGAACAAAACAAATAGATCAAATTTAAAGATACACCATCATGTAGGTTCTCGGTCTTTTCATCATTTGTATAAAAAAATGGTCAGTGCTACTAGTTCCGATCTCATGTTAAAATATGCACTTCTCTCATTCAAGTTCTAATATAATTTTTCTTTTACAGCAAACTGAAAATTCTTGTGACTTTGATTTAACCCATTTATATACTAAAACACATAAAAATCGTAATAGTATTTGGACCTATCTAGAAACTTAGGCAAATTATGTAAGTTTAAGTATATTAAGTCAAGTCTAATACAATATTTTTATTATTTATACTAACTTTAATGATTTTTTTTTTGTAGGAAAAGATGAAATCTCTAAAGGATGCTACTGTAAATTCATCTGATGAATCATCTGTCACTGATGCTCAGATCCTATCTGAAGTTCTTGAAACACGTTCTGGATATTTGAGGAGCTCAAGGCGTTGTGTGAAGCCATCCTTCAGTTCATTATCATCTTCTAAGGATAGATCCAATGAAGACAAAATTAAGGAATTAGAGACAACGCAACTTGAGATAGAATGATTGGGGTCCAAGGAATAAGAGTTGTTGACTAGATTAGATAAAGCAGCGGAGTTAGAGACAAGAATGGAAGAGAGACTGAAGTCGAGAACCCGAGCAATGTTTGAAGAATGGCAAAAAATGTCCCGAAACGCTATGCCACCACCACGATCTTAAAATCTTTTTTTTTATATTAATTGTACATTTATTATTCTATTTAACAACAGTATTTGAACAAATGTGATGTACAAATTACATTTTTATTATAATAGCAATGCATGTTTTAATTAAATATGAATCTGTGTAGTGGTACCGTTCGAACAAAAAAAATCACGTTCGAACGATACATTACAATTTAAAAATTTGACCGAACTAAAAAGAGTCTGTTCGAACAAGATTAATTCCAATAAATTTATTCGTTCGAACAGATAATATCCGTTCGAACGCTTACCTCGTTCGGACCAGGCAATCTGTTCGAACCAAATATTTATTCGTTCGAACGGCAAGTGTCAGCTCGGACAGTCGAAATTTTTGTTCGAACGAGTTTCTGAGACGAAACTTTTTTGTCTCAAATAAAAAAAAAAACCCGTCCAAACGGATTTGGATGGGCAAGTGAGATTTCGTTTCTAAAAAACATTTTTAAGTCCCTAAAAATTTTTTGAGACAGGCTTTTTGAGACAAAAATTTTTGTCTTTAAAGATATTTTGGGACGAAAAATAGACTTTTTGAAATAGAATGATTTGTCTCAAAAAACCTATTCTCTTATAGTATATATTATACTTAAATCAATATTACCTGAACTACAAACAATGCTTGAATATTTGTATCCCTAAAAGAAAGCCATGAAATGATGGATTATTACAAAATGGAAGCTGAATCCGACACTTGGTGAGGTCCATGATCTGAAAAATTTATGACAAATGGATATCCGGAAGCATTCAAATCAACGACTGCAGTATCGCCAGGCTTGAAGTTTCCAGAAAGGATTGCTTCAATCAAGACATCCTCAATTATAAGATTTATTGCTCTCCTCAGTTGACGAGCACCATAAATCTGGTCATAGCCTCGTTGGCACACCAGATTCTTGACTGATTCAGATACCTCTAAACAAATTCCTAGAGATATGAGCCTTTGCTTCACCTCGCGCAGCATAAGATTAAAAATCTCAAGCATCTGGAATAAATGGATGACAAGAGATCACTTTATAATCAATCAATACCAATTCTACAGGGTTATCTATATCCTAGTCCTATATGGAGCTAAAACGTATGCAAAAGCTTCCAACTCATTTAATTCCAAGTTGTTAGGTATAACTGCATATGCTTGGATCTGCACATGAAGCAGTTGGTAACGCTCGAAACCATGTAATTGGTTTTCGGTAGGAAGTTTAGTTGACAACTTGAGTGAGAAAAAGAACATTGTATATAAGATATTACGTGTTTTCCTTGGTGTTTTTAATGTCCGTGACTAACCTGTTATTAAGCCCATGCTAATGTGTAAGATACTGTAAAGAATGTAAAAATATGTAGCATCCATGATCAGGCATGATTGGATTTGGGTTTTAAAGAGTATGTACTTGGAAATTGAATGAGGTTTTGACTCGATTATTATTGTTGATGGTATTGCTTTCTTTTCCAATGATGTGTCAAAAACTTGAACCTAGTTCAGTCCGTAGCTTCTTGTGGGCTTTTTTTTTTTTTTCATTTATTTTATTTTATTTTATTTTTTATGGCATGTTTTTTTTTTTTTTCAAAAAATTGAACTTAGAAAGATAATGATGGAGAAAAGACGGCCTATCGAGCACTGATGGCATAGGAACTAGCAAAAGATGAAAGGTCACCAACCTGAGCCTTTTCGAGGGAACGAAACACAATTACTTCATCTATGCGGTTGAGCAATTCTGGACAAAAGTATGCCTTTAGTTCTTCCATTGCCTTTAGTTTCATTCCAGCATATGAAGTTGACTCATAGGCAGTATTCAAGATACCAAAGAAGCTCTGTCTACCCTTAGCAATAGTAGTAGATCCTACATTCGAAGTCATCACCACCAATGCATTCTTAAATGATACTCTCCGTCCCTGTTAAACCAAGTTTGAGAAAATAAGACACTGAATGGTCAAAGTGAAAGACTATATAATAAGGAAACAAACTCACACAAAACTTGATTAGCAAAAGAAGCAATCAAACATTTTATTCTTCATTTTTTGTGTTATGGTAGTAATATATTTCAGTCAAGACCACTGTCCTCTCTTTGATTTACACCACATTTTTATGGCATGTACTAGTTCATACCAGTAGCCACAAACCTGAGAATTGGTAAGGTGGCCATCTTCAAACAAATGGAGGAGGATGTTTAATATATCTCGGTGGGCTTTCTCAATTTCATCAAGCAATATCACTGTGAAAGGTCGTCTTCTAATAGCCTCTGTTAGAGTGCCTCCCTCACCATAGCCAATATAACCTGGGGGTGATCCTATTAATTTACTCACCGAATGCCCCTCCATATATTCACTCATGTCAAGTCTTAGCATGGCTGCTTCCTGCAATATTAATGCCAACGATCATGAAAAGTGAATTGGAATGTGAAAACAAAATGGAATCACTTGAAAGTCCTGGATCTTTAAAATGCTTGACAGAATTTATGGTCGTTTCAGACCCCTTGTTAGATTCATAAGATCACGGTACGTCGGTACCACATTAATTTTCGCCACAAAATCAGCTGCCGCGCGTCTCTCCTTTATTTCCAACTTTTGATTATAAATCTATCACCGTCTTTCATTCCTTTCATCCCATTTATATCATGAGTACATGAAATAATTAAATTGGAAAATTAAACTTTTCGGTCGCAAACTATCACCTGTTTCTCACTCTACCAAAAGAGGGAGGGGCTGTGGAAAGCAGCGAGAGATTCCAAGTATGGTGGAGCATGGAGGACTACAGTTTCAATAAGGTAAACGGAGCTTATTGTGGGAGGTTGTGGAAGAAATATTTGAAGCACATAGGGGTTATTCTACCGACCTCCAAGATTTGTGGAGGATAGCTAGCAGTTCGAGGATCATATTTTGGCACAATATATGGGATAAAGAAAGGGCCATTAAAGACACCATTCCTGCAGTCTATTAGATTGCACGAGATAAGAGACATTTGTGGCGAAGGCATTGAATATTTCGAGTGGTTCTCCACAATGGAATATCAATTTCCATAGGATAGCTCAGGATTGGGAAGTAGAGATTTTCTCCAAGTTCTTCGATGTATTGTATTTCACAGAAATAAAGGAAGAAGATAAAAGAGTAGATGCTTTGGATTCCCTCAAGGAAGAGGAGATTCACAGTACACTCATTCTATGAAGCCATCTCTTGTCACAACAAAGAATCCTATTCTTGGAAGAGTATTTGGAGAACTGGGAGTTGGGAAAGATATAGATCACTTCAATGGCCGGGCTTAGGTTCCTGAACAAGACAACCTAAGAAAAGGGTGAATTATTGCTAAGATTTTAATGGAACTTAAGGGAAGGATGAATTAAAATACACCAAATTCCAACAACATAGCAATAATAATAATAATAACAATAATAATAATAGGCCGCATCAAGCCATCAGAACTAGAAAGACCTCATTTTTTAATTGCGTTTTAAGAAAAATGACACGGTTCCGAAGTAAACTGGAGTCTAACATTTTAAATAATAATAATAATAAAAAAGACGTGAAAACACTTGGGGATCAATAATACGGCTGTCCAAAACTTAACGGCAGATTTAATTTATTTTAAAATTGAATAAAATATTATAAAAATATATTTTTTTAATATTATTGTATTTTTAAAATTTTAAAAAAATTAAATTTTTTATTTTATTTTATATAGAATTTTGAAAAAAATATAATGTTAAAATGAAATAAAAATAATTGTGACAATAAACAATGCCTTAAACTTTTATGTTGAAACCATATTAAAAGTAAAATCTCTTCTTTTTTCTTTTTTGAGGCTTGGTTTTGAGTGAGTAGAATGCACAATTCACAGGATTTGGAAGATACCTCTATTGTGATCTCGTATACAGGATATGAATGTGTGCGCAGGCATGTGATTTTATTATCTAGATTGCCCTACCGCTCCAAAACAGCATGCTGCCAAAGCTTTTGTTAATTCAGTTTTACCAACCGCAGTAGGCCGCAAAAGAGCATTACAAGTGTGTGAATCAATTTGTTGGTTTGTGCACGTTTGTTTGTATGAACTTGATGTCTTATGGGTAATGTTATATACAGTCGTGAAGGTGTAAGCGATATATAATCGTTTTGGTAAAAATAAGATCCACTATTAAATAAATTTACTTTTTTTAAGTGAGTTCTACATATATTTAATTTTTTTTAAAATAACTGTATGCCATTTATAAATTCACATTTGCATTTATAATTTCTCATGCCTTACCGATCCAAAATAGCATCCCGCCAAAGCTTTTGTTAATTGAGTTTTTCCAACCCCGGTTGGGCCACAAAAGAGCATTACTGCCATCGGTCTCTTGGGATCTTTCAGCCCAACCCAGAATCTCTTGAGAGCTTGAGAAATAGCAGCAACAGCCTCATCTTGACCAACAACTTGTCTCCGAAGTTGTTCATCAAGACCCAACAGAAGCGTTCTTTCATCAGCAGTAATCTGCAGAACTTGAATTCCTGACCACAAGGAAACAACTGCTGCTATATCATCCGGTCCTACCACCATAGGTCTGAGAGAAATCAAAGGAAATTTTTTATTATCAATCTGATCCCTAGGGAAATGCAGGCCTATAGTATTCATACTTCATTCATGTTTTTGGGGTAAATGTCATACTCATCATCGTTGGAAGGCAATGTGACTTTTGACATGGATTCATTTGTAGTATCCATGCTAGAACCACCAACATGTTCCTTACTCGCCAGGACCTGCTTGCATTAGAGACAAAACTCAAGTTACCAGCAAATCGTCAAACTTCTTAAGTTATTTGGAGATGTCATTACCACTTCCTGCATAGCGTGAACAGTCCTTATCTCTTGCCAATAATAATCTGGCAGCATGGAAAGTATGCATGTTTGCCGCTTTCTCTTTCTCTTGTAGGCTTCGATACAGGCTCTACTCCCAGCCTCATCAATGATATCAATAGCTTTATCAGGAAGATACCTATCAGATATGTATTTGGCCGATAGATCCACAGCTGCATTTATGGCTTCCAATGTAAATCTGCAGTTGTGATGGGCCTCATATTTCTCTCGCAGACCCATCAATATTCTCACTGAATCATCCTAAAATGTTTACACGTGTAACAAAATTTCAAAAACCTAACTATCGTAAGATGAAAATAAATATTGAAAACAACCTGGCTAGGCTCATCAATCCACACAGGCTGGAATCTTCTTGCAAATGCTTTATCCTTCTCAAAATGCACCCGGTATTCATCTACAGTTGTAGACGCAATGCACTGCAATCAATGGGATGTTAGTGACCCTCATTATGAGACAACTAGTAATCATCCTAACTTCATGATCTTTTACAATTATGCAACCAATAATTGTGGATCCTGGTTGCCGACCTAACTGCCCTATCTATTACCAAAGTTCACAGTTTTTACAACTATTTAATTTCTTTTCAAAAGAATATTTTTTGGCTACAACCTCTGTTTTTGAAAATAAAAATAAAAAATAAAAAATAAAATAAAATAATTTATTGTAAGTGTGTACTGCTGGACTATAACCTACAGCAGTACTCTTAACAAAGAGACAGAGTACTATTTTTGATTTAGGGGTGATTGACAGCCGCTACTATGCTGCTGCACACTTGCACACCCCCCTCATATCTATTTATTTTATTTTATTTTTCCTTTAAATACTGAGCTGGTCATTTTTCTTGGACTTATGATTCTTATATATGGCATGCCTATATGTACGTCTTCAAGCGCCATAAACATGACAAGATAAGAGAAGAAAAGGACCATATGAGAAAAAAAACCACCTGCAGTTGACCCCTCCCTAATGACGGTTTCAATAAATTGGCAATGTCAAGACCAGCTCCCTTATTTCCTCGTCCAACTGTTTCGGAACCAACAAGTACATGAACTTCATCAATAAAAAGAATGACATCACCTGCAAATTCGTGCCTATCAAAACCGAGTAACATAACGAATGGTTTAGTTTCTAAACAGAACGCTAACATGTGTTCACCTGCTTTTAGCACTTCGTTGATTAATGCAGTAACACGTGCCTCTAATTCCCCCCTCTCCTTTGCACCAGCCATTAATAGTGCTATATCCAAGGACAGGACACGTTTTGTCTGTGGAAACCATAAAAAAACTAATCAAATTAGTATTTACAGTTGAAAATGAAGAAGATGCACCCGGATTAGAGTGAAGAGTGGAAGAGTTATAGCACACCGAGAGAAAAAAAGGAACATCTGCCTCTGCAATGCTTACTGCCAGTCCTTCAGCAATGGCCGTTTTTCCAACTCCACTTTCACCAAGAAGAACGGGGTTATTTTTCGTTCTGCGGCAAAGTATCTGAATAACTCTTTGAAATTCGGTTTCTCGGCCAATAACGGGATCTATGAACCCGCCAATAGCACGGGCTGTAAGATCCACACAGAACTTTTCTAAGGCACCTCTCTCTGACAGATAGAGTCGAGTTACAAAACCATTGCTCGATGCTTTTGTAATAAAAAAATGAAAGAAACTTCGGGCATTCACTTATACCTCTTGGCATTTTGGAGGAATTCAAAACAGAGACCATTCTAGAAAAATATTTTTCTTGCATCCTTTGAGATACCAAAGATGGCTCCCGACCATCTTTAGCAAGCTCCCGTTGAAGTTTGGAGAGTGCCACAGCTGCCAACTGCTTGATATTTGCCCCCAAACTGAAAGTATATTTGATATTGCAGACGTAACATGAGTGGCAAGTCGGAAATATGTCTTTAAACTATATACCTTTGTGGACGTAACGATTCATGAATCACTACTATAGCAGAGGGTTATCAATACGTTAATAATGTTGCCATGGTATAATAAGCTGTCAGACACATCTTCGCTCTCAGTATGAAGAATTTCATTAGGCAGCAAAATACTGAAAAGAGACAGAGACCATAACTAAGCAGAAATAGAAGATTTTTGCCACAAAATCCTTCATTCGAAGATATAAGGAATTACACTATGGAATAAGCATCTGAGACTTTGCACTCTGTAAAAAGTAAGAACGGCCAATAATGATTTTAGATAGTACTTACTTGGAGAAGAAAAAAGGAAAGAAGGGGTACGTACCTCGTGATGACTCGAGCGGCACCTTCCTCATCAAGGGTGAAAAGGGCAATAGAGATATGCTCTGGAGCTATAAAATGATGAGAGCTGTTTCTGGAGTGGTGCACCGCAGCCTCAAACACGCGCTTTGTGCTAATGGAGAAGGGCAGAGACGCAATAGCAATGGTGCCATTCGTATCGGCAGGCTCTTGATGCGTATGATGCCAGATGGTGCAGACAGCATCGCGTGCCTGTTGTAGGCTGATGCCCGATCCAAGAAAGCCTTCATGGACAGAATGATAGCGATGGTCCTCCTCATCCTCGGCGATTAAACCGAGCAAGAGATGCTGGGGAAATACCATATCCCTACCAAGTTGTTTTGCTTCTCTTTGAGAGTATATTACAGCCTTGATTGATCGTTCCGTGAATCTCTCCAAGCCGCCCCCTCCGCTGGCAGAGACCACAGCAAACCGGCTTCTCTTCCTCCGACTACTACGAGTGGTAGTACTAGTGATATCAATAATAGAGGAGGGCAGAGAAAGAAACGAGTAGTAGGCCGGTTGGACCCCGAAGCCGCAAGGGCCATGAGACCCATTTATACTACAAATACTAACACCGTTTGCATTATAAGAAGAAAAAGAATTAGGATGTTGATGGTGGGTAAACTGAAGCTGGAAGGGGAAATGGTGAAGAGTCCGAATGCACGATATTAGCGGGGAGCAAATTGATGACATTTGCATTCTTCTCCAGTTCTCCTCCTTCAGACCCCGGATGTTTAGAAGAAAAATAGAGGAGACAGGCAGTATAAATGAGGGCGAGGGAACGCATAATCTAATCTTTGTTCCTCCGCAAAGATTGCCCAAGAAATGGACATTTCTTTCCTGTTAATTGTATTTTTGGAGTTTAAACCTCTGGGAAAGGAACAGAGGTACAAGAAAGGAATGGAGTAGAGTAGGACGACATCGCAAATTGGCAAACAACGTATCTCGACTTTTGCTTCGCGAAAGGTAAAAGCTTTCTGTTCCTTTTGCTTTGGTGGGATACGAAACATAACGGATGCGAAGACGCACCGAACAATTTTCACCTCGGGTAAGTTTCCTTCCCGACTAAAATTCTTCTCATCTGAAAAATGAAAAAAATATATAAATAAGGAAACTATATTCTCAAGAAAATATAAATAAAATTAAGGAAATCATAAACTTGCATTGCTCATGCAGTCCCCACTAGTTTAGTAATCAGTGTCGTCGTTCTAATATAACTGTCACCCATGTCATGAATAGATAATGGGTTTTTTTTTTTTTTTTTGCCCTTTCCTTTGGGATAAGGTGCGAGTCTTTTCCTTCCTAGAAAGGGTGAGATGATGGAACAATTCAGAGAAAATTCTACTGGAGAATTGGCGAGTCGGTTACTTACAATTATGGCTGAAGAACTTACAAATCTATGGGGAAGTTTCAAGTTTATAGATATTGAGAAAGAAGAGGTGCAATTTTCAGAAGAAGATACCAAGCGTGCAGATGCCAGAGCTCATAGATGCTTGGTTCTTATTTAAATGGACAAAATCTAAACAAGGAAGCCTTCAAATCAACCTTACCAAAGTTTGAATCCTGAGGGTTCAATTTGGTTTGAAGAGGTGGAATATTACAGGTTTTTGGTTGAATTTCAAAGAGATGTAAATATTGAAAGAGTGTTAAATGGTTGACCATGGACCTTTGATAAACACCTTATATGTATTCAATCCTATGATAAAATACTCCCCCTAATGTGATGAATCTTGATCAAGAACTATTCTAGATAAGGTAAAGTTTTAGAATTTTGGAGAGTGATTCCTAAATAAGGTAAAGTTTTAGAATTTTGGAGATTGATATGTAATAAGATTTGAATTTTGGGACACAGATCTCATATGTTAATATAATCTGTGATGGAAATTGATAAGTTTGCAATAATTAGCTGAGATGGAGTAGAGTTGAATGATGGATATAAGAATTTTTTTAAGGAAATACTTCTTTAGGGATTAAAAGTATGGATTTGCTTAGCATTTTTTTATTATTAAGGAAATAAATTTTGAGAGTATAAGCTCAGATGAGGAAAGTGGTATAAATGAACTACTGATACATAGGCAAAATGTTGATCTTGAGTAAGAACACAAGATATCTACAACTATACAGTCTTGAGAAAGGTAACTTTCGGTCCTATTTTGATGTGATTTTGTGTGTGCTAAAGTTATTTATGTGGTAACTTATGAGAATACGCAGCATAAACATGATGTTGGTTATGATTAGAGACATAAATTACATTGATTTGAATGAATCAATGAGGATTTGGAGTTTTACTATGAGAAAAATCTTGTCTGTGATTAACTTGGAAGATGTTTTTAAATTATAAAAGAGAGAATATGAATGAACATTTGGTTGAAAAAGCATGGAAATCGATTGAGGTAAGTTTAGTTTACTAAATGTTGGATTTTGTTGGAGGATGTAATAAGACTCTTGGAAAAAGTCAAGGTTCTAAAATTACTCTTATGCTTTAAGAGTTTTAAATAGAATGTGCCAAGAGGAAAGAGTAGTATTAGAGGCCATGTTGGTATTACTAATTATATGATTTTTCTAAGTATACATTAAGTGATACTCTAGTGTTAAGGTTCAACTCTTAAATTTCAAAGACGAAATTTATTTTAAGGGGGGAAGAATGTCATAACCCGGATTTTTAAATATCTGTTTAATTTTCATATGTGGCATGATTATTGAAAGTTAATCAAATAATAAATAAGTATAATAAAGAAAAGACTAATAAATGCATGTTGGAAGGTTAGGAGTAGGATTGAGTACAATGGTGACTTGTTTTATGTGGAAAAAGTGTCTAACCCGAGATCTCGCTCGACTCTCGCTTGATGTTTAGCTCGAGCGAGATACAGGGAGAGATTTGATGTCTTTTGATAAAATGGTCATAACTTGCTCATTTGATATCGGATTTGAGTGATTCAAAGGGCTATAGAAATTTAAGAAAAATATATACAACTTTTATGTTTTGAGGTTTAAGATATATGGACTTAAGAAAATACGAAATTGAGATTGAAGTGGAAGATCTGGATTGGAGATAGATAGGCATTGACTTTGAAGTTGACTAAGGACTTTGGATAAGATTAAGTCTTTGAATTATTTTATAAATTAGCCTAAGATCTGGAAAAGTGTATATATATGTAGAAAATGAGGAGATTTTATCTAGGGAATTTCAAGTGAAACAAGAAGGAATATCTACCAAATACTTGGTGTGCCCGGATTGGTATTCTCGGGCTTATCTGTCGACTTTTAGTGGTAAAATCATAACTTGATCATATAAGTTCATAATTAAGTAATTCTAGTTCCTATAGAACCTTGGGAAGTAGATCTAGAAATTTTATGTTTTAGGTTTTTGAAGATAAAGAACAGAATAAGGATGAAATCTGGTGTGAAGTGAACGGCCCTGGGTTGAGTCCAATTGATAACCGACTTAGATGAATTGTCCTATATTTGGCAATGTGAAGAATATTGTGATTGGATATAAATTTTCCTAAGGTCTTGACATGTGTAGGAGTATGTGTCATGAGGATATGAAGTGACCTAGAAGCTTTAGTTGGCCCAAAGACATAAAGCAAACATGAGAGACGGAAATCTGTCTGAATCTGTCCAAGTCTAACTAAGTAAGTTACAAACCAAAGTTATCCCAACCAAATCTCGAAATGGTCTTCTAGAACATGTCAAGTGATGTCTTATAAAATGTAACATGTGACAAAATTGGATAGGAGAGGGGCTGAGAGGCGTGGCATACTAGATGAGAGCTGGAATGGCTTGGTTCATGCATGGTTAGGTGAGTGCCACCTCATGCCTTATCTCCTTAACTCACTTCTCAACCATTGATCAATTTTGGCTGCTAAAATATCTCAATGTTAACCGTTGTATGATGATATTTTTTGCAAGGCTTAGGATCTTGGAGGATTAGAGATAATTATTTGTTTTTAGGAGGTATGACACCTCATCTCCCAAACAAAGATATAATCGGTTGCCTATAGCCATCCTTTCTTTTCCTTTTCCTTTAAAAGGTCGACCACCCTCCTATATATATGGGTTATTAAGTCTTATAACCCTCTTTGGAAGGTATAACACACGCCCACTTGGAGAGAAAACCAAAGAAGAAGCCTCTTTAAACCATTGAACATCCAAACATCACCTAAGTGAGCTAATTGTGTGATCTTGAGGAATTCTTGCAAGAGCTTGCTTCTATCATCAATACAAGCTTTTCCTCTAAAGGGTCGACGACCCTCCTATATATATGGATTGTTAAGTCTTATAACCCTCTTTGGAAGATAGAACACACGCCCACTTGGAGAGAAAACCAAAGAAGAAACCTCTTTAAACCATTGAACATCCAAACATCACCTAAGTGAGCTAATTGTGTGATCTTGAGCAATTCTTGCAAAAGCTTGCTTCTATTATCAATACAAGCTTTTGACAAAATTTTAAGTGCATATATTAACTTAATATTGGCATATAATGCGTGGTTTGGTGATTAGATCATATTTGATATTCATTTTAGCTTAATCTTAGTTTATATGTTAAATTGAAGCCTATTGAGTTTTGGAGTGGTTTTTGTTATGATAAAATGCTAGAAAAATTATGAGATCTTCGGAATATATTCTATGATGTTATATGAAGAATATTATGTGAAAATATGAGGTCTTGATTTGGAAGAAAATGATAGATCAACCCTAGTAACTTTCGGATTTAAGAGGGGTTACGTTGACAGATTTAACATCTTATGATAAATTGGTCATAACTTGTTAGTGTGATGTCTGAAATTGAATGATTCAAGAGTCTATGGAAAGGTAAGACAGAGCTCTACAACTGTTGTGTTTTAAGTTTTAAAAGATAAGAACTCTATAGAGGGCGAAATTGGGATTGAATGGTAGAACAGAGTATGTGAAGACTTCAAAAGGGTGTTCTTCTTATATTCTAAACTCTTAATAATTATAAGAACATAGATTTATGTTTTAATAAGTTAAAAAAATAAGGTTTAGGTAAAAGAAATGCATGTTTTAAGTTGAAAAACCCTAAGAACCGTGACTTCGCTCGACCGTCGCTCGACCCATGGATCGAGCGAAGAACAACTGTAAACCCTTGTTTAACTCTCGCTAGATGTTTGGCTCGAGCGAAGTGCAACCTGAGACTTCACTCGACACTCGCTCGATGTCTTGCTCGAACGAGTTCTAACCTAAGAACTCGCTTGAATCTCTCTCGATACTTTGCTCGAGCGAGATACCTAGTTTGCTTGATGTTCGCTTGATACTTTGCTTGAGCGAGTTCCAACCCGAGACTTTGCTCAATTCTCGCTCAACACCTTGCTCGAGCGAGATATCTTGTTTGCTTAAATTCAGGACTTTTACTTGGATAAAGGTTGATGTTTTAATAAAGAAAAATTATATATATTATTTAAGGGTATAATTGGTATGATACATGTTGTAGAACTGAGTTTGTCTTAATAGACATTGATTTTATGAATTGATGTAATGTAAATATATGTGTATATGACGTATGCTATTGTGGAATGTTCTCACATGTTATAAGGCTCATATGGATATAAAATATGCATGTCATAAGTTTAAGTTTATGCATATGTTACATTACGTCACATATATGTGTCATGAAGTATGTTTTAAGAAAATACGTTAAAAAAATGTAACAAGTGGAAAGATTAATAAGTCAGTCACGTCATGACGGGACCAGCGATATGTCTGTATGATTGATGTGTCGACAGGGACCTAAGCCTGTCGAGTATTTGACGTGCCAACAGGGATCTAAGCCTGTCAAGTATGTGAAAACTGGCAGGAACCTGAGCCTGTCGAGTATTTGAAAACCGGCAGGGACCTAAGCCTGTCGAGGATATGAAAACCGACAGGGATCTAAGCCTATCGAGGATATGAAAGCCGGCAGAGACCTAAGCCTGTCAATGATACGAAATAAGAACTATTTGATGGGGACGCCTATCGATGATACGAAACAAGTAAGACTCACAATGTTACGAAAGAAAAGAAATAAGAGTTTAAGTATGATAGAGTGGATCCATGAAGAATATAAGTGTAAGTCATGCATGAGTCTCATAAAGCATTTTGATAAGATATATGCTCTAAGCATTGCCATGTATGATAAGTTCTTATGTCATTTATGTCATATTTCATTGACTGTGTACTTACTGAGATTTCTTGGAAATCTCACTCTTTTATATTTTATCTATCATTCCTTATGGAATGATAGAGGGTGTTGCAGGAGTAAATAAATTGTCGTGAGACTCAGACATCACAAGAGATTCTGAGAAGTCCCGAGAGTTCTACAGAATACTCATCTTCTAAGGAAATAATCTTATGTATGGGATCAAGTGGAATAGAAAAAGTATCAGAAGGCAGGAATAGATAATTGTTAGAAGAAAACTAACTGGATTATGTAAGTTCTGGATACGATATGTTATGATGAATGAAAAGTTATGAAAAATATAGTTTTAATATGCCATGTGATCTATTTATGCAAGAGTTAGATCTCTTCGAATATATGGAAGATTTACCTCTTTCCGTTACGTTTTGCATTGCACTTAATTAATAAGTTTAGGTGCATACTCTTAGAAAAAAAAATTCGGGGAGTTACAGAAGCCACTATGAAATGCTTATAACATACACTCAAACAACAATGCTTAAG
This sequence comes from Platycarya longipes, assembly GCA_036559045.1. NCBI lineage: Eukaryota > Viridiplantae > Streptophyta > Magnoliopsida > Fagales > Juglandaceae > Platycarya > Platycarya longipes. The sequence continues at coordinate 45,467,944 of CM071803.1, read as the reverse complement.
ATGGAAGCATTTATAGTCTATCACATTAATAGAGAGGGTAACTTATTTGCTCATAGACTTGCAAAAGCTGCTATATATGTAAATGATTACATTTTAGGCATGGATTTAACTCCGAAGTATGATCAGATCATGTAGTAATCCAGTTTATTAATGAAGGATGACATTTTCCAAAAAAAAATATATATCACTCATGTTGAGGATGTGTTTTGCACACCTTCAATAGCCACTTATTCTTGCAATCAAGGGAAGAAAAGTAAGCCTAAAAAGGTTTGGATTTGCCACCAAATTGACAATGATCGACCACGAAAAATGTGTCCCTTAAACTGGCCAAAATCAACCGTATAAGGGGGTGGAACTGATTGGTTTTTCGATTTGAGCCGATTTGGGCCTTTGTTTTGGGTCACTTTTAAGCTTTTATTTTTATCCATTTCAAAGCTTTTCTGAATTTTTTTTACATAATCTATTAGTCAATATTCACAATATTTTAGATTTTTCTTCTTGTGTTTTTAAAATTCGTTACTAAAAACAATAAAATTAATTACTAATTAAGTAATTAGTAATAGTAACTAGTAATAATAAGTTAATAACTAGTAACTAGTAACTACTAAGTAAACAATAAAAATATCCACTAAATAAGACATGAGTACATGTTTAATACAATTGCACATTACAAAATTATAAATACAAACTAACACAAATTGTATTAAACAATAAGCAAGCAACTAACGCAAATTAAAATTAAATTATGCCAAAATGAAAAATTCCAGATCTCTAATTCACAACTCTATAAATTTCCAAAACAAATTTTAGTTTTCGATAATTGTGATTCCTGATTATGCTCCCAACTCTATATAAATATTGAAAACAATAGACATTAATAAGGTTAAATATCAAATATTAATAAATTGGATAATGAAAAATAAATTAAATTGATTTATAAAATAAATAAATATTAAATGAGAAAAATATTACTAGATTATATCACAAAACTTTCCACATTATCCATAGAATCACGAATATCAATTGGAGTTGATGGATGTCGTAACCAATTAGGAGTAAAAATAAGTACTTCAATTATTCTCGAAGCCAATGAACTCCGAAAAAGATTAAATATAGCTAACAAATCTCATGCAATCTTTGCAAGTACGGGATAATTAACCTAATTAATTCTCCACCAGATTAACAAATCAAAAGATGGGCTGAGTGCCTCACAACCATCTAATTATTGGTCAACCTCTGTTTTAGTAACTGTAGATCTAATCTCAGAACCTGGCCGATACCACTCCTTGAACAATTGTGACTTATGATTGTCTTTACCTTCTCTTGCGGGTGTAGATGTTAGAGGGGTCACATGTTCTCGGCTAGTCGAGGTAGAACCAAATGTAGCATTATACTCCACGTATAAGTTTGATAGTAATTATCTCACACCAAACACCAACACTTTAGCCTAATTCTTATAATAAATCTTTTTGAAGTTCAAAGTGAGCAACCCTAACTTACAGCAGGGATCAAGCATAACGACAATCAACAACAAGTTCATCATATCCAATGAATCTCAATATTTATTAATTTTGTTCTCATGCTTATGGTCATGTTCATCAAACAATTATTGTCACTCTCACTTAACCTAACCAACTCTTTTTGGAGCATACAAATCTCCACAAAACTTGTATTTTTCATGATATAAATGGAGCTAGAAGATTGGCAAATGACATCATAAAACATCTTAAAAATTATACAAAAACTGCACTCTCTCCCACTCATCAGCTTTAGGACCCCATGTGTCTCTCCTTAAAGTAAAAAATAAAATTGTAATCCTTACTTTCCATCCACCTAAAAGCTTTTTCAAATTTCTCAGCCGCTTCCAGCATCATGTAAGTTGAATTCCATCGGGTTTGCACATCAAGAGACAATATTTTCTTGCAATTAATTTTCTTTATTTTCATATTTCTTAAAGTTATCTAATCTAGCAGAGGAGAAGCGCACATATCTAACCTCATTTCTAACTATTGTTATGGTGTCATTACACTCCTTTAAACTCTCATTCACGACAAATTTAAAATATGAGCAAAACGTCTCATGTGCATATACATCCCTCCCAACACATTTCTCGTAAAAAAAAATGTTTCAAATAGGAAATTGTAGTATCATTTGAACTAGTATTATCAACAGTCACAATAAATATCTTATCAATACCCCAATCAAGAAGACACGATTCAATATATTTCTTAATAATATCCCCTCAATGATTAGGGATTAGACAAAAATTGATAACTTTTTTTTTGCAACTTCCAATCAACATCAATGAAATGAGTAGATACATATAGTTCAAATTTGCATTGATAACCATGTATTAGTAGTCAATGAAACTCTCATTCCTCCATCTTTAAACAGCATTTTAAACTTGACTTTTTCAAATCTAAACAATTTCATACAGTATCTTGCAATTGTGACACAACATGACACTTTAAATCTTTATTCAAGCAACCAAACCATTTTCCTAAATCCTTACCTTTCAACAATTCTAAATGACAATTCGTTAGTAATTACCATTTCTATAATAGCCAACTTTATAGCATACTCACTATATTTGTGAGTTATATGACTACTTACTATACTACTATCACTCTCTCCAATCCCCTCATTAGGTGTTACCTCACTCGTCAAATTTTTTTTATATCTATCTAGAGGCCTACATTTATGAGGATTTTTTGGACATGAAGGTAGGTGGTTTTTCATGGTTAATGTCTCATTCCTCTTTTATGGTAAGTATAAATTTTGCCACAATAGTTACACTTAGCTTTAAGATCATCTACGGGACAACACTCGTCTTGTAAAATGGTCCCAAACTGTAGACAAGTCCTTTCCTTTCATTTCTTAGAAAGTGGACAAGTACTACTATTAGGTACATTTGAAGGTTTTGGTGTTTGGACCTCTCCCAAATTAATGGTTTATTCATCATTATCAGGATCAATTAGAGTTAACGAGAAATCCATCTAACATGTGAAAAATTAAATTAATAATTAATTAACAATCACAACAAATTTAAACAAACAGACAACACAATTTCACTACAGCTAGTTTGCAACAAGGCCTTGTTTGTTTTTTGAAAATATCTCATCTCATCTCATCTTATTTCAAATTCATCATTATAATTTTTCAAATTTTTATACAAAATAAAATAAACAATTCAATTTTTTCAAATTCCAAAATAACTTTTTCAAATTTTTAAACAAAATTAATATTAAAAATATATATTATAACAATATTTCATTTTTTTTTAATTTTTATCTCATCTCATCTCATTTAATTTCTGAAAATAAACCAGGCCTAAGACTTTAATCTACATTTTAGTTCCCACACAAGTCATAGCCTAACAATTTATTTCAAGAAGCAAAACAAGAAATTAATTTGATATAATGAGAAGATTCAAGAACATCCACAATGAGAATTAGGTCTCGTATTACTATTCACAACTTCATAGTCCAATAATTTGATTCAAATTTGTTAGTCCTTATACATACATAAGAATTAGTATGCCTTACAAATTCATTGAAAAATACTTTCCTAACCATTAAGTTTAGAAGAAATAAACCAATGGCCATAGACTATCACAGATCCAACTATCACAAATCCAAAGTTCACAATATTAACTGACAACCATATTACTCAATGTAAAAGACTATAGACCAAATAATATACCTTGAAAAAAATGATTAGGGTTTGAAAAAAAACTACAAATACTATACCAATTAAACACTAAATAGAGAGGGAAAAAAATTAAGGTTTGAAATCTCCCCTCGACAGCGTCAACGCCTCATGCAATCATCGACGTGCATTTCAACAGCGGTGTGACGCTGACGCACTGCGACAATGAGAGACAAGTGGAAAAGTAGAGGGAGAGGCTGCCGCTAAGGACCTGGGTGTGGAATGACGGATAGGGAGAGGCTACCATTGGGGAGGGGAGAACTTGAGTGGCTGAGGTCTGCTGAGTGAAAGATTTGGTGAGGAACTATGTGGCTAAGGGAGATGAGAAGTGAGAGTGAGAGAGGATTGAGGAAGCCTTCGAAGTTCGAAGAGACCTAGAGGGTTATTTAACCTAATTTAGAATGGCATTGTTTGGCACCGTTTATTTATTTTCTTTTTCAAAATAGGGGCTCAAAATGACACTTTCACTCATTAAGTGAAATGATGTTGTTTTTGTACATGTTTTAAAAAAAAAATTGGAGTATTGAGCTACATAGATCAACAAAATCCAACTAATCTAGTTAAGTTGGGTTAATCTGAACATAACTTGTTTTTAACCCATTTAACATGTTTAATAATGATGGGTTAATTTCTCTCGTATATTTATTTTGACCTAATTAACACAATTTCATATATATAAGGATAACTACAGAAATCATTCATGGTTATAACTAGATTCATGAAAAAAATATATTATAATCAATATCTAAATCAATAATACATTGAAGAATAATACTCAAAAAAGTAAGATTAAATATTAACAAAAATAGAGTTAATAATTTTGAGATATTAAGTAGTCAAATAATAATATAAATATTAAATCATGAATACAACAAATAAATTCATAGAATTTCAAGATGGAAGAGGAGTGTCATCCTTAATTAAGTTGGACATAAAATTAATTTCGGATGATTGAAGGTTACACGTTTTGATCCACAATTAACCTATATAGTAATTGGGTCTTATCAGGTTTACTTGTTATTAGTCGAATCTAACTGTAACAAATCCAAATCAATCATGCTATGTTCGTGTTCAGTTTAAAGAGCATATCATATATTGTCAACCATACTCCTCAAAGGGCTTAAAAAGCTTCATCCATAAAAAAAAAGAGTTAATTGACCATGGCTTCACAATTTACCTACACCTGGGAGAATGGTGGTCATGGTATGGCAAATGTCAATAAATATCTAGACAGAGGTTTATCTAACTAAGAATGGCGTCTCACATTCCCCAATACCACACATCTTTCAAGTTTGAGGCTTTCTATACAAGAGAAACATTTATGTACCATCATTGCTAAACCTTGGAACCATTCCTCCATTGGTTCATTTGCCTGCAAACTCAGCCAAAAGTTTAAAGTGACAAATAAGCACTTAAGAAATGGAGCAAGGAGCATTTTGGTCTCATTCAAGGCAATATTGATCACTTGCAAACAACCATTGATCATATCCAATACTAGTAAGCCTCCATGGGCAACAAAAGGAGAGAAAATAATCTTTGTTAGACCTCCAAGAGCAATTAAAAAGAGAAAAGCCCTTTGAAAGCAAAAATCCAAAATACCTTACTTAACAAGTAATGATCTCAACATAAAAATTTTCAATTTTTCCACCATACTTTGTCATAGAATAAATGCAACTGACTTCCTCAACTTTTTCAAATTTTTATATAAGATATAATAAACAATTCAAGTTTTTTTAATTTAAAAATAACCATCATATTTAAAAATAATATTATAATAATATTTTGTTCAACTTTTATCTAAAACTATATAATTTCATATCACCATCCAAACAGAGCCTTAAACTTTATTAGGTCCCACTTCTACTTATATTTCCAAAACCTATTCATCTCCATCAATCTTGATATTCTAAATAACTTGGATGGCCTTGTCACCCTTTTTAACGTTCTCATTTTTTGCCTCAATTAAGACGTAAATCGAAGCGTCTGGACAAGTAATACAAAGCTACTTATCCTACATAAACATAAGGAATAGCATGCATGCATCTAAACTCACTAATTAAATGCAATGCAAAACCTAGCGGAAAGAGGTAAATCTCTAATATATGTAAAGAAATCTAACTCTTGCATAAATAGATCACATGACATGGTAAAACTATAACCTTCATAACTTCATATTTACAAAAACATATTGTATTCATGACTTACATAACCCAGTAAGTTTTCTTAAACAAAATATCGTATCCCACTATCATCTAGTAATCTTACTATTTCACTTGGTCACATATATGAGAGATCATTCAAACCGGAGAGGAATATTCTGTAAGACCCTCAGGGTACCTCAGAATCTCCTGTACTATTTGAGTCTCATTGCAATTTATTTAATCATGCAAGAACATCTATCATTCCATAAGGAATGATAAATAAAATTTAAAGAGTGAGATTTTCAAGAAATCTCAGTAAGTACACAGTTAATATAATAAGATATAGATAACATTAGAAATTATCATACATAGCAATAATCACAGACCTATAGTTTATGAAAATGCTTTATGAGACTTATGCATGCCAATGACCACTCTTCCCATACAAACTTAGACCTTACTTAGACCCACCATCTTATACTTAAAACTTATATTTTCCATCTTATTTATTAATCTTGTGGGTCTTACTTAATGCTTATCCTCAACAGATATTACGTATCGCCGTTCCTGTCGGGTCTTACTTATCTCTTATCCTCGATGGACGTTATGTATCGTCGTTCTCATCGGGCTTATTTAGCATGACACGTCAGCTTATCCATACATATAACTCATCATTCGTCCGAGCGTTATGTATCGCCGTCCCCGTCTTAATGAGTCTCGTGTCAGTCTTCCGGGCGTTACGTATCGCCGTCCCCATCTGATACGAAAAATACTTAACATAGCGGGCGTTACGTATTGCCATCCCTGCTAGTCATATCAGTCGTCTGAGCATTACGTATCGTCGTCCCCGTCGTGACACGATTCTTACTTTTACGATGGGCGATACGTATCGCCGTCCCCATCGACACGTCAGTCATACGAGCATTACGTATCGTCATTCCCGTCATGACGTGACTGACATATTATTATTTTCACTTGTAAAGTTTTCTTAACGCATTTTCTTATAACAGACGTATGACTTATGACAACACATATATGTGATGAAATGCAACATAAGCGTAAACGTAGACTTATGACATGTATATTTCATGATTTCATAATTCATATAACATATAAAAAACATGTCACAAGAACATATCTCACATATACATGTACATACGTCACATAAATTCATAATGTCAAAACTTAACGAAAGATACATAGACAATTAAATAACATATTATAATATTATTAAACTAAGGCTTGCTGAATGTCATAGGGGACTAAATCTTATTTATTTATTTAACTTATTTAACTTAAACCAAGATTTACATAATAACATAGCTTAAATAGTTTTATTTGTTTTTTGAACATCTCTCTTATATATATAAAATTTCATTTATTATTCTATTATATCTTTTTATCATAATAATTCTTAAGAAATCCTTCTAATATATTAAGACTCTCAATCTTATCATACTTGTTAAAAATCTCATTCACGTAATTCACTGGAAGTTTTAAAATGAAGGAAAAACGTCATTTTTTAAGTATTCATACTCTGTGTTGTCACTTATTCCTTATTTCTTTCTTTATAAAGTTATGGTCTCTTAAAACTTAAAATGCAAAAGTTGTAGACCTCTGTCTTAACTTTCCATATCCTTTTGAATTATTCAATTTAGACACCACCCTAACAGGTTATGACCAATTTACCATAGGATATTAAATCTGTCAACATAACCCCCTTTGAGTCCGAAAGTTATTAGGGTTGATCTATCATTTTTTTTCAAAACATGACCTCATATTTTCATATAATCCTCTTAATATATAATCATAAAACATATTCTTACGGTTCTAAAATTTTTTCTAATATTTTTCCACGACAAAAACCACTTCATAAATCAAGAGTATTCAAGCTACTTCATAAATAATACATAGGTTTAAACAAGCATCAAATAGGCATCAAACTAAATCTCTAAATGAAGTCACTTATACTACACCAAGATTATGTTAAGTAGTGTACTTACAAGTTTTTTCAAAACTAAATTAGTAGTCTTGAATTGACTTTGCACCACCCTTCTCTCCTGATAGAGAAGAAGTTCACAAAGATAGAGAAGACGATGAAGAAGATGATCCTGAGGTTTGAAGCCTTCCAAAGCTTCCAAAGGGAGAACGAGGCTTTGAAAAGGCAAGACACAAATTTGAAGAAGGTGTAGACTATAATAAACAACTCGAGAAGGAATCTCAAAGCGAAAGGGGTTCTACCTCCAAACTACCAGGAAGAAAAGAAAAGTATGCATGATAGATTGCGTGAACTCATGGAAAAATCACATGAAGGATTTTTGGGAGACTTCACTTGCTAGGCCTTCCCATTAACTCTCAAGAGTATGACAAAATGGTAAATTAGAAATTTGCAGCCATACTTTATTACCAACTTCAAGGAGCTTGGTAGTTAGCTTCTTAACACAATTTTCAGCTAGTTGGCACAAAAGACGTCTAGATGCATATCTCCTTACTATGAAACAATGGGCGGACAAGCTTGATTGTATACCTTACTTGATTCAATAAGGAACGCCTAACATCATATGACCAAGACAAGAAAATAACAATGCCAACACTCTTATGAGGGATTTGGCCTAGAAGTTCCTTTATGGCGGAGTAGGCAAAGAAGATGCTAGTGACATTGTGGGAATCCATGGACGGATAGAAAATATTTTCGTGAAGAAGACAAGCTAGGAATTCATGAATGACATTTATCAATAAATCGTATATAATCATCAAAGTGTAAGTTAAAGGCCAACTTATAGACTGTTGAAATTAGAAGTAAAGTCGTGGCTGTGATAAAAATTGTACTAAGCTATAATCTATATTAACTTAAGACAAAATAATATTTCAAGATAAAGGAGAAATTACAAAAATAGCCCTAAACTTCAAAACATTGCTAGTGCAACAATGCATTCCAAACTTAACCAAAATACTATCTATACCTTTAGAATTTCAAAATTTAAAGCCTATTCGTACTTAATGCGTGGCATGCATTCTAATTGATGCCAAAATGGAGTTTGACTATTGAACTTCATGAATGTATGCTCCTAACCTCAATCTAAACCTCCAAAAATTATTCTAAGATACAATCAAATCATACCATGGAGTAACACGACATGACATACCTAATATTTTATCTAAGAATAATTTGAACATAATCCTACCCTCCAATATATTTTGGCCTTTTATCTAAAACATGGTCTCTCATGTTAAACTCACTCAAGATAAATACCAACATTTAAAAACACAATTCAATATAAGGACTATGATATAGAGTAACTAATTACAAAAATTTGGAGGGTGGCATTGGGCAAGGTGGCCTCCTATTGGATGGTTTGAGTGGTGGTGCGTGATACTGCCTATATTAAACTTTTTTTTCATTATATATTAAACTCTTGTTGTATGGACTTTGTTTTAAATACATGTTTTCATAAAGAAAATAAATGAGTTTTAAATCGTATTATTTAGTATTAAATTATATTTTAAAAGTAAGCACCAAATTTTATTTTTGAACCCTTTAAAAGAATATTACTATTTAATGAAAATTACGATTTTACACTTATTTTGTTATAATTACGTTATCTAGTTTTATATTTTATAGTTAGACCTTAATAGTAAATAACTTAGAATTTTAATATTTTAGCTGGAGAAATTAAGTCAATATTGAGGAATTTGGGAAGTGATGATATTTTTTAGGGTTATGAGAATTTTAGATTTTTGAGGAATTAAAATAGGTTAATTTAGAATTTCAGGTTTAGATATTGAAATACGTGTTCAACTAAAAATTACAAAAATTTCATTTTTATTTTATAGGTGACGAGTAATTTTTTGTCGGCATTATTGAGAAAATTTCTGAAAGGATAAAAGTCCAAGTGAGTGGAATTCATATACTAGCTTACAAAAGTAATGAAATGATGTTGATTTTGAGAATAGACATATTTCTTTTTGAAAAGAAATATGAAAATGACCTCAGATGCTTGTTCTGTATATGCATAAAATTTGTATAAAAGAAAGTATTTTATGCCATGATTGGTGTAGACATGAGCTAATTTTGTGCATTCTGTTTTTGAACTTAGAAAAAGCGAATGAGTATTTTTCAAAAGTTATGTTTTGATGAAATAAAAATGTTATGATTCATGAGATGTAAAAATTTTGTTGTATATGAATGAAAATGTTTTTATTTTGTTAATTTTGGATATGTGAAATGATCTGAAATTGTTCAGTACCTGGTTTTTATATGATGTGGCATCTAAAATTTTGACATGAGATTCTAAATTTGTATTCTGATAAAAGTCTAATTTTGATATTCTGTTATATTTTTTATACAACCCTGCCATTGATATAATAGTGGCATAAGGCCTTACTATGGTATAATAGTAGTATATGGTCTCGCCATGAGTAAAATAATGGCATATACCCCGCCTTGGGTATAATGATGGCATACAGTCCCGTCACAGGTATAATAGTGGCATACGGGCCTGCAATGAGTATAATAGTGGTATACAATCCTGCCATGGATATGATAGTGATATACGATCTCGTAATGGGTATAATAATAGCATACAGTCTTGCCACGAGAATAATGTGGTTATAACCCTACCATAGGGGTTAATATGATATATATCTTGATTTGATGCTATGAGATGAAATGAATATGATCTTTCAGATTGGATATGCCAAATGAATTTATTTTCGAGAAAATGTTGTTTTCTAGAAGTTTCGCTTCAATATTTTGTAACAAGTTTTGTTTCTGCATTCTGAAAGCAAATATGTTGATTTTGTATTATGAAAGTAAATGTTTTGTTTTGCATACCAAACTCTATAAATGCTCATGTTTACTTACTAGTATATGTGTTTTGCTTACTAAGTTATTGAGAACTTACCCCCTTATCTTCACAATATTTTTTAAATATTTAGATATTTCAGCTGAAGATTAGATTATGAAACTTAGGGTGAGATGATTTAAGAATGGTGAATTTAAGCATTGAGAGTTTATATATGAGTATTAGTAAAGTTTATTATATTGAGAATTGATGAGTTTGAGAAAATTAGTTTGAATCTGATGACTTAGCATTTTGAAAATTGATTATTTTGAGAAAATTAGTTTGAATCAAAATTTTTATATGATATTGAAAAATTGGAGTTTTTAATTATACTGTTGAAATGTAAATTTAAGTGATAGGAAGTAACCCTCCGACCCTTACGGGATTGAGGCATTACATTTATGGTGTAGGCTGATTTGGCTAAAGGGATAGTAGCCTTTCCGTGTCGGAGTGGTGAAGGTGTGGTGCAATTAATGTAAGGGTTTAAGCCCTAACGATGATGCCGATTTAGGTGTTTTACAAGGTAAAACTTTTTTTCATTTTATTCATTTGGCATTTGTGGCTAGTTAAGGCATATTTGAGTACCCCTTTTAGGTGGTGGACGTTGATGATTGGGTAGTGAGTTGGTGTCCAAATAAAAAATAAATAAATGAAGGATTTTTATGGGTGGTTGCCCAAAATCCAAGGGTAATTTTGAGTTTGCACAAAAATTTGGGATTTGGCTAAGATTTTTTGAAAAATAAAACTTGGTAGGATTTTATGAATAAATTAAATGGCTAAAGACATAAATGCTCTTAATAAAAATGACATAAAATATTCTAGCTAGGGGCACATTACTCCATTGCACACAAAAGTACGCATGAATGCTGATTGATGTGGTTTTAGAGTTTGACATGTCATCACTCTAAATAAATGACATGTGTAGGGACTTATCAAAAGTTCTAATATGATCAATGAATAATAGAAATAAAAAATAAAACAACGAATTTTCAAATCAAAGGATGAGAAATGATGAGAATAAAAAATTGAGCTTTAAAACTAATCATGTGGTGATGATCAGTGCTCTTTCTAAGTGTTGTGGACTAATATTTTAAAATTTAGAGTTAGGCTAAGAGTTAACCTATCATGGTAAATAGGTAGGGGGGTTACACTTCCTATTCTAAGTTGCATTTCTGAAGATGGATATTGAGCAAGATGAGTTACGCCCAGCCCCAACGGTGTTGAAAGGGTTAGCAGGAGAGACAATGCAGCCAGTAAGTGCCATCGCATTGCCTGTCATAATAGGAGTGGGGTCTTGTGCGATTATAGGAGTGACAACTTTTTCGTAGTTAAAGCATGTCCTTATACAATGGTATCATTGGCTGCCAAGGAGGGTCATCTCAACTCACCACCAGAACATGAAGTTTCCAACAAATGTGGGCATCGAGGAAGTTCGAAGCAAATAAGTGTTGGCACATGAATACTATGGGTAGGAATTGAAGAATGGGGGTAGAGACATCCAAACCATTAAAGAATGAGAGGTTGGAGAAGTTATTACTTCACCATCGAAAATCATCAAATGAGGAATAGAGATGCGAAACAATGGGAATCTAAAGTAAGGAAGGTCGTTGAGCTCCTGGAATTCATAACTTTGTATCCAGACCGGCCGGATGCAATTGCTCGGATAAGAACCTAAATGACATTGGAACTTAGAGAGCAGTTGAAATAGGTCCTAATTGAGCACAAAGATGTATTTGCATGGAGCCATGAGGATATGCCTAGGATAGATGCGGAGGTGATAGAACATTGCATTTGTGTTAACTGGAGGCCAAGAAAGTACGACAAAGCAGAAGAGCTCCAATGCAGAAAAATAAATGGCAATTGCAAAGGTGAAATGGCTCTTGGAAATGGGATTTATCTGAGAGGCCCATTACTTGGAATGACTCTCAAATGTCATATTGATGAAAAAGGCAAACAACAAATGGTAGATGTGTGTATATTTAACTGACTTGAACAAGGCATTCCTAAAGGAAAAGCTTCCGTTACTACGAATCAACCTAATAATAGACTTAACTATAGGCCATCGTATGCTAAGTTTTATGGATACATATTCCAACTATAATCATATATGGATGAGTGAAAGCAACCAAGAAAAAATGTCCTTCATAACAAACTGAGAGCTCTATTGCTATCAAATAATGTCATTAGATCTAAAAAAGTGTGGGGGAGACATGTTCAAGAAACTGAGACCCTTCATCCACTGAAAATTTTCTCATGTTTCTTTCTCCCCAAACGATTCTCTCTTTGGAAACTAGGGTTTTCAATCGTTAGAATTGTGCTGGCGAAAGAGGGGGGGGGGGGGGGAGCAGTATCTCCACCTCCACCTCCACCCTTCTTCCCTCTCTCCTTCTTCCCCATTCTTTCCCTCCATTCCTGTTCTTCCTCTCCTCTTTTTGACCTCTCCATCTTCACCTCCCTCCCTCCAACTCTTTATCTCCTATCAACCTTTTCACGTCTCCTCTCATCGTCTCATTTTCCTCATTTTTTTCTCAATTTTTTTGGTTGGTTTTCTTGCAGGAACCACAACTCTCAGTAGGTGGTGGGCGTTGACAATGAAGGCCTCCGTCTGTTTGAATTTCACACGCGTTTCGCCGTTCTTCTCCTCAGGTGCTGATCTCCCAGTGGCAGCAGAATCGCGATGATTAAAGTAGAGTGTGCTACCCACGCGCTCCTCACATTAGGAGGTTTCCTCTCTGTGCGCCTTCATCAAAGGGCTCTCTTGGCCACCACGCACATGGATGAAGGGTCCAGGAACTCCGGCAGTCCATCTCTGTCCATCCTGCTCTCATCTAGGCGGCGTGTGACTTTCACGTGCTACTGATTGCAGTGGGTTCTTGTGTTGCATTTTAAATTTCTCCAAGGTTGAAAATCGGGATCCGATTTTTCTAGTTAGTTTAGTTTCTATTTGTTTTTTAATAAAAAAAAAATATAGTCTCTAGGATATTAGGTCTTAGAGTTTTGTCCCTTAGCTCGTCTTAGTACAAAAGTGGGGTTGGTTTTGGGTTGTTAGTAACTCTGTCTTGTACAGAGTTAAAACTGTTTCTCAGATGTTGTTTTGGAGAGATTTGTAGTTAGGATTAGAAAATGTCAATCATTTTTAATATATTGGACAGTTACAGATCGTTGTTTAATTATTTTGTAATTGTATGTTTCAAATTCATTTGTAATGCTTGTTATTAATAAATGAAATATTTTTATCTTAAAAAAAAATTATGACTTGTTGGTTAAAAACAGAGAGGTGAACCACCACATGATAGATCTACAAATAGCAGATCTACAAATAGCTTTAGCCATATGGTAAAAGTACAAGATAAAGTTTAACCAACCAAACGTGCCTTCAACTTTGAGTCGGACAAATTTTTAGGATTTATAGCGTGAGGACGAGGAACCGAAACCAACTTAAAAAAATACGACTGTAATAGAGACGAAGCTCCTTAGAGCCTGAATACAGTACAGAAGTTGATTGGCAAGATAGTGGTGCTGGAGAACCTTCTTTCCAATTCTATGTAAGGCCTAGAATTGTGATGACGAATGCGACAAAGTGTGAGTTTTTTATTGTTTATATCACAGGTTTTTGATTAAAATTGGAATGACGGTTAAGACATCGATTGAGGGTTAAGTTGAAAATTAACCATAAATATTATTTAAAATTTTGTACCATTTAAAATGAAATATTTAAATAATAATAATAATAATAATAAAAGTAATTTGTATATCATGGAATGGAAGATAATTGTCAAAATAAATTATTTTTGTATTCAACTTTCAGCGTTTTTCCGATAAGTTGATAACTGAAGGTCCGAAACCATCTCTCTGTCTGAGAGAGCCGCCTTCAAGCCCTAGAGGCAAGAGAGACCCACGACATCTTCTCCACATGAACTCTCTCTCCGTCCAAACGTACTCTAAAGGAGCTAGCTCTTGTTGTTTATTAATTGGTTGATCGCTCAATCAGACAATCTGGGAAGAAGGAGATGGAGAATGGGTACGATGACGACAATCTGGCCGACAAATTCTCAGGCTTGGCTGTCTCAGCCGGCACCACCACCCCCACCACCACCAACAACGACAGCTTGTTCCAGGTGATGAAAGCCGTGGAAGCCGCTGAGGCCACCATCAAACAACAGGTTGAAGAGAATACTCGTTTGAGGAACGAGCTTCACCAGAAAATTCTTCAACTCGAGAGATACGTATGTCCACCCCGTCCAACCTAAATATTAGAATGTCTCTCGTTTTAATGCATCTATTTCTCGTTATATGGAAATCATAATCTAGTGTCTACAAAACACATGAGCTTGTCGTATGAATGCCATCTTTTGGTCGCTTGACATCTGGGGAGTGTTGAATCTTTGGCAGAAAGCAGATGAGGCAATGTCTCAAAGATCTCGTTCTGTTGATACATGGAACGATCGTGTTCATGGATCCTATGAACCCCATCACTCAGTTCCCTCTATAATTAATCAGGAAAATAGGGTAAAGAGCATGGCAAACGCTTTTGGAACTGGTCCACCTGGCCCGCTAGCTCTCCGTTCAGATTTCAAGCCAAACAGCGATCCTGCTTTGCAAAATCAAGCAGAAAGCCACTCTGAGAGCAACAAGATCAATGGGACTTTGAAGGTGTTTCCTGGTGGTACGCCACTTGCAGATAACGTTGGTTTCTCGCAAGTGTCATCACCATCTACAACATCCTTTTCTCCTGGCAGGTATTTCACATCAAATATCGATGATAATTGTCTCTTTGTGCGACTGATTATTAGCAATAAAATTACTCCATTTTTTGTTTTTATCATTTTGGAAAACATTGTGATTTTGGTCTTAGGTATCAAATGGAAGGGGAGTATGATCCACGGTTCAATTTATCTGGACAGGGACTGATGCCAATTACTGAAATAAATAATTCTAGTGGCCCTTGGAAGCAGGTATAGTCACGTGTATGCCTTGTTTGTGAGTGAGATATTTCAGAAAAAAAAAAACTCGACTTCTTGAAAAAAATTTACCTTCAATCCAAACATCTTTTGAACATCAAACCAATTTATCATCTCTCAAAAATAATTTTCATTTGATCATTTGCATTGGGTTCCTTGTAAGAAGACAGAAACTATAAAAAATAAAAATAAAATCTCTCACAGAAACTTTATCCCCAAATGTATTTTCAATGGACCCTGCCATCTTTTCAGATGCCTCTCGTGCCTTGTGGCTACCTCTTCCTCCATGGACTCAAAATGCTATTGCTCTAAGCTGGGGCCTCCAAGCAAACTACCTAGAAGACTAGTGCTCATAATGCTTCATACTATGATTCCAAATCCGAGTTTGATCATAGGCGACAAGCCATAAACAAAAAGCATCTAAATGGAATTGTTTCTCTTATTCAAATTAGCTACTTGATGGAAAAGTTTTGTATGCATGCTGTGATACCCTATATGATAAGACTAAAGATAAGTGGTGAATGAGATCCTACATTGTTTGGGAAGGAATAATGTCCCGATTAATCCCGGGATTGCATAATTCCTGTGCAAAGAGTTTTTCGCAAGTGCACCTTGGTTAATTCAAGGAGAAAATCACCCAGTCCAATGGCCCCTAGATATTGTTTGCATCCAAAGGGATTTGACCCTTAGACCTAGGGGGAGCATAGCAGCATACCCCTAAGGCTTAGCCTTTACCATCTCACAATGTAACAATAGATGATCCACGTATTCCCCATCTTTCTTACACTAAAAACACCAATCCATAATAATGAGACCACGTTTCCTCAAATTGTTAGATGTGAGAATTATCTCAAAGGGATGCATATTTGAGCTGAAGCGATTCTTCTACAATACTTTATTTTCTTGGGCTTCGGCCATCATTTGTAATAGGGGCAATCTGCATGACTTGCTTGTATCTATCACTAGTACGTAGATGTAACTAGGTTTCATGACTTGCTTGTATACTACTAGTGTACTTTGTTTCCATGCTTATTTCAATAAAATTTACTTATATAAAAAAAAAGCAATCTTAGGAGGTACCTTACAATTCCGAATAGCCTTCCAAGGAAAATAATTATCATTAGAGAATCCCGATAAGTCCTTATAATAGGAATGCATCGAGAACCTTTTATTCCCACTAGGAATCCAAATCATCCTATCCTCTGACACATTGCTAAACGACATACAGGCCAAACAAATTTGCAAACATTCCCATTTCCCAATCATGAGCCGCTCCCAAGAAGCTAACATTCCAAAGGAAAAGGTCATTGCATTAGTGAGCTTTTTGTCGATGATACACTAGTTTTATGTGGTAGCAATAGAGATAATCTTCGGGCTTTGAGAGCAATTTTTCTTAGTTATGACATTGTATCTAGTTTGAGAATCAATTTTCCAAGTCTGAAATTGTTCCTGTGGATTCAGTTAGGAACATTTTAGATTTGGCCAACATCTTGGATTGCAAGATTGCTTCGCTACCTAAGAAATATCTTGGTTTACCTCTGGGAGCTCCTCATCAGTTTCCATTTGAGATGGAGTGATTGAGAAGATTAGGAGGCTAGCGGGTTGGAAAAAAAATTATATTTGTCTAAGGGTGGTAGAGTTACCCTTATTAAGAGTACATTGACTAATCTGCCCACTTATTC
Organism: Platycarya longipes; assembly: GCA_036559045.1. NCBI lineage: Eukaryota > Viridiplantae > Streptophyta > Magnoliopsida > Fagales > Juglandaceae > Platycarya > Platycarya longipes. The sequence goes on along the minus strand of CM071803.1, from coordinate 45,450,608 downwards.
TCTCTTTTTTTTCGGTTACCAGTTGGGGTTGCTAAAACTATTGAGAAGCTTTATAGAAATTTCCTATGGGATGGAAATGGGGAGGAAAAAAAAGTCTCATTTGGTGAGTTGGAATAAGGTTTGTCTTCCAGTTACTCAAGGGGGCTTAGGTGTGCGTAATCTAAGACTCCTCAATTAAACTCTCTTTGGTAAATGGTTTTGGAGATATCAATTTAAGAACAATGCTCTTTGGAGAAATGTAGTGGATGCCATTCATGGAAAAATGTGGAGGAGTTAGTGTTCAAAGGAAGTTAGAGGGCCTTTTGGGGTGGGTTTTTGGAAGATTATCCGGAAGGAATGAGATGTTTTTGTTAAGCATACTACCCTTAAAGTGGGGAATGGGGCAAAGCTTATTTTTGGCATGATATTTGGTGTGTGGATTCTCCTCTCAAAGAAGCTTTTCCCAACCTTTTCAGGATTGCTAGAGACAAAGGGGCTGCTATAGCTAATTCTTTTTTTTTTTTTTCCAACAATTTGATTTGTTGGAATGTGAAATTTTCTAGAGATATTTAGGATTGGGAAGCTATTGAAGCATAAGATTTTTTGGGTTGCGAGAAGAAGATTGTTCAGAATCAGGAGGATAGTTTGCTATGGTTAAACTCTAAAATTCCAGATTTTCAGTGAGTTCTTGTTACAAAGCCCTTACAAGTCATGGGGTTGAAGAATTTTCGTGCAAAAGTATTTGGAGAGATAAGGTCCTAGTAAGGTAGCTTTTTTCTGGTGGCTGGTTTAGGAAAAATTCTGCCTATTGATGATTTGAAGAAGATAGGTGTTCAGGCGATTGAATGGTGTTTTATGTACAAGAAAACTGGTGAATCTATTGATCATCTCTTTTAACATTGCGAGGTGGCAATAGGGCTTTGGAATGAAATTTCAGCTAGAGCTGGTTTTTTTTGGGTGATGCCTTTGCACTTGTTGGAAGTTTTTGCAATCTGGCCAAGCATTGTCGAGAAAGACATTAATCCTGCTGTCATGAGGATCATTCCCCAATGTTTATTCTAGTGCTTATGGGCTAAAAAAAATGGAAGATGTTTTGATAATTGTGAACGTTCTTTAAGGGAGTTAAGGGAACTTTTTCTTTTTCAGCTTTTGGGTGAAAAACCTTGTAAGGGGTGGGTTTGAATTTACTGTTTTGTTTTAATTTATCAGTTTTAGCTTGTAAATAGGTATCTCTCAACTATATACTTCCTGTGTACTTGGACTATGCCTATTTACTTGTAATAAATATCTTTTATTACTTATCACAAAAAGCATTAGTGAGCTCTTTTACAATTGTTGACCAAACGCCCGTCCAACCCCTTCCGCTTGCTACTAGAAATAATGACACCTCCATTCTGTCCCCCTCAATATTTTGTGGGGAGCACATTGTGACCATGAATGTTGGAATATATTTGAGCAATTGATGTAGGCAACGGTAGCAAGAAAAAATGGAGCTTTGCACGTGGTTTGCAAAAGGGGTTTATGGATAAAAGGCAATGCTGAAATAGAGGGATCGCGAGACACTTGGGGACAAATGAGATGGTGAACAAAAGGAATTGCAAGGGGGGGATAAACTTAGAAAAAAAGAAGGATAATCCTAGGATGTCACTCAAGTAGGGTAGAGGAGGCCACTTGACTCTACCTATTGCAAAGCCCATTAAAAAATGATTTATTCATGTGGGTCCCATATTTATTCACTATTTTTAAATGCAGTGCATGTGACTTGCACACTTTAGGGCTAAATATCATTTTTCATTGCGGAATCACTCAACGCGAGCATGTCTCAAGCTTTTGATTGAAGGGATAATTTAGGATGCCACTCAACCAAGGAAGGGTGTACGTTACTTGACACGACCAGCTTTATGCTTGAGGGGAGTAGGAGATACCACAATTCTTTTAGGCCATATTCCCCAGTGAAAAGCCAGCGATTTAACCAGTTCCGTGTAAGGAAACTTTCGATGGTGTGGTGCACCAGATTGAGGTTTACTCTGCATGGGTGGGTCTAAAGGGCCCTGCCTTAGAGAGGTTTCCCGACTTAAAAAAAAAAAATTATGCTTTTGTGAGATTCCTTTGTGAATCTAGCACTTCTCTTTTTCTTATCGCCGCTGGGTATTTTAGAACAAAATCCTGATTAGTGTTGTGGTTGCACGGGTTCTTGGCAAGAAGTTTCCTGCAATTAATTGCACCTTGAGTACTTCAAGGAAAATTACCCCAGTCCTATAGACCATTCAAAAGTTGTTTGCATCTAACTTGAACCTTAAACCTGGAGAGAGCATACTACCAATAACAAGGCTCTTACCACTAAAGCGTTGGAGAGAACCTTAAATCTCTTGCTTGAGATAAAGTTTCCTTGGTGACCAACAGCTAGCCCAGGGAGAGAGTGCGCTCCTTTTGCTACCTTATTACCTAATTCAAATTGTGAAATAAATGAAATCCCCTTAAATTTCTTGTAGAACCAAAGAACACCCAAATTATGCAAATTGGTGGGAACAAACTATTTGAGGAAGAGAAGAAGCGAAGAGGAGTTTTCTTCATTGAGTCACTGTAGATAACCATTGGGGGAAATGAGAAGATAATACTGCACTATATATATTACTATATTTTGTATTACCTTCTGTGGAAGTAAATACTCTTTTCCTCTTTGCCCATGAAATATCTTGGTATACTTGTGGGAGCTTTTTTTAAAGGGTAAGCCTATTTGGGATGGTGTGATGAAATCAATTGAATGGCTGGATGAGGATGTATTTGTCTAAAGGTAGTGGGATCATCTTCATCAAACCTATATAATATGCCTACATCTTTCTTGTCCCCATTTCCCCTTCCCATCAGTGTGGCTAGTTGAATGGAAGTTGCAATGGGACATTTACCTAGCCACTTAAGCGAAGGATTCAAATTTCATCTGGTAAACTGGGCCAAGTTGTACTCTCTGATTTGTTAAGAAGGTTAGGGAGTTTGAAACTTGCTTTTTGTTCAATTGTGCTTTCAAAGAACTGGCTGCATTGCATACATGGGATGGAGGTCTTGTGAAAGACGTAGTCGATTCTAAATATGGTTGTGCTTGGGACAGGTAGTGTTTTATTGAGGATTATAGTGTTGTGTGGAGGCTTCAATGGAATATGAATTAGTCACCTATGAGAGCAAATTTTAATCCACACCATGTATTAGCTAACCAAACGACAAATGTTGTATCAATGTGACATGTTAATGTTGTATGTGCAGAAGATCTGTAGACCACCTTTTACTCCCATTGTGAGATCGCCATTGTTTTGTGGAATGACTTTTTGGTCAAGTGGATTGGCTTGGGTCATGCCCAAAAGGATATTTGAACTCTCTGTCAACTGGAGAGGGTTATTTGGCAGCCCATAGATTGCTGCAGTGTGAAAAATGGTCACTAACTCACTATATGTCTAGTGTGGTGAGTTCAAAACCACACTAGACAGAGTTCAATGGATCGTGAGGAAACAGTGGAAGAGTTAAAACCTTCTTTTTAATGGTCTATTCATTTGGGCATCTTCTCGATATTTATATGGGCCGAGTTCCAATGATTTTCTTTTCTATTTTTCTATTTCTAGCTAGACTTTCTATATTTTATTAATAAAATATTCAATTACTTATGAAGATCAATAAACTTCTTTTACTTATAAAAAAATCTTTAATTATTTAGAGAAAATGACCTTACAACTTTTCCAAACTTCCATAAAAACATATCTAAATTTTTTTTCTCAATCCACATATTTTCTATGTGCCCCACTATCTATATTACGTGGTTCTTGTGGCAAGAGCGTAACGAGTGGACATTTGAGGACAAAGAGAGATCGTTAGAGGAGTTTCAAGTTTTATTTTTTTGAGCTTTGTGTACTTAGACCGTTGTCGTGGACTTTAATGACATGAACCTTCGTGATTTCCTTGTTTCCAATGTGCCTAATTGATAGGGCATGAGTGTGTTGTAATTGACATTTATGCCCATTCTTTGATTAATAATACATTTTTACTTATAAAAGAAATATATTTTCTATGTGCCTCAACACTTTGTCAAAACCCTAGAACACCACTACTAAAAACTTTCTCAAAGATATTAGAAAATTTCAGAAATATCTTCAATCCAATTAAGCCTTTAGTCTGAAAGATGTGAGGTTTCTAAAGGTAAATATTTAATGGATCAAATACTTTTACTTGTATAGGATCTTGTTTTCAAGATTCGTGAACATGAAGAAGAGATTATGCAATTACGGAAACACCTTGCAGATTATTCTATGAAGGTAAAAATGGCAAGTGTGATATTATCACATTGGCTAGATGAATGTATCCTCTTTATTCTTTTGCTATTTTTACCCTAGATAAGATGGGCATTACTATTGTTTTCACTTGGATTTTGGTTGAAGTGGCTGATGTGCTATTTATGATAGGAAGCGCAAATACATAATGAAAAATATGTTTTGGAGAAGCGCATTGCTTATATGCGTCTGGTAGGCCTTATTTTGTCTAGTTTATTTATTACAATCCTTTCTTCTTACTTTTGTTTGGGTCCTAATGTAGAGATTCTTTTTGGTTCTCTTGTTATTAGGCATTTGATCAGCAGCAACAAGACCTTGTGGATGCTGCATCAAAAGCTCTCTCTTACAGACAGGACATAATCGAGGAAAACATACGTCTAACATACGCATTGCAGGTATTTGTTTTTGTTTTTGTTTTCCCTCTTCATACCTGGTGTATTTTGATCCTTTACACGTATTAGCAGTATATATTAAAAACATAATTTCGGTTAGCTTGTATTAAGTATGCCATTATTTTTAACTAATGCAGAGTGTATATAACTTCTCTTAAATGGTTATGCAATTTTGATGGAACAATCGGTGTTATGAAACATATTTAAGTTGGTAGCCTACATCCTTCTTGCCTTTCGTAATTTGAATTTGTCAGTGTTATGGTTCTTCCTGATTGAATGGTTCTCCTTTAATATTTGTCAGGACGCACAACAAGAAAGATCAACATTTGTTTCGTCTTTGCTGCCTCTTCTAGCAGAGTACTCTCTTCAGCCCCCCGTTCCCGATGCTCAATCCATTGTTAGCAATGTCAAGGTCAGGAACAAATGATTTTCCTATTTGAAGTCCATGCCTAGTAGCTGTTTGTAATTGCCATCTTATTGTGTAGCCGTCTGTAATACCTATTGGCATTCATTTTTGTTTTAAATGTCCTTGAATTCATTCGAGATGTGGGCAGGCTCCTCTATTTGTAATGTAGAAAGGATCATATATACTTACACGCCAATGTTAATTCAGTGGGATATAAAAGGAATTGCCCAAGTAAAATGGTAGTATACAACGAACAAACCCTTAGGGGTTGGCTCAAGTGGTAAAGGCCTTGTGCATGCTCCCCCGGTCTAAGGTTCGAATCTCTTTGGGTGCAAACAATCTCTAAAGGCCATTGGATTGGAGGATTTCCCCCTTGAATTACCTGAGGTGCACTTGCGGAAAATTCCTTGCTGAGGGCCTGTGCACACCTAAGATTAATCGAGACACTGTTTCTGGACACTCGGTGCCAATATATATATATATATATATATAGTAACATCCCGACCCCAAAATTTTTTAGATTAAATGATTATTAATTTTCCTTGGTAATTATTATTAATATTATTATTATTATTTTAGTGATGTTTTTGGATAAGTTCTAATATAGTGATTTAAATTTGTTTAAATTCTCTCCTAGCCGTATCTCACCTTTTAGATTGATAGATTTACCTTAAGCAAATCATCATCATCTTAAAACCATTATCATCTCAGCCATTATCTTAGTTTTAAACTGACTCAGCTCAACCCAAACTTCATCACTATTTCAAATTTCAAACCAGTTTCATAATCAAATTCAAACTCAAATACCTCAATAACCCCAACTCGGAAATTATCACTAGCGAAATAAGCCCCAAACCTATTTAAACTCAAACACGTAAAGCTTCTTGCCCTTCTTCTATAAATACATGCATGCATAAGAAACAAACGCAAGCTGCAACTTCTCCTACCTCCATTAGTACACGCGAAGCCTCCCAAACCACCCACTACGCTGGAAATCAACCAAGTCGTAGCCTCACCTCCATGCAAACCACCTCCCTTGCTCCTTCAAGCTCACTGCATATAGCCACCGAAGGAATAAAGCTGCAACATTAGTCACCTCCTAGCCTTCGGGTACCTTGGAAATTTGCTCAGCCCCTCTCACCACCCACGGCACTAGGTCGAGAAACCCACTGTAGCCACAAGCCTTTCACGTTAACCACCCTCGACCACTGCATGGTCACATGCATGACCAGTGCAAACCTCTACTGCCATAGCACGTAGCCAGAGAACACAAACTCCACAAACCACTCACGTCGCCTCCTCTCACGTTGTCCAGCCACCAACCGAAAACCACCATAGGAAATTGCCCTGTTCTACTCCACCCGAAATAGAGCAAGATATGACTCCGTGGCTTAGTTCTCAGCCACCCACCTCGCCGGAAACCACCTCAGAAATCGCCGACCAGCCACTCCCTTCCGTAAAGCCTAGTTGCCGTGGGAACCTACCGCTCCCTCTCTGTTTTGGTTGACGGTTCGGTTTGGCCCCATTTCCCTAACTCTCTCTCTCATGCTCTTACCCTCTCTGTTTCGTGCCACTTCTAGGAATACCCAGTGAGGTAGCCGGCCTCCACCAGCCGCCAGAGTCACCATCGCGCCCCCTCCATCGCGCGATAAAGCATTTCATGAATGAATTCTCTTGTACCCCATAAGCTGTTATTCTTCTTCTTTCTATTGTTGTTTCAACTTTCCCGAACAAGCCTCATATATTCTTTTATATGACAATTATGCCCTATCTTCCATGTTGCCGATTTGTATTATTTCAAAAACAATATTTTTTATTAATTGGGCTTATTTTAAATGGATTTGTATTTTAAATTAGTGTAAGCCCAAAAAGATTTTTTTCTTACAAAGTACTAAAGTTTTTAAAGTATTTAAAAATATATTTAATCTTTTATTTAATTATTTTATTTGTTATGATTATATGTAATTAAAAAGCTAAGATACGTTCTATAAATTAGTGACGATTAGCGTTTCGTATAGGTTACTCGTTACGACGTGACATTAAGAAGCATCACTAAGAGGTAGGTAGCATGATCATACTTTTCATGCATGTATGGTAAACATGTTTTATAAAAAAATATTATATATGTATGACAATCATTTGGAAGCCCCTTTTTATGTACCCAGTCATGATACAAAATTTATGAGAATCCATGCATGATTTATAAGGAGTTTTATGCATTAAAATCATTTATGAAAAGTCATGATTTTATATGAGAGTATGCATAACATTATTTATGAAAGATCATGAATTCATGTGAGGAAGCATGCATCACGACATGTTACGAAAATATGCGATTTCTTTTGAAATCTATGTTATGATAAGTATGCAAATATGATAAGATATGTAAGTGGCCTATGTATGATATGAAGTCGGTACCTATGTATGGGCATATTGCATTGTAGGTCATATATGCTGTTAGTGCACCCAGTATGTCTTCCTTATATATGGATTTCATAACCCGCAGCCATGAGCAGAATCATAATCTTTTTAGATTCGTTAACCCTAACTCACGGGGGTCAACAGTGGGTAACGGCCTATGATACGAAACGATATGATATAATAAAATAAGCTCAAGTTCAAGTTCATGTTCATGTTTTACGAAAAGCTCAGGATTTATAAAAAAACTTATATTTTCAGCATTTATGAAAAGTCACGTTCAGCATTTATGAAAAATCCATGTTCACGTTATAACATATGTATCTATGAGTATGCATGTCTTGAGAGAACCGATGAGTATTACTTTTACCGTATGATGTGTTACTTATTGAGTATTCGACTCATTTTGTTTTATTTTTATGTTTCTATGTTTTCCTTTTAAAAATCATCATAGACGATGTGGATACGCAGTTAGCAGGATTTGACTCAGAGAGATGATGCAAAGACTTAGACAGTGTATTAAATTTAATTTATGGTCTTTAGTGAATAAAATATATTTTATTATTTTTTTGTAAACACATGAGATTTCAATATTTTATTTTAAGCAAATGCTTCTGCTAACTCTCTTTAAGTTTTATAAAGACTATTTCATTTATTTAAAAACGTTCGTATCTTGTGCGTTTTTATAAAGAAAAGTTTTAGTAGCATACTAGCTCCTTAAAATATTGTCAAAATGCTATATTCGGGAGCATGGTATTACAATAAAGTAGCTAGAAGGTATGGAAATGAGGGTCCCATTTCAAATATATTGCCACTGTAGAGGTTATTACCTCATCCGTAGCTCAATGTATGCATTCTTTCCCTACATATGTGTTCAGAGCCTAAGAGTAGCATTCAAGAGGCATTGTATATGCATCACCAATGCATTGTAGAATTCAAAATAATAGGAGCTTTTGCTTATGGAGGTGATTCTTTTAGTTAGAAATTACAATTCTGAACAAAAAGAGGATGATGTATTGGCTCAAAATGCCAGATCATGAGCAGCTATCATATCTCATTTATTTATTTTTGATTGGTAATTAAAATTTTATGGATCATATGAATAGGCAAGAGCCCAAGTAATATGGGACATATACAAGAGCATAGATATTGTTGTTGTCCTATTCAAATAATCATCAAAGTCGACCACAAATATAGATTTCTAATGTTTGTAACCTCCTCACTAGATATAGCTTGCAAATAAAAAATTAGCACCCGATAATCTACTCTAGGCTGATGCAAATTCTTTCTCTTCCTTGCATGAGAGTTTATAGGTAGCATGTACTTGTCTAGTAGGCCCAAAGGGAAAAAATCTACTCATGACTTATACTTGCAATGACTTCTAGGCTAAGATATGTTTCAAGTGACATGGTAGAGTACATATGAATTAATATGTCAAAGTAATTACACTTTGTATTGCAAACTAAATAGCCCAAGATCACTCTATTATGGAAGAAAACAATAGCATGACATTGAGCCAATAGGTGGATTGTTTGAGGGTCTATTGGTTCTTAGGGTTTTATACTAGCTAAGTGCTAGGGGATTGTCTATGACCAAGGGGAGCCCATACCTCTAAATTGTATGTTACCAGGTTAGCCTAGTGTGTTTGATTGTGAGGGTTTTGAGGAACAATTCATGGCTTTGCTCATTGTTATTGAAGTTGGTCATGTTCCGCTCAAGAAATTAGGATCCAGAAAACAAAGGAAGCTAAAGTGACTAACATGCTCTATTTTAACTATGAGGGTAGCTCGAGCGGAGAAAGATCCAATGGGAGGGGGCCAACACCTTCTCTATGAAGCCAAAGATTGTATCTTGGAATGTTTGATGGCTTAATGATGTTAATAAGCACCTTCGGATAAAGAATTTGCTTCGTGAGTGGAAGGCGTAGTGTGCTTGTAGGAAACTAAGTTCGAAGTCATTACTAGGAGTATGGTTAAAAGCTTATCGAGCTGTCCATATGTGGATTGGGCTTGTATTGCATCTATGAGGGCAGGAGTTTTAGTTATGCAGGATAGAGTGGAGAAAATGGAAGAGTTCCTTGAGGAGTACACAATGGCATGCTCTTTTAAGAGTGTAGAAGACAATTTTATGTGGGCCTTCACTGATATCTATGGGCCAAACATGGACAACGTAGAAGACTTCTTTGGGATGAGTTAGTTGGAGTACATAGTTTTTGGGACTTACCATGGTGTATGGTGGCGACTTTAATGTTACTAGCTTCCTAAGCGAATGGTCGGGGGAAAGTAGGTTGCGGCCAACAATGATGGAATTCTCGGAGTGTATTTTCGATTTGGGGTTGGTCAATATTCCTCTCATGGGGAGATCATGCATGTGGTCTAACAACCAAATGTGGTCTAGATTGGACAGATTCTTAGTCTCTCCTCTGAATGAAAAACTCACTATCCAGAACTATGTCAAAAGAGGCTTCCTTGCCTCTATTATGATCATTTCCTATATTGCTATATTATGGTGGCATTCTAGGAGGGAGGAGGTTTTTTAAATTTGAAAACATGTTGGTAAAAACTCAAGATTTTGTGGATTAGGCAATGGTGGTCCTCTTACCAGTTTCAGGGCATTCCTAGCTTCATTTTGGCGGACAAATTTAAAGTTTTAAAATATTATTTAAAGCTTTGGAATGCTCAATCCTTCGGTGATATAGGTGACCGTAAGAAGTCCATGTTAGAGGAGCTATAGGAGGTAAAAAGGGTACAGGAGGATCAGGGTCTTTCTCTAGATGAATTCTCTCATAAGACTAATTTCAGAACTAGAGAGGGTGACCTTATTAGAGGAGATCTCTTGGTGGCAAAAATAACGCGCTTTGTGGTTGAAAGAAGGAGACTAAAGTACAAGGTTTTTCATAGAGTGGCCAATTCCCATAGGAGAACTAACACTATTGAGATGCTGAATATAGTTGGTGCGGTTTGAATGAAGGAACTTGTGATCAAAGAGCATATTGCTGAGTTTTTTGAACATTTGCTTATAGAATCGGTGGGGTGGAGGCGAAAGCTTGATGGATTTAGTCTTTGAGTCCATTGAGCAACAACATGTTTCTTGGCTCGAGCGGCCCTTCAAAGAGACTGTGATACCCCATATGAGAAGGAAAATGATAGGTGGTGTATGGGATCCTACATTGTTTGGGAATGAGAAGTTCTTGTTCTTTATAAGGTTCCAATGAAGCTCCAATTGTATCATTGACTAGTTCTTTTGGAGTATAGGCCATGTGGTTTGGGCCTTCCATTGAGGCATTACAGAGACATAGTTCATGGCATGGTGAGGAGGATGGTCAAAGACAAAGCACCTGGTCCAGATAATTTTTCTATGGGGTTTTTTCAGTCATGTTGGGATGTGGTGAATGAGGACCTTAAGAAGGTGTTTTAGGAAATTTTTTCGGTAGGAAAATTTGAGAAAAGCCTCAATGCCACTTATCCACAAGAAGATTGGGGCTTTGAGGTAATGGACTATCAACCCATTAATCTTGTGAATGAGTGTACAAGATTATTTCCAAAGTGCTTGTAAATCGCCTAGGGGAGGTTTTGGGGAGGATCATTATGGAACCCCAAAACTCTTTTGTTAGGAGAAAACAAATTTTGGACTCGGTTCTTATAGCCAATGAATGCCTAGATAGTAGACTAAAATCTGGTAATTCGGGTATCCTTTGTAAGTTGGATATGGTGAAAGCTTACAATCATATCAATTGGGAGTTCCTACTTTACCTACTTGGGAGATGTGGATTTGAGAAGAGATGGTGCTTGTGGATCCAATGTTGTATATCTACGACAAAGTTCTTAGTTTGGTGAATGGTAGTCCAATTGACTTTTTTAACAACTCTTGTGGTCTTGTCCCCACTCCTTTTTGTCATAGTCATGGAGGCACTTAGGTGCACTTTGAATAGTGAGATGAGATAAGATGATTTTAGATGAAAGTTAAAAGTTGAATAAAATATTATTAGAATATATTTTTTTTTAATGTTATTATTGTTTTGGGATTTGAAATGTTAAATTGTTAATTTATTTTGTGTGAGAATTTTTGAAATTTGAAAAAGATGTAATGATGAAATGAAATGAGATGAGATGAGACGGAATATTTTCTCTATCCAAATGGGGCCTTGGTAGAATGATTTCTGCCTTGGTTTTTAGAGGTTTTGTGACTGGATTTTTGGTTGGTGAGACACTAATAGGGGTATCCTTAACATTTGTTGTTTGCAAATGATACTTTGATTTATTGTGAGGAAGAACAAAACCAGATCCTAGAGCTGAGGGAACTTTTACTTTATTGTGAAGCTGTATCCGGTTTGAAAGTAAACCTAGGGAATGTTTGGGGCATAAGATGAGACTTAAAATTTTCATCTTATCTCATTTAATCTCATCACGTCTTATTCTCAAACATCATTCAAATACAAAATTTTCAAAAAACTAATTATTACAATCTTTTCAAACTAATCATTACAATCTTTTCAAACTAATTATTACAACTTTTCAAACTTTTAAATAAGAAATAAAAAACAAAAAACAATTCTAACTCTTTCAAATTTCCAAACAAAAATAATATTATAAAACTATATTTTTACAATATTTTAATTTTATAATATTTTTTTATTCAAATCTTTCTCTCCTTTTCTAAAACTAAAAAATACTCAACTTAAACTATCTAACTACTATTCACAAAACTATCGTATTACTATTTACAAATTCTCATCTCATCTCAATCCCTGAATGAACCCTTAGCCAAGTTAGAATTGGTTCGAATTGGTAATTTTCGAATATCTAGAGGTTGGCTAGCTTTTTTGGATGTAAGGTTTCCTCTCTTCCCATGAGTTACCTTGGTCTTCCTTTGGTGGCGGTCTCAAGGGCTATATCCATATGGGATAATGCAATTGAAAGGATTGAACAAAGATTGGTAGGTTGGAAGAGATTATATTTGTCGACGGGTGGTAGGATCACCTAATCAAAAGCACTATGTCTAATCAAACAACTTATTTCTTATATTATTTCCAATACCAACAAGTGTGGCAACCTGTATTGAGAAACTTCATCATGATTTTCTTTGGAGTGGACAGGGGATACATTCAAATTCCATCTGGTGAAGGGGATAAGGTATGGTGCTCAATCTCTTGTGGAGGGTTGGTTATTAGAAACTTAAGGGTTTTCAATCGGGTTCTTCTTGGGAAATGGTTGTGGCGATGGCGATATAATATGGAACTGGAAGCTTTTATGGAAGTTGGTTATTGACTTCAAGTATGGAGGTTTGTGGGGGAGGTGGAGCACTAGGGAGATACATGGGGCGTATGGAATGGATGTCTGGAAGCATATTAGACGAGGGTTGGGTGTTTTCACTCATCACACTGGATCTATGCTGGGAGATGGCACTAGAATCAAATTTTGGTATGACCTATGGTGTGGTGATAATGCCCTCAAGGACTCATACCTTTCAGTTTTCAAGCTTGCATGTGAGAAAGAAGCTTCAATAGCTTATCTCATGGAGATTGATGGAGACTCAATCCAATGGAATATGAGCTTTGCTAGGGTGGCCCAAGATTGAGAAGTTAACAGATTTGAGACTTCTCTAGACTCTTATACTCCATTCATCTGAGCCCTCAAGGCTCTGACACATTGTGGTGGGTACTTGCAAGAAAAGGTACATACTCGGTTTATTCTTTCTATAAATATCTCACACAATCTCCAATCAATCACTTTCCGTGGAGGAGTTGGAGAAAATAAGGCCCCGTCCAAAGAGGCGTTCTTTGCTTGGACAACATCTTTAGGAAAGATTTTGACAATTGATAACCTAAAAAAACGTAGGGTAATTATGGTTGACTGGTGCTATATGTGTAGAAAAGTGTTGAGATTGTGGATCATCTTGGACTACATTCTGAGTTTTTTAGAGCGTTATAGGAAGATGTATTCAAACGTTTAGAACTAGCCTGGGTTATGCCTGCCATTGTGGTTGAACTTTTGGTCAGTTGGACAAAGCTAGGTGGAATTTCACAAATCACAACTGTCTAGACGATGGTTCTTATTTGTATTATGTGGAGATTATGGCAGGAGCATAATGAGACGTTTATAGACAAGAAATGTTCTTTAGTAGAGCTTAGACTATTTTTTATTAGAACCTTATTTCTTTGGGCCAAAGCTATTGATTTCAATTTTCATGATTTCCTTATTTCTATTTCGTCTTCTTAGCTAGGTGTTGACTCTTGTATATCAGCTACTTAGGCTATGCCTATTTCATTAATACAATCGTTTATCAAATAAAAGAAAAAGTACTAGTTAGTTTCAAATTGGGTTGTTCATTTGACTAGAAATGGTGTTGTCAATGAACTAGTTTGCCTAGTGATCCGCCCTAAATATATGATCAATTTGACTTTTCATTTTAAATTGGCTTCAATTCAAGCATAATAATAATTTTGTCGAGCCGAGCCGAGCTAGCTAGTCTAGTAAATACTAGGCCTGGCTTAGCTCTATCACAACCCTAATTAGAATTGTAGATTAGTCCGTCTAACTGTTATAGCTTTTAATGAGTCTTCCTTTGGGGATCTCTACCTCAATTTTTAAGGGACATTGATTCATTTAAATTGAGAAACACTGGCCCAACTCGTCACAATCCTAATTAGAGCCCTAATAACCAAGTTCTAGTGATGCTTAGTTTTGAATGTCTTCCTATGGGAATCTCCACCTTCCACATTTTTTGAGGGACTTCTATAGTTCTATTTATTTAAATTAACTAGTGCTTGTATCCTCATCATTAAGAATCCTTTGTTACTTTTATCAAATAATATATCAACTAGTGCTTGCTTCATTTTATAGCATTAAACTTTGATTGCACCCTAATTGAGTGTGTTGAGTAATTTTTGGTTGTTATACTACCATTTTGTTGTAGACAATTTATCAACCTAGGTCTACGCTATTTTTGCTCCTTTGACACAGCAAGATTCATTGCTATAGATATATTAGGCTATAGACATTCTTTTTTTATCAGTAAAGAAGAATTTTATTAATGAAGATGATGGAGGCCGTTTAACTAAGTGAAATTGAATTTTCTTTTCTAGAGTGCCTAAAGCTTCCATTATAGTTGATACTCACATGTATGATGTCCAATCCATGTGATTTATGCTTTATTGCAGGTCTTGTTCAAACATTTGCAGGAGAAGCTCCTTCTAACTGAGGTATATTTACAAGATTTGAGTTCCTTTTGGCTAATTGCCACTTGAGCTTGTATTAAATTGTTGCATTTGGTTCTGTTCTTTGACTGAGTAGTAAACATGTCCTTTTTTTTAAGTAACACAATCTTATTAAAAGCGCAGGGGGTGCATCTTAAGTATGTGGAAAGTATGCAATAGAAAACACCCAAACAGTGGGAAGAAGGAAAAGAACTAAAGCCCCTACATTCTTGAAAATTGGAGAAATATGAGCTGTTGTGAGTAGCCACCTGAAAAGGAATTCAAAATTTTTTGGCTTTTGACTCTATTGTGGTCCTATAGAAATCTTCAAAAGTTCAAGCATACATTTCTTCCAAATTCACCCCCTTAATCACGAAGGACACACTCCAAAGTTCTAAGTTGCAATGACGTCTAAATGGACTTTACTAACAAGTAAGCTACTCAACTCGGTGGGGCCATGACCTACTCTATCCCATTCATCCCTGGCCACTTTATAATGAAGCAAGACATGTTCAGTACTTTACCCATGCTGCTTACACACACAACATCATTTGTAACCATAATTTGCTTTTTTTTTTTTTAAGTTATCCAACATTAAAATCATGGAAAATGATTTACACACAACATTGCTCACAAGACTTTACACAACTATGTTTAAAATGAGGGGTATTTTAATAAAAAACCTTATAAAAGTAGCATCATTTTACAAAAATACCCTCATCTTACAACATTGTTGTGATATGTGTTCTGAAATGTGTTGTTTGGCTATCATTACTTAAAATCTTTCCTGAAGTTCCTCCTCATATGAAAATGCTACCCCTGAAAGGGCCTATTTTTTGCCTGACAAGTATAAATAGCTTTATTTCTCCAATTACTCTTCCAAGGATATGGAGGTGTCAACTTGGAGGCTTAGTGCACGAGAAAAACCTCAAAAGTCTGTCTTGGAAGGGCTCCAACTCTTTGCCTTCTCTCAAACCTAAGAGAATGCAAAAGATTAAATAACAATGAGAGCAACTCCACATCCCAATCGTGCAGTGAACTAATAAAGGTGACTCTGAAACTGTAGCCTTGTAGTGAAAGATGATAAATTACTCTCGGAAAAATTGTCTCCAAAGGCTGATGCCTACACCACACATTGAATTGCAGTATTATCTAAGACTCATAACTCACCTCAAATCTAACAAATCGAGAGAAATTCCTTCCATCCTTCCTAGTGTTTTTCCACACTCTTAACCCCAAAATGCTCACCAATATCATTTGAACACCACCGTCCTCACATGCCCATATTTGACTTCCACCACCATTTGCCACAAAGCCTCTATCTCCATGACAAATAACTATAACCATTTACTCAAGAGAACTTTGTTAAATAACAAGGTTCTAACTTGTAAACGATCTGATGAGATTGGTGACAAGTCTTGGACTGAGATCTAGGTTGAGCCTGAACTCATCACCAACTTCCCCCCAGAAGACATTCTCTGCTAAAGCTTCTCAAAATGATGTGCTACATCAACAGGGATGGAGAAAGAGACAAATGGTAAGTAGGCAAGTTAGAAGAACACTCTTGATCAAGGTGATCCAGCCACTTTCAACCAGCCAAACAATGCTCCATATATCTCAATAATACCATCTCATATGGATGTGGCCTTAAAATGATGCCTCTAATGGGAGACTTGAATACTTCATAGGCAAAGATGACGCCTTAGAAGCAAGCATATGGGCTAAGTCTCCATTGTCATCCACCACACCAAGAAGGACATTCTGAATTACCAAGGCAATTTTCAATTCTGACACAGCTTCAAAGCATAAGAGCAAAAAATGCAAATGAAAAAGATTATCTCAGTTAGCGCCACAAAATATCAACAAAATATCAAGTGCTATCTGTGAATAGGAGAGGACAATATAAGCTAGTCCCAATTGACAAGCTTGATTAGAGCCCCCATTTGCAATAGCTAACAGCATTCCATTGAATGCATCCATCCCCAATGCAAAAAAGAGGGGATAACTGATCCCCTTGTCTTTAACCTAAGAGCTGGTAAAAAAAGCCTATGGCTGTTGATTATCAAAATCAAGAAGTGCGCCTGAGATACAATATGCTATCCATTTGCATCATTCCTCCCCTAAACCCATATCTTCAAAACTTTGAGTAACAAAGCTCTGATTTGATCCTAGCATCAAGGCGTTCATTGGCAAATAAGATTTTAGTCCAAGATATATCATCCCTTGACAAAAGCATATAGAGTCTGAAATAATCTTCTCTAACACCAATTTTAGATTACTAGCTAGCACTTTGGAAATAGTTTTATAACCATGGCCCACTAAACTAAGAGGACGAAAATCCTTAACATCTACAACCCCAGATTTCTTTGGGGGTAAGGACGATAAAAGTAGCATTGGGGCTTTTTTAAGGGAAGTTTGTTCATAAGCCAGTTGTGCTTTTGGCCATTTGAGATTCGCCCCATGTGCTTTTTTCCTTTTAGGATTAAATCCTTGTGCTATCAAATTTTTTGGATAAGATCCTACAGTCACATTTACCTCCATCCCTTTGTTTAATCTATCCTAGATTTTGGTACTGAATATAGGATTTAGAGCTTGAGTTGGGGGCAACTTTCACCTATTTGTATATTTTATTAGTCCTATGGTTGGTTGTTTAAGATAGAATGGATTCTGTTGAGGTATAAGTTGTGTGGTACCCCATATTGAATGAGAAGGGTGGGTGGTGTATGGAACCTATAGGGCTTGAAAAGAAGAAGTTCTTGCTTTTTTAATGGTTCTAGTGAGGCTCCAATTATATTATGACTAGTCCTTTTGGAGTATAAACCTTAAGAGGAGGGAGATGCTTGGATGTTAATTTTTGTTGCGGAGTTATTGGCAAGCTGATGTATGGAAAAATTGGATTTTTTAAAAAAATATTTTTGTTATTTTACGATAGGGAAGCAGCTCATTGTGCCTTGGACCATGGAGTCCAGGACCATCTTCTCATTGCGCTCTCTTCTTTGTTTTGATTGTGGGTGATCCCTATGGAATTATTGACTTTCGTGAAAGGATCCTTCAATTGATACCATAAGAAAGTGATATCAAAAGCTCTCCCCCTTGTGTGTTATGTTGTGCATGAAGAGAGAGAAAGGTGTGAGTATTTAAAGTCACAAAAAAAAATTTTGTTGTGCTTTTATTGGATGACAACAATTGGCAGCTTCTCTATTCCTTTTTTAGCATTTTTGAATATTTTACTTTTTGGAGGTTGTTCTATGATTGGAGGACAACAACTATCCCTTTTTTTGCTCAGACATGCCTTTTTGAGTTTTTTTCACACTAAAATATTCGATTATTAAATAAAAAAAACTATTCCTACTTTAGCAATCATATTGTGTACATAGTTTCTGCTAAAGTTTTCGCCCCTTTTTTCTACTTTTCTTAATAAAACTTTATTACTTATAAAACAAGATAGTATTTGGAGTTCAATGAACTCGATGGAGAGGTTGTTCTGGTAATGATTTAGATTAATGGAATTATCCAAAATTTACTTATTGATAAAAGAAAATGGAGTTATCCAAATTTTTCCGTACTAGAATTCTAGTTATCTTACAACTAGAATTCCTCTTTTTTCTGAATCAATTCCTTCACCACCACGAGGCCTAGTTAGATTCAGGCATGATATACTTTTTAGTTGTTGAGAGAGCCCAAGTACATTTTTTTTCCTTTTGCATAAACTGTTCTCTCGATTCTCTTATAATCATGTTGATTCTGTTTTGTCAGTCAAAGCTTAAAGAGTCGCAATATCAATTAGCACCCTGGCGTCCAGATGTGCCCCACTCGAATTTTGCTCCACAGTCACTATCTCATCCCATTGGTGTAGGATTGACAACTTCTGTATACTCGTATTTCCTTTTGCTATTCCTCACATGCTATAAATATTTTTTCAATTTTGTAATTTCTTTTTCAGAACAAGAAGGGGCTTGAACTGATCCCTCAACCAGCATATCCCCATGGAAAGATATCGGTTTCTTCTTCTAATGTTCATACACCTACGGATTGGGAGCTATCAGGTCGCCATCAAAGTGGTTTGGGTGGTATTGTAGCAAAGAATCTGGAACCTGATGATTCGGGGAGGTATTCACCTTTTGCAAGCAGGTGAGCCTGGTCAAAATGGAGACTGCTACCATGAACTGAATGTACACATTACAACCATCTGAATATGTTGGTGGGTTCTGTTTTCATTAGATTCTTATGTTAAATGGTCTTGTATACATGACTTCTCAAAATGCATGTTAATGCAAGGGAGTTATGAACCTTTTGGACTGGTATCTATGCATCTACACATTTTTATGGATAAATTGACATTCCATTTTCTTTATGACCACCAGGTGACTCTGCATACCTCCAAAAAACAAAATTGACTCTATTTCTCTGCATTGTTTGTTGCAGCAACTGTATGTCCACAAAGAAACTAGAGTGGAACTAATATCATCTTTTTCAATAATGCAAGCCTAGTTTGCGTCAAATATGCAACAATTTGTATTGTATGAATAAGAAGAGGGCTAGAGTTCGGAAGTATGATTGCTATTTTATGTTTATAAGATATCAGGTTATAATCACGTTAATTTGGAGAAAGAAGCATGGCTAGAACTTATCTGTTCATGTTTTTGCTATGTAATTAGGCAGAGAGGAATGGACAAAGCTCATTACGATTAAGCACACACCAAAAGTATTACTGTAATTCCCAAGGTGGATTAGACACTTAATAAGCCCATATATGCTTTCCGTTCTTTTTTCATTAAGTAAAGGAAACAAAGCTCTCTCATAAAAAGCTGTATCGAGAATGAAGCTATTTAACTGCTTCTTTTTTCTGCCATATATTGCTTTTTGTGAGCACTCAACTATTTTTTTGTTTCTGTTCTCTGTTTCTTGGATTATTGTCTGAGGGAATGCTTTTCTTAGTTTTGTTTTAAACATAAATGTGGTTAGAGGCTGGAAGCCTTGCATCATAAAATTATGGTATTGTGATAAGCTTTAGTATGTCACAAGATTGCTTAGCCTCATTCATGTTGGGGCAAGAGCTATCTCATAGAATGGATTTGAATAAATATTAACACTTTGTGCTGTTACACCCGTCATCAACTAAATTGCTGGCACTATTCAGTAAAAATCCTATTTTTGGC
Source organism: Platycarya longipes (assembly GCA_036559045.1). Classification (NCBI taxonomy): domain Eukaryota; kingdom Viridiplantae; phylum Streptophyta; class Magnoliopsida; order Fagales; family Juglandaceae; genus Platycarya; species Platycarya longipes. The sequence goes on along the minus strand of CM071803.1, from coordinate 45,430,746 downwards.
TCTATGCTAAATAGTACCTTTGGCTTATAGTTATCTTTTTGGGACTCTAGAACAAAATGACAGACGGTTTGCTTGTAAAATTTTTATTTCAGTTATTGTATATTATGTAAGAAAATCCAGCGGGAGTAATGAAATTCTATGCATTATTTCCTTGCATTCCATTGTCAACTGGTACTTTATTTCTGAGAAGTCTTTTTAATGCTAAGTTTATTTGGTATGGGATTCTTGAGAAGATGAATCATTGTTTGACTGGATGGAAGCAGCAGTATCTATTTAATGGTGGTTGGATTACCTAGATTAAGAGTACTTTGTCTAGCTTTCCTACTTATTTCTTGTACCTCTTCCTGCACTTCTTGCAGGCAAATCACTTGGAGAAATCTTAATGGGTTTTTGGAAGGTAGTGGTTATGCTAGAGATAGAGGTGTTTTAATAGTAATAAAATATCTTATAAAAAAAACGATATGAAGTTTTGGATATTTGATGTGGATGTGATTTATGGTAGCTTGTGGGATTGTTGGAGTTCTTACGTAGTTGTGGGGTAGTCTGTTAAGAAGTATCAGGTAGGGTTGGAGGGATTACTTTATTAGATTTGTGCTGGTAGATGGATCAAAGATATGATTTGATATGATGTATGGTGTAGGGATCGGACGCTTGATGCAGTTTCCCTCGAGTTGTTCAACATTTCGCATTTTTAAGGAAGCTTCTGTTGTGGACCACTAATAGTTTTCTAGCGATTCTCTCATTTAGGATGTATATTTATTAGCGTGACACGATTGGGAGGTGGTGATTCTTCCCCTTTTTTTGGCACCTTTGGTTTGTGGGTCCTAGTTTCATTGTGCTTCGATTTCCTCTTGCCTCGAATTGTGCCTTTTACTGTACTCTTTCCTTGAAAAGCCTTATTTTGCAGTTCAAGTCAATATGTTAGGACTCATGGTGATATCATGAAGGGTTGCTTGTATTCTATACGGCTTAGGAGTGGTGAGGACAAGCTTTTCTAATCCCCTTGAAAGCATGGGGTGTTCGAAGTAAAATTATTATAGGATGTGTTATATTCCCGCAAGAGTAACCCATTCCCACAGAAGAGTACATGGCAGAGCAAGGCCCCTCTAGAAGAGGCTTTCTTTATATGTAATAGGTTGGTGTTGCATCTGGATGAAGAGTGTGGAAACAGTAGTTCGTCTTTTATTACATGGCGAGGTGGCTAGCACTCATTCCTAATCTTTTTTTAGCTTGTTCAGCTTAGATTGGGTCATGCCTGGCAATGCGGTGGATCTATTGACATGTTCGAATAGAGGTGTAGTTTCCATTGAGTGCAACATTAAGGAAGATGATTTCCTGTTGTTTGTTATGGTGTATATGGAGAGAGGAGAGAGAGAGAGAGAGAAAGAGAGAGAGAGAGAGAGACGACTGGAACTTTGAGGATAGTGAAGAGACAATGGCAGAACTCTTTAAGAGTTTTTCTTCAAAGCCATTTACCATTGGATGGCTGCTCATTTGGATTTTATGTTTTTATTTTTCAGGATTTATTACTTTTTTTCCCTTTTTTGTTATATATACCTTGGGTACTTGAGCAACAGCTCTTTTGAGCAGTAACTAATTTGTGATGATATGTGTAAACACTTTTCTAGGTTTTTGGAAATCTTTAGGCTAATTTACACCATGCTTAGTTATTAGAGTTTTTAAGAATTTTTTAAAAGCTTTTGGGGAAAAATTGAGTTGTGTTTTTATTGGGTTTTGTGAAATTGGGTAGGGAACATGAGAAATTGTTTGGATACAAAACTTTTGAGATATTATTTTTTTGGGGTTTGTAAAAGTGAGTAGTTATATTTTTATTGGGGTTTGTGAAAGTGAGTAGATATATTTTTATTGGAGTTTTATAATTTTAGTATGTGTTTTTCTCACAGAAATCTAGGCCAATGATTGATGAAAATCTTCTTTGGAGATTGAATCTTTTAGATTTAAAGGAAGGCTGCATTGGAGTTGGTTTTCTGAACCCCTAAGGGTTGGCTTTAGTGGTAAAGGCCTTGGTCTTGGTGGTATGCTCTCTTCAAGCATAAGGTTCTAATCAGCTTGGGTGCAAACAATTTTTAGGAGCCTTCGGATGGGGGAAATTTTCCCTTGAATTACCCGAGGTGCACTTGCCAAAGCTCTTTGTCGAGGACCTGTGTGCCTCAGGAGTAGTTGAAATTTTGTTCTCAGACACGTTGTGCCAATAAAATAAAAAGTAGTTAGTTTTTTGGGAAAAATGGAAATGAAAGTACGAAACAAATCATGACCTTTGTGATACCCCATACTAATTTATGAATGTACGTGGTGTATAGGATCCCATATTTCCTGGGAGGAAAAGTTTTTGCTCTTTATGATGATTTCAATTTGGCTTCTATTTTTCTTTATAAGTAAAAGCGAAGTTTTATTGATATAAAAGGAATTGCTCAAGTACACCGGTAGTATACAACGAACAAACGCCTAGGGGTTGGCTCAAGTGGTAAAGGCCCTGGGCTTAGGGGTATGCTCCCCTTAGCTCTAAAGTTCAAATCCCTTTTGGTGCAAACAATCTCTAGGGGCCATTGGACTGAGGGATTTTCCCTTTGAATTAACCAATGTGCACTTATGAAAAAATTCTTGTTGAGAGTCTATGCACCTCTGGGATTAGTCGTGATGTTGTTCTGGACACCCGGTGCCAATAATAAAAAACAAAAAGTATATAACGAACATGCGGGGGATTTTCTCTTTGAATTAACCGAGGTGCACTTATGAAAAACTCCTTTTCAAGGGTCTGTGCACCTCCGGGATTAGTCGTGTTGCTTTTCTGGACACCTGGTGCCAATAATAAAAAAAATAAAGTATATAACGAAGATGTGGGGCTTCTATTGTATGATTGACTGATCCTTTTGAAGTGGGGCCCAATTGTGGTTTGGGATTTGGGTCTCTGTTGGGTCATTACAATTTGGGCCAATCTGAACCTAAAATGTGGGAGATGAGCTGTGCCACCTGTTATAGAGTTGCTCGACGAGGGCTGCGGGAATTGAAAAGGTGGTGAGAACTTGGTGTGCTTTGATTTATTCAATAGAAAAAGGAAAGAAAAACATTAGGGAGATTGGGAGTTATTTCCCATCCCCACACCCCAAATTCCCACCGCCCCCCAACCCCCCAACCTTATTCAATGCTAGATTCTATGTTCATCACCTCAATGCCTCCCATTTTCACCATCGTTTCTTCTATCATTTCTTGATGAACCCAACCTTTTCGGGATCATGTAATGAAAAATGCTATTTGCTTGAATATGGCAACAAACAAAATGTTAAGTCTTTACACCTTCTACATTGTAAGAGATTGGTGGATAAGTTGGCAGCACCCTTATAAGTTATGGAAAAGTTATGAAAAGAAGTTTCCATGGCCCTAATTTTAGTTTGGCACATTTTTTTTTTTTTTTATAAATAATTGTCTTTATTGAATGAAACTAGGCAATGCCTAAGTACACAGGAAGTAAACAAAGTGAGAAACCTAGCTACATTCTAGCAAGCTGGAAAGAAGATAAAAACTCATGAACTTCCCACCCTTCAATACAATTGCTAAAAACCATTGTAAAAGAGAGAAAAAAAAAATCCAGATTTCCTCCAAAGTGCGCTCCTTGTTGTTGGAGCACCTGTCGTTTCTTTCCGACCATAGGCACCATATTAGGCACAAAGGTACCATCTGCGACACCGCTATTAGATGAGCGCTAGAGTTAGGCCTATTCCAGCATGCAAGTAAATCTACCACACTCTTAGGCATTACCCAGCTCAGCCCAACTCTATTAAGGATGCCTGCCCACATCTCCCTAGCCACCTCACAATGTAGAAGCAAGTGATCTATCGATTCCCCACTCATTTTGCATATATAGCACCACTCCATAACTACCATACCTCGCTTTTTTAGATTATCCATCATCAAAATCTTTCCAAATGCACCTGTCCAAGCAAAAAAGGCGACTTTAGGTGGCACTAAGACCTTCCATATGCTCTTCCATGAGAAACAAGTGGGTTGTTGTACCGTTAAGACCTTATAAAAAGATTGTACTGAAAACTTTTTTCTTTCCATAGTGATCCACAATATACTATTGCCCCCATTGCCTCCAAGCTTTGCCGAGTACAGAAAACTGTAGAAAGCTGCCAGCTCATCCATTTCCCAATCCTGAACATTTCTATTAAAAGTGACATTCCAAGTTACCGTCCCATTTGCATGACAAAGCACGTTTGAAATTGCCATTTGCTTATCTCTAGCTAAGTTAAAAACAGCAGGAAAGACAGTACAAAGAGGGCTCTCCACACATCTGACTAGAAGCAAATATCTGCCCCATCCCTCATCTCAAACTTTAGAAATTTTGTAAAAGTGCTCCACTCCTTTCTTATGAATTTCTAAAGGCTCACTCCGTAAGACCCCCTACCCTCGTTGGAAACTCATCCTCCCCACTCACTACCAACTGGATATCAATTACCTCCCTCCACAACGAACTCCCTTCCATATGGTACCTCCACAACCACTTTCCTAATAATGCCTTATTGAAAACACACAAATTTCGCACCCCCAACCCACCATACACAATTGGACAGCTTACCTTTTGCCAACTCACAAGGTGAAATTTGAATTCCTCTCCCATACCACCTCACAAGAAAGCTCTAAACAAATTTTCTATCCGGTTTGCTATTGGCACATTTTAGATTATGTGGCTCCTACTTGGGAGCCTGCATGATCTTCTTTTAGCTTAACTTTTTATGTTATTGGTTTTTTTATAGAAGTAAAAGATTATATTGATATGAATAGGCATAACCCAAGTACACATGATGGTATATTATTAGGGTGTTTTTTATTTTATTTTATTTTTTGGGGGGGGGGGGGGTCACTAGTTGTATGGTGTGGGCTTTGGTAGCTTCAGCCTTAAAAGCCCAACTCTATTAGGGCCATTTGACGCCTATATACATGCACATAATGACACATTGCGCCTTCCAATTACTGAGAAGATCTGAAATGTGCACCCTCCATTGAGATCTGACCATCGAGATTGTGTTCTTCACATATATTCAACTATTTTCATTCATTTTAACACGCCACATATTTTCACCAATTTTCATTCTTTTTAATGGTTGGAAGTGGATGAGGGTGCTGTTTTGCAATCCATGGTAGTTGGAGGGTGCAATCTATCAATTTTGTATTTTAAGGTGCATATTACAAAACACTAATTAACTTTTTTTACAATGAAGAATCCCGAAGACCGTGCAAATGCAACAGATGTTTTATCCAATTAAACCCCAGACCCATGTAATTCATCCCCCTCACACAAATCAGGTAAATCATCAGCTTTTCAACTATAGGACGTTGTACCTTAGGGTTGAACCTTAGACTTGAGGGAGCATACCACCAACACCATGATCCTTACCACTGTGCCAACCCATAGAGATTACAAAGCACTTGTTAATTAGAGTGTAGCAAGTATATTTTGGCATTTTTTGTTATATCTGATGAAGAAGATGACTATGCAAATTTCTAGCAACTATTGATTTTGAGTATTGTGTGAATGTGATGCTTATTTGTTTTTCTTTTTCTCGTTTCTGTTTTTCTTTGAAATTTCTAGTAATTTTCCACGGTCCTTAATCAATCACAAATGGCAAAATATTGTTGATGGATGCTGTTCATGGCACAGTTGACAGGTACTCTTCACAGAGTTTTGCCCTACATCAGAGATAAAATAAGGTGTAAGGTTATAGTAGGTTAGTCATGGAAGTACATGGAGCTAGTTTCTGGAAATAGCTTGACCACATGGTACTAGACAAAGTTTAGTTGGTGTGATATTTTTTTTTTTCATTTTGCTGTTTAGTTGTCTAATTTCTGTGCGGTTCCAGTGACTGCATTTTCAGTTTGATTGATGCCTTTGACTGTTTGCATGACCTAGTGAAGAAGGTTTGGATCTCTCACTAAACAGACACAATCTGTGCTTACAAACAGATTATCTAATTTATCATTTTCTTATCTACTGCTGATTTGCTTGACATATTCTGTTTTGAAGTACCGAAGTTTCAGAATTGCCTTGGTTTGCACATAAGATGATAGTTTTTCTAGTTTTGATACTATGCAGTTTCTGTAGCCAGTGATGGTTTGGCTGAGCTTGTAGTCTATTGCTACTTAAAAATAAATAAATATTCTCCGTGATTACAAGATTGAGGTGTACTGTCAAACACTTTTATGTTTTGAAGGAGGGATTTTTCAGTACATGGGGCCCTTTGCTTGGTTGTTGGTTTACAAATTTTCTTGCATTGATATTAGATTTATTTAACGATGATTTAGATGATGGATTTTGCGTTCTATATTTCATTGACCCTTCCCCTAAATCCCTTACTTTTTTTAATTAAAAAAAAAAACCTTTTCTTTCCGCATGTAACCAAACTAACTTTCTGTTCACATTGGAAAAATAAGCATAACCTTCTTGGATGTCTTGCAAGGTCATATAAAGATAATTAGTTCCTGCTAATTATGGCATGGCAAGTTCTGCATATGCTCTTTTCTTTCTCTCTTTCATGTGTAGTCCTCCAGATGTGTCTTGTTTGTGTACCAGGAATTCTGCAGCCCATGAAATTTCTGTACAGCTTGGTGTTACTCAAAGTGATGCGCATGTTGCACGTTATAGTGAAGAAACCTCCAGTAAGCAGGTAACATTTCGTGAACCTGTCAGTAACAGCGAGATGGATGACCCAGAATCAGAGGGAAACCAGAATGAAAGAGAACCTTCTGCAAACTGGAGCTCAGGAAACTCCCCATACACTACTGCGATTGACGATTCTGGCTCCTCATATTCTCCTTATCTACCAGCAGTCCTTGAAGAGCCTTCTTCTTCCTTTTCTGAAGGTAGCTTTTATTTTGCTTTCAGTTCTAGTATTTGTCTCAGCATTGCTGTTGGCTATTTTGAAATTATTTAGATTTCCAATATTCAGCTGCAGATGATGATCCATTACCAGCAATAGAGGGACTTCAAATATCAGGTGAAGCACTTCCTGGACAGGAGCTCCAGGCATGCGGATATTCAATTAATGGAACAACAAATTGTAATTTTGAGGTGCATTTTAAGGATCGGTGATTTGAATCTGTCATCCCATTTTTGGAATATTTATTTTTTATACTGATATTTATTTAATGTGATATTTTTTCCTCTACAAGTGGGTGCGGCACTTGGAAGATGGATCTGTCAATTACATTGAGGGTATTCTTTTTGTTTTCCTTGGGCACTTCTTTCTTGTGTTTTATTCCTATGCTCATGTAGAATGTGGGTCTTATGGATTTTCTGATGACAGGAGCAAAGCAACCAAACTATCTTGTCACTGCTGATGACGTTGATACATATCTTGCTATTGAAGTGCAGCCTCTGGATGACAGGAAGCGCAAGGTATTATATTATATCTCAGTTTCTGGTCCGCCCGTCCCATCCACATCTCTAGTACTTTGCATGTGTATTTAACCTTTCCTTCTCAATATGGGTTCTGAGCTCATTATGATTTGAGGCTTGAAGATACGAGAAAAGTTGGAAGTTAGTAAAATACTTAATATCCGGCTTGCTTCTTAATTTTTTTAGTAATTTGGGTGAAAAAAATTTAATTGTATATTAGGCTTTTAATATTTTTTTTGCCGTTGGCAGATATTAATAGTTGTACGTGAAATTTGTTTGGATTTTAAATAAAATCATTATCCTCCAAGTTATATGAATTCATTTATCTTTTTAAATACAGGGAGAGCTTGTAAAAGTTTTTGCCAATGAGCACAAAAAGATCACTTGTGGTAAGTATTTACGTCTGATGAATGTAGTTTGAGTTTTTTGTACTTTGCCTTTCATGGCCTTCACTTACGTTTTCAACTTTGCTTACTTTGCAATCTACTTTGCCATCTCTTTCTATTGGGGTGCTCTCGGTTTCTTAAACTTGGTCGTTGGAAGAAGAGGAGGGTGGGGGGAGAATCATCTCTTGTATTTATATTGAAATCCTGATTTCCTTATGCATTTGAGTCAGGCTTTGTTTTCCCCTTTCACTTTGGTTGGCTTGCTTAATGAAACTTGTTTGTCACATTGGAAAATTATTGCCCACAGCCAACTTTTCTTCATAACATGTTTTTTATTCAATTGTGAAATATTGGGGAATTGCTTCTTTAAAATGTTTGGGAAATGTTTTTTGTTTTTTAATTTTTTGATAAGTAAAAGTTTACTAATAAGGCAAAAGCCAGTTACAAGGTACATAGGCCTATAAATTAGGCACATTAGTTACAAGGAAATCATGGAGGTCCATGCCATTGAAATCAACGGCAATGGACCATGTACAAAGAGTTCTGAAAAAAAAGATTTTTGGCTCCTCCTGGGGTTTCTTCTTGTCTTCAAAGGTCCGTTCGTTATGCTTATACCAAAGGCACCACATAATGCATATAGGAATCATCTTCCATATGGCTATGATAAGTCGCTTGCCCTTTAATGAAGTCTAACAAGCCATCGTTGCCGCTACAGTTTCAGGCATAACCCAAACTAAATTCAATCTACTGAACACCTCGTTCCAGAGAGTTCTCGCCGTCTCGCAGTGTAAGAAAAGATGATTTACCGACTCACCTCCACTACGACACATACAACACCAATTTGCAACGATGAATCCCTTTCTCCTCAAGTTGTCTGTAGTAAGGATCCTCCCCAAAGAAGCTGTCCATACAAAGAATGTTGCTTTCGGGGGTGTTTTATGGCGCCAGATTTTTCTCCACGGAAACTGTGTCGCTGGCCCACGAGTAGGGCCTTATAGAAGGATCGAACAGTGAAAATTCCTCTCCTTGCAGGGATTCACCTTAAGCCGTCTTGATTTTGAGTGTTCGGTCTTTGAGAATAAATAAGCCTGTAGAAATCCGCAAAGGTATTTAGCTCCCAATTCTATGCCGCTCGATTGAAGTTGATGTTCCAATGCTGACGTCCTCCCGCTGACTCCAAAGCCTCCGCCACAGTGATATTTTTATCACTTGCCATCTAAAAAAGAGAAGGAAAAAGGTTAGTCATGGTCCTATCCCCGCACCAAACATCTTTCCAAAATGTAATTCTGGAGCCTTCGCCACAAATAAGCCGGGTATGCTGATGGAAGATCCCCCACCCACTCCTTATGTTTTTCCATACCCCAACACCACACATCCCCCTAATGTCATTAAAGCACCATCCCCCCCATTCACTCCCAAATTTATGATCAATCACCTCTCTCCAAAGGGCATCAGGTTCCTGATGGTACCTCCACAACCATTTGCAAACAATGCTCGATTAAACGTCCTCAAGTTACGCACACCCAAACCACCATCTGATAAGGGACGATAGACCTTATCCCACTTGACCAAATGATATTTGAATTCCTCCCCCAAACCACCCCACAAGAAGTCACGTTGCAACTTCTAATGCCATCCTACCACCCTAGTTGGAATAGGGAAGAGTGATAGAAAGTAGGTGGGTAGATTAGAGAGAGTGCTCTTGATTAGAGTGACCCGCCCTCCTTTAGAGAGGTACATCCACTTCCATTCTGCTAACTTCCTTTCCACTCTTTCCATCACTGTATCCCATATACTAACCGCCCTTGAAGTTGAACCTAAAGGGAGTCCCAGATAAGTCAGAGGAAGCGAAGAAATCTTACACCCGAGCGTCCCAGCCAACTCCGGCATATTGCGAACATCTCCAATAGGAACCATCTCAGATTTGTTGTAATTCACTTTCAGACCCAATACGACATCGAAACAGAGGAGAAGAGCTTTTAAGGCTCATACTTGACCCATCTCTGCATCACATAGAACCAGCGTGTCATCTGCAAACAACAAATGGGATATATTAGTATAACCTCTATTTGATGTTCCAATTAGAAACCCCCTCACCAGACCATTAGACATCACGGTCGATAACATCCTGCTAAGTGCTTCCATAAACAGCACAAACAGTAACGGTGACAAAGGGTCTCAAATCACAGGAATTAGGAAAAAAACCTTCAAGACAACCATTGATCAGACTGAAAATCTGGAAGTAGAGATGCATCACCTCATCCAAGACCTCCATCTTACCCTAAAACCACATCTGCCAAGGAGATACAGGAGGAAATCCCAGTTAACATGATCATAGGCCTTTTCCATATCTAGTTTGCAGAGGATCCCCGTACCGCCTATTTTCAACTTACTGTCAATACATTCATTAACTATAAGGACGGCGTCAAGAATTTGTCTGCCTCTTACAAAAGCATTCTGGGGTTTAGATATAATCTTCCCTATAACCACCCCAAGGCGGTTGGCCAACACTTTTGAGATAATCTTATAAACCCCACCTACCAGGCCGATGAGTCGAAAATTCTTAATTTTAATAGTCCCCACCTTTTTGGGGATGAGAGCCAAAAAAGTGGAGTTCAGGCATTTTTCAAATTTTCTGAACATAAACAACTTCTGGAACACTTTCATAAGATCTTCTTTAATCACTTCCCAACAATCCTGAAAAAAACCCATCGAAAAGCCATCTGGACCAGGTGCTTTGTCTTTAACCATTTTCCGAATAACCTTAAGAACCTCATCTTCCTCAAACATCCTTTCCAGCCAAACAACATCATTTAAGTCAATAGCATCAAAAGCTAGACCATCCAGAGTGGGTCTCCAATCCTCCTGTTCCGTTAGCAGATTCTCATAAAAGTTGACAATGTGATTGCGGATAACCCTTTGATCTTTACATTCCAACCCATTGATCCTAAGCACCTCGATGTTGTTGTTTCTCCGATGAGAGTTTGCAATTCTATGGAAGAATTTTGTGCTACGGTCCCCGTCCCGTAACCATAGCGTTCTTGATTTTTGGCGCCAAGAGATTTCTTCCATCAAGATCACCCGCTCGAGCTCAGCTGTCATGACACGTAGTCTTCTGAAGTTGTTCGCCTTGAGTTAGAGGCTGCCCCTCTTGGATTCTATCTAGATCTTGAATATCCCTCCATAATGCCTTCTTATTTTCCCCTAGATTACCAAACGATTGAGAATTCCATAACTTCAGATCACTCTTAAGGTTTTCAGCTTATTAAAAAAGATGAAACTAGGGGATCCGTCAAACTGATAAGAGGACCACCACTGTTTAACTCTGTCCACAAATCCTTCAGACTTAAACCACATGTTCTCAAATTTGAAATACCGCCGTCCATTCTGGAGTCCACCACAGTCAAGAAATCGGCCAATGATCTGAGGAGATTCTTTCCAAACGCTTCTGCCAAATATCAGGGAAATGGTTTTCCAATTCTGGAGAAATAAGGAAACGGTCCAGACGAGACCAAGTCTGATTATTGGACCCAGTGGCTGGACCCCCTGTTAACGGCAAGTCAACCAAATTTCAGGTTAGTGATACACACTGAGAATTCCAAACTAGCAAGCTGCACTCTTCTGTTACCAAAGTGTTCACTGGCAAATCTGACTATGTTGAAATCACCGCCTATGCACCACGGTAAATCCCACTAACTATGGAGACCTGCTAGTTCTTCCCAAAGAAAGCGTTTATCAGCATCAAGGTTTGGTCTATAAACACTTGCAAAAGCCCACATGAAATTATCAGGAACACATCTGAATAAACACGCCACCGTATACCTACCGATATATACATCCACTTTTTTCACAACACGCCGGTCCCATAGAACAATGATACCTCCCGATGCCCCCGAAGAAGCCAAAAAAGCCCCGTCCACGTGGTTGCCACCCCACAGACTTCTCACCAAGCTTCTGTCGAAAAACTGCATATTCGTTTCCTGAAGGCACACAATATCTGCCTTCCACTCCCGAAGTAAATTCCGAATCCTAAGACACTTATTAACTTCATTGAGACCCCGTACATTCCAAGACACGATTTTTGGCTTCATTGATGAACCAACAGCCCCCTTTCCTTTCACTCGTTCCTTACTAGGTAGGCCCTCCGAATTTAAAGACCACGTCAAACGATTAAGTTCTCTGGTTTGTCTTGAACTTCCTCTACGATTTTTGTTGTACCCTGCGTCAATAGTAGTTAGCAGAGCCATGAACTGTTCTTCATACTCAGCGCACCTAATACCAACCAATTGATGAATCCCTTGAGCCATCTACAAAACCCATTCAGATTGATCAGGGAAATAATAATTTAAGGGATTTGGGCATTGGAATTCTTCATCAACTGAGAACTCATCCAGTCCCTGCACGGAATCCGAGAAGTCCTCCACATAATGCATCAAGTCATCGGATTCCCCATCATCAGAGAGCTCAAAGCCAATTTCGGGAAACACTAAGGGATTGGCCGGCGGCACGGCACCATTCCCCCAAGACGGCGAAGTCTGGGCCCCATCCGGCAGCAGGTTTGGATCGGACGAGATCTGTACTGTCTCTGTGCACTCCACGATCGCATCTTGGGCCATCGGGGTGCCACCGGAGTGCACTGCCGGCACCATCGGCGCTGTCTATGGCCCACCCGTCGGCGATGCTCCGGATGACAGTGTCTCCGATATGGTTCCAAAACCTAAGGCCTAGAGGTGCTCGAAACCTAAGGTCTTGAGGCTCGATAGATTTCTCTGGGTGTTGGGGTTGGCAGAACCCGGAACCTGGCCCACAGGATGATGCCGATCTGTTAGCTCTAAGTTGACAGGCCTCGGGTTGGGCAGGCCCACTACCAACGAAGCAGCCCGTCTTAGCCTGGGGTTGTGACCTGGGTAGAGGGGACCCCTTAGGGGAACGGACCGCCACGCCCTGACCCACTACGTCGGTTTGAGGCCCATGCCCATGGGTAATAGAAGACTTTTTCGGATTAGGCCTCTTCTTACGCTAGATACCCCTATTGGCTACCTTTTTTCCATGGGCCACATGGGAAGGCCCAGCCTCATGCTTCCTCGACCCGGTCCTGTAAGGAACGCCGGGCCCCTTCCACTCATCCCCTTCCATAAGCAGGCCGACACATTCAACCACGTACTCCATGTCCTTCTGTAGTTCCCTAAAATTACCATGCACCTCACTCACCAACCTGCGCAAGTCCCAAACGTTAGACCTGACATTGGCGAGGCTCGAGGCGTCCTTGTATTGCGTCTTCTTCTTCTGTTCACGCAAAGGATTGCCAACGGTTAGATTATGTCTTTCCTTCTTAGATCTCTGCATCGGCATCCTTGAGAATAGAGCATCCTTATATGACTAGGAGGACTCACCCTTCTCCCAACGACTTTTGGACTTGAAAATACCACGACTGTTGCCCTTTTGATTGCGCCATCCCAAAAATTCTTCAATGGTTTTTTTTCCATCCCCAACCGCCATCTCCTTCTAGAAAGCACAGGGTATTCCTCTGACCTCCTTGGTTGTACTCACTAACCTCTAGGTACCGACCCCTGAAATTAGCACATCGCTGGGCAGTGAAGCTGCTGTATCCCTCCTTAGTGGCCGAATAAACATCTTTATTCTTACTCACTTTGACGCATTCCTCAAGTAGTTTCAACAGCCATTGCACAGTGGCTGTCCCAAGCAATACCTTCCGTTCGACCTTCCAACTTTTCTTGATAATGCAGCAACGCCTTCCTTCATTGGAGAAGATAAATCTTTTGGACTAATCACAATCTCCGAATGATAGCCCATAAAAACCTCTAAACACTAAAACAAGAGCCAATCAATTATTATTTTTATTAAAACATTGTAAAGAGATAGAACTTCTCCTCTTTTGGGAAATGTAAGATTTGTTTATTGTTGAATCATAAGGAAAAAAGAAAAAGAAAAGTTTTCAGGAAACAAGTTTTCTAACTTTGAGGTATTTCATCTGTTATTATATGGTTTTGGGTTAGATTTTCATCACCTCATATTTTTGTCAACATTTTCTGGCTGGATAAGTAAGTTTTTCCACCTATATTAAAACCCCACTCCTAATATGATCAAACTTTGAATATGTACGAGATACTGTTAGCGCTTAATATCTCAATTAGGGTTAATATCTCAATAGCACCTCATTTTAGGGCTTCAAATAAGACTTAGTAATTACCTTATTGTATTTGGTTTTGCTTCCTTCATGTGTTCGTATCATTCCTGATTCTGCTTCTCAAAAGGGTGACAGCTGTATACAATTTGAAAAGGCAGGGGCGATTGCAAGTTTCCCAAGATGGGACATTTTGTTTTTGGTCAAGTTTGTCCCAAATTGAGAATTGTTTCCATATGCACAATAGGATTTAACACTTTTGCTTTTATTTGGACGTTTCTTTTGCTCTGGGTAGCCTACATTATGTTTTCTTTGAACCTTGTTCCCTTTTTTTCATTTAGTAAGATAGCCCCCATATATCTTTTTTCCCTTTATATCTTTTTTTTTTATGCTTTATGTATTGAACTTGAAAGCGTTACAATTATTGACTTATTTCCAGATTCTGAAATGCAAAACCACATAGAGAAGACTCTTTATAGTGGTCATGCTTCATATAAAGTATCTTTGTCGGTATGGCTTCTGTGGGAATCCCCAAGTTCTATTTTGTGCTTCCAATAAGTTTGTTGAGTTCTTAAATCCCTTTTTTTCATCTTATCATTTTGAGAAGAGGCTTAAACAATTCTTATAAACAACTGTTTACAGACTGGATACCTTGATATATGGGAACCAGCTACTCTTGCCGTTAAGAGGGAAGGTTACAGTGTCAAGTGTAGTGGACCAAGTGGAGTTGTAGTCACTGAAAAGTTTTCACCAGCCATCAGTGTATGTTTCTTACTTAATCATTTTGATATTTTTATGAAGATCTTTGCCAGCTTAAGCTGTATTATTATCACTTTCATTTTGCTTTATAGAAGTCTAGTCCTTATGCACTATGGCACTCACCCATTACTTAAAGTTGTATCCTTGAGCTGATCATCGACCTGTGAAAAAACATTACAAGGGGATGGATGACGTTTTCTCGACACACCAGATTTGTGGTGGGGGATGGTTCCAGGATTAGCTTCTGGCATAATATTTGTGGATTCCGTTTTCCCCGTTCAACTCCTATAAGGTCACTGCTAAGCGGGAGAACAATTCTTTCCCCTGGAAGAAAACTTGGGGCAGGTCCCCTTTAAAGCCTTTTTTTTTTTTAATGGCCAGCCTTATTGGGTAAACTTTTGGTCATGGACAACCTACAAAAATGGCAGATTATTTTCAGTGAACAGTGTTGTATGAGGATAAGTGGTGAAACAGTGGACCATTTATTGCTTGATTGTGAGGTTGCAAGAGGTCTGTGGGATGATTTCTCAATAGAGTGGGACTTACCTGGGTTATGCCTGGGAGGGCAGCTGCTGTCCTTGCTAGCTGGAGTCTATATGGTGTTCCACAAATTGTAGCAATTTAGAAGATGATTTTCATATGGCTTCTGTAGCGTGTTTGGAGAGAGAAATAATCTGAGTTCTGAAGATAAGGAATGTTCCTTGGAGGAGCTTAGAATCCTCTTTCCGAACATGCTATTTCTTTGGACAATGTCTATAAATTTCAACGGGTTCAATGTTTATGATTTCCCTGTATTTATTTGTTTTTCTTCTCAACTAGGTGTCTTCTTCGTATACACCCCCCCGTATACTTGGGTTTCGCCTAGATTTCTATTAATAAAAATTTTACTTTTAAAAAAATTACATTGTTCATACCTTGTGGAGGGAAGCGGCAAAACATAATTATGGACCTGCAAATTTCTTGATTTTGTTGGAAGTGCACTTCATGTGAGATCCTAGCCAATTAAAATCAACACTAATTTGGGTTGTTGGTTTTTCTTTGCGTATATAGCTGGTTCTTATTTCTTCATCATACAGTCTTCGGCTATGACTTTTATGGGACTATAACATACAGGGCCTACATTCCCTGCATTAAACGTATGCTCTGGTACCTAACACAACCACATCCATCCATGCATGGACGTAAATGTGAGCATTTAGATGCATATGTGGTATTGAAGGGAACAAGATAGGGGTGTTCATCCGGGTTCCGGATTTGGGAATCCGGAACCCGGATTCAAAATTTCCTTAAATCTTTTTTAAAAAAAAATTCAAAAGTATTAATAAATATATAAAATTTTAAACCGGGCCGGAGATGAACAGGCCTGGAACAAGATACCTTGATTTGTTGATAATGTTAGGATTTTTGGATTTTTGACATATAAGATTAGAATTTGGCACTGATTAATTTGCCAACTTTACCTTTGTGATGTCACTGGTCTTTTGATCCATTGGGATCTCTAATAGGGTGCCAACTATAAATAAAAACTAAGGCCTTGTTTGTTTTGGGGGATGAGACCAAAAATCTAAAATACATCTCAAACTCATCATTACACTTTTTCAAATCCCCATACAAAATAGAATAAAAAATTCAACCTTTTCAAATTCTCATACCACTTTTTCAAATTCATACAAAATTAATATTAAAAAAATATCTTACAGTAATATTTTATTTATTTTTTACTTTTATTTCATCTCATCTCTGAAAACAAATAGGGCCTAAATCTATTCAAAATAAAGTCTGGTAGTTCTTGATTTCAGTTTCTTCTTTTTTGCTTTTTGCAGGTTACAATTCCCTATGGACATCCTACAGAACTTTTAATAACTGGCTCTGGTGGTGGTGAGCAAATCTTACGAGCTGATAACAATTCGACCGATGTTAGCAGGTATGTAAGTAGTGTTTCACAAAGCAAAAATTAAAATAAAGTAAAACTTATTGTACTATGTTCCTTGTTTGTGCAGCCTACTGTCTGTGGTGGTGATTCCCACTGAATTTTCTTTGTAGACCAGTTAATGTTGATAGAACCTAAGTACCAATACCACCATGCGACACAATATAGGTGCAATGAAATCTGTGACTACAATATGGTAGTGACATTAGGATAAATTAATTTTTTAAAAATTAATTTTGTTTATGTTTAAAAGCTTTTGAACTGAAAGGTAACTAAGAAGCATAAAAAGTTTGATGGTATATTACAGCTAAGGGAAGTAAGGGTTAAAATTATTGCCCCCTTATGCAGTAAGTATTTTTTGTACAGCAGGTGGGCTTGGCCCAACAAAACTTAATATGTGCTAGGTTTTAATTTTTTTTTTCTCTTTTAATTTTTTCTTCCAAATTCAAATAAGCATGAAACGTGCAATGAGGTATGAATTTAGACTGATGTCACGTGGCATGGGTTCTGACTGGGTCAGATCTTCGAGCTTAATTTATTTGCTGTATTTTTCTATTAATAAAGTTGCATTTTTTATTTAAAAAAGAAAATGCATTATTTGGCTCCATCATAAATTATCCATAAAAAATTAAAGACGCATCAACAGCCCAGAATCCCAGATCTATGAAAAACCCATCACTTAGGACACCTTAATCTTATATCAGCTTATACACCATCGTAATCCCTTGCCCTTAATGTCCACGTTCCTGATGTTCTAAGCATTAAAACTTTCTAAAACGCTCAAGCATCACTTGTTGCATGCCAGTGCCATCTTTCTTTTACGCTCAAGCATTCAATGAGCTGTGTTTTTTAGAGGAAAGTTTTGGTTGTCATGCACAACACACTCAAGTTTTTGTTTCCCTTTTTTTTTTTGTTGTTTGTGTTTGATTTAATTGTATGTATATTTCGCCCATTCATTGATTATTAATTCATTTTACTTATAAAAAAAATGTATATTTGGGAGGGAGTTGTTGAGAAGGTGGAAAAATGATTAGCGGGGTGGAAGAGACTTTATTTATCAAAAGGGGGAAGACTAACTCTTATTAAAAGCACTCTTTCCAATCTCTCGACATATTTTTTTTCTCTATGCCCTCTGCCAGTGGGAGTGGCCAACCGGATTGAAAATTTATTTAGGGCTTTCTTGTGGGGTGGAATGGGGGAGGAGCATAAATTTCATCTAGTTAGTTGGGAAAAAGGTGTGTTGTTCAAAGGAGTTGGGAGGTTTGGGGGCGCGTAGCTTGATCCGTTTTAATAAAGCTCTTTTAGGAAAGTGGTTGTGGAGGTTCCAAATGGAAGGGGATTCATTGTGGAGAATGGTTGTGGTTAGGAAGTATGGTTGTGATTGGAGGGGTTGGTGTTCCAAGGAGGGGAGGGAGGACTTATCGAGGTGGCAGAGGGTACAAGAATAAGCTTTTGGTTCGATGCATGTTGTGGCTAGACAGCTCTAATTTATGCTTTTCCAGGTGTGTATAGAGTGTGAGAAAATCAGCAGGTTGCCGTTTCAGATGTAAGGTGCTGAGTCATTGTTACTGTGTATTGAAATGTAACTCTCTCCATAAATGCACAAGATTGGGAAGTTGATGAAATAGCAGGATTTTGCAGCTTTCTTTATTCCGAGATGACAGGAGGAAATGGGCAAGATAGAATGCTGTGGAAGCACACGGAAAAATAAATTTTCTGTTAAATCCTATTATAAGGTGTTGGCAGCTCATCCACCTATTCAGTTCCCCTGGAAGGGCATTTGGAGAGTTCTTGTGACTCCTCAAGTTGCTTTTTTAGTTGGACAGCAGCTTTTGGGATATTTAAACGTAGGACAATCTAAGGAAACGTGGGATGATTGTGTTGGAGTGGTGTTACTTGTGTAAAAAGAATGGTGAATCAATCGAGCATCTTTTTCTGCGTTGTGAGGTGGCAAGGGAGTTATGGGCAGGTATTTTCAGTAGAGCTGGGCTTTCTTGGGTCATGTTGAAGAGTGTAGTGGACCTTCTAACATGTTGTCATAGATATCATAGTAGTTCTCAATTGACAGCGGCGTGAAAGATGGTTCCTTTGTGTTTATTGTGGTGTATTTGGTTGGAACGGAATGAGAGGTGACAAGTTGAGAAATGTGGGGGAATTATGGAACTTTTTTATAACTACTTTGGTGCAATGTTCTGCTGCTATTGTACTGAAGGGGGGAATGTTCATGAGTTTTTGCTTTCTTTTCAGTCTAATAGAATTTAATTAGATGTCTCTTTTGTATACTTCCTGTGTACATGGGCCACGCCTAGTTTCATTCAATCAATAAAGTTTATTACTTATTAAAAAAATAATTATTTGCGTTAGTTCAAATGCATCCACTGACATAGTCCCAAATGTATCCATGTCTTATACCTATCCGTAAGAAGTTCCCATAGTAATAGAAATCCTACTTGAATATGTCAGTGGCTCGCAGATATTAGTAATTCTGATTAGTCAATATATGCTACAGTAAAGCATGCGAAAAGGGGGACTAAAATAATACTCTTTAAGTGACATAGAAACTTGGGTACACTTGTGTTAAACCATGCATACAATTAGGTTTAGCCTCTTCCAGGCTTCATGGAGCTAGGGCAGAAATCGTCCTCATCTCCTGTCTGAGTGAGATTCTTTCTTCATATCTCTCCAATTTTTAGCTTATCTTTCTACTGACATTGTCATTTAGGGCTGCTACCCACCCTAAATCAGCGAGTAGCATCCTGTCCCAATCCATGGCCCAATTGGATCCATTGAATGGCCGGCGGATTGGGAAGCCACTCACCTGGGTCCCCCGCCCTTTAGTGAAACTGTAATTGATTAGGGCTTCAGAAGCCTTAAATCCAATTAGGGTTTCATTTGTCCCCTAAATTGAATGAGGGCTTCCAAATTGCAATCCTAAACCAGACATAAAAGAGAAGACAGTAGATAGACAAATCCAAACTCCACAATTGCAAATTTCAATTCGAACTCCAAACACACAAAAATTTTAAATAACTCACCTGACAGGGCAAGGCAAGACAGAGTGTGAAAATGAGATCAAGAAGATGAAATGGTGGCTGTGACAAAGTGAGATGCTGCGTGCTCTCGGTGGAGAGCTTGAGATCCTCTAAATAGTGAGATGGAAAGGAAGCAAAGAGACCGAGAAACTGAGACGGAGACACGAAGACAGAGATAGAGACAGACAGTCACATACTAAAGGCTGTAAACAGCTGAGGTCGATGAGCTATGTGGCAAAGGATTGTAAACCAGAGAGAAATGGAGGATACACTGAGGTGATGTGTTCACGTGTTGCATGGCTGAGGGCTGTAAACAACATTGTGTGGCTGAGGGTTTTGCTTTGGGCTGAGGATGAAGAGACGTAAGAGAATGAAAGAAGAATAGAAGGATCCAATGAACTGAAATGAGACAGAGAGAGAGAGAGAGAGGAACCAAGAATGAGGTGATTCGGTTAAAAACTTAGATTTAAATATCTATATATATATATTAATATATGGGGCAGGCAGGTTGGAATTGTTTTAAGGGCTGCAAGGAGGCGAAAACTGTTGGGAAAATGATTCCTCCTTGTCTTATGTGGTGCATATGGCTCGAAAGAAGTAAGTGATGCTTCAAAGACAGAGCGCTCTTTGGGGATCTTAGAGACTTCTTCTTGAGCACTTCGGGTTTTTGGGTCAAATCATATGTACTGTTGATAATTTTCAGATTTTGTTTTAGTTTCTTGGGGTTGTTTCTTTTTGTTGTATGGAAGATATAGGTATTTCTTTTTGTATATGTCCTGTGTACTCGGGCTTATACCTACTTCTTTGGAATAAAATCTTTTATTACTTATCAAATATATATATATATATATATATGGGGCAGGCAGGTAAATATATACCCCCCACCACACCCCCCCCCCCCCCCCCAAAAAAAAAGGAAAAAAGTGTAAAGTCTTCCAAGATCTCGTATTTCATATGTTGATATTTGACACTCAGTCGATGTCAAATGGGAAAGATATCTTTATCTTACCTCCTGAGAATAGCTCCAAATTAAGTTATTGGGTAATTATAGATGTCACGAATCTAAATTTTATAAGCTTTGCTTCTCAACCTGGTGCAGCGTGTTTTTTTTTTTTCCTTTAATCTTTTAATTGTTGTTTTCTTTTTAATGTGGTTTTGTTTTGACTTGTTTTTCCTTTTCAATTTGACTGACTGTTTACTTTTCTCCTTTTTTTTTTTTTTAACTCATGCAGTTCTAGAGATTCCATTGTGCTCACCTTGAGATTATTCATCCTAAAGGTATAATTCTCTATTTCCCATCTGTTTTTTTTTTTTTTCCACAGAGAACATGAATTTTTTTGGTTGATATTACAAGGTACAGATCAAGGAATAAATGGACTTTTAGAGACCCCTAATTTGGTTGACTATCTAGGGCTACCTACAGATTTCCTTATAGTACCGGAACTATCTTGATCTGTCGTGTGGGAAATCCAAGGGATACGTTCCACAGATGGAGATGCTGCTGCTGGGATGTCTTGGCTTGGGGGTGCCATTGTGTCTCTCCCTGGAGCAGTTGGGGTGCTGGTCCACGCACAGACAATTACTTTTCTGGTTAGAGACAGAAGTGGACTCATATGGGGCCACATTGTGTGTTTCCCTGTCTCAAAATCAGAGATTATAGTTACTTCAGAGATGATAGTTGAGAAATTGATAGTTGGGAGGAGAAAATATAATATTGAGGAGGAGAACGGGAGAAAGATAAAGAGAGGATAGAGAAGACAATACTTCTCAAAAATAAGAAGAAAGAATACTGATAAAAAACAGAGTAAAAAACGAGAGAAAAGTGGTAGGGGAAAGCAAAGGGCCACATTGGGGGTGATCATGTTTTACGTCAACTAGCCTTAAATCCCCCAAAACAACTGGGTTTCTGGGTATCTTTATTTTTCAGATCTTTGTATGGTGAATATTTGCTTTCGGGCCTTCGGCAGTGCTCCCATTTTTTTCTTGTATAGATTTAGATACAGAATCGAGTAAAAGCTTTACGGTTTCCTGGCTTCAGTTTTTGACTTCAATTAGCGCTAGGATGGATAATAGCTAACACTATACATAGCTTGAAATTGTATCTAGCCAGTCTTACCCTCTTATTCCTAGGACTCGTATTATTTGCCAGACACGGAACTCATGCTATTCAACTTGGGAAAGAGCAGTTCAGGGCAGCTTTTTGTAATTTGGAACGGACAAGTTTTTATTTGAACGTTAAGGTTGTAAAGAAAGACTGCTTGCGATTTTATAGTGGTTGAAAATTTTATAAACGAGGGTTTCTTGATTAGTTTACAAGTTTTTAAAATAGTTTAAGTCTGTCATGTATTTATTATGTATCCTTCTTATCTTGGCAATTGGTGGGATAAGAGATTATGCTTCCATTAATTTCGTATTGTCCAAAAACTGGATCCAGTCAATTTTGGATTAAGCGAACTTAATTAAGAGGTGGCTTTACTTGTCCTTCTCACAATGTAATATTTTTTCTTTGCAGGCTGGTGAGAGGAGAAAAGGAAAGAAGAGGGGTCTATTCTTTAACAAGTAGCGTACATATATTCTACAGCAAAGTTCAACTCGGAAAGAAATATGGTTTTGTGCCTGTCTAGTTACGCAGTTATTTTCCCGGGTGGCTGCCTAAGTTAATAGGGAAGCTTCTGTTTGCCATTTTCGGTATTTATAAGGAATGAGCTTTAGTTGTAATCAACAAGAGTATGCTACGTTTTTTTTTAACCTCTCTCTCTCTCTCTCTCTCGTGCGCGTGGGGGGATGTGCACACATAGTTTTCATGCATCCGCCTATGCACATTTGTTTGTTCCCAATCGTTGATATCCAAAGTAATTTCTTCATTTTCATTCTGGCTTTCAAATCGGGATGTGGAAATATTCTTTTCTTGGTCGAAGTTGAAAGATAAGCTTGTTCTATGTTTATTATATTCATTGACAACCTAATTAAACTTGACTATTCATATGGTGTATTTTTAACTCACTCAGACTACAAGACGATATAATATAATCATGCTGAGGTTTACCCAATACAATAAATGAGCATCTCTCAAAATGTAATTTGGGTAGAAACGGTACAAAGGAAAGCAGAAGCATAAAAGAGCTGCAATGCCATGTTGGATTCCACACCACCCACCCCCCCCCCCCCCCCCCCCCCCCTCTTCTTCCTTTTGGGTTTATGCCATAATAATTTATGGCCACTTCCTTGAAATCCGAGAGAAAACTTAGTAGAAGGGGGCTTAATATGTTAAGATGATGCGCGGCGGAGGGTTCATAAGCTGAACGAAACCCCAAATCCTCATTATTCTAATCTAAACTTAAGCCTTGGATGCTAAACCATTGCCGTCCCTTACCACTTGCTACATTGCTATCTTCATGGCCACTTCATGATATTGTGCGAATTTCAGTTCTAGACAACCAAAGATGTGTTCATAGACATAAAAAGAAGACTAGATTTTGACTGAATAAAAGGAAGGGTGCATCAAAGCCTAAGATTTTAGTTATATATAAAGCATAATGATGCCCTGTTGAGATCTGTGTGTAAGGGCAACATGGGCGTTGAAAGCTATGCAATTTCTAGAGCAAACAGTCTCTCCTCTGCGCGTTGAACGACTACTTGATTAGGTAGATTATTTCTTAAGTGTTGAAGCTCTGCCATAATATTCACAAAATAAATAAGACCTTTCAACAATAAAAAGCACATTATTGCAAACGGAGTCTATTCGGGTGCATACCTGCTCCCCTTCCAGATTCCCTTAATGAGCAGAACAAATGATTCATTATGCTAATCCTCAAGTAAACTTGGGCATTGTTCAGTATAAGAATTTCAAATACTGCAAGATTGAAGGGCCAAGTATGCTGATAACTATATATCATCTATGTTTTTTATAAATAGATTACAACAGATCATACTTATGTTTTGGATACATAGATATATCATTAAATAATGTGCAGCTTAAGTACAAAGCTAGGGGTCCCCTCTTTCTAAGAAAGGTGGGGTGTAGGTGTTTTGCTTTGTCAAAGCTCTTGTCTCTTAGTTTTTCTCTGAAAGTGTTACATCATGGTTGATGAGATAACAAGGAAATGGAGGAATATTTCACTAAGGCAGGGAAAGATGAGATTACGATGATTGAAGAAGAGGTACTTATCCATACAAGTTCAGAGGGTGATAATTGCTTATTGGCAAAGTTGTTCATTGACAGGAATGTCAACAAGGAGGCTTTCCATTCTACTATCACAAAGCTTTGGAATACAATTGGCTATGTTACTTTTAGAGAGATGGGTGATCACAGATTTCTTGTGGAGTTCCAACATCTTTTTGATAAAGAGAGTTTTGGAGGGACATTCTTGGTCTTTTGATAGACATCTTCTTAGCGTCCAAGAATTTGATAGGCAGTTAACCTCCAATGATGTCCAGTTTCAGCATGAAGTTTTTTGGGTACAGTTACACAACATTCTTAAAATTTCGGTTGAGGTCAATATTACTAAACCGTTAGTGCTTTGTCATCCTTTGATTATTGTCAATAAGTATATGTTTACTCAGTTCAAGTATGAGATTGCCAATTTTTGTTTTAAGTGTAGCTTGCTAGATCATAGTGATAGAAAATGTACTACTTTCAAGACTGATAGTCAAGTGGAAAATCAATATGGGCATTGGTTTAGGGCTATCCGAGCTTCTTTTGCAATTTCTAGGGTTAAGAATTATGGTTGTACTAATTTTTCTTGCAATCAGGGGCCTCATCAGAGTCACAATTATGATTAACATAGTTCTCGACAATCTAATTACTTCAAGGAGGATGTGGGGGTGGGAGCTCAGGCGAAATCCAAGGAACAATTACAAGATAACAGCAAAGAGTATTGAGGAGCAAAATCAGGATATTCTAATGTCAGAATAAAGAACAAGATGGCAGTTACAATCAAATTTGTATAACGTCATCTCTTTCCAATAATCAAGACTATTTAGTACCTGATAATAGGGATAAAATGCATTTAATGCAATATTCAATCACCATGATTGATCCTATCATTATTATTCTTGAATCTCCCTATAATATTTCGATTTCTAATTTGGTAAAGCATTATGTTAAAGTTGACTCTACAAAGTATCAACAACTTTTTACTTGGAAGAGAAAATCTAGAGTTTCTTTGGACATTTTTTCTTCTAAAATGTCCAATAATAATGTTGTTGTTAGCACTAAAACGACTATTGATGTTAGTAAGAGTTATAAAACTATGAACAAGAGACAAGAGGCTCAGCTCACATCTGAAAGGAGTTTAACTCAAGATGTTTTGGTGGAGGCTGTTGCGCAGCCACACCATCTCCAATGAATTGCTTAAGCTAGAACTGTTGAGGGCTTAAGAACCCTCGAACAGTTCGTGAGTTACACCATTTGGTGACTTCTAGGTGCCCCCACAACTATTGAGGGTTTTGCAAACAACGTGATCAATAGTCGAGGTTGAAGGGAAGGCTTTAGCATTATTGTGAAAGGATATTGTATAAGTTGATTTGGACTCACATATAGATTGGCATATTTCCGTTTGGATTACTAATTCAGTAGGAGGGGAAAGGTGTCTACTCACTAGTTTTTATGGTAATCCAAAAGTTGCTAAAATGGGTGATAGTTGGAAATTGTTACAAGCATTAAAGCCTACTACTAATTTACCTTGGTTGTGTTTTGGAGATTTTAATGAGATCCTACAACAATTTGAGAAATTTGGTGGTGCAAGGAGACCTGTTAAACAAATGGAGAGTTTTAATTCTGCTATTAAGTTTTGTGGATTGCATTATGTTGGCTATTTGGGTGACAAATACACTTGGCAGAATAATAGAGAGGGGTCTACTTTCACTAAGGAAAGGCTAGATCGAGCTTTTACCAATCAAGCTTGGATTAGCAATAATACTTTTTTACTCTGTGCAAAACTTATCTCCCAGGTGTTCAAATCATAGTCCATTCTAATTCCCCAACATACTCAGTTTCCTCTAATTAAAAAAGACAGGGTTTTTAGGTTTAAGGTTTTTTGGTCTGATCATGATGATTGTAGTCAAGTTATTGAGAGAGCATGGCTCAACTCTACTGACTCATCTACCAGAATTTAAGTTGCTACTATTGGTCTGCAGAATTGTCAAGATAGACTCAAACAATGGAGTGCTAAGATGTGTAGAGATAAAAGAAAGTTAATCAAGTCTTAGTCAGATTTATTGAACACATTACTATACTTGAATGAAGGCCATCTAAATAATGACACGACAGTTGCAAATGGATATTGATGGATATTTTAACCCAAACAAAAAATTGCGGGAAAATGGTTTTCTCCCAACATCTTATTTGGTTCTTGGGAATAACATCTTCAATTATTTTTTATGAAATCAATAGTATTTGCGGTGCCTAATAATCACCTGTAAATCATTTTTTCAACAAAATCTTCTCAACTCTAAAATTTTATCTCAAAGACAAAACATTGCCCAACAACTTTTTACCAACATCTAATTGGGTTGTCGCAAATAATGTGTTCAACTATTTTTGGCAGAGCATTACAACATTTGCAACGAATTATGATCGCTTGGAAAGTGTTTTTGCAACGAGGTAGGGCTGCCAACAAACTCCTTTTCTTGACGATTGTTTAGACTTTTGCGAAGAAAATATACCACCTCAAAAGATGACCTTTCATGATGAGTTTTCAAAACTCATCTCTTGATTGATGTTGTAGCCAAACATTGGCGTCCAAAGTATAGCGAAATATTCAAGTCGGCAAAGTTTTTTAGCAGAGAAAAAATGGCTTATTGCAGCAATGTTAGGTCTCTGAAAAAGGGGGTCTTTCTTGGAGAGATTGCCTCAATGCACTTCCCACCAAGTTAAGCATGTTCAAGAAGAAAGTAGTACATATTATGGAAATGTACCTTAGCAAGAGATGTTTAGGGGCAATGCTCAAGAAAATTTTTTAAGAGCAGGGTTATTAATAAGAGTTTTAAGCATATTATGGAAGTAATGGGAGAGATGCTAGACAAGGAGGAACTAGAAGAAATGGCACTAGTGTTGTAGAGGATCTGGAAAAGGATGAATGATTATATTTTTAAGCATGTTTTCACCCACCCTAAACTCTGGTGAAGCAATCAACCTAACTACTTCAAGATTTAAAAGAATTGGCCTCTAAGGTGACAAATGCTGAAAACTCAACCAATCAAGAAGGTGGCTAAGGTGGCTAGGAGGCTTCTCCAAGGAAGGTTTTTAAAATCAATTGGGATGCTACGGTAGACAGTGTTCATTACAAGTTAGGAATGGGTTCATAATGTGTGTTAGGCCTACATAGGAATACTAAAATAAGGAAATATCTAATCAAGCAAGCAATCAACAACATAATAAAATAGTGAGGATGAAAAGAGAAGTGTTCCTAAACCCTTTATTAGCAGAGACTTATCCAGCTCTCCAAGCAACTCTTTTTGGCATTTATTTGGGATTGAGGAAAGTAGTCTTAGAGGGAGATGGTCTCAAAGTGGTCAAGGCTATCCAAGGATCAAAAGCATGCTGGACTAGCATAGGAATGCTCATTTTAGGCATTAAACAAATTCTCAACAATTTTGTTTAGTGGTAAGTTAAACACATCAGAAGGGAAGCGAATGTAGTTGCTCATACTTCAAGAAAAAATGCTTTGGGCATTGCTGATTTTATATTGATACGAAGGAAAATTTCCACTGTATTTGATCTTTGTATATAGATTATATCAAAAAGTTGATTTTGATTAAAAACAAAAACTCCCAAAATTATCTCCCACCCCAAAACTCTAGTCTCCCAAAATCCATCTCCATCTACCCCTTATTCCCATTTTGACATCGTGAACCCATACAATGGCTAAGTAAGTGACGACAGGAAGCAAATAGGAAGTTGCGACCCCAACAGGATTAATTTGAAGAATCCATATGATAAAGTGAAAAAAATGTAGTAAATGAGCATTAAGTTTATTAGTTTAACTTTTAAAATCATGGTAAATGATCAATTACGCATTAAATTCTCATTAGGGGCTATTTTAGTAAATGAAAGGAACCAAAGGGTCATTTTCACTCTCAATCCCATTAACTTCCCCTCGCACGACACTTAGACGAATCAATTGTTCTCTCTTTTCCTCTGCACCCGAATACCCTAACCCTTACCTATCTCTCAAATTCTATACTCAATGAATTGGATGGAATTGGAGAGATCAAGCATCGAAGGGAATTTGAGGAGAGGCAGTTGAGGATGCGAGGCACCTTAGTGAAAGGGAGGATAAAAAGGAAAAGAGGACGGAAGAAAAAAGGGCTAAAGTGTATGGGAAGCAACACACAAGGGTTTTGCTCGAAAGGGAGGACATTTTCTTGGGTTGTTTTTCTTTATTTTCCTGCTCAAAGAGCATAATGTTTTTTTCTGATTACATTTTTTTTTTAATTATTGTTGAGTGTGAAATTTTCATAACTTTAAAAATTAAGGGTAACAATCGAACAATATTTCTCTTAGAGATTTTGATTCTTCCATGGTCTCTTTCTTTTAAGTCTCTGAAGTTTTATTCGATTCTGAGTCAAGTAGAAATTAGGATTTCTCAATTCTATTTTGACCTATTGTTGATGAAAAGAATAGTGGGTACTTAAAGGTTGTGGAACTTGGGTTTAAGGAGTTTTTAATTGTTTTATGGATTGTTGTGAAACATTTTGTAGTGCTTTTACAAATTCTTAATTGTTCATTCTCTGCATTCATCATCCGATTGTATAACCATGACTGGAAGCATAGTTGATGAAAATTTAGGGTTGATGAAACTCTATTTGAGAGTACACTATGAGATGTTACAAGAGATTTGGGGTCCCTTTCTTTAAAAATCAACTTTCAACATTTGGTAATTGGTTTCATTATTGCATTCATAATTAAATTCAAGTTTCTTAAATTTAGTATTGTTAATATTCTAAAATATAAAAGAAGTAAAGAAATTGAAACATGTTTTTATCTCATACTGATTTTTGATTACTTGATTCTTACTTGGGTTAAAACCTATTTCCTTAACCATTGTTAGAACATGAGTATATATTTGAGTAAAACATTAGTTGCTATATTTTCATTCCTTTCTCTCAACAACCCAGTTGAATCATTTGTCATAGTTCCTGTGAAATCAAGTTTTTGGAAGACTTTAAGAAGACTCATTCTGCACTTGAGAGGTAAATTTTATGTGGAATCAAGTTTTTGGTGCCATTGTCGATGACTAAAGATAAATTGAAACTGGTAAAATATGGCAGACGTGATGGGTGATTCAATGTAAACCTCTTCACACTTTGGTGATATCTAACCCTAATTCTTTTTGTTACTTGTTTAAAATTTTATCTGCTGTGTGTTTATTTTGAGTGAGAATCGTCTGTTGAATTCTACTGATTAATTAGTCAGTTATTATTGCTATTGTGCACCAATTTTGGTGTTAGTACGGTATTTTTGGCTAAGACTTGTATATTTGTTCAAAATAGAGACCACACTATAGACTGGTTAGAATAGAATCTGTGGCATACTCAAAAATTGAATCACTTTCATTTGAGTCATCCTTTAAAAGTTTCAGCACCATGGCTGAAGAAGAACATGACAAGAGAAGGGTAGTAATCATAATAGGATCCTCAAAAACTATTTACAGCCTATTGGGACTAACTCCCCCTCATGTATCATACAACTTCTTAATGCCAATAAGTTTATCATTAAACCTGGTATGATCCTATTTGTGATAACCTGATTTCTTTTATTAATTTTATTATAATAGAATGGTCATGTTTATTTTTTTAAAAAAATTATTTTAGCTTAATTGTGAGAATTTCTTAGAAAAATAGTTGATATGCATATGTGGATTTTCTTTAGTATTAGAAAGAAAAACTATAAGAAATCCTTTTATGATATTATTATTATTATTATTGTTATTAAATAAAAAGAGAAATTTAGATGATATAGACTTTGAAAATTCAAGGAAAATTCGAAATGGAAAAAATTGTACAAGAAATCAAGTAGCACCACTTGATGAAATCAGATTGGTCTGTTTTAGGCAATTTTAATGTTTTTCGATAAATTAGTCATAACTTTTCTATTTGATCTCCAAATAATTCGATTCTAGTTCCTTTAGAACCCTAAGAGATAGATATGTAACTTTTATGTTTTGAGTTTTAGGAAATATTGATGATATCAAGGACAAAATCTGGTTGGAAGTCGACATAACAATTGAAACGTAGGAAAAACACATGCACCGACTTTGTCTATGAGGAAACCAATTGAGAAACGTGGCCACCGACTTTACCAGGTCTTAGAAATATTCTCAAACTACTTAGGTGTCATATTATGCATGAAGATAAATGGCAAAATGGGGACTTACCTCTAAAAGATTTTTAAACCTCTCCCATGGTGCAAGGAACCAATTACACATGTCATTTGATTTTGGGTTGTTTTGTTAAGTGATAAGATTTTGTTAAATATGATAATTTAGCATCTCTTAGGTGGCTTAATCTAAGCCTTTAGATGTATTGCTTGCCCACCAAATCTAATAGCAAAGGCAAATGATGACCTAAACCCAAGACCCCACATGTGACAATTTGCTAAAGGAGACACTTGGACCCTTGAGAATGTCTTCCTCACCCTCCCACTATATATATGGATGGCACCCTTAAGGGGAAGAGTTCCTCACCCTTTTCTCTATTAGAACCCACGGCACACTAAGGAAAAAGGACCTTAAACCCTTACCTAAATCACCAACTCCTCATAAGACCTTCAAACAAGAGAATTTGGATACATTGAGGAAGGAGATTATTAAAACCAAGTCCAGTCTCAAGCAAAAAGCTTTGGAGGAATTTGTAAGTGTAAAAGCATCTTAATTTTGATGTTAAATTTCTTAGATGATACTTTTATAATCATAGATGTTCTCTTCCTATATAAAGTGACAAGTGATTGTTAGTTTCGTATAGATGAGCTTGGATTGTGAAATCTTGTAAGACAAGGGAGATGACTTTTATTAAGAATCAAGAGATTTATCTTAGATATCTATGATGGAAAGAATAGACAAAAATATGTAAATTTTAAAGGGCAAAAGAAATTGGAAGTGAAGCTAGAGGGTTCGGCCTTAATATAGTATAGGTTGACATGTTGAAAGTTTTGTTTATCTAAGTCATGGTTTTGTTGATTTTGTTGAATACTAAAATATGGTATGGATTCTAATAGAAATAAAGATTTATTCATGAACAAGATTATGAAAGATAAGATTTGAGTAAAAAGAATTAATTGAAATTATGGAAAGGAAATAGGTATGCATATGTCTTGGCTTGAAGGTTAGGAAATTGATATATGATTTTTGAATTTTATTAAATAAGGAATGAGTGCAACTAAGAAAGGAAAAGAACTTATAAGTGTTTGTTAGTAAGTTATGAATAGGATTGTATGTTAGTAACCCGAGATCTCGCTTGACTCTCATTTGACGTCTGGCTCGAGCAAAATATAGGCAGAAACTATGCTTGACTCTCACTTCACGTCTAGCTCGAGCGAGATACAAGCATAAACTATGCTTGACTCTCACTTAACGTCTGGCTCGAGCGAGATAGAGGCAGAAACTTCGCTTGATACTTGCTTGATATTTGGCTCGAGCGTGATCCCCTATTTGTTTAAATCCGAAATTTCTTTTTGTTAAAATGACTATGATTCAAGTACAGAAGAATTATATGTGAAATATGAGTGCATAATTTGCATATCATGAGTTCCATGAAAATGTGTAGCATGTATATAAAGGTTAAAGAGTACATGTCAACTCAAGTACGGCATAAGAGTTTTAGGCATTGAGTCACTATGTTTCATAAAGATGAGAAAGAGTAAGAAAAGAATAAGATTATGAAAAGTTATGTCGATAGGGACGACGATAGGTAGCATCTGTCGAATGATAAGAAGTTATGATATAGCGGGGATGACGGTATGTAACGCCTGCTACAATAAGAATATTTAAGTCATAGCGGGGATGGCGGTATGTAACGCCCACTACGATAAGCATGTTTATGTCATAACGGGGACGACGATACGTAACTCCCATATGATGGATATGATTGGCATTAAAGGCGATACGTAACTGCCACCATAACATGATAATATTCGTCATGACGATGAATGCGATACGTAATTGCCATCATATTAAGGTACCCAACGGTGAAATCGACTCAATCTACCGTCGTGGGTAAGACTAAGACTTATAAGAATAAGAATAAACATATGAAATAAGATTGTTCACGAAAAGATACCTAACGACACGAAAAGTGTGCACTTATGTTCACTAAGTCCTTTATAGAAAGTGCACAATTTAAAAGTAAGTTATACATAAGGCATGTATGAATCATGATTAATAGGTCTTATGGGCATATGCAGATTATTTGTGAATATTGTTATTGATTTATTATGTTATTTATGCACTTACTGAGATTTTCTTAAAATCTCATTTTTTGAATATTTTCTATCATTCACTTCGGAATGATAGATTTGGTTGCAGGTAGGTTTGACCCACCAAGAGGACCAGACTTCTGGAGAGATTTCAATGGGCCTTGAGGGGCCCACCAACTTCTCTCCCTTTGTAGACCCACTTTTTGATAAATATGTTTCTTCTGTTTTTGATCATATGAAGAAGGACGTAAGGTAACATACATCTTTTATGTCTGAGGACTAGACTAGCATAGGATGTTGCCTTCTTTTGAATGCCAATGACTCTTTATCTATGAATGGTGTGGTTGTAACGCCATCAAGGCAACTCCTCCAGTACGAGTTTGAAATTAGTATGAACAAGTTAAAGTTATGGGGACGAATATAAAGAAGTTAAGAAAGAGCTTGCTTGGTGAAGAAGCATGAGGAAATATGGAAATATATGTATATGCGTTCCGAATCCCTATCTAATGAACAATTGAGACTTGATGTTATTGTGTATATATATATATCTAAAGGTTTTAGTTATATCGTACTATGTGATCTATGTGCAAAATTAGATTTTTTTTGCATTTCTGGAATTTAACCTTATTCCGCTGCAATACTCATGATGCATGATTAGTAAGTTAGGTGCATGCAAGTTTTGTAAGATAAGTATAAAGGGTAAGTAACATTGTGTTACCTATCCTGACACTTCAGTTTATGTTAAATCTCAGACTTAAATTAGGGGTATCACACTATTGATTCCCCATTTACATGGGATGGAATCAAAGAACCCATACCTGCACATCAAGGAGTTTGAGGAAGTTTGTTCTACCTTCATGGATAGAACTTGTACGGAGGAAGTAATTAGACTCAAATTGTTCCCTTTTTTATTGAAGGATAAAGCTAAAACCTGGTTAAGTTCTCTTAGGCCTAGATCTATTCGGACATGGTAGGAGATGTAAACTGAGTTTTTTTCTTTTTTAAAAAAGTTCCCTATGCATAAAACCAATGTACTTAAGATACAAATCATGCTTGCCCTCATCATGGGTATAGAAACTGGAGAATGATTAGCTTTTTCTATTAAGGTTTACAATCTAAGATGAGACAATTTGTGGAGACAATGTGTATTAGAGAATGTTTTTAATAAAGAACCAGAAGAAGCATTTGAATACTTTGACTATCTATCTGAAAATGCCCATTCAGATGTTTATGACATAAGTGAGCCTTTAAAGGCCTTGACTGGAGGATGAGAATATACTTTGAAAGAGGTAGATGATTTGCATGCTGGGCTCTCTATAATCTTTAAAAAATTGGATGTTATAGATATGAACAAAGTGAATGAAATTCAAGCTGTCCAAACAATGCCAGAGAAGTGCATTATATGTGAGGATATAGGACATTCAATTAATGATTGTCATACTATCTAGGGCTATGCTCCAACTCCAAAATGGAGTTAGAGCTGGACTTCAATTGAAGTTCGAAACTCTAATCTTCGATCAGAGTTCGAACGGAGTTTCGATCGAAAGTTGGAACTAGTAATTGGGTCTGCATTTTTTTATCCTAATTAGTAATTGGGTTTGCATTTCCTATTCTTGTTACTTCCTTGCATATCCATGAGTTATATGTGTGAGAATATATATAAATCAATAAAAAGTTTGGTAGTATATGATAATTAATAAATTATGTAATATATATTGATTCAAATCTCTAGTTTGGTAGTGTGTCATCACAAGGACCTTTCATCTAACATAATTTTCAATTAATCGTCTAACATAATTGAATTGGTATCACGCCTATAAAAAAATGATCATATGCACCATGCATAGGCCGGGTAAATAAAGGCCAAAACTATCATTGGCGGAAGACTTGATATCAATTAGATCCAAATTCCAAATCAAGTTTATCTTTAATCTTAGGAAGTTTTAAATATGATAAATATAATAGTAATTCTCTATATTAATTATGTTTTGTTAACGGTTATAGAAATTATTTTCATGCTTTTGGTCCTACATAATTATTAATCAACTTTAGTGCCATTTTGAGGTTAGGTACTTGCTTAATTGCTTTGAAAATTCTTAAAAATTAAAAATATTTTAAATAAAAAATAACATGTTTAATGTTTTTGAAAAGTGTTATAATTATTAAAAAAATAAAAATCTAATTTTTTAAATGCATCAAACTAAAGTTCTTATTGAAAATCTAGGTTGGAGTTGTGAAAACAACTTCAATAGTTTAAAAACTTATGTTTACAAAGTAAAAAAGAAAGAAAAAAAATCACCAAATAATTTATCTACTTCAAACATGATATTTGATCAAGTGCATGCTTATATGTGATTGGATCATAACCTGAATTACAAGTATACTACTACACTACTTCACATGAAAGCATGCCATAAAATCTAACGCTACATAAAATCAAGTGCATGCTTATATGTGACATTGTTCTTGAGCTTTACTAGTAACGACCAATTCCCCGCCCTCTCACAATACCATATGTATATCCGTTGAATAGTGTATTGCCATCAGCAATTATGTTAGGGTTGACAATTATATCCGTGAAATCTTAGTAATATATGTTAAATAGATTTATGAAATCATAAAAAGTCAATTATTTCAATAAATTTTAATAATAAAAAACAAGTAAATGAATTTTGCCTGACTCAAGCCTATAATTGTCAGCATCAATGCCAATGTCCTCAAGTCTAAGGGGCATATCATTGATCCAATTTTATGTGCAAATGAGGGCCTCCACGGTTGACGATGACAATGAATTCCGGTAAGCATCCAACACTCGATTTCTGGTGCTAAATACCAACTCAGATGCAACCGTAGTGATAGGAATGGCTAGCACATCTCGGGCAATACGAGAGAGGGTCAAATACTTAATGAAATTATCCCTCCACCAAACCAATATCTAAAATTCATCACTAAGTCCATCGACCTCCTCCATCAAATAACGCTCAACCTCATCTGTACACTGCAAAGCATCTCTCATCGAGCGTTCATGATACGGCATTATAATGTTGAAACCTTGACTGTGTGGACGAGCCTAACGACTACGAGCATTAGAGGGAGGTCTCAAGCTCGAGTGTGAGGTACCTGTTGAGGATGAAGCCTAGCCAGTGGTGCTTTAGTGGGTGTATAAGCCATCTAGATCACTGTTATGCACTGTAATAAACGCTGCAGCCTTCATTGTCCGAGGACCTCACTTGCCCATTATTCTATCACCACCAACTTGAATCGGGGGTCAAGGATCGGCTCTATGAACAATAATCTATTTATCTTCTCTACTTACCCCCAATACTTATCATATTTGGTCTGCATCTTCTTAGCCATACTAGATAATAGTCTGCTCAAGTCATCACAACATTTTCACAAGTGGTGGTGTAGCATCAAGACCTTGTTGAATCACATGTTTGTAGTCGTATATGTGGATCCAAATACCCGCATAATGATGTCATAAAAGATTTGTAAGAATGTGATAAACTTCCCCACATGTAGCCAATCCGTGCTGTTTGGCGGACCAAGCCCCTTTTCTACAGGCTCCAGCAAGGCATACCTAAAGCCCCCATCCTCGACCTCCATCTGCTCAAATGCCTTTTGGTACTATTGTGCCACATCCAACATCGAGTATGTAGAGTTTCATCGAGTCGGAACATCCAAACACAGGGTCCAAGAACACTCAATCCCAAATTGTGCTGCTATTGCCCTAAACTTTTTCAACCTTTGAGGGGAAGCCCTAACATACCGCACAATGTTGCGGACCTTTGTGATGGAATTGCGAATATCTTTCAATCCCTCACCTGTTTATCGTAAAAATATAATATATGTAACGCCCAAATTTTTTGCCTCAATTAAAATATAAATCGAAGCGTCAAGATAAGTAGCACATGGCTACCTATCATTCATAAACGTAAAGAATAGCATGCATACATCTAAACTTACTAATCAGATGCAATGCAGATCGCAGCAGAAAGAGATAAATTTTTAATATATGCAAAGAGATCTAACTCTTACATAAGTAAATCACATGGCATAGTAAAACTATAACCTTCATAAATTCACATTTTCATAATTATATTGTATCCAAGACTTACATAACCCAGTTAGTTTTCTTAAAACAAATATCGTATTCTACCATCATTTGGTAATCTTATTATTCTACTTGATCACGTACATGAGAGATCACTACATTCGAAGATGAGTATTCTGTAAGACCCTCAAAATACCTTAGAATTTCCTGTGTTGTCCGAGTCTCATGATAATTTATCTAATCTTGCAACAACGTCTATCATTCCATAAGGAATGATAGATAAAATTTAAAAGAGTGAGATTTCCAAGAAATTTCAGTAAGTACAAAAATAACTTAACAAATATATCATTCGAGTATATCAATAACATAACATAGCATATATCATAATGAATTACTTCACATGATTCATGAATACCTCATAAGACTCATGCATATGGATGACCATAATTTTCATACAGACTTATACTCTTACATGGACCCACCATCTTATACTTAAAATTTTTATTTACTTTATTATATTGTGGATCTTACTTATTTCTTATCCTCGACAGGCGTTATGCATCGCCATCCATATCGGGTCTTACTTATTTCATAACCTCGACGGGCGTTACATATTGCCGTTCCCGTCGTATCGCCGCCCTCACTGGTCATGTCAGTCTTCCAAGCGTTACATATCGTCATCCCCGTCCCGACGAGTCTCGTGTCAATCTTTCGGGCATTACGTATCGTCATCCCCGTCCCGACGAGTCTCGTGTCAATCTTCCGGGTATTACGTATTGTCATCCCCGTCCCAACGAGTCTTGTGTTAATCTTCTAGGCGTTACGTATCGTCATCCCTATCATGACATGGAATTATTTATCATAGCGGGCATTACGTATCGTCGTCACGGCTGGTCATGTCAGTCTTTCGGGCGTTACGCATCGTCGTCCCCATCGTGACACGACACTTAACGTATCAAATCATGTTAGTCATTCGGGTATTACGTATCACCGTCTCCGTCGTGACATAACTCTTACTTATCCTCAATGGGCGTTACGTATCGCCGTACCCATCATGACATGACTGACTTATTAATCTTTTTACTTGTAAAGTTTTCTTAATGTATTTTCTTATAACAGACGTCATGACTTATGATGATACATATATGTGACGAAATACAACATACACATAAACTTAGACTTATGACATGCATGTTTCATGTCCTTATAAACCTTATAACATGTGAATTCATATTACAGTAAGACACGCCACATGTACAATTATTTACGTCACATTAATTCATAACCTCAATATATAACGAAAATTACTTAAACAATGAAATCAAATATTAAAATATTATTAAATCAAGGCTGGCCAAAGCTCCTAGAGGATTAAACCTTATTTTGTTTTAATTCAAATCATGCTAAAATTCTCACATCTAACATATCGGATTTCCCTTAATCAATTTATACAAATTTAATCATTTTTCTTAATGTTTTCTTCTATAATTCTTAGCAAATTGATTCTTAAAACTTTTCTAAGAAATCTAAAGTTTCTAATTTCATTATATCATCAAAATAACTAAAAACCAATTAGAAAAGATTTAAAATAAAAAAACTCCACTAAAATCCTATTGTAGCCGAATTGCTCTAGGTTTTCTTTCTCAAATTTTCTCAAATTAGGACCCCATATTTTCAGATAATTATCTTCATATAACATCATAGAATATATTTCTAAGGTCTCATAATTTTTCTAGCATTTCCCCATAACAAAAACCACTCCAAAATTCCATATGTTTCAATTTAACACATAAACAAAGATTAAGCTTAAATAAATATCAAACATAATCCAATCACCAAACCACTTATTCTATACCAAGATTAAGTTAAATTGTCACTTACAAATTTTCTCCAAGCTAGAATTGGTGATAGAACCAAGCTCTTACAAGGATTCCCTCAAAATCACTTAATTGGCTTTCTTAGGTTGTGTGTTGAGGTCAAAGGTTTGAGGAGGGTTTTTCTTTGTATTTTCTCAAGTTAGGTCGTGTGTTTCCTCATCTAAAAGGGCCTTAGAAGTCTCATGCACTTATTTATAGGGAGAGGGGCGACACTTTAGGCAAAAAGAAGAGATAGCATTTGCAAGATATGTCCCGTTCTCTCTTGGTGCCGTATGATAGTTTTCCTTCCCCACTTGGCTCATGATCACACCTAAATTTTAGGCTTTGTGAGTCAACTGAAATCCAAGGGTAATTTTGTTGAGCTGCCTAAATATTTTGTTGATCAATGGCTCAAGTAGACCCAACCTATGTAGGGTAAAGACAAAGTAGTATGATGGTTTCTTCCAATGAGGTGTATCCGTCCAATTTCATCCTAAATAAGTCCTTGATCTGATTTGATTCCTCGAAAACTCAAAATATGAAAGTTTTAGATAATCATCTTAAGATTCTATAGAAGTTTGAATCACCTTATTCTGAGATCAAATGAGAGAGATATATTTAATTTACCGAAACACATTAAAACCACCCGAGAACACCCAATCCGAGATCTCTATTTGTTTTCCTTTATTTTCTTACCCACCAAGGCTTCTAGATGAATTATTATCAACTTGCCACATGTACCCACACATTTCAAGAGATTTAGAATCCTGATAAACATCTTCTTCATCTCTGCCTTCTCTTTCAGATGCCTCTTCATACAATCACGCATCACTGTATACCGTAATAACAATGGAAATCGTAGCTCGATTATTTTCAAAAACTTTCATAACCTTGTCTTGGTGACTGTGGTAAAAGGCATCTCATCCTCAATTATCATCTCTGCAGGAGCTTCCCTCAACAACTTCTTACTGTATTGAGAGATGACCATCTTCCTCACCTATGTATCATTAGTTGCCGTAGAAGTCTCATAATTAAAATTAGTTTGAGTCTGACATTTGGCCTCCAACCCCTTCGTTATTTTGTACCTCTGTCAATAGGGTTGTATATAAGTCGAGTCAAGCCGAACTTTGGTTTGTCGAGTTTGACTTGACTTAAAATATTCGAACTCAAGTTTAAGATTTTTATTTATTCTTTGTTCGAGCTTGACTCGATAAGCTAAACTTTCAATTTGATCTCGAGCTCAAGCTTGAACTCATCCTACAAACGAACTTGAGTCGAGCCGAGCTCTACCTCAACCTCAAAATTTTTTTTTCAAAAATTTAAAAATAAATAAATAAATAAATGAAAATCTAATAAAAATTAGTAAGTACTTAATATCTAATTAGTTGAAATTTATTCATCATAACAATATGTTATATGCTTACATATATATATTAATAAATACACATAATATGATAGCATATATGTCTTTCATACATGGTTCCCACGTACTAATATATAAAATTATTAATTAAATTACATATTACATATTTAATTATAAAAGTGCTATGCTTTTATTATTAGTAATGCATATATATAACATATATATGTGTATATATTTATCAATATATATGAATGAACTTTAATCAAGTTGAGCTAATGAGTCAATTCGAGTATAAACGAGCGAGCCTTAATGAGTTTTAATCAAGTCAAGTCGAGTTTTGTCAGTTATGTATCATTTACTAATCGAGCGGGTATCCGCTTTCACGAGCGAGTTTTTTTTTTTCACGAGTTGAGTTCGATTTGAGTTTAACCTAGCAAGTACCGAGCAGGTTGTCGAGTAGTTTGGTTCATTTACAGCTCTATCTAGCAACCTTTCGGATGTGATATCATACAAGCGATGCCTTGCCTCTTTGAATGACACCCAACTTGAGTTCCACAATGGTAGCACTCAGCCCGTGGCTCTTGAGGATCCCCATTCTCAATCTTGCTAAAATATTTCCATGTATATGACCTTTTTTTATTTGATCGTGGTCGTGGTAGCCTCACAAATGAGGGTGGTGGTAGTGGTACATTCGGATCCTGAATCGGATCATCTCCAATATCCATCTCCTCCTCCTCATTAAACTGATTTGGATCTTCCAATTTTATGTCAACTGAAAGTGGAAATCGAATGCTTGCACATGGGGTTTGTGCCCTGGAAGTGAGTCGCCGACTCCGACTTGGTACTAGAGACGAAGTTGTGGCATCCGAATTCTGTTGTGGAGTCCCACTAGGAGTAGTTGAAGGATCCATCTGTTCTAAAAACCTTGAAAACCTGAAATGCGTAAAATAGAAGCAAAAATGTTATTATCCATTTATGCTTGCTTATGTACATAAAAGAATTAAAATAAAACTAGTATACAAATTATAGTACCTTTTTTACAGCAAAATATAAAAGCTAGGTTGTCTGATGGTGGAATGTGCGGTGGCCAAAATGGCAAAGCTTGTAGAAAAGGCTCGAAATAGTAAATCCTGCATTTACAACAAAGTTTGTTTATTCATGCAGACGCTGATGAATGGTGTCTCAAGCTATGCACAAGCTGGCTATAGGGTGTACTTATTCAACTGTAAGCAGTAAGCACCCAACTACTCCAGATCTAATCGCAATCTGATACATATGAAAAACATTGTGCGGCGTGCACCTCTGGCTATAGAGTGTACTTATTCAACTGTAAGCAGTAAGCACCCAACCACTCCAGATCTAATCGCAATCTGATACATATGAAAAACATTGTGCGGCGTGCCCCTAAGATTTCATATTGTGCTATAAGTAATATTGAAAACCAATTTGCAATCTTTTTTATATGCAAGTTGCAATCTTTTCCTTGTGACTCTTAACTAAAGCAGCGTTATCCACAAGATCTATCCCTGATAATATAAAATTACACACCAATTAATTGGAATGGAAACTGGAAAGTGCTTATTAACCTATTATATATAATCATATGAAAACAATGCTTCGAGAAAGAATAGGTTGCTCTAGACACTAAAGTGGGGATACTCGTCCTTATTTTCTCACATTCGTAAATTATTTAATGATAAAAGATATGATACATAGATAGATAATAGGGTAAAGCCTAAAGTTTAAAAAGGAAGAGTTGATTTTTGGTATTATTTTGCTGGCACTACAAGTACATAGCGCTATGCACTAGCTACTTGGAGTCGGATCCATATCTTGATCCTTGATTACTTGCATGCTGTAGTGGGGCCTAATTAAGAAGCAAAGAATATTATGGATAGAGAGAGAGATTATGTTCGTGTTGTGTACAGTATAGTGATAACTATGTACAAACAAATAAATTACTCCAAATATATAGTAAACGAAAATAAAGGTTATATAAAGCAAATATGATCCACGTGCTAGCTGGTCTGATCCACGTACAAACTCCAATCTCTTTTGGAGTTTGTGGTACATTTCTAGTGAACGTAGTTGGCATAAGAAGTCACTTAATATATTATACATTACTTTTTTTATTTGAAATATATTATACATTACTATGTATGATTGCCGATTGGGATTCGGGAATGACAAAATCTAATAGAAAGCATCAAAATCTCAATTCCAAATCTTAACTCCCAAAATACAGAGACAAGAATGCAATCCCAAGAGTCCACAATTCCTAGAATCTCGACATAGAAGAAGATGGGGGTTTTAGCAGCATAGAAATGTGGGTGACATTAAAAATTAAAAATTAGTGGCAACCTTTTGTCAACGGCATTTAAATAACTTGCTTAACTCAACATCCAACCTAAATTAAAAGCATACACATTCCTCAATCAATTAACTTAGCAACATTAAAAATTTAATAAACATGAAAATAAAAACCCTAAATTTACCAATTGGGAGTGGCGTGATTCGAATTTTGCAAAGACCACGGCGGCATGACGAACCCAACGACGAATTGAGGACGTCGGACGGAGATCGGAAAGTTTGGAATAGAGATGGGGGCAATCGCCGAATCGGGGATTAGAGGAATTGAGGATTGAAGAAGATGAAATAAAAATGGGGATTGGAAGAAATGCAAATGAAAATGGCGAAAGTTGCCATTAGATAGGAAACGACGTTGTTCCTTTTTAAATAGAACGATGTCGTTTCAATTCGATTTAAAAAAAAAAAAAATCTAGATGCAAAATGACATCATTTTACATCTGGATATTTTTTTTAAAAACTCAGAGTTCGAAGTCAGAACTCAGATCCCAA
The DNA here is from genome assembly GCA_036559045.1 of Platycarya longipes. NCBI lineage: Eukaryota > Viridiplantae > Streptophyta > Magnoliopsida > Fagales > Juglandaceae > Platycarya > Platycarya longipes. Next base: position 45,388,533 of record CM071803.1, on the reverse strand, counting down.
CTCAACTCTGTATCCAACTCTGAACTCCAACTTTAGAGTCGCAATCGAAGTAGGCGTCGGCTAGAATCGAAACCACCGAAGTTTTGCACAACCCTACTACCATCCCAGCTTTCAAAGAAGTTTTGTTGGACCAACCAATTTTGTTAACATGGTTGCTAAACCCTTTAGTGGTCCCTTTTCCAACATATACAATTCCAGTTGGAAGAACCACCCCAATCTCAGTTAGAGGAATGATTAGTTAACCCGCTATTCAGTGCTTGCACCTGGTTCTTCTCAGTTTGTGCCCAATCCAAATGCAGCAACACCTTTTGGATAGAGGAGAAGTCTAGAAGATATTGTCCATCAAATGGCAGCAAAACTCCAATAATTTATGCAAGGGCCATCAACAACCAAAACTCACAAGCCATCAATGACCTCAGAGGGTCATTAACAAGGCTGACCAACTCTCTAAGCACCCAGGAGAAGGAAAAGTTCCTTGCCCAACCCCAGCCTAATCCTCAAGGGCAGATTCACCAAGGGTCAGATGTAATTGAGAATTCAACGTTTAAATCAGTAAAAGTTGTCACTACTTTAAGAAGTGGAAAAAATCTGATAAATCGTACCCTTGAACCAGGTACCGTCGATAAGGATTCTAACCCATTGCATGTTGAAACTGAGGCAAAACACTTACTCACTACACCTTTTCATACAAGGTTAACTCATTTGCACAAAGATAAAAATCAAGCTAAAATTTTGGGAGTCTTTAAGCAAGTGAGGATAAATATATCATTGTTAGATGCTAGTCAGCAAATCCCCACCCATGCAAAATTTCTTAAAGATTTATGTACCATTAAGAAGAAATTGAGTGTTAAAAAGAAAGATTTTCTCACTGAACATGTCAGTGCAATCATACAAAGCAATATCCCTCCCAAGAATAAGGACCCAAGTTCACCCAATATTGCTTGCATAATTAGAAATTCAAAAATTGGGCATGCATTGCTTGACTTGAGATCTAGTGTGAACCTACTACCTTATAATGTGTACAAAAAATTGGGCTTAGGAGTGTTGTAGTTACCCACTTCCGTTGCTTTACAACTAGTTGATAGGTCAATTAAAATACCTAAAAGGGTAATGGAGGATGTCTTAGTCCAGGTTGATAAGTTTTATTACCCAATGGACTTTCTGATTTTTGATAATCAGTTATTAACAAATTTCATGTTTCAAGTACTTGTTATTTTGGGAAGGCCATTTCTGACCACCTTAAATGCTTTGATAAATTGCAGAAATGGTGTACCTAAATTGAGTTTCGGGTATATGACCTCAAAATTAAATATTTTCAACCTATGCAGGCAGTCCTAAGAAGTGCAAGAAGTGAACCTATTGGACAACATTATTTCAGAGACCTCTCCATTATCTTTTTAGTCTATTGATCCTTTGAGTGAGTTAGAAGAAATTAATGACTCAGTTAACATAATTGATAAGTTGCATCCCGTGTTCATTGAAGGAAATCCAGCTAAGTTGTAATGGAAACTCAAGTTTGAGTAGCATCCTTTAGCGGCAGCAACACTAAAATCTTCAGAAGAGCAAGCCCTTTCATTAGATCTCAAACCCTTACCACCAAAGTTGAAGTATGAATTCTTGGCTCAAAATATCTTTCTAGGGGTAATCTCTCCTCATCTAACCAATAGACAGGAGAGCAAATTATTAACAGTCCTAACAAAGCACAAAAAGGGTATCAATCCTTTAGTTTGTACTCATAGGATTTATTTAGAGGAAGAGGCCAAACCAACTAGGAAAATGTAGATGAGACCTAACCCTACAATGAAAGATGTGGTAAAAAATGAGGTACTTAAACTGTTGGATGTGGGTATCATTTACCCTATTTCTTACAGTAGATGGGTCAGCCTCATATAAGTGGTTCCTAGAAAAACAAGACTTATTGTGGTGAAAAATGAAAATTACGAACTAATTCCCACAAGGGTTACCACAGGTTTGGAAATGTGCATTGACTATAAGAAGCTTAATACCTCCATTAGGAAAGACAACTTCCCCTTATCATTCTTGGACCAAATTTTAGAGAAGGTTGCTGGCCATGCATTTTACTGTTTCTTAGATGGGTTTTCAGGCTATTATCAAATTGAAATAGCTCTTGAAGACCAATAAAAGACTACATTTACCTCTCCATTTGGAACTTTTGCATTTAGGAGAATATCTATTGGCCTGTGTACTACCCCTACAACCTTCCAAAGATGCATGCTCAGTATCTTTAGTGATTTAATTGAAAGCTGTTTGAAGGTCTTCATGGATGATTTCTCTATTTTTAGAAGTACTTTTAATGATTGTTTAACTAATTTATAAGTTGTTTTAACCAGGTGTGAGGAGAAGAATTTACTTCTCAACTAGAAAAAAAATGCCATTTTATGGCCCAACAAGATATAGCACTAGATCATATAGTGTCTTCTAGGGGTATTGAGGTTAACAAGTCAAAAATTAAGTTAATTTCTAAGCTGTCCATACCCAAAACAGTGAGAGATATCAAGTCATTTTTAGGGCATGTAGGCTTTTACAAGAGATTTATTAAAAGGTTTGGCTGTATTTCTAAACCCTTATGTAAATTTATCATGCATGATACTATTTTTGAATGGACCATAGAGCACAAAACTATTTTTGACCAATTGAAAAAGTTACTTACTACAGTCCCCTAATTAGTCATTCCCCTTTGAAATCATGTGTGATACTGGTGAATTTGTCATTGGAGCTGTGCTTGGCCAACGTAGAAATAAGCTCCCCTATGTCATTTATTATGCTAACAAAATATTGAATCGGGCTCAGAAAAATTACTCCACCTTTATAAAAATATAGTATATAAATAAGTATAACTTTTCATTGTATTATAATTAAAATTACCCCCAATACTTAGGCCTTCAAAATTTTTACTGAAATTATCCCCCTAAATTCCAATACTCACATAGCTTCACTCTAACTTATCACTTCACTAACACCCAAATCTCTACGATGCTTACCAATACACCTTGAAAACGAAAATACTCGAAATGCTATCCGCGATTAGACCTTTCTCCTTCAACACTTGAAAGATATATCTACATTATCTAAGCTATGCAAAGAATTAGCAATTTTCGAAAAGTTTAAGATTTATTATTTGATTGATAAGTAAATTCATCTATTGTTAACTCTTCATGTTTCTGCTACTACTACTGAGCGAGCAATTCTGTCATTAAACTTAAAAAACTAGATTGCATACTCGAATGGAATATGAGTTTCTTACAGATCATTTGCTAGTTTATATTTATAATGAAATTGCCAAGAATTTCAATTAAGAGATAGATGAATTTTATTCAATGAAAGATCGTAAATTGATATTCATTTTTTTTGTATTTTTTTATTGAACTCTAGAAAACTATAGAAATTCTTAAAAAAATTATCTTATAAGATAATTTATAAATATGTATTTTTTGTATACAATTTTATGACGTATTATCATTATTTTTATATAGTCACATGCAGAAAACGCATATTATTTATTCTAATGCATACCACACACTTTGTCAATCTCCCTCCAAATACTAAATTTTAGTTCCGTGATCCCTATATGATGTGGTATATTTATCCTATCACAACATGTCATTTAATTAAAATTAATTACATGAGCATTACTTTTAATTGCCATAGCATGTTGTCATAAGATGGTAGCACACGTACTCGTACTATGGAGCTATCTAACAATTACTTTAAGAACGGTTGGATCTACAAAAAGAAGTTTGCAAATTACATAATTTAATATGAAATGTTAGAGATGTTTTATTATAATTTTTTTTTAAAAATTAACGTATAATATTAAGTCACGTTAATATGTCAAAAAAATTATAAAATATGATTCTTACACTCTTAAAAACTTTAAGCTAATTATTTTTAAACTTTTTTTCTCAATATTCTAGTCATTGGTAAGGGTGGAGGCTGCCACCTCGAACGGTCACCAATGTTAGCTAGAATCCTGCCGATGGAGTTTATTGAAATTCACCACGGGTACTTAAATATGATGGCTAACCACTTAGTCTAATGGCTGAAAGTTGTAGGGCCGAGTAAAAATCTGAAAATCCACCTTCGACTCTAACTATGTGCCAACTCCGCTCTAACTTCGATAAGTCGGAGTTTGTTTTCACCAAAAAATTCAAATTCAGAGGTAGCTATGTATCGATTCCGCTTTGACTCCAATTCCGACTTTGACCTCCAAATGTCCGACTCAGACTCTATACTTTTTATACATTAATCATATGTATGTTTCATATAATTATAACCTATATAGTTAGTTAAATTCAATAATATACTAATATGAGAAAATTATTAGAAAATAATATACTTATACTATAATATAAATAGACTAAATTAATTGATAGAAGTTTAGTATATCACTATAAGAAATAAACTTATTTCCAAAGATCAAAGTCACAAGAAATTTTATGAAAAATCGTCAAAATTGGTCAATTGTGGCCAACAACTGTCGCTCCCAAGTCGCCGCTTCTACAGAGCCAAGTAAAGCTTTTTCCAGAGATTAAAAATTGATAGAAATACTCATCTTTATCGGCAACAAAACTAGAAGCAAATAAGATAAACCTCTATCTCATAAAAAAGTTTGCCAAAATTTATGATTTGTCACTAAAATATATTTGTGGCAATGACTGTCTGCCGTAAACAATCATTCTCGGCGACTACGGTTCGACACAAATATCCCCCTTACATTAGTTGTGATCATAACTCGCTGCTAATACATTTTTGGCGAGGGAGATTTCGTCACAATATTACCTTTTTCGGCGATGTGTAGTCACCGCAAATAGTTTTTATAGCGCATTTTTTTCGTCAAAACTACTTTTTGGCAATTTGGGACTCGCCACTAAATTTATTACGGTGAATTATTTTTGCCGAAAATGCTTCGTACCAGATTTGTTTATTCATATTTTGTTGTACATGATTGTTTTTTCCTAATGTTTTTTTCTTTGATGACAGCTGCTTGCTAATATTGAAAATACTAGATTCGGAGAAATTTATATTTGTTTACAACATATCAACATCATTGAAATAACCTCAACGTATATGTAAATACCATACTATTAACTATACTGCCATATAACACTAATGTGTAATGACATTGCAATACTTTTATATAATAATAATGCATAATAACATTTAATACCATTGCATTATGTATAAACACAAATATATTAATTTATAATAACATGTAATACTAATAAAAACTAAAATATAATAACATGTACTAATAATGTATAATAACATATAATGCTAATGAATAATAACATTAATTTGTATAGTGATTTATTGTTTTAATTTTTGTTATATTTCACTAAATTTTAAATTCAGTTTTAAAAAAATGAAATCTGAAAGCTCAATCTAATTATTAAGAGTCCAAAATTATCAAATTAAAATTTCATATGGACTACAAAAAAAGTCTAATAAAAAGCTCAAATCCAACTTCGATCTGGATAGGAGTCAGAATTGGATTGAAAGCTATGCAAATCAGAGTGGAGTTGGAGGGCAAATTCAACTTCCGGAGGTAAAGGATTCTTGCCCAGACATTTTCAGTGGTTAGCCCTAAATTGCCATCAATTTTAAGAAAATATATAAATTTTTTATATATTATATTATGTAGTGAATGCATTTTAGGCCCCGTTTGTATTTGAAGATGAGCTCAACTCATCTCAACTCATCTTCATTTCATTATTATATTTTTATAATTTTTTATATAAAACACAAATTCTTATACACATTTTTCAAATCCCAACACACCTTTTTCAAATCCCAAAATAATAATAATATTAAAAAATAAACTAAACTCATCTCAACTCATCTCATTTCCGAATCCAAGCATGGCCCTAATGAAAAAGTCAGGTGTGACAGGTTTTAAGAACTTATTTTAATATTTAAGAACTTATTTTAATATTTAAATATATTTAGATTGATCTAAAATAAGTCTTATAAATTTTATTTTATTATCTCAATTTATTATTATTTATAAATTTTAAAAATATTATTATTATTTATAAAAAATTAATTCGGCTAAACATCCAAACAAACCTTAATGGCTACTTTCACAACCTCTCAAAATTAGACCGAAATTAATCCAAATTCTAGACGGTCCTATAGGGTCACCGACTCACCGCACCAACTGGCAAGCCAACATCCCGTGATTAAACAGGCTAAAAAAATGGGAAGGAGTATAAAATGGACCACGACCAGTGCGGACTTAGAAATTTGTGTTAGGAATATATAAAATTAAAATAAAATATATAAAATATTTTTTTATTTTATTTATATATAATTTTTTATACAATATAAAATAATTTGATAATTAGATTTATAATAAAATTAAAAAATATTTATATATTAAAAAAAGTATATAATATGATAAAAATATATTATCATAATAAAAATATATTAAAAATTATCAATTTTTTATTTTTATTTTTATTTTTATTTATAATAAAAACATATTATCACGTTATTATTTTATTTTATTTTATATAAAATATATTTTATTTTTAAATTAGATTTATTGTGTAGAAAAAAATTAAAATAATTTTTAAAAAATGAATCAATATTAAATAAAATTAATATTATTTTATAAAATTATAAAAAAATAATTTTTTTAAAATTAAAAAAAAAAAAACACATATTATATATTTTTTTAATTTAAAAAAAAATAAGAATGGAGCCCGTAGGAGGGGGCGGCCCCAACGACCACGACTAGGAGCGTTGACAATAAATGGTCCTGAAATTGATCTTTCCTTCGAAATTAGTACTACCATGATTTGAAGATCGGGATTGCAACTAAATACTTGAGTAGCGGAATCCCCGAACCAGTCTTTCATAGTTTTTGGTGTGAACGTTAACCGAGTTCAAGCGTAAACAGCATCAAAACTATTGTAAGTACACAACGCTTTATTTTCTCTGGGGTTTATACATAATGGATTTGCTCTGTTTTTTGTTCCTATATCTTTCTGTATCTACTTAAATTTGTTATTTACTCTGTCTAAGATTTCATTGCTCTGCCTAATTTTCTCGGAGCTGTTGGGATCATCATATGTTTTTACATTTTTCAGTTATCATGTAGTATATCTCAACGAAACTGTTGTTCATCCATCTCCATTTATAGAGGTTTATATAAGATGTTTTACCCGTTATTGGGCAGTTCTGATATCCACTTTTATTCGGCTGCTTCTTGGTTCCAAAGCTTCCATTTCTTTTTAATTAATTGTTTCATTTCTCTTGGAGACTTTTTGAATTCTCAGACATGCCTGTATCACACATTGGTATCAGGTTCTGCATATTACGTATTTGGACTGTTAGCTTTTGTCATGTTACCTTTGGAGGTTTTGCATACGTGTCTTTTCAACAAATCAAGCGATATCAAGTATATGCTCGTGATTTTGTCAAGTTGTAGATCTTGTGCCTCCAGGAAGATAGATTTTGTCTTTAGTTTAGGTTTGAATGTGCCAACCGAGTTTCTCAAGCATCATTAGGATTTTGTGGTATGTGCCTGCAGGTAGACATACATATTAAGTGTAACAGTAAGCTGCGGAAAAAGCTCATTCAAGCATAGATCGTGAGGATATGGATCAAGACAATAACTTGAACCACATTGATGATGTGCATGACATTGAAAATGAGGTTCTGTTGGATGGGAAGGGGATTGACAGGTACTCGTCAGAGTTATCTGACAAAAATATGACATACACAGAGCCACTTTTGGTGAAAAGGACCAACACCACCTCTCAAATCGCCATTGTTGGTGCTAATGTTTGCACCATTGAGAGCCTTGATTACGAGTAAGCAACCCCAATTGATTACTTTTCCATTGCTTTTTTCAAGAATAACTTTGCCAAGCTAAACAAGTTATATCAAGTCCATACATTTATAAGCTTACTGTGCATGCAATAACATAATATAACCACATTAAGTCCTTTGCTTTGACAATTTTAATTAAAAGTGACTGTAAATGGTCTTTACGACTTGGAAGTTTGAGTTGGGGCTAATATGGTTGGAGGTAGCATTGAAGGTGATAATGTTCATTGAAATTTTAATTTGATTATGGTGAAGATCATCAATTTCTTCACGTACAAAGAGCAAATTCACTTAGTGGTGCTTGAGGGGACATATTGGTGCCTAATTAATTTGGTTTATTAACAGTACATAATGAGGGCATATTCAAAATTTAATTGAAGTTAGAGGAGAGAGAGTGTTGGGGGGGGGGGGGGGCAGGTCACCAGGACCCACACACCCTACCAATTGGCCCATCTTGCTAGTGGACAAGTGGACAACCCGTCAAAGATATATCTCTAAGCAAGCGGGTTGCAAGTTGGGTATCTGCCCACCCTCTGGGTTAGGCAATGTATAATGCAAAAAAACCCTAATTTCTACCTCTCCCCCTAATTTTGGTCATAGCCGCATGACCCCTCTAGTCTCCTTCTCTTCTCTTCTTCTCCTTCTCATTTTTATTCACCACACCAGGAAACCTCTTGGCCCTTAGATACATGTCAAAATTATTGATCTGGCCTTTATAATTGAAAGAATTTAAAGAGCCATTTATGTCTAGATTGGGGGAGTTAGGTAATTCATTCTTGGTTAAGTAGGATGTTGTTATCAACCTTTAATTGGCAAGCACTAGGGTTGCTAAATGTGACATTGATGAAGAAAGCCTTTTGGTGTACGTAATTTATTCTCATTAAAAAAGCAAGAAAGCCTTGATTAATAAGTGGTCGTGGAATTCTCTAAAAGAGCATTCACTACATCATTCCACGGTTTAAGGTAAGTGCTGTAATAGGACCTGATTGGCTTCATAATGGCAGCTCGAGAAAATGACAAAGTTTGTTATTTGAAAGGGATCTATTTTTTTTTTTTTATGATAATTTATAAGTACAAAAGGCACAACTCAAGTACAAAGGGAGTATACAAGAGATGCACCTATCTAGAAGGTGAGAACCATTGAGGAATGCATTGGTGATTTCTCAGTGGCTCATTCTTTTAGGAATGTGGAAGATGGGTCTGAGTGCACTTTTGGGGGTGTGGGCTCAATGTGGATAGTACTAGGAGAGTTCTACGGGATGAGTTAGTAGGTTTGTACAGCTGGCAGGATGTGCCTTGGTGTATCATTGGTGACTTTAATATCACTCGGTTTCTAAGTGAAAGATCAGGAGATAATCTCATTAGTTCTGCTATGGCTAGTTTTTCTGAGTTTATTTTCTATATGAAGCTCGTGGATATACCCTTGGCAAGGGGGTAGTTGGGTTTGGTCTCGATTGAACGGATTCTTGGCATCTCCTTCTTGGGAGGCTCATTTCCCTTCAATGTATTAGAAGGGATTATGAAAGGTCTGTTCGAATGACTTTTCTATCTTGTTGGATTGTGCTAGCGTTCATGAGGGTAGCAGATACTTCAAGTTTGAGACTACGTAGTTGAAAGCTGATGAATTTTTAGGGAAGATAAAATTGTTGTGGTCTTCTTATCATTTGGACAGCACTTGTTTATTTTGCAGTAAAACTCCTTCAGTCAATTTCCATGCTAACTAAAACGACAAATTGAAGCTTCAGGGATTAGCTCGCTTTTATCTAAGATTTTATTTACTGATATCAAAGCCGAAGACTAAGGCTGTTATTGTTTATTCTGTTTCAGGATTATTGAAAATGAATTATTTAAGCAAGACTGGAGGTCAAGGAAGAAGGTTCAAATATTTCAGTACGTTTTACTCAAGTGGGCATTTGCTCTTCTTATAGGCCTAGGTACCGGACTAGTTGGCTTCTTCAATAATATTGCAGTTGAGAACATATCTGGTTTCAAGTTGCTGCTGACCAGCGATCTAATGTCCAAGAACAAGTGAGACTACTCCTGCTTGAAACACTGCTATAAGTTATTTATATCCAGCTTTATCTGAAATTGAGCATCCTCATCTCATTTTCAAGAGATGTAATGCTCAATTTTTTTGTTTATCTGCTAATTGAGATGGGAGTCTAAGAAGAATGTATATTCTTGGATGAGACACAGACACGCGTAGATATTACATTCTGGTGGGACTGTTTGGGGTTGAATACTTCACACAATATCTGGAATTTTCTATTTGTAGATTGAGCCAAGTGAATGCTAACAGTTTGCCCTTTTCATTAAATAGTGAAGGCATATCTTGAGCTACACAGTTATGTTTTATCTTTCCTTATCCTTCTTTTTCAAATAATGTTATTGTCGTAAAAGGTTGAATACATGAGATTCATCTACATATAATATTGAATGTGTTACCGTTTTATAAGAATAACTATCATTTTCACAATATATCTAATTACATTGGTTTGCATGCTTGGTCTTGTATGCATGTGAGATCCTCATGCCATTTCTCTATAATGACAATGACACCATAATGGTTCCAGTGCAGATATTTCAAGGCTTTCGCAGCATATGCTGGTTGCAATGTAGTTTTAGCTGTTGCTGCGGCAGCTCTGTGTGCTTTCATTGCTCCAGCAGCAGCAGGGTCTGGTATTCCTGAGGTCAAAGCCTATCTCAATGGCATCGATGCTTATTCAATACTAGCTCCAAGCACTCTTTTCGTAAAGGTGAATAGAAGTTTGTGCCACCCCCCTCGCAAACACAGAAGGAATAAATTTTAAATTGATCATTTTTCCTAGTGGATAGATATAAAAGTGAGCTTCCCTTGAAAAGCTCAGATCACATGTTTGTGTCCTGAAATAGGTTTGAAAATCATCTCAATGCAACTAAGCCTTAGTCTCAATTAAATTGTGACTGCATATAAACCCTCATTACTTAATCAGGATTATCACAGATATTCTTCTGCCATTCTATCCTATCTAAGAAATCATCATCTATATTACCTCTCTAATATAAGCTTTTCACATATTTACCTGTGTTATTTTAGATCTCTTTTATTTCTTATTTTACTTGAGATAGTTTTGAATCGTGATACAAAATGATTTAAAATCATTTAAGCTAATTTCTTATTTTTGAAAGTAAAAAAATTCAGAAATGGTATGATACATTTGCAATTATGATATTGGTAGATTCTTGGCTCCATTCTTGGCGTTTCTGCTGGCTTCGTAGTTGGTAAAGAAGGGCCTATGGTACACACAGGTGCTTGCATTGCCAATTTACTTGGGCAAGGGGGTTCTCGCAAGTACCATTTGACTTGGACTTGGCTAAGATACTTCAAAAATGACCGGGACCGGCGAGACATGATTACTTGTGGTGCAGCAGCCGGAGTGGCTGCTGCCTTTCGTGCTCCAGTTGGTGGTGTTCTGTTTGCTCTCGAAGAGGCAGCTTCATGGTATCCCTCACTCTCTTTCACTCTCTCATGTCCACATTTGCCTTTTCCTTTTCTTTCCCGTGTTTTTTTGAATGATTCTTCCTTTAGCTTGGTATGTGTCAATACATGGCCAGGTATCTAGTGGTTGTTTTTTCCCTTTTGTGTTGAAAGGATAGGAACCTTTTGAATATAGTGTGTATGGATAGGAAGGGTCATGGCTAGAAAGTTTTGAGCTCCATTAGATCCTTGTTTACTAGAAGTACTTAAAATCTCAAATTGATTGAATGATTTTCTGTTGAGAAAGGAAATCACTTTTAATTTTTTTTCATTGAAATAGGTAGAAAGTGCCTATTCCAGTGGAAACCGATATAAAAACCTAATTGGGATACCTATACTTGGACCTGATCTTTTTATATCTTCAGGTCTAGACAATGTGGCCATGTGATTTAATCTGTAAACTAGTCAAATCATATATTGTTTATCCGGTTATGCAACAACGCTTCCCCCAGGTCAGGAATGTTATGTACATTCGTAACCTTATGCCCGGTGAAGAGATTCAACACCATAATAATTCCTCATTTATTGAATCATAAAACTAGTTTGGCATAGCAAAGTTTCATAAAATGAAGACAAAAACATCATAATGTAAGCATAAACTAGTCCCATGCAATAACACTTACTCAAAGGTCTGAATCTGGAAAATAAACCTACGCTTAACCCTCCTGCTTCGTGTCCATGCCATCATCAACTAGGACATTAAAACATAAAAACAAACAAAAAATAGTCAAAGACTTTGTAATAGCACATCATGCTGTAAATGTAATTTAATTTGACCTTAGGCTTGGCTTTGAAAACTTTCATGCATAATCATACATATACATAGCCTATGGATCATTCAAGTAACTTAGGCTGAATTTAAGAAGTGATCATGGAAATTCATATAACATGGACGAGTGAATGATTGATTCCATGCACCTAATATTCTTCATGCATGACTTGTTAATCTTGTCTTTTACTTGCACAACAGCTATCCTAACATATGTGCATTCATCCAATTGTCATTGACCACATAAATCAAAGCGTAACATACGGTGGACCACACTTAGATCTGTGTCTTGCACATCCACCCATAACATAAGGACAAGCATTACCGCTTACTTATCGTCCATGTCGCTTCTCTTATCTTTTTTTTTTTTTTCTTTTTTGATAAGTAAGAGATTTTATTGATCAAATAAGACTAGGCACAACCCATGTACACAAGAAGTATGCAAAAGAGACACTTAGTTACATTCTAGAAAGCTAAAAAGAAAGCAAGAACTATGAAGATTCCATCTTTAATACAATAGCTGTGAACCATTGAACTAAAGAAAATACAAAAAAAATCCATAATTCCCTCACAGTTCTCTCCTTATTGTTGAAGCACCTCTCATTGTGTTCCATCCATATACACCACAATAAGCACAAAGGAACCATCCTCCACATCGCAGCCAGTTGAGAATTGTGATGTTGCCGATTCCAACTTGCTAGAAGATCCCCCACACTCTTAGGCATGACTCAAGACAACCCAGCTTTACTAAAAATGCCTGCCCATAGCTCCCTTGTCACTGCACAATGCAGGAAAAAATGCTCAATCGATTCGCTGATGTTTTTGCACATGTAACACCACTCTATCACGATCATCCCACATTTCCTTATATTATCAGCCATCAAGGTCTTCCCTAAGGTTGCAGTCCAAGTAAAAAATGCAATCTTGGAGGGCACGGGAGCTCTCCAAATCCCCTTCCAAGGGAACAAAGTGGGTTGGTGTGCTGCCAACACTTTCTAGAAGGATTTGACAGAAAAATTTTGCTCCCTGACTGTTTCCACATCATTCTCTCTTCCGTTTCCTCCTATCTTTTTAGAATAAAGTACTTATAAAAAAATACTTATTAGAATAAAGCAAGCTGTAAAAATCTGCTATTTCTTCAACTTCCCAGTCCTAGGCATTTCTGGAAAAGATCATATTCAAATGCACATTACCATTGGCTTGGCACATCACATCGGAAACTGCGGCCTGCTTATTATCAGCCAACCTGAAAACACCTGAAAAAACAAAAAACAGTGCTCTCTCACCACACCAAACATCAAACCAAAAGCTGATTTTTGTACCCTCTCCCACCTCAAAATTAGCATGTTTTACAAATGCCTTCCACCTTTTTCTAATAAATCTCCAAAGGCTCACACCATATGTCCCCCTACCCTCTTTAGAACACCAACCCCCCAATCACATCCATACTTCCTAACAACAACCAATCTCCACAATGAATCTCCTTCCAATTAGAATCTCCACAACCACTTTCCTAATAGAGCTTTGTTAAAAAAGATCAAGTTACGCACCCTCAAGCCACCCAACTCCTTCAGACAACACACATTTTTTTGCCAACTCACTAAATAGAATTTATGTTCCTCACGCATGCTACCCCATAAGAATGCCCTAAACAATTTATTAATCCGATTGGCCACTCCCACCGATAAAGGAAATAATGAGAGAAAAGTATGTAGGAAGATTGGAAAGACTGCTTTTGATGAGAATGAGTCTCCCCCCTTTTGATAAGTAGAGCTGCTTCCAACCTGTCAGTCTTTTTTCTACTTCTCAACGACGCCATTCCAAATATTTTTTGCTTTGAAAGAGGATCCCAAAGGAAGTCCAAGGTATTTCATTGGAAGAGAAGCCACTTTGCATCCCAAAAAATCTGCTAGATGATGAATATTTTCCACCTCCCCTACTGGGACCAATTCCGACTTTCCGAAGTTCACCTTGAGCTCCAAAACAGCTTCAAAACACAAAAGAACAGCCCTTAAAGCTTGAAGTTGTTCGCTGTCCACATCACTGAAAATTAAGGTGTCATCCGCATACAACAAGTGGGAAATGAAAAGAGTACCAATATTTGTGTTACCCACTGAAAAACCAGCAATGTAAGCTCCCCTTATAGCTGCCTTCACCATACAACCTAGAGCCTCTATTACTACGACAAAGAGAAAAGGAGATAACGAGTCCCCTTGTCGCAACCCCCTTGAACTCTAAAAAAATCCACAAGGTTGTCCATTAACTAAAACTGAAAACCGAGCAGACGATATACAATATTGCAGCCAGCCACACCACCAATCTCCAAAGCCACACCTCCTCAACATTTAAGTTAAAGGGGCTTTAGGGTAAGCTTATGGAAGTCCATTTGGTTGGGTTGGGGGGATTTTGTTAATAATGTTAGATATAAAGTGGGCGATAGGATTAACATTTTTTCCTGGCATGATGTGCGGTGTGGCGATTCAGCTTTCAAATCTACTCATCCTAACTGCTTTAGGATAGCCAGAAATAAAGGGGCTGTTGTGGCCGATTCATTTCTGATTTTCAATAATCTGCTACAGTGGAATGGGGAGTTAAATAGGAATTTATAGGATTGGGAACTTAGTGAAGCTTTTGATTTCTATGCAAAATTATATGATATGAAGATGGATTATAATAGGGAGGACAAGCTGTTGTGGATGCATGATTCTAACTCTAGATTTTCTGTAAAATCCTATTACAAAGTGTTAAACTGCCATGGTGACACTGTTTTTTCTTGGAAATGAATCTGGAAATCAAAAGTCCCTAGTAAAGTAGTTTTTTTCTGTTGGCTAGTCTCTCTTGAGAAAATTTTAACCACTGATAATTTAAGGAAAAGAGGAATTTTTGTTATTGATTAGTGCTTCATGTGCAAAAAAGATGGTGAATCTGTTAATCATCTTTTCCTCAACTGTGCGGTGGTGACAGCCTTGTGGAATGAGATATTTAGTAGGGTTCACATTTGCTTGGGTTATGCCATTGCGTGTGATGGGATTTCTTGCAAGCTGGAATGGTTCTATGGGTAGTGGAGGCAGTGCAGATTTTTGGAGGATGGTCCCCTTGAGTTTTGGTGTTTATGGCCTGAGAGAAATAGGAGGTTTTTTGATGATCGTGAACATCCTTTGTGGGATTTTATGGATTTTTTCTTTAGTTCTCTCAGTTTTTGGGTGCAAAACCTTGTAAGGAATGGGAATTCTTGTAATGTTTTGCTTTAGTTTTATCTTTATTAAGCTTGTATCTAGGTATTTTCTCTTGTAGGTTTTCTGTGTACTTGCCTTTGCCTATTTAATTGAATAAAATTTTTGATTACCTATAAAAAAAAATTTGGTGAAATGTACTTTCTCTGTTATATCATATTGTTGCATTACTACTTGGTAGAACAATTTCCCATCCCAGACCATGTCATCCAATAGAATTGGGTGTATACACCCCACAGGCATCTACATTTGAACATTCACTAGTACGGTGTTAAGTTATGGCGAGTTTGCCTCATGCACACAAGGGTTTCCATGTATGCCAAAAATCTCAGTGTTTCATAACAACAAAAGAAAAGTTTTCTTTTTTAATATTAAGGAAGAAAAGACATTGCAACCAGAATGCTATTTTAATCCTTCTGTAGCAGGGGCAAAACTATGTCGTGCCTGTTGGGATCAAGTTTGGCCCCTAAGCCATTATCATTTTCATTTAATGTCCGCACTCAGCCCCCACCCCAGGCTCAAGTTTCCAGTCCTTGTTGCAACCCTGCTTGATTACAAGGCAGCCTGCTGAGGTGTAAAAATTAGCTTAATGTATTTTCAAGCTTCATTGGGTTTTTCATGGTTTGTTCTTTTGTTAATGCTATCCATTATGTTGTAATGTATGAAAGCCAATGTGTTCTTCTTTGGCCTTACTCAGGTGGCGGAGCGCTCTTCTCTGGAGGATTTTTTTCACGACAGCAGTAGTTGCCATGGTTCTGAGAGCTTTCATACAATACTGTACCACTGGAAAATGTGGGCTATTTGGCGAGGGAGGTCTTATAATGTATGATGTCAGTTCTGCCAAGACAACATATGGTGGCTCAGATATATTAGCAGTAATTTTCCTAGGAACTATTGGAGGTGTTCTTGGAAGCATATATAACTATTTTGTGGACAAGGTCCTTCGTACTTATAGCATCATCAACGAGTATGTTCTCCTTTTCAGTTATGTATGTTGGCTATTTTTTTACTCGTATAAGAAGTACAAATAGTTGTTAACATGAAACCGTAGTTTGTAAAATGAAATCACCACAAGCCATTTATACTTATCATAAATGTCCTTCATACTTGTTTTGATAAACCATGTAACCATGCCAATCCCACTGGTGTGGTCAAAGTTGATCACATGCTTTGACTTAAATCATATAATACTGGATACGGAATAATGAAAGTCAGTCAACCTGTTTTATCAGATGATTTTCTTCTCATACCAATTCTTACCACCCACTCATTCCCTTGATGCTGCAGAAGAGGTGCTGCTTTCAAGATCTTACTGGTTATCATCATCTCCTCCTTGACATCATGTTGTTCTTTTGGCTTGCCATGGTTTGCAAAGTGCATCGCTTGCCCCACCAACCTAACAGTGAGCTGTCCCACTGTTGGTGAATCTGGAAACTATAAAAGCTTCCAGTGCTCATCTGGATATTACAATGACCTTGCCTCCCTCTTTTTAAACACTAATGATGATGCTATCCGCAACCTAGTCAGCACTAGTACCACAAAAGAATTTCATATTTCCAGTCTTTTCATCTTCTTCGGTGCTGTATACTGCCTGGGAATTCTCACTTATGGCATTGCTATTCCCTCGGGTCTCTTTATCCCTGTCATACTAGCCGGAGCTTGCTATGGACGTCTTGTTGGGAGATTGTTTGAATCAATGTCTACACTTGACACAGGTCTCTTTGCCCTTCTAGGAGCTGCCTCCTTTCTTGGTGGCACCATGAGAATGACTGTTTCCCTGTGTGTTATATTGCTTGAGCTCACCAATGACTTACAATTGCTTCCTCTCGTGATGTTGGTTCTCCTAATCTCTAAAACCGTGGCTGATAACTTCAACAAGGGTGTCTATGACCAAATACTGAAAATAAAGGGACTGCCTTACATGGAAGCCCATGCAGAACCTTACATGAGGCATTTGGTTGCACGTGATGTTATTACTGGCCCATTGGTCACCTTTTCTGGCATTGAGAAGGTAGGAAATATATTGCATGCTTTGAAAACAACAGGGCATAATGGGTTTCCTGTTATTGATGAACCACCTTTCTCGGGGGCACCCGAATTGTGTGGAGTTGTTTTGAGGTCTCATTTGCTAGTTTTGCTGAAAGGAAAGAATTTTTCGAGGGGTAGGGTGGTTACTGGAGATGATATCTTGCAAAGATTTGCTGCATTTGATTTTGCCAAGGCAGGGTCCGGGAAGGGAATCAAACTAGAGGATCTAGATATTGAAGAGGAAGAGATGGAGATGTATGTTGATCTTCATCCTATTACCAATTCATCCCCATACACTGTGGTTGAGACAATGTCACTAGCCAAAGCTGCGATTCTCTTTCGGCAACTTGGTCTCAGGCACATGTGCGTAGTCCCAAAGAGCCAAGGGGTAAGCTCTCTCTCTCTCTCTCTCTCTATTGTGTCATAGATGAAGATATATTCAGCGCATCTCCAAGTTATATGACACTTTATTCTTTGAGAAATCGCTGCATTTTATTTCTCTAGAAATAGGAGGGGATTATTTGCAATCTATTTGTTTTATTCTCCTTTTAGAACTAAGAGGACAACTTTGTCCCCTGCCATACCCTTTTGTTCGGCCCGTTTGATTTCGTAAGTTGCACGATAGCTCCAGTTACCCTTGAAAATACTGCAATGAATTTGTGAGCAAAATTTTTACGTGACTTTGTTGACACATTGCAGAGGCCTCCAATTGTTGGAATTCTGACTCGGCATGACTTCATGCCAGAGCACATTTTGGGACTCAATCCTCATGTGATGCCTGATAAGTAGATCAGCTGAATATTGATTAAGGGGTGATCTCTTATATTATAGTGTTCCGTTCTATGGTTGTGGGTGATCAAGTTGGTGTTTGGAGTTGGACTCATGGAATTGAGATTTTTACTTTTAACAATAATTGAAAGCAGGAGTCATACAGATATCGCTGGCAAATTTGAGTCCTCCCCAATCAACGAGAACAATGTATATGACCACATTATAGAGACCATTCTATATGCTGTTTGTGGATAAATACACGTAGAGCAGCACGAGAAACAGATCGGTCATAAGTGGTGCCCCTTGTGAAAAACAACAAGAAATGATATAATTCACATGCAACATCTAGACATCCGAAAATCTTGGGAGTTACTTGTGCCTAAACTCTTTTTAGAGATTGTGGAATCAGTGTTCCTGTGCATTGTACTCAAATATATTTCCTTTTGTTAATTAAAATGTTCCTTCGTATCTGAATTCTTCCAAATAATCGCTCTCCTGGCCTGCGAGAGTAAAAGTGATTTTTTCGTTGTTTTTGCAAAGACCCAAACCAAGTTTAAAAAACGGATTTGTGATGTGTCGCATTCCCATTTGCTTCAGAACTCCCCCCCCCCCCAACCTATATATATATATATATATGAATCATACGTGTCGACCTTGGATGTTCAGTGGTTAATTGATTGCAGAGGTTCTGTAACTAATCTTTTTAAAATTATTATTGTATTTGGAGATTGTCAGGTCATGGCGGTCTCTTGATGGCATAAGTACGGGTTCATCCTACATTTCTGTATGGAATGGAGAACACGATATCCTTACCTCTGAGGGCACTTAGGTGGGAAAGTGTTATGTTAATCTCCACTTGTGAGTAATTCGGGTCTTCTTTTTGAGAAATCTAATTTCCTAGTTGAAAATCTTGTTAATAATTGTATTTCGCACACTTCCCGCCATTTATACTGAAGGGAGTGAAGGGATTTGTCGAGGGCTTTGAGGTCTTGCAATTTCTCACTCGTCCCTTGTTTGTAGACTGTAGTTGTTAGACCGAGTGCTTCGAAGTCCAGAGAGGGCTGCTTTGTCGAAAGCTACCGTCTCAAATTGAGTTGATGGTAGCCATCTTGTCACCAAAATGCAGTGTTGCTTTCTCACGGTGATTCATATTAAGGAAGATTCTACGAGTTTTTTTTTTTTTTTTTTTGAGGAAAACATCAATGTCATTAAACATAAAAGCATTACAAATTGTTCTTATCAAGCCAATTAGCTTGAAAAACGGACATTGGGACATGATCCCACCACATTTTAGTATTTACAACATATCAAGCATTGTCTAGCCAATCTTTGTGAATCTTCATTTCCCAATATGTGAACGTGTACCACTTTACACTCTTAGAAACAGCTCAACAATCTCTGTATTTCTTGCAGCAAATGTCCAAGAGGTGTTAAATTTTCACCAGATGATTGAAGCTCATTAACCAACAATACACAATCAGTTCCCAATATCAGCTTCAGGACTCCCCGTTGAACATAAAACTGCAGCCCTCTTAACATTGCTAAAGCTTCAACATTTTCTGGGTTTGTCATATCATTTCTATCTTACTGCATGCAATAATAACAGCCCCTGTTTCATCTCCTAGGACCACCCCCACGCCAGCTTTCCTTTGATCAAAAAACATGGCACCATCTGCACTCAATTTCAAGTAACCAGATGGAGGTGGTTTCCAACAGTGCACTTGCTTGGCCTCTTCACACTCAGAAACCTAGACCTCTTTACGGCTTTCTGCAATGACAAAGCATATTCAATCACATATTTGGATCATGAGAAGCGTTTCCATAAATAAATTTATTCCTCCTGAACCATAGTCCCTATGCTATTGAAAAGAAAGTGGAGTGATCATCCTGAGATCCAGCTTCCTTCACAACATTTGCTAAATCCCAAATGGACAAATTCTGCTCAGCTTGTTGTAACACTGGGAGATAAGTATAAAGATTCCAATACGGCCAAATCTCTTTACAATAGAACGTAGCATGTGCAGTCTCCTCTATTTGCTTTTGACAAAAATGCATTTATCCTCCACATCTACATTTTTCTTTTTCTGATTATGAAATGTTGGAAGGTTGTCCCTACCGGCCCTCCATGCAAAAATCTTTATTTTGTTTTGGAGTTTCATCTGCCATAACGTTTTCCAAAAGGACCTCTTTCTATTCTGGATCGAGCTTTCCCCCAGTTGCTGCTTTGATGAATTATGAAGAAGTTTATAAGCATTCTGAACAGTGTAGAGTCCATTCTTTTCCTGATTCCAACACCATTTACCATTTTAGTTGGGACAGATTATGAGCTTTAAAATCTCTGCTGCTACATTTTAATTGAATAGAGCTCTTAGTTTATCCACATTCCACCACTGATAATTATCATCAATCAGAGAAGAAACAGTTGTATCCCATTCTTCCACGTTAGTCTGCTCAATAAGCTCCTTAGCAGTGAAGCCCGGTATCCAAGGATCTTTGAACACCTTAATTGATTTCTCATTGCCAATTCTCCATGTACAGCCCTGTTTTAGAACTTTTATGACTTCCCAGATTCCTCTCCAAGCATAGAAAGGATTATAACCCACTTTAGCATCAAACAGACTTGCATTAGGAAAATACTTGGCCTTATACACTTTATGGAGTAAAGATTCCTCATTCTACAGAATTCTCCATCCTTATTTAGCTAAGAGGGCCAATTTGAAAACCTATCAAATTTTAGAAACAATCCCCCTTTATTATTTTTCCCAACTCTCATTATTTATCCCAACTGACCCAATATATATTATTTTTCCCCTTATCTCCTCCCCCACCAAAATTGAGCCATCATCCTTTCTAACTTAGTACACAAGGAACTAGGTAACTTAAATAACTCATAGCATATGTTAGAACAGATAGTGCTATTACTTTAATGAGCACTTCCCTACTGCCTTAAGATAAAAGATTACCCTTTCAAGCTTGAACCTTCTGCTACATTTTTTTTTAATCGTTGAGAAATCTCGATTCTTAGACCTACCAACAATAGGAGGCAAACTAAGTATTTCTTTTCCTTACTTTTTAAGTCAATGATATTATTAAAGTGAGAGCACAATCTATTGGCTCGATTCCAAGATATGTTTAGGGTCCATAACATACTGTGCAAACCTCAAAATCAAAGCAAAGAGCCTAATAGCTGATGTCCCCTCATAGGCGATATTCAGTTGATTCTACATATTTTGGGCAGTTCTCAAACTCCCCAATAAGATCATTGTGCATGTTGCTATGCATAGTAAAACACACACACCGATCTTTCTTTGTCCAAGCCTCTTAGGCTTCCATATAACGATGATGTTGGCAAGTATTCCCTTCTTTGGCTTGTATCATAACGTAAGACAGATTTTCAAGGACCTCTTATTCGTTAAGCAGATATTGGATTTTTCTATTCCACATGTCATAGTTGGTCTCATCCAGTTTCTCTCATTTAGTAAGGTTAACAACTACGTTCTTAGTGGTCATTATCACTACATTTATTGTGCGAGATTAACATTAGCACATATTTAATTTTATTCCAAAATCTAACTAGACCATGGAACTTCTTCTTATATGGTGAGACCGAAAATTTTGCAAAAAGCTAGTAATCATCTCTTACTACATAAGTCCAAATACCATATCTAATTAGTTTTGAATAAAACTTGTGGAGGATTTTTTTTTTTATATATATATAATCCTCAAAACTCATGCACATATAACTCTTTCATCAAATATGAAAAATCAACAATTATTGCGCTAGACAAATAACGAATAGGCTCCACCCAAAGCCTCATTGGTAATTTGGTGCATCATATTAAGGTGACTTTAAAGTATATCAATAAACGTGAAATACATCCCTTTACATGGTTTCAATAATAAAAATACATTCACAATATTACATTTCCAAAGCAAATCATACTACAAATCTTCAAGGAAAATAATTAATAAATAGGGATGCCACGTCATCGATAACTTATAAGTTACACCTTACCCATTGATATAAAAACACATACATACATTATACATGAGGCAAACAAATTACCAATGCCAACTCTATCAATTTTTATATATAAAAAAAAAAGTAATTCAATCATAGAGGTATGCATGATGGTTCAATGGATAGAGAATTCACATTCTTAACTAATGAGAGGGTTTAATAGGTCATCAAATCTAGGACACATTCAATATCGACATGCACTTAATAATAATTCATTAGATACATTCACAACTAATCTATATAAATATCACATAATACAAAAAATTAGACTTGAGGAAGTATGACAAAAAGTCCCAATTTTTTTAAAAAAATAATAATTAAAAAAAATACTTTGTGACTCTATTTTACCAAAAATATATATATAAATATACTTTAGACAACAACACGTGCCGAAAGTGTCAAAATAGCATCAAAATCCTCAGCACACACCCCCATGCACCACCTAAGCATGTGGGCTTCCTTTTTGCTCTAGAGGCTATTTTTGCCTCTGTTTCACTTGCCGTGACAAAGAGTGTACATCACTTCATTTGCTCACGGTAATTCCAGACTTCTAAACACTAAGTTTAGTGATCTTAATATGTATGTGTATCGGTAAAGTGATTAAAATGTGATTAAAATAGGAGTCAAGTGGAATGATGGACTACACTCTCTCTTACCAAGAGTGGAATTAGGCAAACAACAGTCTTCTTCCTCAAGCCAAATTTCTGGGTTTTTTTTTTTTCCAATTTCGAGTACAACAATTCAATCGATCATAACTTACTTATACGAAGTCAAAATTAAGCATATGATATATCAAATTAAAGCTAATGAACTCAGCTTTCCAACCATATGAAAATGAGTAGCAAAAAATAAGATTTGGTTGGTTAAAATATGACTCAAAGTCACGGTCTCAATATGAACTTCTAAAACTAGGGTTTCGGATTTCTTCTTCCATATGCAACGAAACTTCACCAAATTTAATGGAGAGATCATTTTCATGTAAATAATTCAATCTTAAACATGTCATACCATAGCTTCTGATAAAAAATCCGAAACACAAACAATCATGACATATTATCAATTACATGCTTTTGAACTCATTCCAAAGCATCAAAAACATGTAATCATATTTATATAGGTGAAAACAAGTAGCATAGTCTTTGATACCAATGTTAAATAATGTTAAATCGAACCGCTGCAGTATTTTCCAGACAATTGTTGTAGATGTTCGCTCAGTGGCGTGGGGTCATCAACATAGGAAAAATAATGCTAATGCTGATAAAACTGATGAGAGCACGACCAGAAGAGAGGAAGAGAAAAGGGTTGCCACTTGAATATTACTGTAAAAGCTTGTATTATCCTGGTAGGTAAATGTTCTTTCATTACTCTTCCCTCTGAATTTATTGGTCTTGGGTCAGGCTTTTGCCACTCTAAAGAAGCGCAGAAGGACAAGGAGACTTTTAAACTAAATTCATCTGAGACTGGTTTCGTGTCAGGGGAACTGAGTACTTTGTTCATGATTATATCTATGTCAGCCCCCATGACTTTGTGGTGGAAAGTCTGGAGCATCTAACTTTCAGGAGTGGAAGGAATGTGGGTTTGAAACCTTATGTTGTGTGCCAAGTGTTGGAGATTCTTGTCACAAATGAAACTAAAAGAGTTGAACACAGGTTAAAGTTAGAAGACATTTCAAACCAGAAGACATTTCAGTCGAGAAGGCATACTGCTCTGACATTCAGAAAGTAGGAGCTCCTTTAAGAAACTCATGTTATTCGAAGTGTATGGCATAGCTCTTTGGGCTTTCTTTTTGTAGATACTTTGATTTTCTTGGTGAAAATGTTCTGCGAATGCAACTGCATTTCCATCCTTGATTTCTTGTATAACCTTTGTTTGAAGGCTTTTTCATGGTTCAAATTGTCAGGTCTACTTCAAGGAAGAAACAGTACATGTTAATATGGTTGTTCAAGATATAGAAAATAAATGTGAAATCAGAAAGAAGAATGATGTTCCGGCATGAAATGTAATGTTCCCACTATCTTCCAACACATTTTCATGATCTGTAATATATGCATGATCCTTCTAAAGGTTCCCTCAAGCAGGTTCCTAATTATCTTCGGAACATCATGTATTGTATCTTATTTTCAAGTTTGATCAACCCATGGAAACAACGTTAAACCGTTTTTGGATTTCAAAACTAAACTTCTGCAATTACAGACCATTGACTGGAAGTACAAAAATATTTAATTTATTGAAGTATAATTTTTCTTTCTTTCTTGGGGACGTTAAACCATTTTAGCTACCAGTATCCAGTTCGCTGGTTAAAAAAACACAAGCACGGGCAGATGGAAAACTCAAGGAAGCTATGGACGAGCTCGACATGGTATCTCAGTGGGGTTTCATTGTCTTTTGGATTAGCGAATGCACGCAGCTTCTGTCCCAAAGGATGGACATCAAAGCTTGTGGATAATTCTGCCTAATTCGATGGCTTTTCCCTTGAAACAAGTATCGTCTAATTTCAGTGTTTGTCCACACTAGAAATCCATTCCCACTTCCCATTCCCACTTCCTAATGTTGCCCGTACAATCGAGTGGCTTTTTATCTGAAACGAGGGGCGACAAAGCATTATTTTACCGACTTCAATTATCAGGATTATTATTATTATTATTGTTATCGTTATTGTTGTTGTTGTTATTACTTTGTGTTACAAGAATTTTGAGAAGAACAAGCCCACTTCCATGTTAAATAAATATGCACTTCTTAGTATCCGTCGTAGCCAAATGGCATTCCTCTGATAAAACCCTACTAAAGAAAAGAAATGGTTGGTTATGGTTAAACAGAAGCCTGGTACAAGTTACCAAAACAATTAAGGCATCATATTCTTTACAAAAATGCGCAGGTAAATATTAAATACCTTGTTGCAATATGAAAACAAGAAATATAAGTCATTGTTAAATGACTAGATCTACTTGAGACTTGAATTTGGCATTAAATTGCAATTTGCAAGCGTTTGGTACATGTGATTTACATGGCTGACACACGAGGAGGGCCCCTGCCAGTGCCACTATGTCCAAGGAAGGTGTAACATAGCTCAAGGGAATGCTTCTCGAGAGGTTTGGTCCACTGTACTAATTCCTGCGCCTGACTCTTGGCGCCAAGTAAAAGACTGACCCCATTTTATAACAGCATGGACTGATGAATATGTCTTATAAGAACGGACTGTTGAAATGTTTAACAGCATGGACTAAAGCACTTCTCTTTTAACATAAACAAGTGGAAAGAAAGGAGAGGCAGTTGCAAACCCCAAAACTTGAAAAAACAAAAAAACCAAAACCAAAACAAAACACGCCTGAACCTATTGATCCCAACTAACTGCATTCAAGGATACACTATTAAGTCAGAACCATCAATCCAATGATTCTGCATCCATCAACTATAACTTGGCCATTTCCAAATGGCTGGAGATCATAATAAGGTTGAGGGTTCTACAAACTACAAAGTAGACTTGTAAATGGGACTCTTGTACTAAAAAAAATGCATAATTTAGATTAGTAATACAAACCTAGTTAATAACACACAAATAGCTTCCTATCACTAATAAATATACACGGGTCTGTTATAAACAGGTTATTAACAGCTGAGCTTCTTCTCAGGAGGAAAGTGCTTACATGAATAAACTACATTGCACTGAAAGATTCACGTGCACAACTCCACATTTGGCAGAGTTGGTTACTTCACCAATCACCGCTGACGGAACTTAGTCCGAACTGTTATCACCCCAGGCCTCAACTCATCAAAATGATATCTGCAAGAAAACATTACTGATCATTTACTTCTAAAAAAGGAAATAAAAGAGAATAAAGAAACTCAACCACACCATTTCAAAGTAATTAAATCCTCTGGGATCTAAATAGTTTGAACCTGTTTTCAACCTGTTTTCGTCAAGGTAGCTTCTCACGGCCGTTGGAATTGTGGCATCTCCTTTGCTATGATTTCCTATACCTGCAGGAGTAATTAGTGTCAGACCTGCACCGTAATCCATTCTGGAGTACACATTTCAAACTTCCCCTAAGTCTGAACAAGACGTGAAGCATTTGAATCTTCATTTTGTTGGGCAGTGGTTCAACATTACAGGCCTTATCAATCACAATACACTTGATCTTCATCAAATTCAATGCAGGTACTTAAAAGTTTCTAGTATCGTAGTTCATCAAATTTAATGCAGGCACTAAGTAATGTTTAGTTGGTATTGGAATTAAGCAAAATGAAAACAGAGAAAATTGAGAAGAAACTTCAATCCACAAACTGTTGGATTGATTCTGAGTTTTGTTGTCTATTAAACTTCTGTGAAATTATATAGTCAGTTGGTTACAAACAAAACATTAATGAAAGTATAGATCCTGATACAATATAATTAAACATAACAGACAAAATATAGCAGAGTATTAAATAACAGAACATGCAATGCAGTAAATGTGAAAACAACATCAACTTTAATAGTTGGACACCCAGCTTTCAAAAAGAATAAAAATGCGCAGGTAACGAAACGAAGATAGCTAAATAGCTCTTTTTATGTAACTAGGTACGTGCTGTTTGTATACCTCCTGATAGTAATGCCACCCTTTTGACCGTTTTGAAGTGTTTCAATCCCAATAATGAACCCGTAAATTTAAACAATGCACAGATCTGGACACACATGCATGTGCACGAAATCAAAATATCAAATGGCAACTTTACATACAGCATAGATAGATGTATTAGAATATGTTTACAGTGCGTTTTATAAAGCTACCTACCTGTTATGACTTGTAATGATGCTGGCCTCTGCCTTGATAACACCTGCGGTGTGTCTAAATCTTGTGTGTCCAGGCAGCTAAATGACTCAAGTGATGAGGAACATATCATTCCACTCTTCATATCGATCCTGTTTGGAGATACTGAATGATTTGGCTGCGCTTGGATTTCAATTTGCTGAAGACGCTCTTGCAACGCTCGAATGGCTTCTGATGCATGAAGACCGTGCAGGTCCAATTTCCATATATTTTTCTTGCTATTCCTGATGCTAAAAATTTCCTTGGCTGCCTTAGCATTGAGCCTTTCAGCAGCCAACCATTCTTCATGAGCCTTCATAGAGTGCTGTTGGGCCAAAAGATGATCACCTCTTAGAAAGGCATTTGTGCTTGCCCTCGAGTGCTGGGATGCTGATCTGTTCGTTGGAAACAAGGAAACTCAATGTCTATTATTAAAGACCATAATGTATTCATGAAATCCAACATATCAGTCAGTGCCTTTTTACTTTCATTGATAAGTAATACGCAGAGGCAATAACAACCGAGGGTACAACATCAATATTATCGCATTCTAAAATGCATTTTAGACTGAATAAAATTGCCTTCAGATGTAGGCAAAGATTGATGATTTTG
Source organism: Platycarya longipes (assembly GCA_036559045.1). Lineage (NCBI taxonomy): Eukaryota > Viridiplantae > Streptophyta > Magnoliopsida > Fagales > Juglandaceae > Platycarya > Platycarya longipes. The sequence continues at coordinate 45,360,941 of CM071803.1, read as the reverse complement.
TCTGACTCAATGTAATAGAAGATTGCAAACCATAATACATCGTAACAAACTAAGTTGCATTCATCAATAATTCTTCTTTTTAATCTACCTAGACTGAATAGCTACGTTCGATCGACTAGAGGTGTAGTTTATAGCACTAATCAAAGGAATCACAATCAGGATAAATTGATTCCTACTAAGTTAAAACAGACCGATCCCGCAATCATTGTCAATCGAAGCAAAAATTAATTAAAATAATACGAGAAGCATTTGTTTTTCAACAAAATCCATCACAAGCAATATCAACAGGGATTTTGTGACATAATTTTTTTTTAAAGGCTATATGTGATATTAAAAAAAAAAAAAAAGGGTCATCCTTATGATCATGCTGATGCGCTGCAAACACATGCCATCACAATCACATATACCTTATCATCTTTAATGCATCTTTTCTGTGGGTCAAGTAGATGTCGTCTTCTTCCCACTCGGGTTCAACAGGTACAGACTTCAGACGCTCCAAAATCAGTTTAGTGTCATCAGATAGCTTTTCAAAAGTAAAGTTTTGATCTTCCGATTCGTGGCTGTTGTACTGAAGAGAGTCCTCAAGCGTAGAGCTCCGGTATGCGAGGCTCGTGGTGTTTCCCAAAGAATCATTTGGATCTCTCTTCGCGCCACATAATTCGTTAGAGGGATAATTTGTTTCCACAAGTACGGTTGGCTCATCCTCATGGGTGTCATTAATGGGAAACATTGCTTTCAAAAAAGTGGAGGCACTATCCACGTTATCATCCGCAGCTGCCAAGACATCCTCAACCAAACTAGTGTCAGCCCACCGGTGGAGCTCTTTGAGCTTCTGGACGGCTAAAACACGGTCATCTTGCTGGACGAAATTATTGCTAGAATCACTGACAGTTGTAGCCGTTTTTTTGCGGTTCCCATTATCTAGAGAAGGAATGAGTAGTGACGAGAATGGCATAATATTTGTCGGATCAGGAGGGGTACGAGAGCTTCGTTTGGGTGGGAATGGATCCTCCTCCGAAATATGAGGCTCAAGTCCTTGTTTTTGTCGGTGCCTGAGGTCAAAGGCGGCCCAACCGGGGGATTTACTTTTTCCCCACGACATCTTAGCAACACCAATACCTGGCAAACAAATGGAAATTCCCTTCTTCAATTACATCTTAGAATCCGAAGAACAGAACGAATCTCTCGGGAGACAAAAATAAAAACAAGAATAATAAAAACGAAAGGGTGCCGTGGCATAAATGATTACGGTAACAATTACCGTTTTGATCTTATTCTTTCTGGTCTTTTTCGGCGGACGTTATTCGGGAAGATAAGCGCCGGAATGGTTGTAACCAAGGCTTCTTGTTTTGCTGCTCGTCCAGATCTTCCCAAATTGCATACTCCCACAAACTGATTCCGTATCTTTTATGCATATAATGTCTATTTTAAAAGACTAGGCTCGGTTTGAATCCTAAAATGCATTTAACTCCTTTTGTCTAATCTAATAATAATAACTACTTTTACCTGATCGTTATAAATTTTTTAAAATTTTTTATATAAAATATAATAAATAATTTATTTTTTAAATATTAAAATAACAATAATATAAAAAAAAAATTATCCAAATCTTACCCAAAACAAAAATGAGAAAAATTTATCTAAAAACAAAGGAAAAAGCTTAGGAATCCCATGGAGCTTCTCGCTCTATTTTCTTATTTTTTATTTTTTTAAAATTTATGATTGTTAAAAACTCTGATAAACCTGCAAGGAAATCATGTTAACAATGGAAGATGAATAGAGGTAGAAGGTGAATCACAACTTGGGAATTTGAGATCCCAATTCTTTCAAAATGGCCAAATTCACTTTACTGTCCATAGATGCCTTTCCCAACAAACCTGTGTGAGAGATAATAGCATATTCGAACAATTATAGAAAACCTCCTTACAAATAACATATTGCCTTAGCTACAAAACTACACATTTTCCTTTTAATACAAGCTTATTAAAACACAATCGTTTAATACAAGGGGATGAAAACGCGCCGTTGCAAACATGCAAAATGATGTCGTCCACTTCCTGCCTCTAAAAGATGTCATTTTCTATCCACTGAATACTTAACTCGTGTAGAACACTCTAGATGTCTCAAAGCACTTCTATCTCTCGAAGTATTCTCCATTTCCAAACTCCTACCTTTATTATTCAAACCCTAGCCATGGAGGTTTCTAACAACCCCTATTCCTTACAAAACCTTGCATACAAGGTGTGGGTATAGGGCTTACAACTTCTAAAGGTTTTTCCAGCTATTCTCATTTTCGAAAACACCCATCCAGCACACGAGAACCTCAGTTGTGGCCCTCGATCCTTATCTTCACATACGGCAATCTAAAATAGCCACCGGTTCAGGTAAAACCTCTCCTTCCACCTTAGTAGGTGGTAGATGTAGTAAAACCTGCACCTTTATTCCGAGTTTCTTCTTTAGACACAAAACTTGAAACATGGGGTGGATCCGTGATGTCTCGGGTAGCTCAAGACGATAGGCCACTGATCCCAACCTTTGAATCACCCTGAATGGCCCAAAAAATCGAGGTGCGAGCTTTATGTTCCTCTTCAAGGCTAATGTTTTCTGACTATAAGGTTGGAGTCGCAAATAGACCCAGTCATCCACCTCAAATTCCCTCTTTGTCCTCTGTTTATCTGCGTAGACTTTCATACGATTTCTTGCTACTGTTAAATTACTCTTGAGAACTGTCAACATTTGGGCTCTGTTTCTTAGTTGATTATCAATAGCTACAATGTTTGAAGTGTCTGGTATGTAATCAAGGAGCCTCGGGGTTGGATAGCCATAGAGGGCTTTAAAAGGTGTATTTTTAGGGCCCCTTGATAGGTACTATTATACCACCATTCCGCTAGAGAAAGCCACTGACTCCAACCTTTAGGTTTCTGACTCACATAGCACCTCAAATAATCTTCAAAAATCTTATTAAGGGCCTTAGTTTGCCCGTCACTCTACATGTGATAAGCTTAATTATAATTAAGTGTAGTATCCTGTAATTCAAATAATTCCTTCCAAAACGAACTTAGGAATAGGAGATCCCGATCTGAGACAATGGACTTTGGGAACCTGTGCAACTTAAACACAGAGTCTAAGAACACCTTAACTACATCCTGAGCAGAGTAGGGGTGAGAAATGGGCATGAAATGCCTATATTTAGTAAATCGAACAATAACCACAAACACCATTGAATAGCCTTGCAACCTTAGTAGCCCCTTGATAAAATCCATGGATATATCCATCCAAGTTTGTTCTGGTGTTGGGAGGGCTTGTAGCAAGCCTGTAGGAGGCAAAGTCCCATACTTAGTAACTTGGCACACATCACATTCCCGTACTCAAGCCTTAATGTCTTTCTTCATCCCTGCCCAGTGGAAGTCTCTTTTGACCCTCTTGTAGGATCTCAAATATCCTAAGTGCCTTGTTGTGGGGTCGATGTGGATGTAGTGTAGCACCTTGAGCTTGAAATCAGAGTCAGGAACCACCATGATCCTTCCCTTTTTAAGTATTAACCCTTCCTGCACAAGTATTAACCCTTGTTGCACAGTTAGCCCTTTAGGCACTTCTTGGCTGTTTTCTAGCTTCTCTAGGAGTTCAGAGTACTCCTTGGACTGTTTGTAATTGTTTTTGAGTTCACTCACCCAATCTGAAGAAGGGCAAGTAATCTGAGCAAAAACTCTCACATTCTCCTTTGCTTCAGGCTCCCTTCTAAATAGAGCATCTGCTGCTTTATTTTCCTTTTCCCTTTTATACTCCAACTTAAATTCATAATCCATTAATTTACTAAACCACTTGTGTTGGGCCTCCGTGCCCACTCTTTGTTCTAGCAAATATTTTAGAGCTTGCTGATCGGTCCTTATAACAAAGGACTATCCTAGGAGGTAAGATGCCATTTTTGTACTGCTGTCACCATAGCTAGGAGTTCTTTCTCATATGTCGATAAGAGTAAAGCTCTTCCTTTCAAAAGCTTGCTCTGGAAGGCAAGTTGTCCTGATTGCATTAGGACTACCCTTATGCCTTGCCTACTTGCATCACACTCTAGCACAAAGGGTTTAGTAAAATCTGGAATTTTAAGTACTAGTGGGGCTGTGACGGCTTGTTTAAGCTTTTGAGAAGCCTGTTATGCTACTGTTGTCCACTTAGATGCATTTTTCTTCAAAAGCTCAGTGAGTGGAGAGGCAATCAACCCATAGTTTTTTATGAATGTTTTGTAGTAGCTTATAAGATCTAAGAAACTCCTCAATGCCTTAATAGTTTTGGGTGTAGGCCACTCTAGCATAGCGCTGATTTTTGCTGGATCAACCTTAACTCCCACGTCTAAAAGTATATAGCCCAAATACTCTACTTCATGAACTCCAAACCGACACTTTGAGAGTTTATCGAATAACTTGTGTTGTTGCAGTAGTTATAAGACTTGTTTTAGGTGCCCCAAATGCTCTTTACAGCCTTTACTATAGATTAGAATGTCATTAAAAAATACCAGAACAAATCTGCATAAATAGGGCTTGAACATGTCGTTCATTAACCCTTGAAATGTAGACGGTGCATTGGTGAGGTCGAATGGCATTACTAAAAATTCATAATGGCCATCGTGGGTTTGTGACACTGTTTTTTCAATGTCTTTAGCTACCACCCTTATTTGATGATAACCAGACCTCAAATCTAACTTGGAAAAGATCTTAGCACCCCCAAGTTCATCCAACATCTCATCTATCACGGGGATGGGGAATTTATCTTTCACCGTCTCTTGATTAAAAGCCCTATGATCCACACAAAGTCTCCCATTCGCCTTGCGGATAAACAGTACGGGTGATGAGAAAGGTCAGGAACTAAGATGTATTATCCCATTTTTCAACAAATCTATCAATATTTTCTTGATTTCTGATTTTTAGTAATATGGGTAACGATAAGGCCTCGTGGATATGGGTCGGATTCCCTCTTTCAGTGTGATTCTATGTTCAAAAGATCATTTTGGTGGCAGCCCTTGAGGTTCCTCAAAAACCTTCCTGAAGGATGACAACAAACCTTCAATCTCTGGGTGTATTTCAACCTTACTTTCTCGAGCAGCAATAGATTCAATTTGTAGCAACAACCCCTTATTTCTCGAGAAAGCATCCATCATTCCCTTCCCATTGGACTGAAAACTTATGGCTTGAGGATGTAGCCCCACAATGCATATTTCCTTCTCATAAATCATAAATCTCATCAATAACTTCTTGAAATTCCACATAATGTCATCGAAGGTTTTTAACCAATCAACACCAAGCATAACATCACAACCACCCAACTCAACAACATAAAAGAAGTGTTGAATAGGTTACCTTGCACCTTGACTGAGATGGTTTCACAGTAGCCTATGCTTGTGAGGGATTGTCCATTTACTACTCTCACGGTCAACTGGGTAGAGTGGTCTAACTTCAACTTCATTTTCCTCGCAACAGCTGCGTTTAGGAAACTGTGAGTGCTCCCAAAGTCCATGACGATGACCACATCCTCAACCAAAATCTGGCCCATCACTCGCATGGTTGTTGGACTAGGTATCCCATATATGGCATTCAAACTTATTTCAGGTTCCACACAATTTGTTTCAACATTAGTTCCATCTCCAAGCTGTTGTACAGCCTCTATAGGGTTCTCAATTGCTTCATTTTCCTCATCCTCACAGCTTTGAACCAAAAAAAGTTTTGGTTTACAAGTGTGGTGGGGATTACACTTCTTATCGCAATGGTAATAAAGGCCCTTGTGCCATTTATCATCCATATTAGTAAACCACACTTTTTTATGAGGGCTTGATGTTTTACCCCACCTATTGGAACTTTCTTGATGCCAAGAATTTATAGGTGATGAGAGTGGGGGGTACTCCTTTCTCCCACCATTTTAACAACTTTCTTAGAGTTAACTAAGAATTCTTCCTGAATTTTGGTCAACCCATAAGCCGCATTGAGACTCACAGGATTAAACATACGTATTGGCAGCCTGATATCATCTTTGAGGCCACTAATAAACATGCTTAACTTGTGATAGTCAGGGAGATTTAACAACCTATTAGAAATTATCTCAAATTGAGTTTTATAGGCAGTTATCGAAGAGGTTTGCTTGAGGCGATTCAAAGCCTCCATGGGGTCATCATACGTTGTTGGTCCAAACCAGAATTGGAGGGCGTCCTTAAAAGCATCCCAAGAGGGAAAAGGGCCATTGTTTGTAGCGTCTTGGTACCAAGTGAAGGCATCCCCTTGCATGTGATACGATGCCATCAGTAGGCGATAAGGAGTGGGTGTCTAATGGAAATCAAAGCAATGGTCCATTTTGTATAACCAAGAAGCTGGGTTGTCTCCATTAAAATGGTGGAAATCCAGTTTAACCCCCCTGGTTTTCAATCTTCTAGCATTCAGATTTATTGCTTCTTGTTGTTGTTGTGGGTCTGGAATATATATCTCACGATTTTGTTGATTTTGCAAGTTCTATTGGTGTTGCTATTGGTCTTGGTTCTCTAGTCTCTGTTGTTATTCAAACATGGTCTAAAGGAGGTCATTAACCTAAGCCATCTGTTGCCTTAAAGTTGTGCTTTCCTCCTGCATTGCTACTTGTTTGGCCTCCTTTTGATGCTTTGTAGATTTGGTATTGTCATCCATCAAAGTGGTTGAAAATTGTAAGGGTTATGTGGTATAAATGTAATGAGTTGGTTATATGTATGGTGTGTTGGCTAATCTGTATGATTGATGTACCATATGGTCAGGAGAGGGATGGATTTCATAGCTGTTTGGATGTGGGTAAGGTATGGGTATGGGTTTCATATCTATTTGCTAGAAAAACGGTAGGACCGGTGGCTTTGAAATACCACTGTTAAAAAATATGATAAACCTGCAAGGAAATCAGGTTAACAATAAAAGATGGACACAAGTAGAAGGTGAATCATGACTTGGGGATTCGAGGTCCTAGTTCCTCCAAAATGACCTAATTCATTTTACTATTCATAGATGCCTTTCCCAGCAAACCTGCGTAGGATATAACAATATTTTCGAACAATTATAGAAAACCCCCTTACAAACAACATATTGCCTTAGCTACAAAACTATACTGTTTCCTTTTAATACAAGCTTATTAAAACACAACCGTTTAATACAAGGGATGAAAACGCGCCGTTGTGAACATGCAAAACGATGTCATCCACTTCCTACCCCTAAATGGTGTCGTCTGCTATCCACTGAATGCTTAACTCGTGTAACACTTCAGATGTCTCAAACACTATTGCCTCTTGAAGTCTTCTCCATTTCTAAGTTCCTACATTTATTCTTCAAACCCTAGCCATTGAGGTTTCTAACAATGATTAAGTAAATATTTTAAAAGATGGGATTTTTTTATTTTTTTCAAAAAAATACTTTAAGATGTTAAGAAATTCATGTAAATTTTTTGTTAAAACAACCGCATATCGGGATCCTAAAAAGGATCCCAAATCGGGATGTGTAGCATTCTCCAAAAACAAAAGATAGTTTGTCCAAGATAGGCGCTAAGTTGCTAACATGTCAGTTCGATCGGTTTAAAAACCGTATTATTATATACACCATTTTTGAAAATTTAAAAATTAATATGAAACCAATTTACTATCAAAATTGAAATTATTTATTTTTTTCGGTTTAGATTTGGTTGGATCTAATTTTTTTTTTATTTTATGAATTATCTATACTAATAATAATATAATATTTACATATTCTAAATTATTAGTTTATTTATATTATAGTATAATTATATTATTTTATAATAATTAACACATATTAATATAATATGAAATTTAATTAGTCTATATAAGTTTTAGAATTTATTTTCATATGAGTATATATGATCAATTGTGTAAAAATATATTTTATATATTATAATTTAGAAAAATAATAGTAGGACTCCAAAATGTACCCACTCATGTATTTTAAATATTTTAATTGTTAAAAAAAGATACTAGTAGTGAATTTATATTATTTTATTTTTTCTTAATGATTAAAGATGTTTAAAAAAGTGTTTAAAAGAAAAGGAAGAAAAAAATCATTTTCAATTATTTCGAGTGGTCACTCAAATTATATATGTATATTTATATATTATATATAATTTGAGCGACCACCCGAAATAATTTAATGACCACATATACTACATTCACCAGTAGCAAACAAGGAGACCAACCTCTTTTGATGAACTCGTCTCTCCTTGGCTGAGTTTCTGGAACATGGAAAGATATATCATTTCAATCACTGCCACCTCTCTCTCAATCTCGAAACCTATGGCTGAAAACCAGTGACAGTTTCTTTTCCCTTTGATTCTCCTTATCGACCATCTTTTCCACTTTATGTGTCTAAAAATTCAGAACTTCTTTCTATCTTTTTCTCTCTCTTTCGACTGTTCAAGCTTCCTATTTAGAAAATGAACTATGCTTCTTTGAAATTTAAGCTCACACACATTTAGATGCTTGAGGTCATTATCAAATTGTTTGAGGTAAGTATCTGCCTCCTCCAGTTATTTGGTTAACATTTGTGCTAGCGATTGCGGAGGCAATATATGACTACAAAGTTGGTTATTTCTTTCTCCTAGTGAATAATCTTGTGTGATTCCTCACTTGAAAGTTTAGTTGAGTCTATCAATTTGCGCAATTGCCATTATTACTCTGATTATTGGATTGAATAAGTGGTTTTCGTTGATTTTGGGATGGAGGGTGTTTTCAATGGCAAATGATCCATCTTGGTGTGTGAAAAATTTTCATCTATCTGAGGTGGAACATTCAAATGTTATTCTAGATAATCAAGTATCAAAAATTCTAATGGAACAATCTCAATTATGTCTGTTGCCCAGATGACAAACACAAGAGAGGGGGTGAATTGGGTTATATAAAAAAATTAACAATTAAAAACCAAATGCACAATATAAAATATAAACAAAATATGAAATAGCAGGAAATATAAAGAGTAAGGGCAAGAAAAAGCAAACTCAGTATTTTAATAAGGTTCAGCCCCACACCCTACGTCCTCGCCTTAAGCTACCCCTTGAGCATCCCAAATTCACTATTCAATCTCTTTCAGGTAGAGATAGAAACCTATTACACCTTTGAGCAACACCGCTCCAAAAAATCCGTGTAGAACACCCTCTACACTTCCAATCACCTCACACTTGGTTATTCAACTATTCCCTGTGTAGAACACCTTCTACACACATAAGGGTTATACGCACCCTCTTACAAATACAAAAGCTAATAATGGGTAGGTTATCATAATACACTCCTCAATGAGTGAGATAAAAACAATACAGCGCAACCTATATCTCTATCAAAATGAACAAGGATTAAGGCACAAAACTTAGAGAAAAGAGAATGAGAGCTTTGAAAGGATGATACAAAACTTAGCAATTGATGTCTAAGCTCTTATTGTTATTTTTGCAAAACTCAAGTAAGCTATTTATAGGCAAATGAGTCTTCATATTCAAATTTGAAAAGGTTCACATGTCAAATAAGATCACTATTACTTTTCAAAAGATTCAAATAAAAACATCTCCTTTTTATATTTGTCAAAGACAACTCCATTCATTTTTCAAAGAAATCAAAACTAATCTTTTACTTTTCATAAATGAAAAAATGAGCATGATTTATTTCTCAAACCAAATCATCTTATTTTTGCATATGTCAAAAAAACACACAACCACCTTTCAACATTTTCAAACAAATCATCTATCTTTTGTATTTGTCAAAAAAACATACAACCACCCTTCAAGAATTTCAAACAAAATCATCTATCTTTTGCATTTGTCAAAAAAACACACAACCATCCTTCAAGATTTTCAAACAACACATGCACATATTAAAAATGACAATCAATCATCTTACAAATTCAAATCTTTATGCATATGTGAAAAAATAATAATAATTTTTGAAATTAAATATTTTAATAAAGTTATGCAAATGTAAAAAATGCAATTTGATACTTTATGAGAAAATATTAATTTTGAGCCTTAATCCAATTTCAAATTTTAAGAGATGTACAAAATTACTCTATAAGTTTCATTTGTAGACTTGTTCTTCTTTTTGCTCATGCTTGTTTTCTTGATGTGCTTAGCTCTCTTCATGAGTAAACAACTTGAGTTTGAGTCTTGAATCTATTTGTTATCATCAAAATCTATACGTAGATACGAGACTTGAAACCTTAGGTTCTACAATCTCCCCCTTTTGATGATGACAAATACATAGTAGAAATCTGCGACCTGCAGTTAATACTTAAGCTCCCCCTGAAAATATGCATTAGATTTTCAAATAAAATTTAAACATGATTATAGCATATATAACATGGTAGTATAATACTAGTATAAGACTTCTCCCTCTTTTAGCATCATTAGAAATGAACCGTAATTGGTTTCAGTAAGATTTCTTCCCGCAATAACCAATAACCAAATAAAACGATACGTTAGTAAAAATTATAGAGAATTGAATATTAGAACCACCCGTGTCCGACAAAACCTGCAAAATCTGGAGGCCTACTCTGGCAATTTAGTGCGGAAGGAGATTTTGTATAAAGTTGAATAATTGGAGTCACCTGTGGCCGAAAAAACCTACAAAGCTAAAGGCCTAGCTCTAACAATTCGATGCGAAAGGAGATTCAAATCCGCTTGACGTTATTAACAAACAAGATTTCGTAGAGATTTGAAAGCTTTCGATTTCTGTTTAAATGACCATTTTCACCCATCGAATACTCACATGAAAAATATCTCATTCCTCATTGATCAAGTATTTGTTTATTCAAAACGATAGAATGGTGGAGAAAATGTCTTCTGATAATCTTCCGAATTTGAACCAAGAACCGTTTCAATCAGTTATCTCTCCCGTCTCATCCAGCATACCTTGTAAGTTTGACTAAGTAAGATTTGAAGAGATGATAGTGTGTCTTGTTCTTATTTTCGTCTCTATAAGAGCAATTCTTAGCTTTATCTATTTGCATCAAATCTTCTTCTCATCTTTGCAATTCGCCTGCATTTTCATTCTGTAAATTTTTAACGGCTCATAAATTTTCCTTCAGCACTTCTCGTGATCAATCTATTTCTGTTTCTATCGTAGGTGCCATGAAGCAACAAAAGACTGATTTAGCTAATAAATCAGATCATGACGCCATTTATGAGCTTGTGGGTCTCGAAACTCGATACTTATCATCCATTGTTGCTTTTTCCGCTCGGTTGCAGTCCAAAACTCGTGAAATTGAGAAGTTTAGCGAGACTGTCTCTGTACTTCAACGACTTGTTTATGAGTCAAATAGAAAAATAGTAGAGTTAAAGCAACAGAATAAGGATTTAAAATCCTTATTTGCCTCTTCATTTCGATTGCGTAATCCTTTAGATGAGAATAACATGTCGATCTATGAAGAGCAAATGCAGTTGAAAGATGAGGCTAGAAGTCTCAAGTTTTTGTAAGTCATTTGAGATAATGGAATAAAAATGTTTAACAGATATTCATGACATGCATCATTCCTATTTATCTTCTAATCATGTATAATCTATCTTCTGGTAAGGATTTTGTGAAAATGTCCGCCAATTGTTCATGTGTGCTTGTGAATTCTAATACAATATCCCCCTTCTGCACATGATTTCTAAGAAAATGATATCTAATTTCAATATGCTTAGTCCTAAAATGTTGTATTGGGTTCTTTAAAAGATGTATAGCACTTGTATTATCACATTTGATTAGAATGTAATTGTACATAAGTTTAAAATCCTTAAGCTATTGTTTCATATAAAGAATTTGAGCACAACAACTACTTGCAGCAATATACTCTGCCTCAGCAGTAGATAATGCAACAGAATTTTGTTTTTTACTAAACCATGAAACGAGTGCATGACCTAAAAAATGACATGTTCTATTAGTACTTTTTTGATCAATTTTGCAACCAGCATAATTTGCATCTGAATCACTAATAAGATCGAAAAAAGTGTGCTTAGGATACCATAATCCGAGGTCAATGATACTGGCAAGATATCTAAAAATCCGTTTGACTACAATCAAATGAGATTATTTTAGAAATGATTGAAAACATGCACGTAAACATACACTGAACATAATTTCAGGTCTACTAGCTGTCAAATATAATAAGCTACCAGTCATACCTCGATATACCTTTGAGTCAACTGGCTTACCGCTTTCATCTTTATCAAATTTGGTGGTTGGACTCATTAGTGTTCCAATTACCTTCACACCTTCCATTTCAAACTTTTTGAATAACTCTTTGATATATTTTGACTGATTAATGAATGTTCCACTTTTTGTTTGCTTGATTTGCAATCCAAGAAAGAAATTAAGTTCTCCCATCATGCTCATTTCAAATTCTTCCTGCATGCTCTTAGCAAAATCTTGGCACATATTTTCATTAATAGCACCAAATATTATATCATCAGCATAAATTTGAACTAGAAGAATATCATCATGTTCATATTTGATGAAAAGAGTTGTATCGATCTTTCCTCTTGAAAAACCTTTTTCAATCAAGAAACCACTAAGTCTTTCATACCAAGCTCTAGGAGCTTATTTGAGTCCATATAAAACTTTTGTGAGCTTGAAAACATGATTAGGAGAAATATAATTTTCAAAACCTGGAAATTGCTCAACATATACCTCTTCATTTATAAAACCATTTAAAAAAATCACTTTTAACATCCATTTGAACAAGTTTGAAATTTTTATAACATGCATATGCAAGTAACATTCGAATAGCTTCTAATCTTGCGACAAGTCCATACGTTTCATCATAATCGATTCCTTCCTCTTGATTGAAACCTTGGGCTACAAGTCGAGCCTTATTTCTAGTGATGATTCCATACTCATCTTTTTTATTTCTAAAAACTCATTTTGTTCCAATAATAGTATAATTTTTGGGTCTAGGAACAAGTGTTCATACATTATTTCTTTCAAATTGATTTAGCTCTTCTTGCATAGCTAGAATCCATGATTCATCAATAAGTACCTCATCAATATTTTTGGGTTCAATTTGAGATAGAAAAGTAGTGTGATTACAAATATTTCTAAGAGATGATCGAGTACTTATACCTCGTGAAGGTTCTCCTAGAATTTGTTCCACTGGATTATCTTTCACATGTTTCCACTGTTTGGTTGCATCTTGTACTAAGTTTTGATGATCTTTCCTGATATCTTCATGTTGGATTTCTTCCATTGCATTCTCTTTGTTGAGATTGAGACTATTTGTGTTATTTGTACCTTCTGATTCTTCATCAATAGATTTCTTGGAAAGTAGAGGGTTAGATTCATTAAATACTACATGCATAGATTCTTGTACAGTCAAAGTTTTTTTTATTAAATACTCTATAAGTTTTACTATTTGTTGAATACCCAAGAAAGATACCTTCATCAGATTTTGTATCAAACTTTCCTAAATTATCTCTATCATTTAGTATAAAACATTTGCATTCAAATACATGAAGTAACCAATATTGGGCTTTTTATCATTCCAAAGCTCATAAGGGGTTTTATCTAAATTAGACCTTAACATAACTCTATTTATAACATAACATGCAGTATTTACTGCTTCGGCGCAAAAATAACTAAGTAAACTATTCTCATTGAGTATTGTTCTTGCCATTTCTTGAAGAGATATATTCTTCCTCTCTACTACCTCATTTTGTTGAGGAGTTCGAGGAGTAGAGAAATTATGTAGAAAACCATTTTCATCACAAAAAGACTCAATATCTTTATTGACAAACTCTTTTCCCCTGTCACTTCTGATATTTGAAATAGTATAACCCTTTTCATTTTGAATTCTCTTGCATAACTTGGTAAAGGCATTATGTACCTCATCTTTATGAGCGATAAAGATGACCCAAGTATATTTAGAAAAATCATCAACAATAACAAATGCATAATATTTTCCTCCCAGACTCGCAACTCTATTTGGTCCAAAAAGATCTATGTGTATTAGTTGCAATGGTCTAGTAGTGGAAATATGTTTCTTAGTTTTGAAAGAAGTTTTTGTTTGTTTACCAAATTAGCATGCATCACAGATTTTTTCTTTTAAAAAGTTTACTTTTGACAAACCTCTCACAAGATCATTTTTTAAAAGTTTGGAAATAAGTTCCATGTTTGCATGACCTAACTTTATATGCCATAACCAACTATTTTCACATTGAGCTGATAAACAAATAGCATCTTGTGAGGCAATTTTTTCAAATTCGATTGTATAAACATTATTATTTCTAAGAGCAATAAAATAAACATTGCAATCATGATTATTCAAAATAATGCACTTATCCTTTTTAAAAGTAATTGTAAATCTTTTATCACATAATTGACTTATACTTAAAAGATTATGCTTTAGACCATCAACAAGTAGAACATCTTCAATTATGAGAGAAGACTTCTTATCAACTTTATCTATTCCCATGATCTTCCCTTTTGAATTGTCTACAAATGTCACGTGTCCTTTTTCTTTAGAAGTGAGGTCAATAAACTTAGTTTTGTCTCCTGTCATGTGTCTTGAGCATTCACTGTCTAAAAATCATTTACTTTTACCTATAAAAGACTTCATGCATACCTACAAAAGCAATTAAAATAATTTCTCTTGGTACCCAAGTTCTTTTGGTCATTTATTTATTAGTATTATAAGAGACAAGATTTTTTGGTACCCATATGGCTCTAATAGTCATTGTATGTTTTCTTCTAATAGAACAAGCATGATAGTTATGACCATTTCTATTGCAAAAATTACAAATAACATGTGACATCTTTGAAGATATTAAGTGATTGTAATAATATCTTTCTTTGACAATTTTATTTTTAGGAAAAGAATTTTGAAAATCTGACTTTGATTTAGTAGATTTATCAAAGAAATTTTTATAGGGTTTGAGTTTTTCTTTTGTCATGTATCTCCAGCCTACCTTATTAAAAACACATCTTTGACTACCAAGAAGTTTTTCAAAATTTCTTTTTCCATTAGTTAAGTTTTCAACAATCTTTTCTAAATCAGCTACTTTCTTTTTCAATTCATCATTTTCATCTTTTGAAAATATGTTTTTTTTTTTCTTAAAATATCAATTTCATTTGTTGAAGAAGAACTTTTCTTTTTCAGAGCGGTAAACTTAATACCCAATTTTTCAAATTCCTCATATACATCTTCCAAAACATTTTGTAATTCTTCATAAGAAGGATTTTCAATATTTTCGAAATTTGTTACCTCAAGATCATCTTTAACCATAAGACAAAGATTTGCAGATTCCTCATTATTTGCGTCGCTGTCTGAACTACTTGAATCATCATCCAATGTAGCTTTCATTGATTTTTTGCCTTAGTATCGATCATTCTTTAGCAATGGACAATCTGCCTTGATATGTCTTGATTTTTTGCATTTATAACAAGTTAAAGAATCGTTTTTACCTGTATTTTTGTTGGAAATTTTTTGAAAGGTTTCCTTGGAGGAGTTTTATTTTTCTTTAAGAATCTCTAAAATCTTCTTATGATCATTACAATTTCATCATCTTTGTTATCACTTTCCTTGTCTTCATCGCTTTCACTTTCATGAGGAACAGCTTTAAGTGCCAAACTCTTCTTTTGCTTTCCTTCTTCTTCTTCTCTTTTCAATGTGTACTCATGGCTAATAAGTGACCCAATAAGTTCATTTACTTCGAGTTTTTTGAGATCTTTAGCTTTAAGAATCACCGTCACTTTTGATTCTCAACGTTTTGGCAGAGGGTCGAAAATTTTTCTTATTATCTCCAAGTTAGAATAAACTTTTCCAAGAGCTGTCAAGTTATTTATAATGTTAGTAAAACGAGTATACATAGAGAAAATAGATTCATCATCATTCATTTTGAACATTTCATATTCATGCGTAAGAATATAAATTTTTGATTCTTTGACTTGCGAAATTCCTTCATAAGTTACTTCCAAGTTGTCCCAAATTTTCTTTGTTGTCCTGCAAGTCATTATTCTGTTAAATTCATTACCATTTAGAGCATTATATAGATAATTCATAGCCATTATATTCACTGTATAAAGTCTATCGTTTTCACGATCAAACTTTTCTTCTTTCTTGTTGACCTTTACTCCATCAACAATTTTTGTTGGAATATAAGACCCATTTACAATACATTTCCAGATTTCTCGACCTTGAGACTGAAGAAATATTCTCATTTTAGCTTTCCAAAAAGTATAATTGTCTCCACAAAATAGCGGAGGCCGACTACTGGATTGACTTTCAACAAATGTAGCTGCAATGTTAGCCATATGATCTTAACTCAACAGATAATTAATATTATAATAGATTCCTTACTCTGATACCAATTGTTACCCAGTTGATTAACACAAGAGGGGGAGTGAATTGGATTATATAAAAAAATTAACAATTATAAACTAAATGCACAATATAAAATATAAACAAAATATGAAGCAGCAGGAAATATAAAGAGTAAGGGCAAGAAGAAGCAAACTCAGTATTTTAACGAGATTCAGCCCCACTACCTACGTCCTCGCCTCAAGCTACTCCTTGAAAATCCCAAATTTACTATTCAATCTCCTTCAGGTGGAGATAGAAACCTATTACACCTTTGAGCAATACCGCTCCAAAGAATCCATGTAAAACACCATCTACACTTCCAATCACCTCACACTTGGTTATTCAACTATTCCCTATGTAGAATACCTTCTACACAAATAAGGGTTATACGCACCCTCTTACAAATATAAAAGCTAATAATGTATAGGTTATCAGAATACACTCCTCAATGAGTGAGATAAAAATAATACAGCACAACATATATCTCTCTCAAAATGAATAAGGATTAAGGCACAAAACTTAGAGAGGAGAGAATTAGAGTTTTAAAAGAATGATGTAAAACTTAGCAATTGATGTGTAAGCTCTTGTTGTTATTTTTACAAAACTCAAGTGAACTATTTATAGACAAATGAGTCTTCATATTCAGATTTGAAAAGGTTCACATGTCAAATAAGATCATTATTCACTTTTCAAAAGATTCAAATAAAAATATCTCATTTTTATATTTGTCAAAGACAACTCCATTCATTTTTCAAAAAAATCAAACATAATCTTTTAATTTTCATAAATGAAAAAATGAGCATGATTTATTTTTCAAACAAAATCATCTTCTTTTTGCATATGTCAAAAAAACACACAACCACCTTTCAAAAATTTCAAACAAATTATCTATCTTTTGTTTGTCAAAAAAACATACAACCACCCTTCAAGATTTTCAAACAAAATCATATATCTTTTGCATTTGTCAAAAAAAAAATACAACCACCCTTCAAGATTTTCAAACAACACATGCACATGTTAAAGATGACAATCAATCATCTTACAAATTCAAATCTTTATGCATATGTGGAAAAATAATAATAATTTATGAAATTAAATATTTTAATAAAGTTATTCAAATGTAAAAAATACAATTTGATGTTTTATGAGAAAATATTAATTTTGAATTTTAATCCAATTTCAAATTTTAAGAGATGTACAAAATTACTTTATGAGTTTCGTTTGTAGACTTGTTCTTCTTTTTGCTCATACTTGATTTCTTAATGTAATTAGCTCTCTTCATGCGTAGACAACTTGAGCTTGAGTCTTGAATTTATTTGTTATCATCAAAATCTATACGTAGATACGAGACTTGAAATTTGGGTTTTACAATATCTTCTTTTCAAACTCCTGTATACCAAATGATCAATAGGGAAGCCTTCAAGAAAATAATGTGATTTGTGGAGTCTAGGTAAAGGAGGCACTTTTTTTTTTATCTTATGGATGGTCTCTTTCTAGCCCAGTTTAGTGTTCAAGACAAAATGAGAGTCTTTCGAAATGGGCCATGGTATTTTTAGAAGAATCTTGTACTGATTCAAGATTATGATGGTAAATGTCAAATCTAGAAAATATGAATGAGTTTTGCTAATTTTTGAATTCAAACTTATTACCTTCCACTAAACTATATGAATGAACCAATGGTTTAAACAATTAGGAATACAATTGGTGAGGTTGAAGACATTGATTTGCCTAAGAATTTAGTGTAGGGGGAATTCTTTAGAGTTTAGGTTAAATTAGATATTCGAAAGCCACTTCCTCGATGTAAACATCTGACTACTAAATTGGTAGAATCAATTTGGGTAACTTTCAAGTATGAGAAGTTACCAAGTCTCTGCTATATTGCTATAGAATTTTGGGGCATGCAGATCATGATTGTGATTTGTGGTTTACCTGACGTTTAAAATTTGAGAAGGAATGCTTTCGGCATTGTAACGCTCCATTCCTAAAGGTCTGGAGAGTTATTTATAATCACCTGATAATCAACTTAAGCAAAACTAAAGTATTCTCCAACTTCAAACATTTATTTCCAAAGACTCCAAATCAAAAAATAAATACCTTTAATAATAATAATAATAATAATAATAAACAGATTAACTTTTCCACATGTCTTAATAAATATAACAACTAAAATAAAGTTTACAAAAGTCTTCATAACCATCCAACATATTAATAACCATCTACTAAAATAAAATAACACCCAACATCTCTTGTACCCCTAGGTACCCCAACTGTTAACCATGCTAATCTTGCCTAATGGCTCTATCACTGATCATCAGTTGAACCATCATATTCATTTGAAATATTATGAAGATAAAATGGTGATTATCAACAACTTAGTAAACAAAACACATATATTAGTATGTAAACATGAGCATTTAAACCTTTTAGAATGCAAAAAAAAAAAAAAAAACTTTCATGAATGCATAAACAAAACTTGTAACAAAACATCAGAACAAAACATTTTAAAAAAATAATATTTTCCCTAAAATAAATCTTTTGATATAACCATATTGAAACTTCATATTCATATTATCTAATAGTATCACATCGGGACAAATACTATATTTAACCTTATGGTAGGGTTATAACCACATTATATCCATAGCGAGACTGTATGCAACTATTATACCCATAGCGGGGCCGTATGCCATTATTTTACCCATGATGATGTAACACCTGCTCATTATTTTTCCTAAGACTTAGCGAATCCCGAGGAAATGACGTGACAGTTCATTTCTCTCTCATTCGATTGAGATGAGCCTCATTGCACGTGTCAGATCATGAAACACGTGCCCGACCCCGATGGCGTATTTTTAAAAAGATAACATTGATTTTAAATGTGCCCAGTGTTTTAATACTATCGAATATTTTAAATATCCTGAAAATATTATATGAGGTATTTTCAATGTTATTGGACCCAAGCCAAATTTATAAGATATGCAATTATTATATGTTGGAGTGCTACAAAATATTATAATTGTACAAAATCGTTTATCAGCCTGGTTTTAGTTATTTAAACTATTGTGAAATTTTAATTATACTTTAAATTTTTTATTTAAATATATGACTTTATTATTTTTGATAATTAGTAAAGTTTCATCATTTTAATTAATGAAGAGGAATATTATGTTATGAACTAAAGTAAGTGAAAATAATATTTTATTTAATTCTTCTGAGCGTTTTATGTTAAATTGATTTTATGTATTCTCAAATCAATATTTTAAGCGCATCGTTTGTCAGTTTAAAGACCCCGAAGTGTTAGGCTTATAAATAGCCTAAAACCCTTATTTTCTTCCTTTTCCTTTTCTCTTTCTCTCTCCTCTCTCTCTCCTCTCTCCCTCGCGCAACCAGCCCCTTCCCCTTCCCTATGGTCATTCAGCTTCCAGCCCATAGCGGCGCCACCGCCAGCCCTCACCACCGGCGAGCACAACCCCACCGATGGTGCACCTCATGGCGGCCCCTATCTTGCGCGTGAGCCACAAACCTGAAAAATGGGTTTTATGGCCTTCTCCCATCTTTTCGAAACCACCATTGACCCCCTTGGCCGCCACCACCTCAAGCCAACCTCTCCTCACTCTGGCGAGCATAACCCAATGCCGATAGTTTCCACTTTCTCCCATTTCTCAATCCACCCACGAAATGGGTTTTGAAACCCATGGTTTCACCTTGTCGCACCACCACCAGCCACCTTATGGTCTCACCGCCGCCATCACAAAGTTCCCCCACCTCAGGCGAGCTCCTCCATGCCCAGCCATGGCCCAACCGAGCCATTACCACCTCTCACTCTCCCATACACGGGTTGCACACTTTGGTGTAGATCTGCCACCTTCCGGTGATTGCACTGCCTCACCACCACCACCATGAAATTTTTCTTCTTTCAATGAGTATTCCCTTGACTTTCAGTGTCAAATCGAGCACCCTAACCCAAACCGCCAGATTACGTGATTGACGTCATTGTATGTGACGTTAGTTACAACGTACGACTCTTTTATCGCCAACAACGAACTCCCCACCATAATGGCCATCGTCACACAACCCAGATTTAGTAGTCAAAACCCTAAACCCAAACCCTGAGACATTCCCATTTCGAGGTCACGACACTGACCTTAATGGAGCAGTTAACGCTAAAGTTAGTGACTTTCGACGCCATTAACTGTGCCAAAAAGTGAGCAGCGTCAGGTTTACCCCACTATGTTATAACCATCTTTCTCTTATATTTATGTTTAATTGATTGATTGTGGACTGTGTTGTTGATATTGTGGAGTCCGCTGGGTAGTTGTGTGAAGTTGGTTGGCTGTGTTCTGAACTATTGGGAATTGTGTTGTGAAGTAGGAGTGTGGATTATGCTGTATAGTACAGAGGTGCTCTGTGTGTAAGTATGGTATTATGGCAGGTGTTGTAAAGAGAGTACACGTGGAGTGTACTCTATATGATGGAGCGATGCACTGTGTGGTGTGCACGTACAATAATGTGGAGCAGTGCGTTTGAAAAGAGTACGCGTAGAGTGTACTCCATCGGGGTAAAGCGATGCACTGTGTAACGTGTATCGTTTGGGTTATGACGTAGTATACTATAAAGAGAGTATACATGGAGTATACTCGACGTGGGGTATATGCACGGAATGGAGTGCGCAGCGAAAGCGTGGATGGTACTCCATATGCTATTGTCGTGACGCATCGTAAGGCGTGTCACGAAAATAGGTAGTTGCATGATTGAATAGTGTAAGGCATATGAAGTGTTGGGAACTGTGGAACAATATTCCGAAGTAGTAACGTGACCGGTAGCCATAGTGACGACTGTCACTATGTAACCATGTTATGTCTCAAAGTACGTGCGAAGCAACGAAGTTGCGTAGCAATGAAGTATTGTGAACGTAACCAGAGTACGTTAGGAATCGTACTCATGTCGAGTTGGGAGTTGTTGTAGGAGTCACGTGGTGTAATGCCATGTGAAGTGGTCAATGATGATGTAGCTTGATAATAGTCTCGAGCTGCATGACGTAACAAATATACATTTGAGATGGACCTTATTGTGTTAAGTGACGGGATGAACTTGTAAAGGGTCGGGAAGTGGGATTAGTCGTGCTAATCGGTATGGAAAATGTTGCTATCAAGGTATGGTGTTTGTTGCACCAACAGGTGATCAACGTACTCTATGTTGATCTTAGGTGACGTGTAGATAGGGTGCATGTGTATATGGTGACAAGTGTACTGGACAGGATTACCATATGAAATGGATACTCTATCCCAAGTAAGGACCTCAAGGACATAAGGATATCAAAAGGTGTCCTAGTGTCCACAGTGAGTCTCCGATAGTCTTAGTATAGTGAGTAAGGACTTCAAGGACATGAAAATATCAGAAGGTGTCCTTGTGTCCGTAGTGAGTCTCCGATCGTCCTAGCATAGTGAGGACCTCAAGAACATGTGGATAGCAGGAGAGTGTCATAGTGAAATATAGATTTTTTATAGTTAATTGCTTGTATGTTAGATATATATATATATATATATATATATATATTGATGCTATTTGAGTGTATGTTATAGGTTGATTGCTATATGATGCGCTTGTGACTGGACTGCATAATATGACAATAGCATAGAGATCAGGTAAGTATTATATTCATACACCTTAGAGCTTACCAGACTAGTAAAAAAAGATAATAGAATTGAAAATGCTAATATACGTATGTATGGCCATTCTTGGTAGTCCCTTTTAATGAACCCCAAATATGTAAGTATATGCCTGTGATTGGATGCCTATACGTAGTAATTATTGTATGTATTCTCTAAAAAATATAAGATGAAACTTGATATTTCTGTCTATTGATTTTATAGAATAATGTCATGATCTGATTAGGATAAGATGTGTGACGAAATGCATGCTTTGCTACGATTCTAAAGGATACATGATTTGTATGAAGTGATATTATGTTATGATGTATGAAATTGCGAAATGGGTACAAAAGAATACCCAAGGGTCGAAAGGAAGACCCAGGATTCAAAGGAATATCTGCCAATCCTAGCACACAGGGGTAACAGTGTGCAACGGTCTAAATGAAGTGAATGAACTAGAAAGAATGTCGTGTCATGTAGGATGTGTATTGCATACATGATATGTATGCATTCGATGAGTGATTGTTTAGTAGTTATTTTTGATGACTTGTAGTTGTTGGTTGTTATTCTTGTTTGCTGATTAGTGATTAATGACTTGCTTGTCTGATAACTATTTGGTAATATTGACTATTATTGTGCTTGCTTGATAGTTATATACTTGCTTGTTTGTTGATCTCTTGTGTGTCAATGGCTTAAAGTAATTATTAATAATAAGGCAGATCTTTGAATTTTTTTTATGTAATAAAGGTAGTGTACTAAAACACATAAAAAGAAAATGCATAATAGGATTACAGTTATGAAAAAGAATGCATGTATTGTCTTGTACGTATATTTGTGTGTTGGTTGCATGATTGAAAACCCTATTTTATTATATGAAAAACATTTTGAAGTAATGTTTACTGAGTATTCGACTATTTTTAGTTTTCTTTATGTGTATTTTCTCCCCACACACAGGAGTGCGCAGCAGGAAGCAGACAGCCCAAGGGAAGAGCACGACAATCTAGGCATATAAAAAATATCTTTTGTTTTATAAATCAAATATTTTTGTTGTAAACCTTTTTTATTGTAAAATTATATTTTATTTTATAACAGAGAGTCTAGCGCCCTGGATATAAACTGAACAGTTTTAAAAATGAACGAAGCTAGTCCCTATTTCTAAAACCGTTTTTCATAAAAAGAAATGCCACGTAGCGCGGCTCCACCCTCTCGAGGGCGAAGTCGTTATAGACGAGGTCGTATGCCATTATTATACTCATAACGGGACCGTATGACACTATTATACTCTTGGCAGGACCGTATGCCACTATTATATCCATGCAGGGTCATATGTCATTATTTTACTCATGGCAGGGTTGTATAAAAAATAAAACAAAACATTGGAATCAAACTATTATCTTATTAGAAGTTCAGAATCTCATGCCAAAGTTTTCAAAATCCACATCATATCACAACCAAGTATTGGATAGCTTTAGATCATTCCATGTTCGAAATAAATAGAATCAAAACATTTTCATTTATTCACAGCAAAACTTTTAGATCTCATAAATCGAAATATCTTTATTTCATCAAAACAAAACCTTAAAAAAAACTCATATTTGTTATTTCTCAGTTTAGAAATAGAATGCACAAAAACTAGCGCATGTTTACACTAATCATGATAGAAAAATACTTCCTCTTATACATATTTCATGCATATGTAGAACACATATTTGAGGTTGTTTCAAGCTTCTTTTTCAAAAACAAACATGCATATTTTCAAAATCAACCTCATTTCATTTCTTTGTGTAAAGTTAGTATAGGAACTACGCTTACCACAACTTTCACGGTGTGTTATCTTAGTATTGAGTTCAAATTCTAACAGTGTCAACACCTAGCCAAAACATATACCAAACATTTAATAATCTAACCCATTATGCTACTATTTTATTTAATAACATCCCAAGACAACCCTTTTTAACACAATATCCAACATAAAAATAAATCTGAATGGTTTCCTAATAACCCGTACAACTTAATAATAGTCCACCCTGCAAATCACAACAAATCCATCATGAAAAATGACTCAAACAGCCATCAAATACTCCTAGCTTGCAACATACAAGAACACAACTCTATCTATTGACTCCACCATTCAAACATAACCAAAGAAATTTTTTTAGCAATTTCCATCATTCTTATTACCCACCTAACAACACCCAGCAATCACCTTAAACTCCAACAAACAACATATACTCAAATCCCATCAACTTGTAATCCAAAAATAGTTATAAACCATCATTCATTAGTATTCCTAGCAATCATATTATACTCATATTATACACATAATCGAGCTACTGAGTATATTATTACAAAAGTGTTGTTCCTAGTATCGTGAGGTGATTGATGAAATAAGCAAGCTAAACAACTCTGTCCAAGTATGTGAATATCACCTTGTGCACCAAAACCCACTAAAGATTAGACTTTGTATCTTAGAAAAAGTGATGTGATGATTTATTCACCCGAACAAGCAGAAAAAATAAGCTTACCTTGGTGATTAGGTGCGTGTGTATAGAGAGGGTGTGTGAAAACAAAGAGAAAGTGCGAATCACTAAGGAAAAAGCTTACCTATATCAAAAAGGGTCACTGCGATGAGACTACATGGCCTCAGTTCAAGGGAGGTGAAGGGAAAGGTTCTAGGGTTTATTTCATCATAAAACCAAAATCAGTATTAGGTTTCAAATTGACAAATAGGAATGAGAGAGAGAGAGAGAGAGGCTCACCGTCGTGGAGAAACTAGTGGCGCCGAAGATGGTGCTCGATGGCAGAGGGTCTAGCCAAAAGTTGTCGAAAACATACACTACAAGGGGAAAAACCGAAAATAGAGAATGAGAGATATGAGTAATGTTGAAAAGAGGATAAAGATAAGAGGAGAGAAAACTAACCGAAGAGACTTAAGGAATTTGGAGATCTGTAGAGTGATTTTCAAAGATGTAGAAACTGTCAGGGGGAAAGGAATTCATGGGAAATAAGGACGCTACTGCAAAAAGGGCATTGTTCTGGGGTGCTCTATACTTAAGGCTTCATGAACCTAGCTATGCTGTGGGCTTGGACCTTTGGGCCCAATTATTACAAGTATGGTTCTTGGTTATGAGCAAAAGGAGTAATGAGGGGTAATCGAATGAAATTTGAATGTCAAAAATATTATGAAGCCAAGGTTGAAATTTGATGCTATGGTGTCTGCTGCTAATGGTAATATGAATAGTTCAAGTGAAAAGGGTCATGGTGAGAATATTGGATTGATAATTGCAAATGACAGGTCCTCAAAGGTGTTGAAAGAGTAGGTTCAGGATGGAGTGGAGATGATGAGGGATCACTCAAATGAAGTAATGGGCTGGGCTGAAACTGGGTCAACTACGAAGAAAGTGTTGCAAGGTGGGCCAAATGTCAAAACAAAGAAGGTTGAACCCAATGTAAACAATGGCATTAATTCCATTGTTTTCACAAAACATATAGAGGCATTTGTATCAAGTCCTTTCATCCTGAAATCGAAGGGTGGACAACATTCATCCAATACATCAAAGGGAGGCTTGTTGTGTGGTTAGTGGCAACGGAGAAGTGATTCACTAGCAGTGAGGATTGCAGGTAAGCCAAATGTCCTCATTCCCTCCAAAAGAATGCTTGAATCTGATGAGGCATTTCTGTATATTGATGGTGTTGATCACAAGCGATCATGTTTTATAGATTAAGATGGTCTTGTGGATATCACATGTTATTGGCAGAGGCTGAGTATCAACCCCGCTGATCACAATCCAAATCATAGAACAAGATTCCCATGGGCTTGGGAACCCACGTGGAATTTGTGCACTTCGTGATTTAATACAAAGAGAAGATCATAATATTGTATTTCCAATATAAACAAAATTAAATGCTGGAAAACTAAAATTTCTAAAATATGAGTTTGAATTTTATAGATGCATTGTTGTTAGTTGTGACGGTAAGAGTGGAGGTGTGGCTCTGTATGGCGTAGACACACTGATTTAGATATTATTTTCTTTTCAAAAAATTATTTTGATGCCTGGTTGACTGGTGTAAATTTACAAAAAAAAAAAATGGCAGATTACTACTATTTATGGGCATCCAGAGGTGAAGCGTAGAAAGGAATATGGACTTGATAAAATTTATTTCTATGTCTGTAGAGAGTTCATGGCTTTGTTTGGAAGATTTTAATAAGCTGTGTTCCAATATAGAGAAAATAAGGGGTAAAAATTGTAGTGAATGGCAGATGAGGAATTTTGGAGAAGTTCTAGATTTTGTGACCTAAAAAGTATTGACACAGGGGGTTTTTATTTTACATGGTCGAATAGGAGGGATAGTATTGCTAATAATCAGTAAAAAATAGATAGCTTTGTTGTTAATCCTAATTGGCTTTCTTTGTATCTATCTATAAAAGTTAATTTTTTTTATAGAAACTCACTGATCATAGTTGCTTGCTACTTGACACAACTAAGTCAATTTATTCTCTCTGGCATAGTCGAAAGCCTTTTAGATTTGAATCGATGTGGACTAGGGCAATGGATTATGAAGCGATTATTTCATTTGCATGGGGTAAATGTATTGATGGAGGCAACTTGGAAAATTCAGGGTCTATAACTAATTGTAAATCTCAATTACAAGTGTGGAAGCATTTCCAGTTTGGAAACATAGTAGAAGTTTATAGAGAAGAAGGATGAATTGAATCATTTAGTTTCTGAGAAATGAAAAAGAGACAAATCTTAGGGGATTAAAACATGATGTTAATTGGCTAAAGAACTAATGTGGAAGTTGCGATCTAGGGCGTTGTAGTTATTTTCAGGTGATCAAGGAGAATGGAGAGAGGGAGGGGATTTGAAGGGGGTCATAGTTCCATATTTTCATATATATTTTCTGTTGTTGGGTTGAATATAATGAAGCCAGAAATAAGTGTGGTGCAACAAAAAGTAATTGCAGAGATGAACCAACTACTCTTAAGGCCTTATTCTATGAAAAAGTTAAAGAAGCCTTATTCCAAATGCAGCTATGAAGGCCCCAAAATCAGATAGGATGTTGCCATATTCTTTAAAAAGTATTGGCGCATAGTGGGAAAAAATGTCTACAATATAGTATTATATATTATGTACAAAGATATGATTCCCATAGAATTGAATGAAACATTCATTATTCTTATTTCTAAGAAAAATAAGCATGAAAAAGTCCAAGAATTTTGGCCTATCATTTTATGTAACATAGTCTATAAGATTGCTACCAAAATTATTGCAGACAAGCCTAAATTAATTATGCCCAACTTTATATCACATAACTAATCAGCTTTTGTACTTGGAAGAATTATTACTAACAATATTATTCTTGTATATGAGGTTGTTCATACCATTGGACAGAGACGGAGGGGGAAATGTGGTGTCATGTCATTAAAATTAAACATGAGTAAGGCTTATAATAAAATGGAGTAAAATTTTCTTAAAAAGATTTTGTTAAAAACGGGGTTTGATCCATAGTGAGTGGTGCTAATTTTGTCTTGTATGTCCTCAATTTCTTATCAAACTTTAATAAATGGTGTGCTTGTGTCTTATTTTATACCATCACAGGGAATACGACAAGGTGACCTATATCAAACTATTTGTTTGTATTATATGCTAAAGGCTTCTCTACCCTTCTCCAAGATGCAGAAATTAGAAAAGTTATT
This sequence comes from Platycarya longipes, assembly GCA_036559045.1. NCBI lineage: Eukaryota > Viridiplantae > Streptophyta > Magnoliopsida > Fagales > Juglandaceae > Platycarya > Platycarya longipes. Next base: position 45,333,273 of record CM071803.1, on the reverse strand, counting down.
TTGAAAATAAAAGTATGCAATGTTGCGCTAGTAATTAATTATTTGTTGTTTGATGAAGATAATTTATTATTTTCAAAATCATTGTGTTTAAAAATGAGGCTATAAAGTGATTGTTACAGGTTTGTGAACAAGCTTCGAGTCCGCAGTTAAACTTAGAAAAATTAGAATTGTTTAAGTAGAAATGTGGACCCAAGAGAAGTTGAAGCTATTAAAGATTTATGAAATGTGGCCGTTATTCAAGCACATGATTGTTACTTAGGTTTGCCATCCCTTGTCCGGTATTCTAAAACAAAGAAAAAAAAACAAAAAATTTAGGAGCTGAAGTATTGTATTTGAAACAAACTACAAGGGTGGAAAGAGAAATTGTTATGGCAAGTGGGGAGGAAAATACTTATTAAAGTTGTGACACAAGCTATCTTTACTTTTACGATAAGCTGTTTCGAATTACCTAAAGTGCTATATACAGATTTAGGACATATATTTGCTCTTTTTTGTGGGGTCAAAGAGAATATGAACACAAAATGCATTGAGTTAGTTGGCATAAAATGTGTGCTGCAAAATTGCGTGGAGAAATGGGCTTTAGGAATTTGAAACAATTTGACATTACTTTTCTTGCAAAATAAGTGTGGAGACTCATGTCTAATCTAGATTCGTTGGTGGCAAAGGTGCTGAAACCAAGGTATTATCCACTTATTTTCTTCCTGCAATCTAATATTCCTACAGATTCCTTGTATGTTTGGAGAAGTTTATGTTCAGCAAAACAAATCTTAAAGATTGGATGTTGTCGGAGGATAGGAAGTGGTGAGACCATGAGAGTATAAATGTGTGGTCTGACAAATGGATCCCAAGAGGTGTAAATCCGATTGAGATGCAAAATTCTAAGTGCTTATCTCCTGAAGCTACTATACGTTGTTTAATGGACAAACAAGGTAATAGAATTATGACTTGATTAAAAAAAAAAAACTTCCATCTATTATAGCAGCAGCAATTTTAGAAATTCCTTTAAATTTCTGGCAGTTGATAAGTTGGTTTGGGATGAACATAAGAGTCGACAATATACTATAAAATATGGGTAACATTTTAATTTGGGACTAAAATACAATGCTGAATTGATGAAAAATACGTACTCATACAGAGGTCCACTCTACTAGAAAAAATTGTGGCATTTATGTTACCTTCAAAACAAAAGTATAAAAATTTGCATTGAGGGCGAGTAAAAATAGCCTCCCAACGAAGGAGAATTTATTGGAAATTGGTGTTTTATCAGATGGGTGGTATGGTAATTGTCATATGCAATTTGAAGATCGATTTCATGCCTCATGCTTATGTTCAAAGGTAAAACAAATATGGAAAACTCAAGGCAGAAAAGTGTTACCCTTTTCTAATAATTCAAATTGCTTTGATGGACTAGTTTGGATTTTGATGGGAGCTAATATATCGTTGGCTTCATTATTCATTACTATTGCTTAGGGTGTGTGAAAATATAAAAATCAAAATTCGTTTATGCAAAAATCTGATTCACTTGAAGTGTGTGTTGATAATTGTATTCATTATGTAGAAAATTATGATAGTATTAAGCACTCTAAAGAAAGGATATTACAAGGAAAGATCTTTGTATGGATATATCCCCTTGTATGTTATGTTAAGTTGAATTTTGATAGGGCTCTTTGTAAAGAGAGTGGAGCTACTGGTGTAGGGGCAATTCTTCAGGATGATAAGGGGGTTGTATTGTTTTCCTTAAGTAGAAAGGAGGTTAGGATTTTTTGTAGATGATACTGAAGCATTGGCAATATTTAGAAGCTTACAAATGATCCTTCACTTAGGGTACTTGAGGTTACAATTGGAAGGAGATTCTATGACTATTTTTTATTATGAAGATTCAGTATTTGTTGCACTGTTTTCAGTTGGTTGAAATCCTTCATGTAAGAAGACAAGAACATGAAGCCATATACTTTGTTTCTCAACATGCCAAATGGATTATGGACACCAATCAATGGTGACGCTGTTACCTAGATTTTATATCTTTTAGGGTGTTGCTAAACCCTGATTTGTTGTAAATACTTTTGATGTTTTACTTTGTTTTAAGATGGACTACGTATTGTACTTATGTGAGTTGATTAATGTATGAAGTTTAGTTTATATAAAAAAAATGTTCGAGGTAAGTGTCTTTCTTGACAATGCTAACAATGTGTACTTATTATCATAGACTATGAGCATTTAGCTTACATAATTGAGAAATGAACTTGTCATGTCTTAACTTGTCATCTCGTTGTTTTGTGTTTGCATGTTGTTTTGTATTTTCTAATGCTCGTACAAAGATTATTCATATGATTTCAAGATTTGATCCCATTTTATGTTTTGGGATGATTATCCTATATATATCATACATGTATTTTTTGGTAAATCTTTATGAGGTTATATTTTGATTATGAGACAATGTTCTAAAGGGCATGTTAGTTGTTTTAACAAAAATGAGTGTGTGTCTCAAGACCCCAATCCAAGATGGAGCATCCTGGATGATCACTTAAAAGCGTATAATAATTGAGTAATATCTTTTAGGTTGACGCTAGGAGATCAACAAACTTAGGCAAGATAGTAACATTCTTTGGGTTGAAATTGTTGCCTCTCTGTTGACAGAGGCTAGAGCATATTTTGGTTAAAGACATGTATGAAAAGCCAAACATTGCTTATAATTACAGATACGAGAAAGAAGACCCATCACGACCCAAGAATGAGATGGAGGATTGTCTTCACTTGGATTATGCTCTTATAATTAATTAAGTTGTATAATCTAAGTGATGTTGGTGGACAACTGAATGGTTGTAATAACTTTATGATGTTGAGACCGTGTGACTTATGGATATTTTTATGTTGAGTTTAGTGTTATTAATATTATCTATGGTACGCAAACATATGGTCTTATGTCATGACTATTATTTTTTAGTTGCGATCCTTCTATACACATGTGTCTAGTTGAAAAGCACCCAACATCTCACGCAAGATGAGGGATGTGACATATGCAGTACAAATACCAAAATCGTGATACTCCGCCAAAACATAAGTGGAACCAAACATGTCACACTAAAAACCTTTGCTTACATGTCTTTGCCAGCATTGTAACAATACCAACTTTTATAAGTCGAGAAATATAATTGTGATAGGGTAGTTCCTATGCTGTAGACATAAGAGTTATATTCTAGTTGGTGCAAGAGTGGGGATTGATAACAATTATTTTTGGTCACTTTAATCTATCATTATTACCCTATAGACTTAAATCTATTATTAAGCTCTTATGCAATGTTAATTTCTAAATGTCTATGGAAGAAACATTTAGGGCCTTAGAGGAATAAGTCTATGTGTTAGAGGGCCCAAGTTTGAGGCTTCAAAGATTAGAGCTAATCTGCAAGCCCAAAGATTGAAACCCATGGGTACATGTTAGGTAATATAGAGAATGGATAACACCTTTGATAGATTAGGAAAGCTATCCTACTAACTTATTCGAAAGTTATCAAAGATAAACTCTAGAGCTTGCAGTTATTAACACTCTTAATTCATACTCCTACAAATAATATCTAAAGATAACATATTTGTTATTCATATACTTATATTGAAACTAGATCTCTTTAACGTAAGCATCAAAGTTCCATTGGCCATCCTGTGCCACCATCTCATCTATTGCAAGTCATGTGTGCAATTGGTAGTGTGAAATACGTCCTTAATAATGACATTGTCTATGGGATCTCTACAAACTTCAATCTGATTTTCACATGCCAACTACTACGTGATCTCAAGCAATCCATGACTAAGAGATACATACAACAGACATAGAAGCAAACTTGACAGAAGTTAAAGAAAAGTTGAAAAAGGTGACGATAGTAGTCTACCAATTGCAGAAGGAGAACAAAGTGTTGAAATGACATAATGATGCTACACCACCTGTTCAAAATGGACAGACAAAAGGAGGCACATAGAGTACAAGAGGCATGAGTGATAAGGAGTTAGAAAAGAAGAGATTACATGATAAGCTGCTTAGCCTCGTACATAAATACAGGAAAATAGCAAGAAAAATATATGGATCTTCTTCCGTAAAGCAGCTGCTAAATTGGACTAATCTTCCCTATAGCAAGGAAGTGATGGAATACCAGTCTCGCCTAAAGTTTCTCATATTGACATGTATGACAAATCTTGGGACCTTGTAAATCACTTTGAAAATTTTTAAAACACACATGACTCTCCATGGCTTCCCAAGAGAGGTAGGTTGTCGTGCTTTCCCCATTAATGTTAAAAGCAATAGCATCGGACTGGTTTGGAACTTTACCACCAAGATCTATTAACAGTTTGAAGAGTTGGCCAAGCAATTTTTAAATTAATTCATGGTGAGTAGGAGACGTTGATGGCCCACCTCTTATTTTCTCACCATTAAGCAAAGGGAAGAGTAAAGTCTGAAATATAACTGCCTAATTCAACAAAGAGAGATTGACCACAGATGACAAGGATGAGAAAATCATTCTAGCCACCCTTCTAGAAAGTATATAGCCCTAGAGTCCATTCATGACTGAGTTAGCTAAAAAAATCCACTCGACTCTGAGGGAATTCATGGACAGGGCTGATGATTGTGTTAACATGAAGGATACATTACAAGCCTTTTAGAACCCAAGAAACAAAAGGTAAATTCAGAAACCAAGAACTCAAATAGTGCAAGAGACAAGAAGACTAGACCAAGTCATCAAGACAAGTGATGACAAAGGCACCCTACCCCACAACAATTTCAGTTTATAAGAAAATGCAAAAACCATAAGGAAAGAAGCGCGCCCATCTACAAGGGGTCAGTGCTAGTAAAGTACCACCAATCAGAGACCTATTGGACATAAGACTGCTTAATCTGGAAGAAAAAAGTAGCCAAATTGGTGGGAAGCGGGGAACTCGATTGAATGTTGGTCAAGCACGTCAAACCAAGGAGAGAATAAGGTCGGGGGCATGAGCCCAGGCGGAGGATAAGCCCAAAAAGGTAAAGACAAGAATGAGAAATAAACCCTCCAAAAGCCCCAGACTGGATACCACTTCAACATCTCTTTTGGAGATAAAGGCTTTCAAGGGGTCTTGTACTCCCATAATAACGTCTTGGTAGTCACCTTGTTAATTGCAAACTACATAGTCACCTTGTTAATTGCAAACTACATAACCAAGTAGATCTTGATCCACAATAGGAGTTTAGCTAACATCTTATTTTGAGATGTCTTCGCCAAAATGGGCATTAGGCTTGATAGGCTATGCCCATCACCTACCCTTTAAAGGGATTCTCTAGTAAGGTTGTTTAGTCAATTTTGAATGATTACGACAATAACGGATTTCTTGGCAGTTAAATCTCCATCATCCTACAATGTTATATTAGGACGCCCAATTTTGCATGATTTGAAGGTTGTAGCTTCTATCTACCACCTAAAAATGAAATTTCCAATAGCGACTAAGACGTGTTCACCTGGAGTTATAAAGATATACCAAGAATTGACAATGCCATCGTAGAGCACATGCTATGTGTTGATCTAGTGGCAAAGAAGATACAAAAAAAAAAAAAAGAATTTTCAGTACAGATAAATGCATAGCCATAGCCGAAGAGATAGACCGACTCCTAGTTACAAGATTTATAAGACAGACATACTACCCGAAGTGGCTCTCCAACTTGGTGTCAAGAAAGCTAACAAGGATGGATGAGGTGTACGGATATCACAGACTTGAATAAAGCCTACCCTCAATGATAACCTCTCCTTGTCACGGATCAATATTATTGTCGACGCCACGCAGGACACCCAAGTGTTGAGTTTTATGGACGCATATTTAGGACACAATCAAATTTGTATGAACTAGTTAGATGAAGAGAAGACAACATTTATCACTAACATAGGTCTTTACTGCTATCGAGTGATGCCCTATGGGCTGAAGAACTTCAAGATAACTTATCAAAAGCTGGTCAATCAAATGCTTAAACAATAGATTGAGAAGACTATGAAGTTATATGTCGACGAATTATTAGTGAAAAATAAGGAAACCGCCCAACACCTAGTAGACCTAAAATAATCTTTTGTTGTGCTTCATAAGTATAAGATAAAATTAAACCCAACGAAATGTGATTTTAAGGGTAGATTCAAAAAAATTTTGGGCTTTGTTGTTTATGAAACAAGCAACGAGGCAAACGCTAAAAATATTGGTGCCATCTTAAATATGAAGCCGCCTTAGAATATCAACAACGTCCAACGAGTGGTTTGTATAGTGGCAACCTTAAATAGGTTTGTGTCAAGATCCATGGATAAACATCTTTCCTTTTTTAGGGTTTTACAAAAGACAGCCACAAAACAAAGAATGCGATTAAGTTTTATAATAATTAAAATAATATAGGTTAATTACACTTTACCCTCTCTAACTTTTACTCAATTCATAGTGTGCCCCTTAAACTAAAAATTACAAAACATTGGTCTCACCTACTTTTAAAACTTTACAATGTTCCCTTTCTGTCTATCAACCGCGTCAAAATGAACGGAAGGTAAACTCATGTGTGCCTCACGTGCATAACCTGCATTACAAAGATGAAATAGCTCCTGATTTCATCCATTTTATGGCCTCGTGCTCCTCATTGCAGTTGAAACCCCTTAATTGAAATCAAAATTTGTAATTGAGCATTCAGTCAGCTTTCTAGGGATTATGTCACGTGGAGAATTATAGCACACGCTTCGTAGCATTTGCTAGTTTGCTTCTTGTTAAGGAAATAAAGGGCTTTCATGAACAATTGACTTAATCTACTGTAGTTACTTATGACGATGAACTTCCATTTAAGTCGAAGACAGGTAAGCATTTTATGTTTTTTTGTAATGATTTTTAGTCTTATATAAATATATATATGCAATGTTGGCTGTTCATCTATGCTAATTTTGTGGTGGATCTGGTGATGGATTTTGGTTCCAGATACATAAGCGCGGGAGATTCTGAGCTGTTCTACTACTTCATTGAGTCCCAAGGAAACCCACAAGATCCTCTTTTTCTTTGGTTGACAGGATGCCCTAGTTATTCCTCTTTATGTGGACTTGTCTATGAAATTGGTGCTTTCTTTTTTCTATATCTACTCATTCAGTTACTTTACTATACTCAAGACTCAGAATTTGCTTTGATTTCAGTGGAATCTATACTAGAAAGTGTTTGGTTGGAAGAAGGAATATAATTAAAACTAGTTATATATGTTGAAGCTTTCATAGCTTATACTAGGATTGGCCTCTCCCATAGGAAAGAGGAAAAAAGAAAATAATCTAACTAATATATGTGTGCAAGTCCTCTTGAATTTGACATCAAGAAGACTAATATCTAGCATGATATTGTCTTAATCTTAATGTTATTGTAAGATCTCAGATTTTATATACCTTAAGTATTTGTTTAAATTTTGACATTGGCTGTTTTTATTTATTTTAATAAATTTTATTTGTTGTTATCTCACTTGTTTTATCGTGAGTTACGTTATTTTATTTAAGATTGAGGTTGATTATTTGTGAGATCTATGATTTTAATGCTTGTAGTTATTTAATGATTATTATCAGTTTCATCATTTGAATTGTTATCTATATTATTTTGGTTTAGCGACTTTAGTTTTATTGTTGTTACAAATTTTTGTGAGATTCATTAATTATAGTGTTTCTAATTATTTTATTTAATCGTTAATTTTGGTCTTTTCATTTGAATGGTTAGCATTATTATTTTATTGGTTTAATTGTTTTAGTTTTATTTTATTTTAACTGGTTGTGTTTTATTCGTTTAAAACTAGTATTTGAACTATTAGTTTGCTAATATTAGTTTTACGTTGTTTCTATGTTTAAATATTGAGTTACATTGTTTTCCTTATTAATTTTAATGTGATGTAGTTATTTTAATACTTGGACTTAATATCTTTATTGTATTATGTGAGTATTTAATTAAATGTGTTTTATTTTATTTCATCTTAGTAGTTTTCGGATTGGGTTTTGATATATATATATATGTGTGTGGGTGTGTGGGTGTGTGTGTGTGGGTGTGTGTGTTTATATAAGTGTAGTGTGAGTTTAGTGTGTGTTTTAAAAACCCCGGCCTAAGCTTATGTAAGAAGCCGGCCCATGACCTATTAAAATAGCCCATTTATTTTCCAAAAGCTGTGTCATTTTGGTCCTAGCCCTTAGGGCTATTTCTTCTTCTTTCCCTCTTCTTCTTCTTTATTTTCCTTTGTTCTCTGCATGCATTTCAGCCCTCCCCAAGTTAACCGTCATCTCACAGTAGTAAGTTCCTGCTGATCTCCACCTCGTGTCGTCGTCACAGCTCACGTGAATCGTCCTCCACCTTCATTCCATGTGAAAGTCTTGAGAAAATGAACTTATTTCAGCTCTCAAAGCACACGAAAACTACCATTTTCTTACACATTCGGTTTTCACTCCAAAGTTTTGAGAAAAAGCTTAAATCTTATTGTGAAAGCTTAAATCTTATTGTAAATGGGTCAAGTTTGAAGGTAATAGAGTACAAATTTCGTTTCTACCTTCTTTGTTTATGGGTTTCAAAATTTAGTCATTTTCTCATCTATGCATTTCAGTTTTGGCTTAAGTATAACAAAGTGCTATAGTGAATCCTTCTTTTTCGGTCAAAGCTTTTCATTGTGCTGTCTATCTCCCTCTTAGGAATGTTTGAAAGTTGAGGTAAGACTCTAGATATTACCATTTTAGTTTGGTTGATTTTTGGGAGTAAATAAATGAGTTCTTTGGCTTGAGTTGAGTATGTTAAAATTATTTTATAATATGGGTCTGTAAATGGTCTGTTTAAAATATCCTAAACCATGTTTGAAGGATCATTTTATTATGCTATAAATTATATTTCTAAAATAATGCCATGAGTTTTATTGGGTTAGTTGTAGGTGTTGTTAACTTAGAGTTTTAACATTTATTAGTTGAGATTTATAATTTACAAAAGATTTTGGTTTAGTTAAATGATATTTTCATTTTATTATATTTTCGTTTATTGGTTTTAATTGTTTAGTTAGTAATATTTATTATTATTAATTGTGTTATTCTATTTGCGTTGGTGCGATTGGCAAGTTTAGCGGCATGCTCATTCATTGAGGTGCGGGTTGATGTCTCGATATTTTCGCGATCATCTAGAATTTATACTGAACGTATGGTGAGTATTCTCCAAATAAATTTTAAGATTTAAATATATTTTGCATTGACAAATATTATGTTTGGTTGGTTGGTTTTACCGGACTGAGTCCGAGGAGTTCGGGAGTCGGTTGGATTTGAGATAGGAGTTGTTTATGATTGCTTGATGTTTGGCTTTGTTGATGGTTGGTTATTTTGGTGCTCGGATGTATGTATTGTGTAGGTACATTTATAATCCACTTTCAGTGTTTACTTGTGTTTATAGAATTAATATTTTAAGGATTTTTATTGAATGCTTAATATATTCATAAGACTGGTTACGTTGTGTTAGATTGATGGTAAGGGAAAGTAGGGAGATAAGTGGGAAAAAAATGTTATAAAGATCAATGATATGTTTTGGTAAATTATGGTTTGAGGATTTGATGAGGGTATGTGAGATTGGAATGATAAAAGAATGATGTTAAGGATTGAAGAGGTTCTCAATCTTAGAAATGATCCCTTAGAGAAGTATTTGCTTTTATATTTTAATAAAAAAATATGATGACTAAATTAAGTTGATAAGTGTTTGAGGAAGATTTTATAGATCAATTCTATTAAGGAATGGCAAAAAGATTAAGATTTTGTGAAATGAAATGACAGAATTTATGTATTTTGTAGTAGGTTATTTTATGAAAAGTAAGAAAGTATACGGAGGTAATCTTTTGAAAATCAAGAGTGTATCTTAGTAAATTATGAATGGAAATTTAGAGGATTGATATGTGAAGTTGGGCTAACAAAAAAATTAATTTGGAATTGTAAGGTCTTGGTTTTATGCTTTTGAATTCAAGTAAAATTACTTTAGTGTGTATTTAAATGAAATTATTTATGTTTTACGAGTTGAGATCCAAGATAAGAATGTGGTGGAATATAGTGAAATTATGATGAAGGATCTCAAGAGTTTATAAGTGTAAGTTGTTGGGTAATTTATAAAAGTATATTCTTTGATTTATTAGAGGTATAATTGAATATATAAATTTAGTTTGGGAGAAAAGATTATATGAGGAAAAAAAAGGTTTAGAGGAAATGACTCCATAAGCTATATTAGTAATTCGACTAGTGATTTATTGTGGCTTGACTATTGAGTTTTGGAAATATTAAGAAAAAGCATAAGTCAGTCAAGAGAAAAGAGAAGGAGAAAAGAATTTGGGTTTTACCTCACTACGAGTTTTTGGGCTTTAACTCTTTAAGGTTATGATTGATATGATCTAATTTGATTTGATATGATTTAATATAATTGGATTTGATTTGATCGGACTTGATATGATTAGATTTGATCTGATCTGATTTGATATGATTTGATAATCTTTTTATTGGAATATTCATGATTTATTTGAAAGAAGAATGATGTTCGCATGTTTATCATGTACAAGTCATGGTTTAGAAATACATGCTTCATATGTCATATGTCACCTGAATCGTGTACCATGCATAAGAAAGTCCAAGTTTACATGCATGTGTATATAGGTTATAAGTTCCATGAATTGCATCATTATGTTTTTTCAAAAAGAAAATAAGTTAAAATATTTTTATAAGAATCCCAAAGACTGGGACAGGTTAGTGTCCCAGTGGAACTCCTCTGTCCACTTTGGAGTGCTTAAAAATTGAATGGAAACCCCTGGGTCAACGAAGAACAGTTGACAGATCATGAATGACTCCTTTTTAAATGTTCTCGGAGAGTGGTTGCACCTAACGCTGGTGGGTGCCAAGAACGACAAATGTGTCATCACCTGCCATAAGAATTATGATTATGATTACGACGTACTCATCTCAGTGTGATGTGGTAACTAGCAGGGAACACATGGTGCATAGGGGAGCGGTGATGTATCCCACATGACAAGTTTATGACAAGAATGGCTAGCTAAAAAAAGATAAGAATAAGAATTTCAAAAACAATATTTTGTATGTTAAAAAAAGTTCTGCACCATTTACATAAAAGTCCTTTATAAAAATATGTAAGTTTTGAAAAGTGGTGCACCAATTAAGCATAAGTTATGTGTAAGTCATGTCATAGTCTCATGATCATGTGCATATTTGAAAACGGAGTTTTTATGTATGACTTGATTTTGGTATAGTGAATGGATTTAATTGAGTTGTTTTGAATGAGTGACACGGTGAGAATGGTGGTACGCAGGGATGGTGGTAAAGTCCCTCCTGCGATTCCCACCTACAGTATCATTTGATTTTGTGGGCTATTTTCTGGAAAAATGATGAGTTTTAATAAATGAGATTTTGGCATGAGAGAAATTATTTATTTTAAGGAAGATAATTTTTGAGTTCATGTATATGGAATCATGTTCATGTTCATGTATTTTGTTGTTGCTTGAATATATTTGTATATTTTGGTTTGTTTAAATTTTACTTGCGATACCATTTCGATATCGTAGATTTTTGATGCAGATAACGAGGAGGTTGAGTCTGAGCATACTGCTCCATCGTCGGATTGAATGGCTGTAATTTTTTTTATCTTGGAAAATGTTATTCCCGCTTTCAATAATTATGTATTTTAATGTTTTGACTTTGGGAATACTGTATTAAATCTCCTGTTAGAGAATTTTGTTAAGCTGGTTTGTATTAAACTTTTGAAATTCTGGTACTTAGTAATTTACTTAACTTATTCGTTGTGCCTTTAAATTTTACACTTGTTGCATTGTACACACACTTAGCACTTAACATTGGGGTGTGTAACCCGAGTGGTCAGCATTCCGACACCTCGATTCTTGTATTTAAGTAAGTGGGAGTTAAGGGTATCACAGTTATCATGCCTAGACAATGTTGCAATTTACTTGCCATGTTATATTGCCTAAATCCAATGCTATCATGACTTGGACTCATAGACACAATATTTTAGTAGGTTACTGGTTCATCTAACATAAGTTATGGTGATAAAACACCAAAGGATGACCCATTTTGCTACTGCAATTTGTGGACACGTGTAAGAGTATCAACTACAGATGATAACTACAAAAGAAAGTTCTGGAGATGCCTTTATTGGACTCCTGGTTGTTAACATGGGGGTGGAGACAAGTGTTGTATATTTTTTTATTGGATAGAAGATGATTTTTGCTTCACATGTGGAGATGTTGTTGGACAGATACAAGATAAACTCCGGATATACACTTGTGAGTTGAAGATTGAGAAGTCGGAATTAGAGGCTAACTTAGTGATGGAGAGGGAGCATAAGGATCATATCCAAGAGTTATTATATAAGGAGATGGAAAAATCTAAGATTTTGTACAAGAAATTTCTTAACTGCATATGCTGTGGTGTTATTGTAACTGTCTTTGTTGTTGTTATCATCTGCATGAAAATGTCCTATAATTGTGATGAAGGTCGTAAAAACTTGATGATAGTGTATGACTACGGTTGATGGCAACAATTTGATTGTTGTATTAGACACCATCTTCTTGTGTTGACTTTGGTTCTTGTGTGTAATTTGGTTATATACTAAACTTGATGGCAAGAACTAATTGTGCGATGTTGGTGACTATTTGGTCAGACTACTGCAATCATATCATAAATTCATTATATAGCACAAATAAGACTCTTACCTATCACAAATAGCAAAAGTAGGTTGTTCTCTATCCAAAAAAGCATGCTTAAATGGTGGTAACAATGATTAATAAAACCAAAATCCCTCATGTCTTGGATTGTCATCATAAAACCAAAAAAAAAAAACAATCTGTTGGAATAAATTACAACAAAAGAAATAATTCTGGTAACACCATAATTCTTTAACTACACCATTACAACCTAGAGCTATATACGAGCCGAATTCGAGCGAGTTTGGGGTGTGCGAGCTCGACTTGCTTCACACTTAAGTTGAGGTTGGAATCGACTCGTTTACAAAATGGGCCCAAGATCATGATCGATCTTGGCTCATTTAATAGGTTGGAAATTCGAGCTCGACTCGAACTTGTGCCTATTCACAAGTCGAGCCAAAACTCGACTCAAGCTCGGCCCGTTTATGTTTATAGTCTATCCAATTTCCAAAAGTCATTTGTTTATATAAAAATAAATTTGACTACATCTGTAAAATTATAAATAATACATCATTAGGCCTAATGACATATTTCAATACTAATTAAATCATTAAATTAAATGACATTTTATAATACAAACAGAACAAATTAAATGACATTTTACAATACAAGCTAAATCATTACATACTTTACAAATTTCAAATTTACAACAATAAACAAGGAGTGATCCAAATTTAGCTTTAGACTTTAGTGAAGAGCCAAGCCTCAATCTTCCTCTTCTATCTTCATATATTTTCCATTTAATATATGCTTTAATACTTAACAGTCTCCATGTGTACACTAATGAGACTAAAAAATTGTAGATTAATTTTAATCCCTTGTTGAAGTATTGTTAAATATTAATTTAGCAGTACTGTTAAGAAATGTTTTATTTGAATTGTAAAACTTAATTTGACTTAAAAGAAAAAAGCAATAATAAAAGGCAATAAATAGATACACAGTAAGTCAGTAACATAGATTCTATAAACATATACACAGATGATAGAATAGAGGCAAAAAGCTGAACAAATTCTATCAAAAACATACAAAATAGATAAGCATCTATATATAGTTACGCATACACAAAATAGAGACAATAAAGAGAGCAGATTCTGTAAACACATTACACATACATATAATGGATTTTGTAATAAGTAATAAATAAATGCCAAAATTTATAAATAGATGCTAATCAATAAAATCACAAAATATTAGATGCCAACTAAATAACAGAGGCAAAAAATTAAATAGATTCTGTAAAAAATACACAAAATAGATATTCAGTTATATACAATTACACATACACAAAATAGAGGCAATAAAGAGAACATATTTTGTAAACACATTACACATACACAGAATAGATTTTGTAATAAGTAATAAACAGATTCCAATCAACAAAATCCAAATAATAGATGCCAACTGAATAAAAGAGGAAAAACACTAAACAAATTCTATAAAAAAATACATAGAATAAATAAGCAATTTTATACAATTACATATACACAGAATAGAGGCAATAAAGAGAATATATTATGTAAAAACATTACACATACATAGAACAGATTCTGTAATAAGTAATATACACTTGCCATAATTTATAAACAGATGTCAATCAACAAAATCACAAATAATAGATACTAACTAAATAACAATTAATAACAGATGTCAACTAAATAACATATACCAACTAAATAACAGAGGTAAAAAACTAAACATATTCTGTACAAAAATATACATAACAGATAAACAGCTACATATAGTTACACATACATAAAATAGAGGCAATAAAGAGAATATATTCTATAAAAACACATTACATATACACAGAATAGATTATGTAATAAGCAATAAACAACTTCCAATCAACAAAATCACAAAGTAACAGATGTCAACTAAATAACAAAATAAAATCGCATCATTTATAAACAGATGCCAACTAAATAACAATTAATTTAGTTTCCAAACAAAAACAAAATAATAGTTACCAAAGTAGATGCCAATCACCATGATAGAAGTCCTTAAGTAGTATAGTGTCCCAAACTTTAACAAAATCATCATTTAGTAACCTACACACATTGATATACACTAAGAAATATTAAAGTTATTTTTATTCTTTTGCATTATTATTCAAGTACTTTTAACTTAATAATTTTATCAAATGATGCTTGTTATACAAAATTTGATTTGCCATTAAAAAAGAATTAGGAAAGGATGGTAAAGAGTTACCTAAAGCTAGTCTGTCATGGTTAATATCATCCCAAATAAAATCAGATAAACAGAGATGATCGTAAAGACAGTCACGACCTAGTAACCTTTTACAAATTACGGTGTACTAGGGACTAGGGTTTACAAAATCACAAATACACATAAGAAAAAAGTATTACATGATTAGATCTACAAGATTTTAGATATAGTTAGGAGAGAACCAAAACTTAAAAATACACAATTATAAAATTTTCCAAGTCCAACCCCCGAAAGAATTCACTACTCAGGTGAGTTAGGAGTCAAAGACGTTGTACACAAGTTCACAACTTACTTTCGGCTTAACAACAAGATGGTTAGATGTAACAAACCAAACAATGCAAAAAAAGAACTAGAGAAGTATGAATCCCGAAATCAGGAATTCAATTGGTTGGGAGTCATAAATGTTAGCATTTAATGATCCATCTATCAAGGCTTGACTATTATCTCTAAGATGCAGATTGCAGTGACGGTTCCCCTCAAATTCGGCTGACGCCTCCATCTGTGAGGGTTTCGACAAGTCACAAAGTCGTAGACACAATAATAGACACTTTAGAAAGGAACGGAGTAAGAATGAAGCCCTGAATCAAGGCTTCATTCGACTTGCCCCAATGGATTGAAATCAAATACGTTGTAGATTGAGATGGAAACCCTAGAAATTGCGAATTGCGATGATATTTGAAAGGAAGCAGAGGACGCGTGAAGGACAAAGACCCAGAAGACTCGACGGCTCAAGTGCTAGGGTTTCGTACTTAAATGATTTGGATAAACGGCCAAGATTAATTAGCTACGGATCCAACGACGTTTACGGTCTAATTAGCTACCATGTATGCTATATACTAATACTATTAATATAATATATCTATAAATTTATAATACTATTTATATTTAGAATATGTATATTTTCAATACTATTAAATTATATATATAGTATAAACTATTAATATATGACTCTTTAAATTATAAATTTATAATACTAGTATATTAATGTTATATATTATGTAAGACTATACCACTTAAGAAGTTAATACTAATAAACTATTAATTTATAATACTATACTAGTCTATATATTTATTAATACACCAATATATGCATATAATATAAATTATAATGCTAATACTTATAAGTTATATGGTATGTTTTCGAGATTTTAGTATAAGTTATGATAGTAATACTAATACTTTACTAATACTAATACTTACACTAATAAGTTTTATACTTATAATACTAATACATACTAATATTTTTTTATTTTTAATACTAATATACTACTAAGTTTAGTATTGTAGTAGTATACTAGTATGAACTTATTTATTAATAATAGTAGATATTAACACTAAACATATATGATGTATATTACTAATTTACTGTCATTTATATAATCTTACGAATAAAATAATACCATTATGATATATTAATAACAATATTGTAAACGTTTTAATAGTAATTCATAGAGTGATAAGATCATAATTCATAAGTTATAAGTTAATAAGTTATGACTATGGTTTATCAAACATAATAATTTATTACTCATAATATAATATTATAATTATGTTATAAATTTATATACCATAGTCTATACTTAAAAGTATATGACTCTTTAACTTATAATATTGTTATTAGACTATCATCTTTCTTTCATATATTTATATATTTTAATGTTATGCTAATACACTACCATATATTAGTAAATTAACAGACCAATAGTATTATACTATTAGTATATGAAATTATGAATGTAAATTAGTTCTAACACCACCATGGCATCATCTTTCTAACACCACTAATATATATATATATATATCTTTATAGAACACCACTAATATTAATATACCATCTTTCTAACATATATATACTAATATATATATATTATAATATATGGACTTAGGACTTATATTCTATATGGTGCAATTTATAAATATATAATGTTATACGTTTATTGGAATTTGGATTTCATGAATCATCACAACTTATAATTCTATAAAACTATAAGACTAGAAAATAATATTATAATTTATAAATTTATATGTAGTATATGTAGTGGACTATTAGGCTATAAGTCTATATAATAATATACATAATTATGTATGTTATAAAACATATATATATTGTATTATATATATACGAGTCGATCGAGCTTTATACGAGTTTGTTCACCAACATTAATCAAGTCGAGTTGAATCGAGCTCTATATGGGTTTGTTCACAAATATTAATTGAGTCGGTCGAGTTTTATACGAGTTTGTATCGTTTAATCATCGAGTCTAATTCTATCGAGTTTAATCAAGTCAAATTCGAGCTACTTGTCGATTAGCATGCTCATTTTATAGCCCTATTACAACCACATTTAGTCTATTTCCGTTATAATAAAAGCATAACTGTCATAATAATTCTAAACCATTACCTAATGTAGTCTATTTTCATTTCATGTGTACAAAAGATATTGTCAGTTTGATCTCTTCCATTTTTCTTTTTCATTTTGGTTCATTCTATCTACACATGAAGATGCCTCTACGCCATTTCCTTTTTGCATTTATGCATTAGCCTTGGCAGAAGCCACTTGGATTTTGGGTGGCAGTGGACTAACTCTGACACTTGATTTATTTACGTAGATGAAATGCGATAAAAGTTAAAAAAAGAATAAAATATTGTTATAATATATTTTTGTAATATTAGTTTTATTTTAGGATTTGAAAAAATTAAATTGTTTAAATTATTTTATATAAAAATCTGAAAAAATATAATGATGAATTTGATATGAGATGAGATGGTTTTAGAAAACAAACAAGGCCTGAATTGCAACCCTCCCTTTTAGGATTGCCCGAAGAACACAGTTTTCCTTGTGTTGGGTTGCTTGTATTGACTTTTAAGTCTATAAACATAGGTGGCTGTAAGCTAGTTTGTGAGATGTGACTCTCAAATCTTGCAGACCGCCTCCTGAGTACTCGTTTGGCGATCAACTAGGACACACGACCCGCATTTGCTTGCAATGGATTAGTGTGGCCTGCTGGACTTATGTCGCATGTTGCTTGCGAAGAAGACGACATGGGAGTCTGCATTATTGGACATGTTTGGCCTACTGTCTGCGAAGGCGACGATAAGAGAGTTTGCCTACTTGTTTGTTTTGGTTGTCAAGGCTGTTAGTGGAGGCTATGAAATGACCTAATAGCACATTATAATGCAAATGAATAACTTTAACATATTGAACATATATTTACATTCAAAAAGTATAGTAAAATAAGGAAGTCATATGCAGGTCCATTGAGGGCTTTTAGTTCTTCCATAACTCTCTCAAAGTCCTACTTGATGTATGTTGTGGCTACTTGCCACAATTTCTTCTTTAGAGCCACACATTTGTGGCCATCATCTCGAAAATTGGCATATAAGTGTCTCACACAAATACAATTGTTATTGTAAGGCATCAATTCCTCCATTGCTGACTTTAAATCCTACAAGAAAAATTGAAAGTATGAGTGGCTCATTTAATAAGTTGGCTCAACATGATATATTGAAAGTATTACAAAGTTACATTTTGTTTATCACTTATAAATGTCCGCCCACTTTCAGGATGCTATTCAAGATTGTATATAAATGTTTCAATAAACCATCCACAACTGTCTTTTAACTTTACCTCCAATAGTCCTATACGTTGGCATACTGTTCCCTATGACTACCAAATATCTTAAACTAAGGCTTCACTCGGGTACGATATAAGTTCATTTTACAAACTTCCACTCCCCACTTTTTCTTAATCCCACTAGCAAGTGTATAAATAGGCATATTGGGTTAGCTCACAAACATGAAACTTAACTTATCTGCAATCCAGGATGATGTAACAATAGACTTCTTATAACTCCTACTACACTAATGGATTCATAGACTTTATCTAAAAAGTTTGTTGTCCTCTAATCAAAGACCCAGAACTTCGGTAAGGACATTTAGGGGTCTTGCAAATAATAGTAACCTTATCTCCATCAATTTTTGCAAACTTTATGGACTAACCAATATTTAGGTTCAATCACCGTAGTGTCTCTCTAAACTGTGCCGCAAATCCAAAATCCATCCCAACAGATATTTTGGGATTCTCAGAGTCAACATGGTGAAGTTTATGGAACTTTAAATCACGATATCCTTTTCTCGTCACTATCAATAGGAGATTGAAAAACATCAATTGGTGCTATATCAGATAAGTTACTTGTACAAACCAAGTACTGGTTAGCATATTTCAAGAAATGAACACTAAAATAATAAAGTAGGAAACATAGAATAAAAGGGATGCAAAAATTATGTGACTAGAATGTAAAAAAGAAATAATACAATTGGCATCCTTCTCTGGTCACTTTGAAAATGGATAACTGCTTAGACCACAAATGTCCTCACCTATTCTAGGTTTCCCTTGACTCTATTCATCCCCAAAATCTAAGGGAGATTGTAGCTCATCCTCATTACTAGGATATTGATTATCTATAATAAGGAGAACTAGTTGTGCAGGTCTTGACCTCAACATCGATGTTCCCAGTGTGCTGACATCAATTTCATACAACTCATTATCACTACTCAATATTGATTTCCATAATGGATCATTAAGTCCTAGACAGCGTGCTTCTGCTTCCTCCTCATCCTCATCTTCCTCACTCAGGTCTTCCCCAATGTGATGATCATCCAACTTAGACTAGTGTATTGTACTTTGAGAATGAGACACAATATAAAAATCCACTACTTGTTTACCCTCATACATAGCTACTATAAACAACACATCATGGTCAGAGGTAAGCAAGTTAAAACTATTGTTCATCCCCAAGCCAGGTTGTCTATAGTAGACTATGTCAACTAGAATGTAACCATATTTGGTCACAAACGTCTGTATCTCAATCCATAACATCTTAGCCTCATCATATGCTTATTGTACACATCAGTCTTACCTCTACATACTCTCCCTTGTACGGTCTATCAATTACCCCATTATGGTGGACTTCAAAAAGCAACTTTCGCGTAGTCATCTTACAAAATAATGTCAATTAAACATTGTCAATTAAAAGTAGTAAAAAAAGTCTCTTGCAAATATGAAGTAAACAAAAGTATTCAATAAATGGACCGGACAGGAAGATATATCCATTTTCCTATGAAATGGACTACCTCTGTCACAACTCGATAATATAAAACAACTCCATATTATAGTTGTCTCAGTCTGGAACCACTAAAGATACTGATGCAATACAATATAGTTTTTTTCATTTTTTGTGGATACTTGAACTGTGAAACTGAGGCTACTAACACCACTCAACAACACACTAAAGACATATTTTGAGGCATACAATATCGGACCTTCCCATGTGCAACATTGGCCACAAACATTTTCAAAACCGAGACAAGTACCATGCAAAATTCGTGTATAACATCTTGAACATATATCCATACACAAATATCAATTATACACATATAGAACAGCAAATATGCCAACAACTTAGAAATCTCCAATTTACTTGCTAATGTAAACCCTAGCTTTTCTTATGGTTAAGGTCAACAATGGCTAACCTTCCAACAGTATATACACATGCTGTAATAACCCGGATTTTTAGACATCTGCTTAATTTTCGTGTGTGGGATGATTATGTCTCTCCAAAACCATTTTTAGGAATTTTTGGGATATATGTATAGGATTCTTATATTGAAAGGTTTGGAATAAGGTTGGGTATAAATGTGAATTGTGTTAAGGTGAAAAAGTGCCTAGACCCGAGATCTCGCTCGACTCTCGCTTGATGTCTGGCTCGAGCGAAATACAGGGACAGACAGACATCTTTTAGTAGAATGGTCATAACTTGCTCATTTGATGTTGGATTTGAGTGATTCAAGAGGCTATAGAAAGCTAAGAGGAATATCTACAACTTTTATGTTTTGAGATTTAAGAGATATGGACTTAATCAAATAAGAAATAGAGATTGAAGTATCAGGTCTGAATTGGAGATAGATGAGCATTGACTTGAAGTTGACTAAGAACATTGGATAAGATTAAGCCTTTGGATTATTTTCTCAATTATCCTAAGATCTGGACAAGTATGTAGAGATGGGGAAAATGAGGAGATTTTATTTAGTGAATTTCGTGTGAAATAAGATGAATCATCTATCCAACACTTGGTGTACCCGGATTGGTGTTCTCGAGTTTATCTGTCGAGTTTTATTAGAAAAATCATAACTTGGTCATATGAACTCCAAATGAAGTGATTCCAGTTCCTATAGAACCTTAAGACATAGATATATAACTTTTATGATTGGAGGTTTTAGAGAATCGAAGTGTATCAATGGATTAATTATGCTGGAATAGGACTGATCTGTTTTAAGTGCAAACTGGAGCTCGAAAATAAATCACTTAACCACCTCACCTTAGATGTTCGAATTTGATTGGTTCTCCTCATGGTTATCTGCTAGATATATGTATGAGAGCATGTGTTAGGTGGAGAAAGAGCTTCTAGAAGAATAATTAGTTTAGAACCAAACAAGAGTGAAGAACTAATCTGATTAGCCAAAACAGTCAACTATCCCCTTTGTTTCCAACCAATTGGTAACCAAACCTTGGGAATTAGGTGATGAGATATTTTCCAGCCACTCTAAGGGTGCTAAGGAGGTCTTGGACGTGTGGCCAAAGAGGGAGAAAATGTTCTAGAAGCCTTGAGGATGCAAGGAAGGCCAATGGCCAGCTAGGCTTATCTTGGATATTTTAGACTTTTTGGAGTTTACTTTTATATCTATATTTGGTAATTATTTGGGGCCATTGATCTAAGATGATTTTAGATGAGGAAGAAGCATAGCCATGGGATGAATATCCTTGGAGATTATGGGAGATATGGATGAGGATTAGATTAACCAAAGCTGGACAACATGTCATGCCCATACACGGTTTGAGCTAACCAAGGGCCTTGGTTTGTTTTCCTTCTTTTCTTCCCCAAGCCATCTATTCCTCTATATATATAGCTATCTTCAGATCATAGGAGACCTTTTGGGGAGAAGAAACTCACGCCCAACACAAGAAATAAGATAGGAAGATAGCCTCTTAACCCTTGAACCTCCAAACATCTCCTAAGGAGCTAAGTGGGTGCTTTGAGGAGGAATGTTGCAAGGACTAGTTGGATCATTCAACCAAGCTTTGGAGAAACTTGTAAGTATACAATTTAACTTAATCTTAGCATAGAATAGGTAGATTGTTGATGGAATTAAGTTTGTTGTTAGTTGGGGCTTGAATTAGGCTTATATGATGTGTTTGGAATCTATGGTGTTTTGGATATGATTTGGTGATGGTAAAATGTTAGGAAAATTATAAGGACCTAGATTTATGTTTTAATAAGTAAAAATAAGGTTTATGTGAGAAGATTGCTTGGTTTAGGTTGAAAAACCCCATGAGCCGTGATCTCGCTTGACTGTCGCTTGATACCCCACTCGAGCGAGTTCTAACCCGTGACTTCGCTCGACACTCGCTCGACACCCGCTCGAGCGAGATGCCTTGTTTTGCTTAGATTCAGGGTTTTTCCCGGAATAGAATTAGTATCTTAAATGGAAAGAGTTTTAGGTGATAAACTCATAAGAATAAGAAAAGATATGGTATGGCCCGATCTCGGGTAATAATGACGGCATGGCCTGACTACGAATAATAATAGTGGTATGGCCCGACCACGGGTGATAATAGTGGATATTAGTAATGACTTGTGAGAATAAAGGTTTTAAGATAAGAATGAAAAGCATATGCATGAATAAGTTAGTCACGTCATGATGGGGACGGCGATACGTAACGCTCGTATGACTGACGTGCCGGCAGGGACGGCGATACGTAACGCCTGTCGTAAGAATAAGAATTATGTCATGACGGGGACGGCGATACGTAACGCCCGTAGGATTGACATGATTAGCGGGGACGGCGATACGTAACACCCGCTATGATAAGAATGCTTTCGTCATTTCGGGGACGGCGATACGTAACGCCCGGATGACTGGTAAGTTGACGAGGACGCCTGTCATATATGTGAAATATGTTCCGTGTCATGACGGGGACGGCGATACGTAACGCCCGGAAGATTGACACGAGACTCATCATAACGGGGACGGCGATACGTAACGTCCGGATGATTGATGAGTGTATGTATGATTGATGAGTTAGTCACGTCATGACGGGGACGGCGATACGTAACGCCCGTATGACTGACGTGCCGACAGGGACGGCAATACGTAACGCCTGTCGAGATTATGCACTAAGTAGATCCCGATGGGGACGGCGATACGTAACGCCCATCGAGGATAAGAAATAAAAGAAACCTAGAAGGTTAAGAAGTAAAGTGAAAAGTATAAGTGTATGTGATGATGGGTCTAGCTAAGATCTAAGTTTGTATGTGATGAGGGGTCTAGCTAAGATTTAAGTTTGTATGGTAAGATGGGTAATTGACTTGTGAAGTTCCATAAAGTATGCTTATAAGTGATATGTTGGTGAGTATGATTATGTATGATGATAGTTAAGGTTATCTATGCTTTATTTCGTTAACTGTGTACTTACTGAGATTTCTTGTAAATCTCACTCTTTTATGTTTATCTATTTTATCTATCATTCCTTATGGAATGATAGATGTTGTTGCAGGGATAGATAAATTGCATTGAGACTCGATCAGCACTGGAGATTCTGAGGTACCCTGAGGGTCCTATGGAATGCTCCTCTCCGGTTGAGATGACCCCATGTACGTGATCAAGTGAAGAAGTAAGAGTATTGGATGAGGGTAGGATATGAGATTTTGTTTAAAGAAAACTAACTGGGTTATGTAAGAGTATATACAGAATGTTGGTGTAAATACAATGTTATGAGAAGTGTAATTATAGTATGTCATGTGATCTATTGATGCGAGAGTTAGATCTCTTTGCACATATTGGAAATTTACTTCTTCCAGCTGCGATCGGCATTGCATTTAATTAGTAAGCTTAGATGCATGCATGCTACTTTTTATATTTACGTAGGATAAGTAGCCTTGTGTTGCTTGTCCGGATGCGTCGATTTGCGTTGTAATCAATGCGAAAAATCGGGGCGTCACACATGCCGAATTAGTCATTTTCACATGAAGAACATACAATTTTATGAAGACAGAGATAAACTTACTTCAAGATGAACTCCCCTTTGTGACACTTACTATGCAAGTAAGTCACATAGATGTGTTTGATGAAGATGAACCAAAGTTTCCACACCCACTCAGATTGCTGCATAAACCATGAATCACTTGCCCAAATCCTTCAGATCTACACTTGAGGTTAGTAATTGATGGTGATTTGGTCTGGAAAAAGCAAAACTCATAGAGGATTTTTGAGGTTTTGTTGGTGGTTTGGGGAGAATGCAATTAGGGGCTCTTTTGTTCATCAAATGCACAATGCATGTGGACCCATTTTTTGTTAATTTTGACACGACTGATAGATGGAATGAGGATATTGTGAAGTTTTAAAAGTAGGCATGACCAATATGTTATAATTTTTAGTTTAAAAAACACATTGTGAATTGAGTGAAAGTTTGAGGGAAAACATTATTTATCTAACCCACTTCTGTTAAAGCAGCCAAACTAGGGGGATATCTTATACGTATACTTGGCAATATCCCCCATACTGTCTCCAAAGTCCTAGTCAAGGAAGATGAAACAACATAGGTGCCAATGTATTATACGAGTTGCACATTAAGACTAGATATCCATGAATGAACATGTTGGTGTTCACTTTAATGACAGTTGCCAGGAGATTGCGACCATATTTCTAGGCTAAGCCCATGAAATTACTAACAGAACACCCCCTCAAGAGAATATTGCAAAATCCAGAAAGCTCGGGAAGATTGGTCATATGGTTGTGGAACTCAGTGAATCCAACATTGATTACGTGCCTAAGAGCATAGTGAAAGGGCAGGCTTTGACATATTTTATCGCCGAATTCACTTGTTTCCCAATGGCAACTAACGTTTCAACCCACCGATGACCATGGTTGTGTTTGTTAATGGATTTATCTGCTAAACGGTAGGAGGAATGGTGAACTATATCGTGGGAGAAGCGGGACAAAATCACTACTACATGACCATACTTACATTAATTCACCAATAATGAAGTCAATTATGAAACCCTGATAGTTGGACTCTTAATTGCAATAGTTCTAGGCGTCAGGGAGATTGAAGCAAATGTGGATTCCCAAATCATGGTAAACCTAGTTCCTCTGAATTTGTGTCTATTGCATTCTATCTCATCGTATCACATTCTGTTTTGCAATATTTGAGAATCATTGTCAATAACTTGGGTTTTTCCTATTATAGAATAAAAGCTCTTTGCATTTGAAGAAGAATAATTATCTCTTTCATCAATTCTTGCTTTTGGGGGAATAAGCTGGCTTTAAAGACCTTGGCCTGAATTGAAGTGAAGCATCTAACAAAGAAAAAGTGAAAAGTAGTGATTTGAACTTCATACACAAGAAGATGAAAGAATGCATTGAATTTGATTACAAGAAAAGAGATTGGATAGAGAGAGCATGGAAATAGGTTAGTAACTAGAGTTTACGCCACAAAAGGAAAAAAAGCTGAAAAATATCTGAATTGGGTGTTGGAAATCCGTGACCAACTTGCTTATTTTAATCTTAAGCAGATACAGAGGGAGATTAACGCAATAAGAGAAAGGATAGCCAAAGTCACCTCTATGAAGGATGAGGTAGATTTATTGTGGGAAGTACAGAGAAGAGTGATATAAGTCTCATCAATCGGAATACATGTGAGCTAGGTAGGGCAAGTTCGGAATGGGCCAAGGCAATATCAAAATACTTGGACACAGACAAACTACCTCGGGGGAAAAAGACAACAAAAAAGATAAGGAAAGATGCAACACGTTTTGTTAAGATTGATGGAATCCTTTACAAAAAGGGCTTTGCTCCCCTTTATCAAGGTGCATCTTGCTTGAAAAAATGTAGTACGTCTTGGTAGAGATACACGATGACATCTCCGATAACTATTATGGTGGAAAGGCTTCAGGAAGGAAAGCCTTTAGGATGAGCTACTAATAGCCCAATACCCTAAGAGACGTTGGTGATAAAATACGGCCTTAATAATATAAGGAAATAAGAGCAAAAGAAAAAAAAAATTATTCAAGGATTAGCAAAGCTTCTTCCTCACTCATGGGTGGGCAGATGGTGTTTGTGTTTTATTTTTTTAAGATGCAATTTGTAAAACATGGTTTCTTTAGAATTTAACATCCATCATTTGTGGCCATCTGTCCCTCTTTCTCTGTCTTCTATTTCTAAATTATGTTTTTCTTTTAGATCATTTCTAAATTTTATTGATGTTGTTACTCATACTTTTTTTTAATCACGTGCCCCTTGTTAAAGGTAATTTTTTCATGTTTATTGCTTAATCCCCCACTCCACTTTTCTTGCAAGTAATGCTACATACAATCATAGAGTCAGTAAATATCGCGTAATTGCTTTAAAAAAAGTGTAGAGTTTACTGTTAAAAAATTAACTCTATTTATGTGGGTTGCATGTTTTACTCATTTTTTTCAAAACGATTATACGGCGCTTGCATACGTCATAATTGTAAATATCATTTCTCTTTTTGTTGTATCGAAATTTCTTCTAATGCAATCTTTAAAGGCACATGACTAGGCAAAGACCATTTGCCTCCATCTTTTTAAGACCAAAACACTCCATTATTTCACCAATCATTTTTATTCATTAATTTCATGAAAGGGGAAAAAAGGAAAAATAAAATCCCATCTATACACTTTTATCCCATACTCCTAATCTTAATTCTTTTATTCATAATTATTTTGATATTCTTTAATTTTTAAAATAGTTAGAAAAGTATTTTTTTTCATTATCTATCATTCATCTGATACAAAATTAAAAAAATAAGAGAGAATGATAATATTATTTGTTGATATTAGTTTTTCAATATCCCTTCAGAGAAAAAAAAAAGAAAATATTTATCTACAGTATCAAAGTTTTGAATATCGTACTTGAGATCGTATTGGTTAAGGCACTGAACGAAATATTTCAATATTAATACCGTCTCGTGTACCATTTTTGATTAATCTATATATGAATAAATTATATATGTATACACATACATAAATTATAAAAAGATAAAATTATTATTTATTTTGTAATTTATACAAATAAAATATATTATATATATAATAAGAAAAAAAATATAAATCTACTTAAAAAATATTTAAAAAAAGTAAGT
Source organism: Platycarya longipes (assembly GCA_036559045.1). NCBI lineage: Eukaryota > Viridiplantae > Streptophyta > Magnoliopsida > Fagales > Juglandaceae > Platycarya > Platycarya longipes. The sequence continues at coordinate 45,306,091 of CM071803.1, read as the reverse complement.
TGCTATCGAAATCCAAATTCGGTATTGACCGAAGTTCGATATTTCAATTAGTACCTATCGAAACAAGTTACAACGGTCAAAATATTAGATAAAATGAAATACAATATTTTTTATTCCGGCCATATAGCTGATACGGTCCACATACCGTAGCAGCAAAATTAGCTGGTATTAGTTTTTCAATAATCCATTTGGAAAAAATAAAAAATAAAAAATCTTTCATACGTATTCCGTAGGCTCCAAATCAAGTCTAAAAAAGAGCATCTTGATATGATTGTAGACAATCGAAACCTCTCTCTCCCTGCCGGTTTCAAAGGCCAGAAGCAGAATTCAGCGCCGTGCAGTTGCTAGTACACGAACACAGATCTTTTTCTTTCTGTTCATTTTTGAAGGAAAAGGGCGAAAGGAGATGATGAAGACGCTGAACACTGAAGAGTCAATGATGATCTACGCTCTGCTGAAAGCGGAGCAAAGGCCGTTGGACGAGATCGTGTCCGACTTCAATTCCAAGCTTCCTAGTGCCCGCCACTTCGTTGCCTGCTCTTCCCTTGTCTTTCTCTTACAGGCAATGTCCCCACAATTCCTCTTCCAGCAATCTATTTCCTGTTTTAGGAGTTTTTTAGGGCTAGGGTTTTATGATTTTTCAATGCCATTTTCGCACTCTACGCGAACATTTGCTGCTAGAATATCAAAGACTTTGGATTTACTATTAATTCTTTGATTTGTGGGTACTTAATCTCGGAAATATCAACTTCATCTGTTTCAATATTAACTTCTTCAACATGTTCCTTGATCAAATATTCAGCTGAGTATTCATTTTTGGAGTAGAAAATCATTTCATTCTGAAAATGAAGATTTTTCACTAATTATTGAAATGCACAGTTATACCATCTTAGAAGTATGGAATGGCTAGGTTCGAATATTCTTTTCTTGGTTGTTTGTGATATGAATATTGTAGAATATTTTATTTAGTTTGTAGTGTGAGTCTAGTGTTAGATTGTGAGGTCACAAGGGTGTTGTGGGATGAGATATTTCAAAGGGTTGACATTGCTTGGGTTATGCCTTTGAGGGTGGTGGATTTACTTGGTTGTTGGAGGAAGATGCAAGGTTGTCCCCAAGTGGCAGTAGTGTGGAAGATGATCCCATTGTATCTTATGTGGTGCATTTGATCGGAAAGGAATGCTCGATACTTTGAAGATAAGGAACACACAATGGTGGAGCTGAAAAACTATTTCCTCCACACATTATTGCTTTGGTTTTTAGTCATTGTATTAAATGCGGACAATGTCCATTATTTCCTATCTTTAATCTACTGCACTTAGAATGTACCTATGTGTTCTTTTGTATACTTCTTGTGTACACGGGCTATGCCTATTGCATTCATATCAATAATAATTATCTTTTATTTATATAAAAAAGTGAGTCTAGTGTTAGATATACAATAATTGGTGCAGGTTTGTTATGCCAAATCCCTAGGGGTTGGCTCAAGGGGTAAAGGCCTTGGTCTTGGTGGTTCGCTTTCTCCTGGTCTAAGGTTTGAATCCTCATGGGTGCAAAAAATTTCTTGGGGCTATTGATTTGGGGAACTTTCTCTTGAATTACCTGCGGTGCACTTGTAGGAAATTCCTTGGCGCCTATGCACCCCTAGGATTGGGATTTTGTTCTCGGACTCCCGGTACCAATAAAAAAAATGTTTGTTATGCCAAACCCAAAATTTTACCTCAACCTCAATGGTTGGTTTAGACCTTAATAGCCAATTTAAGTCCCTCTTAAATGAGATGTGCATAAACTGTAAGAATACTTAGCTATCTGATTATTAGCAGCTCATACTTTGGTATCGTGATGCCACTTCTACAATATATTGGTCTTTCATTTTGCATCTGTGCATAATCATGTTTTTATTTTTAGTGGATCGATCTAGTGATTATGGTTTGCATCCTTGTCAAAGTTTCTCAATGCTTTCATAACTTCTAAACAACTTCTAAACAATCGAATTGTTTTCTTGTTCTATTTTTGTGTGTTTTGGGGGGGAGGGGGAGACGGGTGTAGTTCCTAAAATTCATAAAATTTAAGACCACTAAGGTTAATAGAGGCTGTCCAAAGGAGGAGGGTATTGAAAAAGAAAATTTTTGTGCTCCTCCTCGTGATGAAAGTTTCTATCATTCTTGTCTCCATAACACCATGTGAGACAGGTAAGAACCATCTTCCACACTACTGCAATTTACGGGCTACCATCTAGGTCCAAATAATAAAAAAGGTCTACTATTGTTCTAGGCATGGCCCAAGCCAAACCAGGAAATAATACATTTTAATTTCTTATGGTTGTGATGTGATACAAAAATTCCCCAAAAGTTTAAGCTGTAGCACACAACCTCTTAGTGGTTAGGCTTCAAGAGTAAATCAACATCATGGCAAATCGCACTTTGACACATAATGAATTTGTTACACACATTCACCCACACTATTATTCTGTATAGATAGATTGATAAAGAGCAATTGTTTTAGAAGTTAAGCTTTTTTATTACAATGAAAAACTTGATCATGAGGGGTTAAGTGTTACAAACTAAATTTTAGGGAGTTTTTGTTTTATGTCTAAACCACTTAAGTAATATTTATATGTATCAATTACTAACTAGTGCCTTATATTCTTGCAGGACAAAAAGATGCTTTACTCAACTCAACGTTTGGTGGCATTCACCATTCTTCATCAGGCTTATGCCTCACAGAAATCTTCTGCAAACCCTTTTATAAACTTTATTGTAGATGTAAGGAAGTGTTGTGTTATTTAAAAATCCTAATTCAGTAATATTTTAGTAAAGCATCCCAACCAATTTTATCATAGAAATATTTTTTTCTGACATAATTTGAGTCAAGGTTATCAATTATTGATTTCTTGCTCAAAACAACAAATTATGTTCATAGATATATAAGATGTTCTCTTTGGAGCCTCATTTTTCTCTGTTATCAGATTAAGCTAAAAATTTTGAAAACACGCATCAACATTTTCTTTTTGTGTAAAATAATAAAAAATGTATTAATGTTCGCTTCAATTAACGAGAATAAACTTGATATAGGTCTGTTTTTTTGAGCTGATATAGGTCTGTTTCATTATGGGTTATTAGAAACTTAGTCAACCAAATAACTAATTTTCTATTTATTTTTTATTTATCTTTGGAAGAAACAACACTTTGAATGCTAGGATTCATAAAAACCATTTAGGATTCAATGGGAATGAGAAACTAAAGGAAATCTACCTATTAAATGGTGGGAATATGGATGTGAGGTGAGGAATAGAAAAGGAAAGAGATGAAGTAAACTGGAGGGTTGGGCTTGATTTTATTTTCACTTCCATGGACTTCTTGTGATGCCTTCAAAAACTGAGGAATGGCTTTCCTGAGCACAGATGGTATGACCATACATTTAGTTAACTGTTTTTTTGAATGACTACTTCTCTTGAAAACCATATAAAATGTGGACTGGGTGTTATAAGAAGTTGAACGAATTCTTTAGTATTCTGTTAAAGGTCCATGATTCAAGGTCCCTAAATAAGGAATAAGGACTTGCCTTGTTTGGTAAGCCAGTTATATCTGTCAAGTTCTTTATTAATGGACTTGACATGATCTTCTTCAAATTTATTCATAAAACAAGAACCAGCTTTGAACTCATTTGCATCAAGTATGGATATTTCTTGTAAGATATTGGTACTGAGTATTTTTTTCTTCACATTTTTTACATATTTGTTTTTGGCATATCTGGGTGGTTATGTTAGCAAATCAGCTTCATGATTAAGCAGATGTCATTGTAGCATTGAACTTAGAAGAGAGTTCACTCTTTTTTATAAGCTTGTGGTCTTTGGCTCTTTACTTCTACAAATTTGTTTGATGCCCTTTGGTGTTAGGTATTTTGATATACTGTCATCGATTTACTCTGGCTTAACTAAGGTTCTTTATCTAGGTAATAAAGTAACTGTATGATCTGTTTTCTTTTTGTGTGCGCGCTATAAATCAGCTTCATGATTAAGCAGATGTCATTGTAGCGTTGAACTTAGAAGAGAGTTCACTCTTTTTTATAAGCTTGTAGTCTTTGGCTCTTTACTTCTACAAATTTGTTTGATGCCCTTTGGTGTTAGGTATTTTGATATACTGTCATCGATTTACTCTGGCTTCACTAAGGTTCTTTATTTAGGTAATAAAGTAACTGTATGATCTGTTTTTTTTGTGTGCGCGCGCGCTTCTACTTATGGCATACAGGCTGCGTCTGAAGATGAAGCTGAAAAGTATGAGAGAACATTTATTCTCCAGCTGCTAGGTTCTGATGATTCCAGTACTGGCAAAGAGGTTCTATTTCTGAATTTGGTACTTCTTATTTGTAGAGTCGAATGGTCTTGTTGATCATTTATGTATAGAAGTTTTTTATTAGGATATATGTTTATGAACATTGACAAACTTTTGGTCATTTTGACTTGTGATTGAATGATGCAAATGAATATGACATTTGGCTTGGTTCAATTATAGTTGCCATGTATGTAACCCTTGCCTATTGGATTCTTGGGCTCCTAAGGGGCAATTTAGTGGCATGCCAACTCTGGATTTCTCAGCCATGTTGCATGGATTTGTGTATGTTTTCGCATGTCAATACATGGTAATGGATATGGATGATTGTGGGAGTGAATAATGCTTAATAGAGATTTCTGTTTAGCTTTGTGTGCCCGTTATGGTTGCTGAGACTCTTGACATTTCTGTTGTGTGAAGAAGTATGGAAATTAGCTTTTTTATAGGTCAATATTCAGAAACGAATATAGCTACGGTGTGGGAGTGCTGCAGAATTCTTAATGGATGTCCTTTTTAGCTTACCATGTCCATCGTGGGTAAAAGAAAATAAGCATACTGTATTGTGGCTTCCCTTGGATATAATTGTCTTTATGAGTCCAATTCACTTGCTTCTTGGTTTTCTATAATACTTTATTATTCCATTGGTTGATTGAAATAGATTTTCTTGTATGCCCGCAATCATACATGGGTGTTGCTCTTGTATACGTCCTGTTTACTTGGCCATCCTTATTTCCGTTATCAATAAAGTTCTTATTTACCGATACAAAATAACTGAGTTGGATGCATCTAGGGCCAACTTGCTTCTATTCACAAGTTCTGCTACTTAGTTACTTATCAAAAAAAAAAAAGTTCCACTACTTAGTTTTTGCTACATTTTGACATTTTAATGTTATATGATTCTTTCCCTGATTATGAATTTCTGATGTGGTTCTCTCTGTCACAGTTTCTTAAACAGTCTGCTGCAGATTATGTCAATGGTTTTGATCCTTCATTGCATGTAAGTTAGAAATAAATAATAGTATTATGGATGAAGGTATCTAGTGAAACTTATAATGAGTAAACTCCTCTTTTTTTTCTCAAGTTTTAACGGGTAAACTTGTGTGAAGCGTATGCAAGGGATCCTCATTTCTGAGGCAAAGTTTTTGACAGAATTTTCCAAATTTTATTCGTAACCTACTTCTTTTCTTGCTTTTGTTTTTTTCTTTCTACTGTCAGGATTTTCCAAAACGTGAACAGCTGCAGCAGCAGTACTGTGTTAAAATCCCTCCAGAACCATATAATTGCTTGTTTAAGGATGGTTCAGTGAAAAGTATAGTGCCAGACCCTGATGTACCCCTTGGTTGTGATGCAAACTCACCTGAGTATGACTCTTAGCAATGGAGAAGTTTTTTTTCGTTTTTGTTTTGACCTTGAAGGTTTCATCATAGGGAACTTATGTTCATGCGAGTTCCACAATTTTTACTTTGTGCGCTTTACATTGAGGGTTATATTTAGGTTTGACTTGCAACCTGGAGCCAAACCTAAACTTGGATCTGGAGATAGAGAAGATACAGTGCTTGGGCTGTTGCAGAACTTGTCGTTGGAAGGATTAGATCCTCAGTGGATCAGACCTTTTCCACCAAGGCTTCCGGTACAGGAGGGGGAGGTAAGCGTTTAATTGTTGATTTGTTTTGCTTATCGATATACTCAATTTATGCCTACGTATCCTTTTCAGCTAGTGTGGCTCAACCCTGACGAGAATCATGAACTTTTATGGGATTATGGTATGTGTGTTGATACTAGCAGAGGGGCAGCCGTTAGAAACTTAATTGCAAAAGCTTTGAAAGGACCACTTGTGCCTCTACAACAAGAGGTGCATATTTTACGACTTTTAATATATTGTAGTGTCTTATGTGGATGTACACCTTTAACATTGTCATCAATTCAAAATTGAATTCATTATCATACTGCATAATGGCTCACAACCAAGAGTTTCTCTCCGTGCAACCAAAGCTTAGATCATGAAAAGTGCTCTTTTTTTTTTTCCCTCTCTGGTGATGGTCTGTGGTCTATGATGATGAGATTGCAATTGAGTTTGGAGTTGTTGGGGTGATTACAATGGGTTTCCTAAACACTTGCTAATAGAAACAAAGGTTTTTTTAGTTATCAAGGGAGGGTAGTTTCTTGCTCATTATTGAGAGAAGTTGGAAGGTGAGGAATAAGGTGAGACTGGGGTTGCTAAAGCACTAGAAGATTTTCTGAAGGGTGTAACATAGGATTTGTACACCATGGTAAGCAAAGGGAATCTCAGTTTCATAGCATAGCGGTGCTCTAATATTTGTGGTTAATACATGGCAATAGTGGAATAAGGTGGTGGTAGCAAGCGCAATTTCATCTTCATACCAGAACAGGTGGAGGGGAAGGGATGGAGGAGGATGATGGAGGCATTGTGGGATTTTGCAAACAAAGGAGGAGGCCTAAACCGCAACCAAGGGAGAGGACCTTTGTTGGCTGTGCTTCAGTTGCAGAATCGCTCCTATAGGGAAGTTCTAAACGCAACTATGAAGTTGGTGCAACCTCAGTGATGGGGGTGGAAACAGCGGCATCAAGGAAGCTTCAAGAGAAGCCTTTGGAAGTATGGGCAATGGATAGGGGTTTGGCAGAGCTCATACCATAGGGATAGGCGTTGTGTAGTGGAAGGGTGGCAGTGGCAAGCTTGCTGTTGACTTGGCAGAGGAGAGATTACATAGTATGCTTTTGGGCATGAAGGAGCAACTGTGTGTGCTTCATGATAGAGTGGACTGTTTGATACGGTGTGAAGAGGAGGAGAGTCATGGGTATAAGCTTGGAGGAAAGAGGCATTAGTATGAGTTTGGGCTTGGAGGAACCTGGAACTAATAGATAAGGGCAGCTAAAAAAGGGTCAAATGGACTTAGGTACGATTGTTGTTGGACCTAGCAACAAGGTAGCATCTTGCGAGGAGAGTTTTAGGCTACGTTTGGAATATGAAAGCAGCATCTAAACATCACTAAACCCAAGACTTCTTTATATGTGGGCTGAGTTCAAATTTAAGTCTAGCCCAACATCCAAACACACAACTTTTCAATCACTAAACATCACTAAGTTCAAGACGTTTTTATATGTGGGACCTACAATCTTTTTCAATTAATACCTCTTTACACGTTAGACTCACAACTTTTTTCAACTTTCGATAAACACATCTAAACTCATCTTAGGTGGGCCCTAGAAAGCTAACTCCACTATCTCAACTCACTGTTATTTATAAAGAACTTAACTCATATAAGCTCAACTCAACATTCAAATGCAACCTTGGTAACCCGTGTGGACCAAATGGAGTGATCCACTCCGTTGGGCCTTAGCCTATTGGGAAAAATAGAGGAGAGGTAATGGGAACCCAACCCATTTGGCAAATTAGAGAGTGAGGTGGTCCACGGCCTTCCATTGGCAAGAAATTGGCATACTCGTCGGAATAGGCATCAACCTTTTCGTGAAAGGCCGAGGAATACTGGACGTTGGCTCAAAGGGTGACATCGATGGTGGAGGAGCCGTCGACAACAAGCTCCTAAAGAGATTTGGAAGTCTCTTTAACACCGAGCATTGGATCTCGAGCATATCTTAGCCAGAAAATGTTGACAAGCAGCAAGGATGCTATTCTCTTCCAGCGGAGGCTCTTCAGTAGACATTGGAGGGGTGAGATGCTTACTTTCGACGAGTTTTCCCTCCCTGGAAGCAAAGAGGGAGATATTGAGCTTTTACATATGCTTGTCCCAATGTAGGGCCTCTCTGAATGGGAGTGAGGAATATCTTTGTGGAGGAAATGGGGATGCCGATGGGCTTGCAATGGGCTACTAGAGACAGGGAGCCCATACCCCTTAACTATTTGTTACCAACCCAGTCTAGTGTCTCTAATTGGGTTATACACAAGGTGAAGAAAATTCAATGTTGTGTGGGGATAGAGTGTGAGGGATTTAAGGAACAATTTATGACTTTACTCACTGCCATTGAAATGGGTCATAGTCAACTTAAAAAATCTAAGTCCAAAAAATAGAGGGAGCTAAAGAGACTAACTAATGTGGTCTCTTAATTATGAGGATAGCTTAAGTTGAGAAAAATCCAAAGGGAAGGGCTAGCATCATCTTTATGAAGGCCAAAGTTGTTTCTTGGAATGTCCGAGAGCCCAACGAGACCAACAAGCGTCTTCGTATAAAAATTTGCTTCGTAAGTGAAATGCAAACATAGTATGTTTATAGGAAACTAAGTTGAAATTTATGACAAGAAGAATTGTTGAAGTATCTAGAGCTGTTCATATGTAGATTGGATGATGATAGAGAGAGGGAGAGTCCCTTTTTCTTTCCGTACAACTTAGCCCAGTGGTTTTTTCCCATTATACCACCCTCGTCTCAGATGAGGGTTAAGGGATTGTAACAGTCCCCGTTTTCAGTTTTTAGTTTAACCAAGTTGATTAGAGATGGGGTTGAGTAGGAATGTTGTCATTGACCATAAATGTTTTTGAGTTTTCTAAGGAAAATGGTAGGCGTTAGAGGATTATGGAGAGTAGTCCCGGTGTTGTTAAGCACATCGTCGTCGATCAAGAAGATTTGGTGTGGTTGGCCTCCATGGTAAAGGAAGGTGCTGTTATTGGAGGGCCCTCTGGATTTTTGCGTTTGTGTAGGAGAGGGACTCAAGTATTGGTGTTGCAGAGGGAGCAAAACAGCCATGGGATGTTCTTTTCTCTCTCAGAGTTCGGTTCTGAGAGGTGTTGAGGGCTGTTAGCGATTCCTGGAGGGAGGATGGGTGGTGGATGGAGGTTTTTTGGATGAACTCTCGTGGAGATCGCCGAATCTCCCTTTGTTTTGGGGGTGAAAAACAGGGGTGCACCATGGATATACCTCCTTCACTTACGTAGGCTATCAATCCCCCTTCGCGGTCTTACAAGTCCTACAGGGAGGCAGTGCAACATTCGAGGGGCATGGGTGGGTGCTCAAGAGGAGCCTGCAGGTTTGTGTTCTTCGGCGATGGCAGGGGGTCAGAATGTTAGGGATGGGAGTGGTACTATTGTTGGCCTAGTAGGAATGTTGTCATTGACCATCAATGTTTTGAGTTTTCTAAGGAAAATGGCAGGCGTTGGAGGATTATGGAGAGTAGTCCTCGTGTTGTTAAACACATCGTCGTCGATCAAGAAGATTTGGTGTGGTTGGCCTTCATGGTAAAGGAGGGCCCTTTGAATTTTTGCATTTGCATAGGAGAGAGACTCAAGTACTGGTGTTATAGAGGAAGCAAAACAGCCATGAGAGGTTCTTTTCTCTCTTAGAGTTCAGTTCGGAGAGGCGTCAAGGGCTGTTAGCGATTCCGGAAGGGAGGATGGGTGGTAGATGGAGGTTTTTTGGAGAAACTCTCATGGAGATCGTCGAATCTCCCTATGTTTTGGGGGTGAAAAACAAGGGTGCACCATGGATACCTCCTCCACCTACACAGGCTCCTCAAGAGGAGCCTGCAAGTCTGTGTTCTTCGAAGATGGCAGGGGGTCAAACATTGGGGATGACAGTGGTACTATTGTTGGTCTAAATAAGGAAGTTATGTTGCGGGTTTTGGAAGCAATGGAAAAGCAAATGGAGGATTCGCAATGTAATATAACTTGGTTTAAATGGTCTGTTGAAGGCTTTAGTGAATCTGAGAAAGGTTTGGGTCTGGGGGAAGCAACTTCTGGGTTTGGGTCTTTGGGCATTGCAAATATTGGGCTTTAAAGGAGTGACTGTTTCATTTTTGGGCCCAAACACTTTAGCGCTAAGACTTGGCCCATGGAACCCTTGAATCCCAGCACCGAAATAAACACACTCTGCATTTGGCCCATTGAACCTTTGTTGGAGCCTCCAGCGATGGCCCAACGATTGCCGACGATAGCATTTCAATTGGAGATGTGCCAGAAAACGCCAATGATTACTGAGATAGGGCCGGCGTTGTCAGAAATCAAGGAACCCCTGAATCCCAACACTAAAATAAACACACACTGCATTCAGCCCACAGAACCTTTGCCGAAGCCTTTGGCGATGGCCCAACGGTTGTCGGCGATGGCATCTCAGTCGGAGATGTGCCAGAAAAAGCCAGTGATTACTGAGATAGGGCTGGCGTTGTCACAGATCAAGGAGTTGGGGGTGATCTCTTCATCTGTTGTCCTAAACATGCCGACAACCCAGACCACGACAACCACCACTTCTGAGACCCAGAACATGTCGCCGGACGTCCTTTGTGCATAGAAAACCCCGACCCACTACTCGAATCCTCACCCAACTCTGGCAGAGTCTTTTGCACATATAGAGGAATTGTTGGAGGGTGAAGAAGATCACCATTTACTCAGTGTTGGGGGGCTATTCCAATTAGATGGGAGAGATGAGGAAATTGCTGTGTTGAAGGCCCCTACTCAGTGTCTTGGGTTTCCTATTTCTACTCTTAGTCTTCTGGTGAAGATAGGGGATAGGGAGGGGATTAACTCAGTACTCGTGGTCTCTGGAGTGGAAGCAGACACTAGAGTTGGTGCCCTTAATTCAGTGACCGAACCAAATTTGCAGTTGGCCTATTGTGAGCAAGAGGGGGTCTCTCTTACTCCTCTATGCACACTCCTTCCCAATCCTCCCATAGGGAGAAGATCCTCAGATTGGGTTTTTCAACAGATGGAGGCTATGAAGAGTGCTATTGGGATCTCCTTTGCAGGTCATGAAGATCAATTTAGAGCTCTTCTAATTGCTATGGAAGAAGGACGATTGAAGTCGACTTCTAAGAGAAAGGGAATTAAAAAAGTTAATATGTTCCATTAATTATGATGTGAAGGATAGTAGTGGTGGTAGAGATAGAGCAAAAAGGAGGGGTTTCGTGTTGTTTCCATGAAGCCAAAGATCCTCTCTTGGAATGTGTGGGGGCTTAATGATCGCAATAAACGCCTCTGTATTAAATCACTATTGCGAATGTGGAATGTTTATATGGTGTGTTTGTAGGAAACAAAGTTGCGGGCCATTGATAGGAGGACCATTCAGAGTTTATGGGGGGGGTTCATATGTGGGATGGTCTTACCTAGCATCCATGGGAGTCTCAGGGGGTGTGTTAGTTATGTGGTATAAAAGAGTTGTTGAGGTAGTGGATGTGTATTGGGGATTTTTCAGTAGCTTCTCTCTCTAAAAATGTTGCTGACAGGTGGGAGTGAGCCTTTGCAGGCATCTATGGGCCACATGCAAACAGGGAGAGGCGTGGGCTTTGGGAGGAATTGGCCGGTGTTTTTTTCATATGAGAGGTGCCGTGGTGCATAGGGGGAAATTTCAACACCACCCGTTTTCCTAGCGAATGTATCGGAATTCTTTGGCTATGGAAGAATTTTTCTAGTTCATCTTTGATCTGGACCTCATGGATGTTTTCCTTTGTGGGGGCGAGTTCACTTGGTCGAATGGAAGGATAAACTTGATAGATTTCTAGTCTCTTTGTCATGGGAAGCCCATTATCCAACCGCTTTGTCAGAAGCGGTTGGCCCGAGTCAACTCAGATCACTTTCCTATTTTACTAGATTGTGGGGGCATCCATAGGGGTCGTCGCTACTTTAAGTTCGAGAACATGTGGCTCACAACGGATGGGTTTGTAGATTTGGTACGGGCTTGGTGGGCATCGTATTAGTTCATCGGCACTCCTAGTTTTATTCTTGCAAGTAAGCTTAAGGCATTGAAACAAGATCTGAAGAAGTGGAACTTAGAAGACTTTGGGCACATTGGCAATTAGAAGTCGACTCTCTTGGAGGAATTGCAGGAGTTAGAGGGAAGGGAGTTATTGGGGGATCACTCTGACGAAGTTCTATTGAGAAAATGTATAGTTTTGGCGAATTTGGAGAGGGTTCTTTTGTCGGAGGAGATTTCTTGGCGCTAGAAATCCAGGACCCTTTGGTTGAAAGAATGTGACAGATGTACAAATTTTTTTCACAAAGTGGCTAACTCACATCGGCGAAGCAGTGCTATTGAGATACTTCATGCAAGTGAGCAAGTGTTATTTTTACCATCTAATATAGAAAGTCACATTGTGCATTACTATGAGGACCTTCTCACTAAATCGTTTGATTGGCGGCCGAAGCTTGATAGTTTGTCCTTTGAGGCAATCGATCCGCAGAGTGCAAGTTGTTTGGTGAGACCTTTTGAAGAAGATGAGATTTATAAGGTCATCTTAGCTATGGCCAAGGACAAAGCGCTAGGCCCGGACAATTTTTCGATGGGTTTCGCTTTATAAGCTTGGTCAGTAGTGTCTACAAAATCATCGCCAAGGCTCTTGCCAACCGTCTTAGCCCTGTTTTGGAACAAATCATCTTCAAGTCGCAGAATGCCTTCATTCATGGAAGACAAATTCTTGATTTGGTTCTTATTGCAAATGAATGTTTGGATTGTAAATTGCGAGAAGGGGTTGCAGGCATTCTTTGCAAACTTGATATGGAGAAGGCTAATGATCATGTGAATTGAGAATTTCTTTTATGCATGCTTGAGAGGTGTGAATTTGGTGGTAGTTGGATCTCCTGGATGAGTCATTGTATCTCCACTGTACGTTTCTTAGTTTTAGTTAATGGCACACCTGCTGGTTCCTTCAAGAGCTCCCGGAGTTTGTGGCAAGGAGGCCCTCTTTTTCCTCTTTTGTTTGTTATTGTCATGGAAGCTCTTAGTCGGATGGTACGGCCGCAGTTGGGGGTGGTTTCATGTCTGGCTCTCAGGTGGGAAATGGTAATAATGGTTCTATTAACATTTCACATCTCTTATTTGTAGATGATACACTAATTTTTTGTGAAGCGGTGATAAGCTAAATCCAAAGCTTACGAGCATTACTACTTTGCTTTGAAGCAACGTCGGGGCTTGAGGTGAATCTTAGTAAGTTTGAGCTGGTTCTAGTGGGTACAGTTCCTCATCTTTCTAATTTGCAAGCCTTCTAGACTGTTCAGTATTGTCCCTGCCAATGAAGTATTTAGGCCTTTCTCTAGGTACAACTTTCAAGGCTAGAGTCATGTGGGATGAGGTAGTGGAGAAGATTGAAAGAAGGTTGGCGGGATGGAAAAAGGGTTTACTTATCGAAAGGGGGTCGTTTCACCCTTATCAAGAGCACTTTTACCAATCTTCCCACTTATTTTCTCTCTTTGTTTCCTTTGCCAGTAGGGGTGGCGTTAAGAATTGAGAAATTTTTCAGGGCCTTCTTATGGGGAGGCATGGGAAAGGAAAAGAAGTTTTATCTGGTTAATTGGAAGACTGTGTGTTCCCTAATATCCTATGGTGGCTTGGGGGTGTGCAACTTGCATATCTTTAACAAAGCGTTGTTGAGAAAATGGTTATAGAGACATCATTTGGAGGGGGGATCGTTGTGGAAGGAGACCATTGATACTAGATATGGAGAGGCTTGGGGGGGTTGGTGTTCTTTTGAGGTCAGGGGGAGCCATAAGGTGGGCCTATGGAAGTTTATTAGAAGAGGCTGGCCAAGTTTTGAAAGCCACATTTGTTATGTGTTTGGAGAGGGTAATAAAATCAGATTTTGGAGGGATATATGGTGTGGTGATGTGGCTTTGGAGAGAGCATTTCCAACTCTATATCATATTGTGGCTAATAGGGAGGCTTCCGTTGCTGATATGCGTGTATTCTCTCATTGTTCTCATACATGGAATATCCTCTTTATTCGGAATTTTCATGATTGAGAATTATCTATTATTGCAGATTTTTCAGAGCACTACATTTTAAGGGGACTCCTACGACATCGGGTGATAGATTGAAGTAGAAGTCCAATGATCACAAGAAGTGCACATTCAAGGCATATTACAAAATCTTAGTCACACAAGTGCATGCCCTTCCCTTGGAAAAATATTTGGAGGTCTTGTATACCCTCCAAGGTAGTTTTCTTTGTATGGATTGCTACGTTTGGGAAGATTTTGACTACTGACAACTTGAGTAAGAGGGGTTGTGTTTTGTTAGATTAGTGTTATATGTGTAAAAAGTATGGAGAATTAGTGGATCACCTACATTGTGAGGTTGGGAGGGCGTTGTGGGATGAGGTCTTTTGTAGGGTGGATCTTGCTTGGGTTATGCTAGCAAAGGTGGTGGACTTGTTGTGGTGTCGGGAGGAATATACAAGGTTGTCTTCAAGTGAGAACTATGCGGAAAATGGTTCCGTTGTGCATTATGTGGCATATATGGGCAGAGTGGAACGATCGTTGCTTCGAGAACAAGGAGCGCACGTTGGCGGAGTTGTAGGATTTTTTCATTCACACCCTTTTGTTATGGTTTTCAGCTATTGTCATACACGGGAAGATTATGTTCATGACTTTTTGTCCTTAATTTCTAGTTCTTAGAATGTATGTAGGTGCTCTTTTGTATACTTCTTGTATGCCTGGGCTTGGCCTATTTCGTTCACATTAATAATACTTACTTCTTACTTATCAAAAAAATGTAGATTGGATGGGGCTTTAGGAGGTGTTCCAGTGATGTGGGATATAAGGGTGGTGGAGAAAATATAGGAATTCAAAAGGGAGTTCACAGTGGCATGTTCCTTTAAGGCCCTAGTTTTGGGTACAAAAATCATCTTATCTCATTATCACAACTTTTCCAAATTCTCATACAAAATATAATATAACGGGAATGAATTCCAGATTCATTTTTTTGTTTGTTTTTGTTTTAAATCTCAAAATAATAATAACATTAAAAAATAATATTCTAACAATATTTTATTTAACTTTCATTTAAAATCATTTCATCTCACTATCCAAACGAGGCCTAAGAGTGTAATATAACTTCTTGTGGGATTTTGTTTGCATCTATAGGCCGAGTTTGGACATCACCAAAAGGTTTTCATGGTAAGGATTGGCTGGAATTTATACTTGGTGGGACCTTCCCGTGGCGCATAGGTCAGGATTTTAATGTTATAAGTTTCCAAGTGAATGTTCAGGAGAAAACAGGGTGCGACTCAACAATGTTAGAATTCTTAAGAGTGTATTTTTGACTTGAGTTTAGTGGACGTTCCTTTCATGGGGAGAACATTCACCCGGTCCAATAATCATACACGATCTAGATTGGATAGATTTTTAGTCTCATCGGAGCTAGAAATTCATTATCCAGGCGTACGTCAAAAGAGGTTGTCTCGTCGTTGTTCAGATCATTTTCCTATAATGTTGGACTGTGGTGGTATCCAAGAAGGGTGTCATTACTTCAAGTTCGAAAATCTGTGGTTGAAAATTGAAGGTTTTAGGACAGGGTCAGGCAATGGTGGTCGTCTTATTAGATTCATGGCACCCGTATCTTTATATTTGTAGGTAAACTGAAAGCTTTAAAAACTGATATAAAGTTTTGGAACACACTTTCTTTTGGTGACATAGATAAACGGAGGAATCCATGTTGGAGTTATTGGAGTTAGAGAGGTTACAGGAGGGCCGAGTTGGAGGTGTGGTGCATGTTAGTTGCGACTTTTTACTTCACAAATAATTCTACATGGAGTCGTTTTTTAGGGAGTCGATGGGGAGTCGACTTTGATTTAAAAAAGATTTCCCTCATTTTCAACCTTGATTTCAATTCCTATACCAAAAATAAATCAATAGAACTTATTAGATTCATGAAAACAATGTTTAAAATGAGAGAAACCATTTTTAAATCAGAATAATTCTATATGGAGTTGATTTTAAGAAATCGATAGAGTCAGCTTTGATTTAAAAATCCTCATTTCAACTTTGTTTTCATGGATCTAATGAGATTCATTGGTTTGTTTTTTGTATAAAAATAGAAAATAAGGTCAAAAATGAGGAAAATCATGTAGAATTATTATTTAAATTAAAGTCAACTCCCCATCGACTCCCTAAAGTCGATTCCATGTAGAATTACTCATTTTCAATTTTGTTGAATGGTAGCTCAGTTGGTTTCTTCAATAGCTTTCACGGCCTAAGACAAGGAGATTCATTGGCCCCACTCTTCGTTATTGTCATGGAGGCACTTAGTTAAATGATCTTAGCATGGGTTATTAATGGATTCGTGATTAGATTCTCCATTGGTGACCCCAATAGGGATACTCTTTAACATTTTTCACTTGGCAGATAAAACACTAATATTTTGTGAGGCAGACCAAGACTGGATTTGTGCACTGAGGGCACTTCTACTCTATTTTAAAGCGGCATTAGGTTTGAAAGTAAATTTTGGCAAATCAGAGTTGGTGCCAGTTGGCAATGTTCATAACATCCAGTACTTGGCTAACACTCTTGGGTGTAAGGTCTCCTTTCTTTCTATGAATTACCTTGATCTTCTGTTTGAGGTTGGTTTAAGGGGTAAAGCAACATGTGATATAGTAATTGATAGAACGTAGATTGACATGTTGGAAGAGATTGTACTTGTCAAAAGGTGGTAGGATCACCTTAATCAAGAGTACCTTGTCTAATTTACTAACATATTTCTTATCTCTATTCTCAATTCCAGCAAGTTTAGCAACTTGGATTAAGGAACTTCATTGTGATTTTCTATGGAGTGGCATTGGGGATGAATTTAAATTCCATCTAATTAGTTGGGATAAGGTATGTTACCCAATCTCATCTGGTGGCTTGAGAATAAAAAAGCAAAGGATTTTCAATCGGACCTTACTTAGAAAATGGTTGTGGCAATAAATATGGAACCGGAAGCCATATGAAAGACGGTGTTTGATTGCAATATGGAGGTTTGTGTTGGAAAGGGGGGTTGGTACACTAGAGAGGTAAGTGGAGCTTATGGGGTTGGAATCTGGAAGCACATTAGATGAGGGTAGGGGGTTTTTACTTGTCACACTAAACTCATGCTGGGAGATGGCTCTAGAATAAAATTCTGCAGTGACCTTTGGTGTGGGAATAATGCCATAAAGGAATCCTTTCCTTTAGTTTTCCATGTTGCAAGTGAGAAAGAAGCTTTAGTGTCTAATTTATGTGATATTTGGGGATCAAGCCCAATGGAACATCAACTTCAATAGGGCAGTTCAAGATTAGGAAGTTGGCAGCTTTGAGGAACTTTTTAGTCTCTTGTATTTCGTGACACCGAGCACTTGATGTAACACCCCAATAGAAGGTCCAAACCACATGACCCATACTCCAAAAGGACTAGTCAATGATACAATTAGAGCCCCATTGGAATCTTATAAAGAGCAAGAACTTCATCTTCCCAAGCAATGTGGGATCCCATACATCACCTACCATTCATTTTCATATGGGGTATTACAATCTACCCCCTTTAAATGCCCGACGTCCTTGTCGGGCCTGTCCATTATAGGCGGCACGGCTCAAGTCCCACATTTTTAGTTAGGATATGTTCTGATATCATTTGTAACGCCCAATAGAAAGCTCAAACCACATGGCCCATACTCTAAAAGGATTAGTCAATGATATAATTGGAACCCCATTGGAAACTTATAAAGAGCAAGAACTTCTCATTCCTAAACAATGTGGGATCCGATACCAACTGTAATGCCCTGGTCCCGCAAGGATCCAAGAGTTACTTCCTATCACATATACTTACATTCAACATCATAATTAAATACTCCAAATTTTCAAATATCATATAGAACTTGGTCTTAAAACCCATTTCCTCATTATCATCAATACCAAAAATGCAAAGTCACCAGAATACAATAATATTTCCTTACTAAATCTTATCAATATTCATATAAATTTTCTATACTTAATCAACCATTTTTAAGTCATCTCATCCAATGCTTCAAAATTTGATCCTCGGCTGAAATATCCAAACTCATCTGAAAAATATTTTAGAGATAAGGGGTGAGTTTAACCACAACTCAGTAAGTAGAGGATATATACCAGAGTGCAAACATGAGCATTTACAAAATACTGAATGCATAGCAGAAAAAAATATTTCTCAGAGTTAACATGCAGAATAAAACACATTTTCAAACATAACAGAGTGATGATTTTTAAATTATATGAAACACATAGTACTTTGGCATAACAAAACTGAGCATCATCATCATATCAAACCAGAGCATCTTACAGAGCAGAGACCATGTTTAACTCTCGTGGTAGGGTTGTGCTAATCCCGATGGCCAAACCAGACAGAGACAGAGGTGAAAATTTTTCCTTATTTGTTCTCAGAGTCTCGAGTGTGCACACAGGAAAGTCTACAATAAATCAGTTTGTTTTCAAAATGGGTGCATTCAGAGACAGAGAAGTTGGTACCAACCCAAACAGAGCAAAGACAGAGCATAGCATAGCAAAGGAGAGACAGAGTCAGATATAAACCAGTATACCATGCCAAAAGTTTTCAGAGTCACACTAAAATAACACGGAGTTCCAAAATATTTTCAGATCAATCTTACAAGACAAAACAGAGTCATAATATCTTTATAAATAAAAGCACAAATAATTAATTTCTCAAAATCGCTCTCACATTTCAAAGACAGCATGACAAAAATAAAGCTCATATATACACAATGCATGACAGAAACATTTTTCTTTCTTTCATATAAGCTTAATGAGTAATGCAAATAATTGACTGAGGTTGGTTTTTCTCAAGTTCTCATTTCATAACCAAACATGCACAAATTTTTAGAAAATCAACCTCAGTCTATATTTGATATAAAACCAAGCATATGAACCCCACTTGCCTGAACTTCTTAGTTTTTCAGAAATTTTCTCTGCACAATATCGAACAACATCAATCGTCACCTATAAAATAATCACGCACTTTCGTAAATTCTCAACTGATCACAAACTTTGGAAATAAGGCCTGAGATAATAAAATCATATCTTTCCTCAAAATCTAAACGTCTTCGAGATCCTATAATATCATCTCTCCAAAAATCCTTTGAATATACAAGGATTTCTTCAAAACTCTAAAATATAATAAATCCTCCAATACTTCCATTTTCACAAATTATTTACTCAACCCAAACTTCAACACAAATCAAGTCTCTTTCTGAAATTAAAAAAAAAAAAAAAATTGATCAATTGAAAAGTCATTCCAATGAAAATAATATCCAGCCAAAAAAAAAAATAATTAAAATTACAAACTGGTCCCTCCCCAAAACATTCAACTTTAACCTTACGCATACAAATAAGATGAAATCACAGAAATCCAGTAAAAGGCCACTGAACTGCAACATTAAAACTCAAGTTTTGTTTTTAGAACCGGGGAAAACAGACACGTGATTTCCTCAAGAAAAACTCATGCTTCGCATAACCCACAGAAAGCAACAGAAAGTCGTTTCTTAAATAAAGGTTAAAGAGGTAAAATAAAAAAAAAGTTATTTACGTAAACTATTTAAAGAAATGCAACATCAAAACAAATGAAAAGGAAAGAACCGATAGCAAAGGGTATTTTAGAATTAAAAGACCACTTCTAAACATATTGAGAAACACTGAAACGAAAACATTTGAGGGAAAGAAGAAACGTAAGCTTACAGAAGCTGACATTAACACTACGTGACGCGAGGGTAAACTCTCGAGTTCACCGAGAGAGGAGGTTGCGCGCGGAATAGCCAGGGATAGGCGGCTAGTGGCTGGGCATGGTGGTTGGCGATGGCACTGCACGTGATGGATGTCGAAGGGCCCAGGGGTGCATCACCAGCATTTTTCTGGTTTGTTCTTGGTGGTCCTGACGTGGTGGGTTCAGTGGCAGCAGATGGTGTGATGCTCTATTTTCGGTGTTGTAAAATAGGGGACGACTCGGCATAAGGGTGACTAGCTTTCGTTTGGTCTTTTGGTGGCTGGGTACGGTGGTGCAAGGGAGGAGGTACGGCGCTAGGTTGACTCGGTTGAGTAGTGTAGGGGGCTACGGTGCAAGAGATTTCTTGGAGATACTTGGCTCTTGGTGGAG
The DNA here is from genome assembly GCA_036559045.1 of Platycarya longipes. NCBI lineage: Eukaryota > Viridiplantae > Streptophyta > Magnoliopsida > Fagales > Juglandaceae > Platycarya > Platycarya longipes. Next base: position 45,285,939 of record CM071803.1, on the reverse strand, counting down.
AGTTCCTTGCCGTGAGGGTAGGTGTTTTGCGGCGGATATGTGCAATAGGAACCGCTTAAATGCAGTGGCTGCGTTGTGGCTATCACGGGGTAGGGATGGTTTTTTATGGTGGTTGACTCTGGGCGGCAGTAGTGCCATAGCGTGAGGCTTGGGTTTTTGGGAAAGATCTCAACGTAGTAGTGGGGTTGCGGCAATGATGTTTCTCAATGCACATGATGTATAAGTATATTTATAAGGGTGATATGAAAACCCTAGAGAAAGGAAGGGGATACGCGTGCATGAGCATAGAATTAAACATGCTTATCTATGGGAAACAAACCCTAAGGATGGGGGCAGAAACGTAAGTGTATGGGAATATATGTATAGATAGAAATTTGTAAACCAGCAGATGATAAGGATCTTGGGTTTGAAAACTGTTCGGAACAGTCGCGAATGTAACATGCATGTAAGGTAAACGTGGGAGAGAGCAACTAGGAGCTAATCTTAAGTTTAAAAAAAAAACTTCTCACAAGCTGCGAAAATACATATATCTAGATATATAAATATAAATATATATAATAATAACAAATCAATAAGACATAAATTTTAGAATTTTGATAAAAGAAAAGACTCTACAATCGTAACCTAGCCATTTGAAATAGATAACAAAATTATTAAAATAAATAAAAGGATAAGCTTCTCGTGTAGGAAAATAATAATAATTCAAAAACTCAAACAAACTCTTTATACCTATAAAACTAATTTTTTTTTTTTTTTAAGAAGGCAAAAAGGGTGCTGGAGCGGGGTGTTACACTTGAGGTGTTTGCTTTGGTGGGTACCTGCAGGTAAAGGCACATTCTTGGGTCACCCTTTCTATAAGTCTCTTACACAGCCGCAAAACATTTAGTTTCCATGGAGAAGGATTTGGTGAAACAAGGCACCTCCCAAAGCGGCATTTTTTGCTCGCACAGCTTCTTGAAGTAAGATTGTGACGACGGAAATTTGCTAAACGCAGGATGATCATAGTAGATTGGTGCCGTATGTGTAAGAAAAGTGACAAGACTATGGATCATCCTGCGTTATTGTGAACTTGCTAGAGCGTTATGGGATGAACTTTTTTGCAGATTAGACTTTGCTTGGGTTATGCCTGCTTCAGTGGCAGCGCTGTTGGCCAGCTGGACAAATCTAGGAGGCCTCCTGCAAATCAAAGCCATGTGAAAGATGGTTCCTATCTATATTCTGTGGTGAGCAAAATGACTAGATGTTTGAAGACAAGGAGCACACAATAGAGGAACTTAGATCTCTTTTTATTAGAACTTATTTCTATGGGCCATAGCTGTAGATTTTAATGGCCTCAGTGTTCATGATTTTCTTGTATCCTTTGTTTCTTCCTAGATAGGTGTTACCACTTGTATAACATATTGTGTACTTGGACTATGACTATTCTTATTGATACAATCGTTTACTTATTAAAAAAAAAATAGTTGGAAAAAATTGATTATCCTTTTCCTCCTATTCAAACGGGTCATTAGGTATCTATGCCATGGGATTGTGAGAATTTAACTGTGAAGTAATTTTCCTTATGTGTGGAAGGTTTTAAAAGTTGTCATCTGCATCTTCCATGAGTGAGGATGCACGTTATCCCTGCTATGCCTGTTACCACTGGAGGAAAGAAAAGACAGGGCGGGGCTTTGTTAGTTGTCTCTTTGAAAGTTTTTGGAAAATTCTAGTGAGGGAAGATCCTTTGATCCCTTGGTAGCTACAAAATGATTTTTTATAAGAGTGAATAAAGGAGAAACTTGTCTAATATCCTTTGATCTTATCAGTTTGCTTGAAGGTAGTAATTTCTAGTAATAAGTAGATTTGCCTGTTAGGCTTCACATCAATTTTTAATGTGAAAACTTTGGGCTTCATTTTCTTTTCGTTCTATTGCATTAATTATTTTGATGTTTCTGGGTATGTCCATTTTCGTTGTGCAGCAAGTCTTGGTGGAGTTGGCAAGTGACCCAAAGCTTGTGTATCATTGTGGACTGACACCGAGAAAGTTACCAGTACGTGTTTATGTAATCAAACAGTTTTTTTCCTTGGACTGTTCGTATGAGTAGCTACGGCAATGATATGGGGCCCCGGCGTTGGGGCCCCTTTGCGCCTCCATAGTGCAAGATTTTTTTGCACTTTTTCACAATTCATTTTGTTTTACACAAACAATAAAAAAATGTATGTAGATAAAATATATTTGGTTTTTTTAATTTTTTAATTTTTTTTTATTTAAAAAGTCTCATGGGGGTGCAAAGGGGCCCCAACGCCGGGGCCTCAAAACATTTCTCGAGTAGCTATGCCTTATATGATTATTCTTTTATTATTATATATTTTTTAAACCAGGGACTGGTGGAGAATAATCCTGTAATTGCAGTTGAAGTTCTCACCAAATTGATAAATTCCCCTGAAATTGCAGAGTAGGTCTTGGTGTATTATTGATTTTCTCTGTTTATTCTGCTGTGCTGATGCACCTCCTGGCATTCAAGATTTAATTTTCTTTTTCATTTCTTGATTTGAATCCCTGTACGCAGATATTTTACAGTGCTTGTTAATATGGACATGAGTCTACACTCGATGGAAGTTGTTAACAGGCTTACAACAACGGTTGAACTTCCCTCTGAGTTCATACGCATGTACATAACTAACTGTATATCATCTTGCGAGAATATCAAGGTACTTAATCTTGTGGCTGTTAAACATGTTATTTTCTACAAACTATATTTAGGCATGGTAGAGCTGTTGTTTGGTAGCGAAAGATGTAACCGTTTGCTTCTGATGCTGCTTGACTAGATTAGAAGGGTAGGGGTTTTGGTCTGTTAGAGGCTTCAAAATATAATTGAGCCATGGATTATTGTATCCAACTATTGCAAGGGTCATTTGGTTGCTCATAGGTATAAGAATAGGAAATGACTACTTGTTCTCATGGTTGTCCACTTATCCTGGTTTTTCTGAACATTTATATCCTGGATATATGTGTGTGCACGCGTTTATGTATGTATATTGTCTACACCATGTCATATGATTACCATTTATGCATCGAACCAACAATGAATGTTTGAGATGGCAGTTTATTTTGTCATCTCAACGGCATCAATGCATGGCTTTGTGCAAGTGGTACTTGGGGCAATTCCATATAAGCAACTTTATTTGCTTTATATGACTTTGTAACAACTTGTCCCCCTAAGGTTAAGAATAACATCATTTGTAGAAATCTAGGGGAACCAAAGTGCTACCAATCTCGACTTCAAATTTTTTTTCCCCCTCATCTTAGCTGCCAAGTACAAAAGATTCCATATAAGAAATATGGTCATTCTTTATTCTTGAGAATATCAAAGAGAATATGTGGAAGCACTTATTAAAATTTCGCAGACTGTGTATTACAAAAATTAGAACTTAAAAGCTCTATACACTGCCTTGCCTCCTTGGACCAAGTCTTATCCCGCAACTCCATCCTCATAAAGATCCTTACCTGAAGTGATTAAAATATAAAAAAAAAAATTACAAAAAAAAAAGTAGTTGAATACTCAAAAAGTAGTACATCATACGGTAATATAATAAACATAGGATTTCCTTGAAAGCATGTGTGCTTAATACTTATGCTAACATAAACATGTAACATGTACAATGCATAACTCATTAAACTTGTATCTTCCTTTCTTTAATGGCCAGAACACCTTAACCCTCGTGTGCAAAGTTGTGCACCAATTCCACTGCTTGTGGCTACAAGGGGAATCACTTAACTTTAATTGCATACTATGGTGGACTGCACTTAGGTTTGTGGCTTGCACATCCATCCATGTCTACATTGGTACTATGCATCTCTTATAGCCATTCTTAAAACTTCTTTCTTAATTTATCTTTTAGTACCCATGATGCATGCAGAACACACAAAAACCTAGCTTATCATAATCAATAAATGAAAACATATCATAATGCATATCAAACATGTATTATCATGATGTTGAAACTCACTTTCGTCATATCATAACTTGGTACGTTATAAGGGGCTTCCAATATAGGGCATGCATACATAATGTTTTTGTAAAAGACATGTCATTTACTGTACATACATGAAAGGATATGATCATGTTACTTATCTCGTAGCATTAATCCATGGGTTCACTATGGAGAGGAAGGTTGCGGCTTGTTGTTGCACGACTGGCTTGCTCCTCTGTGGTGCTAGTTTGGTGATGGTGGGGGAGAGAGAGAGAGAGAGAGAGAGAGAGAGAGAGAGAGAGAGAGAGAGAGAGAGTGTGGGGGGGGGGGAGGTTACCGCATTTAGAGGGAGATAAAGAGCTTTATTGAGAGAAGCGCTGGCCCTGACCATGAGTGGAGCTGGGTGGTGTCGGAGTAGAGGTGGGTCCTTGGTGGTGTTCCGGTGTGCAAGCTTGCATGGGGTGGAAGAGAGGCGGCTGTCCGTGGTGTTGCAAGGGGCTACAAGAAATCGTGGGATTGGCAATGGAGCATTGTGCAAAATCGGCTCTCCATGGCTGCTGTGGCATGGTGGAAAGGATGTGTGACGGTTCTCTATTTTGATGGGTTCAAAACAAGGGGTGGGCGGAAGCTGAGATGTCGAGGGTTGTGGGTTTAGACCCTTGGTGCGCTCTACACATTGTTTCAAGGGAGTGGTCTGGGTGTTTGACGATGGAGGAGAGGTTGGTGTGGAGGATGGTTCTTGGACGACGACGTGTGGTGCCATTGGCTTGGCCTGGGTTGTGGGGAAAGAAACCGTGAAGGCTATGTGCGCAGTGGAAATGCGGTGATGCTTTATGGAGAGATGTCGGGGTTGGTCCATAGCTTGGTGCAACTTGCTGTTCCATGTGATAGGGGGTTTGAGGGGAGGTGGTTGCTGCGATGACTTGTGGTGGAGAGAAATTATAGGGCTGCAGTAAGGCAACGGTTGAGCCGTGTCCTGAGGAATTTGGTGTGGTAACCCTAGCCCTAGGTTGAATATGGTAAGTGATGAATCCGACTGTCGGGCTGAAACATATACATATTTATATGTTTGTTCTTGGGTCTAGATGTTGGGTAACCTGACTTGTGCTCTACAAATGGGTTGGGTAATTTTAAGGGTCGAACTAAATTCAAAGGCTTGTCTATAATTTCCTGGGCTAAGTCGCTTAATAACCCTAATAGGCTAATCTTAAATTTCAAAATGAGCTCAATTTGTCCAATAAGTACTTTTGGGCTTTTAAATAAATTCTTAGGCCTAATGCCAATTAAATATAGGCTCTCTTGGGCCATAAATATTAGATGGGCTTTAATCTAATTATTGAGCTCAATAAAATTTCTTTAATCCACCATAGTAACTTTTGGGCTCGTGACCTATTCAAAATTATCCACTAAATCTCAATTGGGCTTCCCAAAAACATTGGCCCATTAATACCATCCAAAATCATCCACCAAACCTTTTTTTTTTATAAGTAAAAATGTATTAATAAAAATTGGATGGGCGAAAGCCCGTTACAAAGTGCTCAATGCCTAACATTACGGCATATAAGAAATAAGGAAATCATGTAGGTCCATGCCATTAAAATTCACAATAATGGACCATGTACAGAAAGTTTTGTAAAAGAAAACAATGAGTTGCTCCCTTGATCTCTCCTTGTGTTCAAAAGTCTTCTCATTATGATTCTGCCACAGGCACCACATGATACAAAGGGGAATTATTTTCCAAACAACTTTGATCTGTCTTGTACCTCGAAGAGATGTCCAACATGCCATAGCTGCCATCACGGTTTCCGGCATAACCCAAGTCAGATTCAATCTTCTAAAAACATTGTTTTCCTCAGATTGTCCACTACGACAATTTGATTAACCGATTCACCCCCATTACGACACATGCAGCACCAATCCGCTATTATGATCCTCCTTCTCCGCAGATTGTCCGTAGTGACAATATTGTCTAACACAACTGTCCACACAAAAAAAGCCACTTTTGGGGGAGCTCGATGGCGCCAAATCTTTTTTCCAGGGGAAATGAGTTTCCGGAGTTTGTGTAAGAACCTTATAAAAGGATCGGACGGTGAAGATTCCTCTCCCCGCTGGAGACCACCATAAGCCATCCTCATTCTAGAAGTTTGGTCTTTGAGCATATATAAGATTGTAAAAATCTGCAAAGCTATCCGACTCCCAGTCCTGTGCTACTCTGTTGAAAGTAATATTTCAGTGAATTTGCCCCCATCTAACTCCACTGCTTTTGCCACAATGAGATTCTGATCGCTCGCAATCTGATATAAGGCGGGAAACAAATCCCTAGGTGCCCTGCCTCCATGCCAGGTATCTTTCCAAAGTCTAATTTTAGTACCAGCACCCAGATGAATTCTTGTATGCTGCTAGAAGACCCCCCACCCACTTCTAATGTTCTTTGAAACCCCGACCCCACAAGCCCCCCCAACTTCATTAGTGCTCTAGCCCCTTCAAATACCCTCATATTTGTGTTCAATCATCATTTTCCACATGGCCTCAGGTTCTTGTTGATACCACCACAGCCACTTGCCCAGTAATGCACGATTGAACATCCTCAAGTTTTGAATACCCAATCCTCCACTAGAGATAGGACGGCACACTGTCTCCCACTTAACTAGATGGTACTTGAATTCTTCCCCCAAACCACTCCACAAAAAGTCTCGTTGCAGTTTCTCAAGTCGACATGCCACTCTAGTTGGTATAGGAAAAAGAGATAAGAAGCATGTGGGTAAATTGGAGAGAGTGTTCTTGATTAAAATGACTGGGTCTCCTTTGGACAAATACATCCTCTTCCACCCTGCAAGTTTTCTCTCCACTTTTTCTATAATTGAGTCCCATATTGCAGCTGCCCTTGATGCTAATCTCTAGGGAAGCCCGAGATAAGTCATAGGAAGTGAGGCGATCTTGCAACCAAGAGTTTCGGCCAACTCTTGCATATTACGAATGTTTTTGATTGGCACCATCTCTGATCTGTTATAATTCACTTTCAAGCCCGACACAGCTTCAAATCAGAGAAGTAAGGCCTTCATAACTTGCACCTGGTCTTGATCGGCTTCACATAGGATAAGTGTGTCATCTGCAAAAAACAAATGAGATATGTTAGTGAAACCCCTTTCTGGGATTCCAATAGGGAACCATTTAATAAGTTCATTATTCACTAGGGCAGAGAGCATTCTGCTTAGAGCTTCCATGTCTATGACAAAAAACAAAGAAGATAATGGGTCGCCTTGTCTTAAACCACGAGAGCTCGGAAAGAATCCTTCAGGGTTACCATTAATAAGCACCGAGAATCTTACAGTAGATATACACCACCTAATCCAAGCCCTCCACCTATCCCCAAAACCACACCTACCAAGAAGATACACGAGGAAATTCCAATTAACGTGATCGTACGCCTTTTCCATATTAAGTTTGCACAAAATTCCTGTATTTTCTGCTTTTAGCTTGTTATCAATACATTCATTGGCTATAAGAATCGCATCAATGATTTGTCTACCCTAAACAAAGGCATTTTGGAGCTTGGTGATAAGCTTTCCAATTACCACACCAAGATGATTAGAAAGCACTTTCGAGACAATCTTGCAGACCCCACTCACTAAGCTAATAGGTCAAAATTTTTTGATTTCTAAGGCCCCTACCTTTTTCGGAATTAGAGCAAGAAATGTGGTATTGAGGCTTTTTTCAAAATTTTCAAATGTGAACAGTTCTTGAAACACCCTCATGAGATCATCTTTAACCACCTCCCAACATTCTTGGAAGAAGCCCATTGGATTGGGTTGGGTCCGACTCAGGACCCGATCCAAGTGTTGATTTATGATGGTCCGGCCCACTAATAACGGCTCCATGTTGTTCCGAGCCCTTGGTTTGCATTTTGGGCTGTGAAGGACCGGCCCCCTCTCCCTCTTGGCCTGACCTTACTCTATATTGACTTTGGGCCTTGGCTTGCGGTCTGGGCCTGGCTTCAGCCCCATTAACTCTGTGCCATTCTCCTTTACTTAATTGAGAGGCCTTCTGCTGTCTAAGCCCATCACCAGACTTAAGCCCATCGTCCACTTTCTTTCCTTCATCTTTCCCGTACCATCCCTTTCCTCAAATGGGCAAACAACTCTGACCATCTTCGCCATACCCCTCTGCAGATGCTCGAATTTCCCAGAGATCTTGACTCGCCTAGGTTTTGGGTGGCTCAATGTGTACGGTCTACGTTGAACCTCCCGACGCTCTGTGCCACTGCCATCTTCCCCCCAGCAAGGACTTCTCTATAGGATCGTTTTTCTTTTGTTTTTCTCGCTGGAAGTCTTCCCGGATTGTTGTCCTTCGCACCTCCACTTCCTGAAAACACCTTTCGCATCTCTTCCCAGAATTTCCTCCATCCCCAACCCTTCTCGCCTTCAGGAATGCTTTCTCCCCCCTGGTTATATTCGGATATCTCAAGGTCGTCCTCTATAATTCGTATGTCGTTGGGCAATAAAGCTCTTGTATCCTTCTCTAGTGGCAGCATACACTTCTTCCTTCTTCCCCACTCTCAGACTCTCCTCAATCACCTTGCCGAACCATTTTATTGTTGAAGGTCCCAGACCCATCGAATGCTCAGTCTTCCAACCTTTTTCCGTGACTTGCACAGAATCCCCATCCTTCGACAGGGAGAATAATTTAGCTTCGATCACTACTTCTGAGAATCGGCCCATAAGGGCCACCTCACCTTAATCCCGTATCGATTTCACCTCAGTGATATGGATTCACGATAAGGAACAGTGAGGGATGAACAAATCGCATGTGTACGGAGAAAAATTGTTAGGAGAGAGACCACACTGATCCCATCATCCACTAAACCTTAACGGGCTTTAAAATAAACTTTTGGACCTAATAAAAATTCCTAGTCATCCCCAATTATTGTCTTGTGAGCTTATCCAAAATAGCCCATTAAACCTCATTTATGCCCAATAAATTATCCACATTCTGACCTTAGGATATTGAACCGGGTTGTCACTGACTTCTTAGCAGCCATGCCATGCGGTAAAAAAGTTCTGTAGGAAAATGGAGTAAGTAGTTTTTCTAACATAGATCTGTTGTATTGAACATGTTCTGACAGTTATGTTCAACTCCATTTCACATGGATTCCAATGCATGCATTGGAATGGCTTGAATATTATGTGATCTATGTCAAAGAGATGACAGTATATATTGTCATCTCCCTGGCATTCATGCACCCCAAATGCCTGGGTTTTTATGAGTGGTACACACGTTAATTTCATATAATCAACTTTATTTACTTTATATAACATCTTAGTAGCCATACCAAGCTGTAAAAGTTGTGTAGGAAAATGGAGTAAGAATGGCGTTTTCCAAAATAGAACTATCTGTTGATATGAATCCGTATCTCAACTGTTGAGAGGGGAATTAGGAATTTAATGCTTAGTGTTTTTGTACTACTTAGATGTTTCTATTAATTTATAGGCTTTGCCATGGGTACACTAAAAAATTTGAAGCATACTTTTTTCCCCAGGATAAGTACATGCAGAACAGACTTGTGCGACTTGTTTGTGTTTTCCTCCAAAGCCTTATCCGAAATAATATCATCAATGGTGAGTGCTCTTATCTTATTTGCAGCTTGTACTACTATTTATCTTCAGGCAAGTTGAATGTGCGAATCACCATTTAAACTTTAGTGTCTGTAAAAGTAACCTTTGACTGCTTGGGAATTAAAAAGTCAGATTTATATGGTGAATGGATTGCAGAAATGGAAAGAAACAAGGTAGGTGTGTAGCAGATACGAAAATTCATGCATGATGAAATTTAAGTTGCAATGATATCAAAATCTTGATAACATAGCTGCTTTCATCTTTGGGTTGAAAAATTGTCTTGGGAAATTGGAAGCATGTTGGCAACTGGCTGGTAACAAATTGCGGATGCAACCATGGATGATGACATTGGGTGTAGAATGAATGGATAGAGATCCCCTTTACTTCTTTGACTGAACTCTAGGGCCTAGGGAGAGAGATAGAGACATGAAGTGGGCCCCATAACACGTATGGAGCAATGAATGGTGCTGGAAAAATTCACTCGAGCAGCTATAAAATGTTTGGGGTCTACTTCTTGATTCAATCTCTTTCCACCAAGTCCTAGAGTTCGTGAATAGTCATAACATGTTTGAAAGAGTCATAACATGTTTGAAAGAATATTTCAAACATGTTTTCTAATAGTCATAACATGTTTGAAAGAGGTGTAATCTTGAATTAAGCTATTCTCCTTAAGCGATATATTCAGAAAGTCTTTAGAAAAAAAATTAGAAAGCTATTTTTTTAATTATTAAAATTTCACCAAAGATTGTTAGATAAGTATAACTAACGATAGAAACTGTTGTCTGATCAAAATTTCTAAAGAATATTTACAAACTTTTCTCTTTTGATCAATAAAAATTTGTTTATTGATAAAAATAAAATAAAAATAATTAAGAAATTGTTGTCTGTAGAGATGTCCAGTTATCACTATCGGGAATTTTTTTAGTTCAGAAGTTCACGTTTCTGTACAAAATATAACAGGTTTTTGTATAACTATACTGTTATTATTTTTTTTTATGCGTGGGGTTAGAACTTAGGGGTATGAGGACCTGATTTCCGGAGATCCGGTAAATGCCATCATACCGTAATATCTTTGACCAGTGTATGTTAGCTAGAGTAAACTGTGGGGAGTTTAGCCTGTTTTGATGTGCTGTTGTATGCCTTTCTAAACATAAATCATTGAATAACTATGTTGTGTACAAGAAGATGGTTACAACATTTGCTGATTTCTCTCGGTGCTTTGTCATCCTTGCAGTCAAAGATCTTTTCATCGAAGTTCAAGCTTTCTGCATTGAATTCTCGCGTATTAGGGAAGCAGCTGCATTATTTAGGCTTCTCAAGACCTTGGAATGAATTGATCCGTTTTGTTGGCCGTAGTTTTCTTGGACTAAATAATTAGCTTTCCTTTCCTCTTGTTGCTCTTTACTTGTAGATAAAAACACTATCAATTAGAGTGCAGATAGTCTCTCTCTCTCTCTCTCTCTCTCTCCCCACCATTATTGTATCAGTTCATGCTTAAAAGATAATAAGACGAGTTATGTTGAAATTTACCCCAGATACCTTTGTACAACAATTTAGTTTATACAGCCAAGAGCTTAATGGCCTAATATCATATGACCTAGCTCTCTAAATGGAGACGAAACCCCCCACCCCTTTTATTAAAAAAAAAAAAAAACAGTATAATACAGGAATTTATCCCATACACCTTCATTTGAGGTAAACGAAAACTTCCCCATATGCCATGATATTTACCTCATACTTGAACTCCTTGGTTTGTCTGCCTTCTACTTTGGAAAACGAAGGATTTAGTGTAATCTGATTTTTTTTTCATGTTACAAGATAATATTTGATTTATGATATATTAAGAATATCTTATAGTTTTAATATACTATTTGAATTTTGATATTAATGTATAAATTTTAAGTTCATAACTTCATAGCCAAAAAATATAAAATGAGAGATGAGTCAATTACTTCTTAAATTTTTATTCGAGTATTTTGTAAAATTGGAGGTTCTGATTTAGGCAGTTTAATCAGTCTCGTATCGCTGGATATTGGTTGGGTTACACAAAATGTTTAAAATGAGATTGAACTATATCAGTTGCACCCTTAATCAAGATGCATGAGAAGGGAGTATGTTTCTCAACAAATATCTAATTACAACAGAATTAAATCGGGTTTTGGATTAAAAAATGGTCTCTGCCCATTTTTTGCCATGAGGTGACGTCGATAATTATTTATAGTTTGATATATGAATTATTTAAAATAATTCAAAGTACACTGCAGTTTGTTGCTCTTGATATGTTCGTAGAACGGATAGGCGTCCTCATCCTCAAAATCTTCAAGGAGACTGCTAGTCGAGCAGCTCTAATATCGTGTTAGAGACATTGAATTTCCAGAAATTGAAGATATATTACTATTCACAAAGGTGTGTATTTGTACACGTTACAAGCAATCAATTCTGTTAAAGGGAATTTGAGAAATAATAATTGAAAATTATAATAAAGAAAAGACTATTCTAGCCTCTATGTTATATCTGGTGATATATGGTTAATAGACATCGACTGGCCCGAATAGGCAATGGCTGAATTTCTGCATGCTTGCCTGTGATTGTGTGTGGAGATCAAGTGTCAATGAACAATGAGATGGGGTGGGTGATGGGTCGGATCTAATAGATCTTAGGATGAGTACAACGTGTGTAATTATTGGAGGCATTTTGAGGCGCAGGTGATGGCCACGCTTGGGCTAAAGGCACGCGTGAGAGTCAAGTGCCAAGATTTTCGTTGAGTTGCATTGTACCAATAGATGCCAAGTGCATGTAGACAATCAATCATTGAAAAATGTTAAATCTAAGCAACCGGTGGAGAGAAAACATTAAATAGACGAGGATAAAAGCCTATAAACAAGAAGGTGCCAAAAATGAAACGAAGAGTAGGGGAGCCAAGACTCCATCTTCTCTCTAGTGGAACAAGATCACAGAGAGGATGAGGGACTCTTTTTCTTTTAAAGAGAAGCAGGACTTACTCTCTAGAGAGAGAAGCGGGCCCTTTACGTGGCCTATAAGGTGTTGGCCGTTTGTCTATTCTAAATTGACCCAAGCTCCGGCTTATAATTCTACCGAACATTAAATTTTGAAAGTAGTGATGCTATTACTGGTTTGCTTGGGTCTATTGTTTTGAAGTGAAAAATGAAGGTGCCGATGAGAAGTGTAGCAAAAACATGGGGAAAACATAAATTTTCGAATGGAGACTGGAGTCTTCTTTCTAATTGTGCATGTGCAAAGACTCGGTCGTTTTGATATTAAGAATATCATAACGAAATGATTTGTAAATAATAATAAATTATTTTGAGAATATATTAAAATAGTTGTGCACCCAAAAGGGTCATCAGAGTTTGACATGATGTGAGAGGCATAAATGGAAGCTATTATTTATTACGAATTAAATAAATATATTAAATAAAAGCTGGACCATTTTTTTTTTTTTTTGAAAAAGATGGATTTGAGTTGAGTGCATGACTGGATCCCAAACTGTCTCACGACTGTCTATCTCTTGACGGCAGGATTTTAATTCATTATGCCTTCATATGGGATCAATAATGATGTACATTATGCCCGCAATTGAGTAAGGGTGGAAATTATATGATTGGTCTGCTTCAATTCAGGTAATTATCATATGATTCTTCACATTATTATCCTCACTTGCTTCCTCGGTACTCATATGCACACGTCAATCCTTTGCACTATCCATGAGATTAGGAATGTATCATAATTTCAAAAAGTAGAAATTTTTTAATTGTAAGCATAATTTGCTGGAACGCGTCAATATGAGCATGATTTTGGACAAACACGTCAATCCTTGCTGGAACGCGTCAATATGAGCACGGTTGGTTGATGATAATTTGCTGGAACGCGTCATATATGCATTAGGAATGTATCATAACACGTCAATCCTACATATTATTGGAACGCAACCGGCAGTACAACAGAGAGCCTCTCAGGGAGATTTCCTAGGGTGCTAATTAACTTGTCCAGGGAGACTTCCTAGGATGATGATTTTTTGCTTTTTGGTAACAGGGGTGCAGTAGACATGCTGAATTTGATGGCTGTTTTTTGATAATGGGCATGCCAATAATGCATTACTTACTTTTTTGGGAGGTAACTAGACCAGGACTGCTGTAAATGGTTATATTGCTGATATGGACTAGTGATATGCTGACAGAAATGGTTGTCTGAAGCATTACAGTTGAAAAAAGGTAATTAATTCACATCTTTAAGGCTTGAGCACATTTGGAGATTGCCTTTTTAAATAAACTTATGCATGCTATATTGACTAGAATGAATGTACACAAATGTACACAAAGATAGTAATAATTGTATATTAATTAGTCGACATTCAAGCTGGCACATTGTTTGGAAACTAAGGAATAGAAAGCTACCCCAATAAATATTTGAATTATATTGTTGTTAGTCTGTGGTTCTATTATAAACATATCATGAATTAACTGAAAATGTCAAATGTTTTGAAATGGTTAGTGGAAATGAGACACAAGCAGCTGATTATTTTTATACAAGAGATTTCCTTGCATGTACATGATCAAAATATTCATTTTGATGCATAGTATAAATTCCTTGATTCTTCATCGAATTGAAACAAAAAATAAAAAATAAAGTAAACCTATTCATAACAGCCCAAATAGAAGAAATCATACTTTAGATCATATTTATTTTAGCTTGGTGAAGCTTGGTGAAAAATGTATATATCTTTAAAAGAATTTAACAAGTAGATGCCACATCGAGAAGTAAAAAATTATGATAGTTTTGTTATTTTTATTGAAGCAAGTATAGCAAGTAACTTTAAGACCCTTGTTAAATTTCTATTTGTATACTGTGATGTGGCTAGGATGGTTTTGTTATGCATAAGTATGGATCCAGCTTGCTATTGTTATGAGAATGTTAGTGAATGGCCTGTTGTGAGTAGGTTGTAATTAGATTTTGAGCATGAGTATTTTCTATATGAGCATGATTTTGGACAAAATTTGATGTGGCTGCTAGCTTAATTAGGAGTCTGAAGGCTGATCTTTGGGTGATTATATTGTCACATGATGCCTATTCACTGTTATAAGGTGCAGTATACATTTTACAAAAATTCATACATTCACTAATTGTTAGTTTCAGTACTTTTGCATCACAATTTAGCTTCCAAATAGAGGTTAATTATAAACTTGATTTTAATTATTTAGATCAAATATAATGATGACCATATGTGAATTTAGACTACAGTAATTTCCATGACTGATGGAGCCTATGTTTGTATAGGTGGCAGAAACACATTTGGCCCTCCACCATGCTAAGAAGTCAGTATTAGTTGGGCTTCATCTCCTCAGAGTTCAGGATGGCGTCATGAGGAGATTGATTAATTTCTACATACCTAGATATTGGTTGTAGTGATGTTGGAGATCTCACCTATGCAGTACAATATTTCTGACCCCCTGTTAAAGTAATACATGTGACTAATTATATGTGTAAGAAAAATAGTGTATCTAAACATTGTGTTGCCTTGATGATGTTACGTACACATGGTAACATATATTATATATTTAGGCATTTACATAACATGTTAATGTAAATGGATGTTTACAATTAGTGTTTTCTAAAGATGGAAATATCTATATCTATGAGCATTTAATGGAGAATGTTATAGCACAAGTAATTAATAGCTAGCCATGACTACACAGGTTATAAATATAAATTAGTTGGCTTTGTTCAATATTTTGTTAACTCATATTGGGCAGTAGTTAAAGGTACTGATCTACCAGCTAGTCTCACTAAAATATTTGGAGTAAATTCACTGAGAATAAATGAGAAATATTTATTAGAATATTCATTAAATATTTATCAATTATTGTTAGTGAATAATCGATCAAATTTTAATTTAGTAGTACTACTAATTAGGGAGTTCTTCAAATTGAAGGAAATATGGACATATAATCAATGGGGACAAATAGCATGGTTTATTTATACCCAAATAAAAAAACAGGAAAAACAAAAACAAAACAAAAAACGCAATTATATATAATATATAATTTGGCCACTTAGTTGCGGTGATTTTGGTAATGCCGCAGTTTGGTACAGGAATAAATTTAAGATGTATATTGCAGCGACCATAAATCAAGAAATATCGGCACTTTTTTTTATCAGGGTTAGGAATTTTTGTGGCATATACATCTCGACACATTAAGATATTTCTATTAAATGAGAATTGCTATTACGGCAAATATATGTGCAGCTATATACAGACCCCGACGATGAAAAGCTGGGCCGCTATAACTTTGTAATCTTTACCGATGGGCCACATTAATATTAGCGGTGGGCCATAATTGCCACTACTGGGCTTTTGTTGCACTTCTCCCCAGCTAATTTGACTAGCAATAGTGATGCTATGCTTGTTATTATCGGTGCCAATATTTAGCTGTGAAAGTATAACAGTATCGGCTTATTTCTGTTTACGAAGCTACAGACTTATAACCAGCGGATTATAGCGTCGTTTCTTCGACGCTCATAAAAATATCGAGTATACGAATGCGCAGCATTTTTTGCCACTATCAGCGACCAAAACAACCAACGCAAAAATGGGTTATTCTTGTAGTGTGTAGTCAAAACAAGCCAACTATTTTACAAATAATATAGTATTGAGACTAAATCGAATAGCGTATCAAATCATTAGGCTAGTTAGTTCAATTCAAGATTACGCTAGTTTATCAGTTGAAACAACACGATTATTAACCGAGCTAATTTGAGTTCTCGTATTGAATAAAACTAAACTTGATTAAGCTCGACCATAGCCTTATCAGTTTGTATCTTGATTGTGGATTGCAATGGAAAGAATCTTAGACCCAAGGCTGGATATTGCATCCTCACTCCATTGCAGTACATACTGTACTTGTATTATTTCACATCTTTCGGAACATATCTATACTCTTATGTATACAATACTTGACTACCATTAGAGAGTCATTGAGATAATTAATAAACAAATTAAAAAATTCTCATAAAAAATCTCCTGTTCCTATGATATGAGGGTGAAGTGAGAGTCATGGTGGATTGGTTGGGCTACTTGGGCATTGGGTTGAGTCCAACTTACAGATGGTGATAGAATATTCATGGGTAAAAGCGTATTGAATCGCATCGTGGTATCTCAGGGAAACATGTGAGCAGGTTTTTGAACCTTTGAGGTGAAAGACTAGTGTTTCTAGCATCTATATTGTGTGAAAAGTTAACTGGTGGATAGCTTGGCAAAGGATGGAGTACAAGGAGTAGTTCATCCTGCAAGTTACAAACAATGGGCTGAGTTACGCAACGTATAGGGACTCTAAGGGAGTGCTAGTACTAGATCCTGCAAGAATTTCTCATCTACTATATACAATCATTTTTGTATATTTTTTTTATGCATTCTACTGATGTGATTGATTAAAATAATTATTTTATATTAAAAAATGATAAACAATCTAGTATTTGGTTTTATAATAGAGATCATAATATTTGTAGTTGCGCAAATGGAGCACAATTTATTTGAAAAAAGCGAGTAAATATAAGATTATATAAAAAAATTAATTTTTCAATAATGAATCCCACTCTTTAAAGTTACAAGTCTATGATCAACTTGAAAAAGAACAACATTAGAATGGCAAAGGTTGTGGTAACTACAAATCTTTTGTGATTAATTTATAATTCATTTTATAAACTAATGTAATTGTGTCATTTCATTAAAAATAATCTTTATTTTATATAATTACCTTCCACTTAAAATATAGTTGAGAAAGAGTTGGAAAAAATTGTAGTTCTATCATTTTCCATGTTATTGTTGTACATGGTAGAAATAAGTAGTTGCCTAGCTACTTATATAACAAATTGTATGGTAAGCCATAAAATAGGAGAATTTGTACCAATTCTAAATTTATGATGAGCGAAAAATGACAATAGATCTTATTGTTAATAATTAATAAATAGAATGAATATAGCATGCTCATTAATCATCATTCTTTAGTAAAAGGCGAATCTTATAATAAAAGAAGAGAAAAGGTAATCTATAAATAGAAATATGCATTTTTTCTTTAATAGGAAACAATGAACTTCATTTATCAATCAACAAGAAATAACAAGACATCATATTCAATGATATGTGAAACAAACTCTGGAGAGATGTTACAACATCATCAAGTCATAAAGATATTTAGAATGTTTAGCCAAACAATTGGCTATAGCATTTGCCATGCAGTCTCTATATTGAATTCCAATGTTAGGAAATCTATTCATCATATTTATAATCTCAAATACAAGATCACCCCAAATAGAATGAGACTCCTCTGCTTTAGTAACCTCTTGAGCCGCTAGTAAAACATCACTTTCTACAATTAATTTCTTAACTCCAAGTGGATAGCATAACTAAAGACTCTTTGGTAGTGCCAATAACTCAATTTTCACTAAATTCGAGATGTCATGTTCTGGTTTACTAGCTGTGAAAATTGACTTTCCATTTGCATCAAGTAAAATCGACCCCACCCCAGACTTGCCAAGCTCTTGGAACAAAGCCCCATCTATTTTCAACTTCAAAGCACCAGCAAAAGGTGGTAGCCAGCCATTGTGTTGTCTCAATCCTTTACTCTTTTTTGCAAATGTGTCTGTAAAATCTTTTGCAAGTGAAAGTGCATGTTGAACTGTGACAACTCGAAATTTTTTTCCTATTAGATTCTTGGGTATGTTTAGAGTGAAGATTTTATTTTATTACTTTATTAAGGAGATGTGGACCAACCTAGGACTTTTTTTGGAGGAATGATATAATAGTAGGCCTAAGATTAGTAAAACAAGACTCAAAAGCCCATCGAGAGCAAAGGGTGGCTGGCCATATCTTAGGTGATGATTATCTAGGATTTTGTGGGATCTCATAGAACACTTGGCACACTAAGATGACTTCCTTTTTAGATTTCCAAGAAAGAAGATTTTTGAAGAAGAGATAAAGCATGGTGTGGAAGATTGAGTGAAGGAATATCTCTTGGAAAAGGGAATGACAAGTGACAAATGAAGAGATTATCATTGGAGGGAGAAGAAGTTTTGGATGAGAGAAGAAAAAGGGGTGGGGGAGCCGACTATGCTTTACTTTGAGTTTCTCAAGTAAAGCCACATTCATTGACATGACAGAAGGGATTGCGTGTAAGAAGATCTTTTAGGAAAGTGATAGACAAGTGATAGTGTGATTAACTTGCAAGTGAGATGAGGTGTCTTTGAATGTACTTTCTATGCATCCATCCATCCCTTATGATGGAAGTCTTTCAAGTGTCAATCAATCAACTAGGGAGATGGAGTACTCTATGCCTAGAGACATCTCATGGCCGACCATGGTCTTTCATTTCTCTACACTTTATTTTTTTCCTCCTTTTCTTCCCAAGAAACTTTCGTCCATTCTATTCTCTCAACTCTCTGTATTTTTTTTTTTGCATTTTCTCACATTCTAAACATTATTTTCCTAGTACGCTTAAGGGTTTCTCCAAGATTTTTTTTTTTTTTTTTTTTTTGTGAAAGCTACTACTTTGAAAGGTAAATAACTTTTTAAACTCTCTCTCTCCTTTCATGTAAAGATCTAAAGAACATCTCTTTTCAAAAGTTTTAGTCACTATGTTTCTTAGTATTTTCTTGAACTTACATGGAAAAAAAAATGAGAGCTTTTTAGTTCCTTAAGGTGAAAACTAGAGTACTTTTGAGAAAAATGACATTTTTTATTTTCCATTGAAAACCAACGGTTTTCTTCTAAGCAAACAAGCTTTCGGTTTTGAGTTAAGATTTCTTAGACTTAATCTTGTTTCCTTTGTATATTCTTTTCAAATTTTCTCAACTTATACTTGGAAGATCTGTAAGTACAATCTTGATTTAACTTTAGCATTATTTGTATATGTAGTGTGAACTTGTTGTTGTGTTGCTTTGTCTTATTGTTTGACTTGCTTGTTTAGTAAGCTTATTATAATTTCTCTAAGTTTTGTTAAGATGATATCTTAGACTTTTAATCTAAGAAATAATTGTTGGAATATAGTGATTATTTATTGAAAGAATGAAAGGAATGTGCCATAGTAATTTTCGGCTAGTGCATGTGAGGTTATGATATGACTTGTTGAAAGTTGGAAACCTATTTTTGAGCTTATAGCCAACTAATTCTTGGTTGATGAAAGATGATGATTTAAAACATTGGGTGGTCTTTATGAACATGTTTCTTTGATTTCCTTGATGTATGGTTTTGGGCATGTGTTAGGTGTAATGTGAAGTTCATGTTATATCAAGTTCTTGGCGAAAGAAAATGTCTAAATATTTTTAAGGTTTCGATTATGCCACGTATGGACCATGTTATTTGAGTTTTGGTTATTTTTTAAGGAATGCAAAGGTTGATGCAAGAAATGGAAAGGAAAAATTAGGGTTGGAGTCCAAGAGTATTCGGTCCCACTCTTTTTGTAAGGCTAGAATTGTTCGAGTATTTCTCTTTTAATTGAATATGTGTGATATGTTCGAAAGATATTTATATTCACATGTTAGATTTATATTCACATGTTAGTATGTATAAGCTATGAATTTGGAAATACATGCATCATATGCCTCATGGCCCATGTGTCTTACATAAGAAAGTCAAAGTTCTAGCATGCATGTCCATTCAAGTCAAGAGTTCTATATCTTTTGGGTTAATACGTTTTTCAAAAGAAAATAAGTTAAGTTTTTTATAAGAATCCCAAAGGCTGCGACGGTGTATTGCCCTAGTGGAACTTCCTATTCACTTATAAGTAATTAAAGTCGAGTGAAACTCCCTGAATCAACAAAGAACACTTGACAGGCCATGAATGGTTCCTATTTAAAGGATTCCAGAGTGTGGTCGCACCTAAAGTTAGTAGGTGCCAAGGACGGTGGAGGTCATTCGCACTACCGTAAGAATATGTTTATGACGTAGTCACCTTAGCATGATGCAGTAACTAGCGGAGAGCACACAATGCATAGGGGAACTATGAGATATCCAATATGAAAATTCACAACAAGAAAGGTTATAAGCCTAAGAATGATATGAATATGAATAATGACGCCTAATGATATGAATAATAAGGAAGACACAAAATGTTTATGAAAAAATTTTGAATACGTGTCAAAGAAGTTATGATATGAAAGATTTTTATGAAATAATACTTGTATAAATTATAAGTCTCAAAGAAAGTCAATGTTACATGGAAATCTTTTATGAAAGTGCATGTGCATTAGTCATGCTCTAAGTCTCATGGTCATGACACGTGCCTTTGTTTCTGGTGTTTGCACATATATGCCTATGATGCTTTTGTTATGATAATTGTGTATTTATTGAGATTTCTTGAAATCTCACTCCTATATTTTCAATCATCACTCGTTCATGGGATGATAGACTTGGTTGCAGGCGAGTATGGACTTCAATAGCCCGACTGAGTATTCTCTTTTTGATGAAGTAGCCCCCTTTTTGTATGATCTATTCGTAGTTGAGATGTGGAGGAGTGCGCTTAGAACAACAGAAGACCATTGACTCGTAGGGTGTTGCCTTGTTTTGGGTGTTAACGGATCCTTATTCCTTGACTGGGTCTATGTGTCGTCAACTGGAATAATTGTTCAGCAGGGACACAGCGTGAGTCTGAGTCATTTCCTTTTCGGACCCGATTATAATGAGGTCAAGAAGGAACCCCCGTGCTAGGGAAGGGTAGCTGGGCCAGTTCTTTTCTGATGGTGAGTAAGTTTATATTTTGGTAATTCTGGAGAATTTGTATATTCTCCTTGTTTTGAGAAATTTGGTATTTTGTAGAAATTGATACATTATGATGTTGTATATAAAATTTCATTTGGAGTATTATTTAGTTCTACCATGTGATGTTTGGTAAGTTTTCTTTTTTTATTTCTTGTCTATAATACTCGACTTAACCTTATTCCACTGCGATAATCATTGCATACTGCTAGTAAGTTAGGCGCATGCATGTATTTCTTACGTGAACAAGGGGTGTGTAGCCTTGTTTCACGTGTTCTTGACGCTTCAGTTTATGTGCGATCCCAAGTGGAGGCTGAAGGCGTCGACATGAACAACCTGAATTGGATCAATATACTTCTCCTCATAGAGTCATTGATTCCTGCTATACTAGATGCCATAAATGCATAAGAAAAACTTTTCCAGTTTGCCATCCTTTTTCCTTCGAAGTATTTGGTACACCGCTCGCAAAATATCAATCTACACATTATTATCTTGCAAAAAAGGAAGTTGAGACACCAAAGAAGCTCCTATGTGAGAACAATAGAGCAAGGCATGATCCATATCTTCTACAATCTAATTACATATTTTACATGTGGCATCTTGCATAATTTTTCTTGATAGTAGGTTTTTGAAAGTTGGCAATCCATTATGATAAACCCGCCTTACAAAAATCTTTATCTTGGTTGGCACTTTAAGTCTCCAAATACTTTTCCACAACTTTATTTGGTTTGCACCATAAGATACCTCACCCATCTATCTCAGTTCCTTGGTATCCATGAACATCTTGTAAGCACTTTGAATTGAGTAGTGTCCACTTTTCTTTGGTTCCCAAATTAACATACCAGGTCTCTCATAAGCAGGCAATGGTATGTTAAAAACCTCATAGGCTACTATTGGGGATAGGGGATAAGAGTCTTGAAACCTTTTCCATATCCAACCTTTCCCATATCCAACCTTTCTAATCTTGTTGTCTATTAAATTAGGAACTTTCCATTCCAATTGTGTAGGTGAAATTGAATCTGGGGCAGGAATGTGTTTGAACTTAGGTAACCAGTAATCAATCCATACATTAATAGCTTTGCCATCACCAACCTTCCATCAACACCCTTATAACATTAACTTTTTAGCTTCCCAAATACCTCTCCACGCATATGAATGATTGACACCTGACTTTGCCTTTTGAAAGGTTGATGGGAAGTATCTTGCATTGTAAGTTTTATGAAGCAAAGACTCTTCTTCCTTTAGTATCCTCCAATCCTGCTTTGCTAAAAGTATCATGTTAAACATATGCAAATATTTGAAACCATACCACCTTGAGCTTTGGGTTTGCACATAGTTTTTTAACTTATTCATCTCACTTTATTTTCCTATTTTCTTTGACTCTATCAAAATTTAGCAATTAGATTCTCAAGCTCATAACACAATAAAAGAGAGAGTTTAAAATAACTCATAGTGTAAATAAGAATAGAGAGAGTACCAACTTTAATGTGTACCTCATTGCTACCTTAAGAGAGAAGTTTTTCCTTCTGTTCTTGAAGTTTGTGTCATACTTTTACTTCCAACTCAGAAAAAGTTTGATGTTTATCCCTTCCTATTATAGAAGGTAATTCCAAATATTTATCAAAGTGATGACAATGCCGACACCCCAGAAGTTCATAATCTTGATTTGCACACTTGGAGGGACTATTTTGCTAAAAATCATTGCTATCTTGCTCCTGTTAACTTTTGGCCTTAGAGTTTTTCATTTAACTCCAAGAGACGAAGGATGTTCTTGTTAGTTTGCAAATTTGTCTTACAAAACAATACATTATCATCAACAAACATAGATGGTTAATTTTAGGAGCCTCCAACATTTCCTGACATATCAACTTGCCTTAAAAGTGAAATTAGCCCCTCCATGCATAAAAGAAAAAAGTAAGGGAAAATTCTAAGTAAACATACATGTATAACTTCCCTTTTTTTTTTTTTTTTTTTTTAATCTTGGCATACATGTATAACTATTAACAAAGCACGGAGAGTGCTTGACAAAATTCGGACAGTCTTACAAAGAAAAACTTGTAATACTAAAACTTATTTCTTATCGATCATGTTATGAACTTTTAGATTTTGTTTATTTTGCGGCGGTAGATATTACTCACAATATGAATTGGGTATTAATGTACCTATAACTCTTTCAAAATTAATTTTCAATCAACTAATGGTCTATCGCAATCATGTTATGCTATTAAAAATCAAACTTAATATTAGAAAGCTATCATTCATTTCATATAGGGTTGTGAAAATAGTGGCAAAAAATTATTTTTTAAAATTTTTAATTTGGTATTACTTTTATGGACAATATTTAAGTACGAGTTATTCTATTCTCAAATATTGTGCAAAGCACATCATCTATATTAATTCATGGATAATTATACTCTATTACCTCATTTATTACTGTTTTACTATCCAGTTTTTTTTTTTTTTTAATCTTTAAATCTGGATTAAAAATCTCAAAACATAGTCTTCTTGCATTATTGAGAAAATAAAATAAAAATAAATTCAATATACTTAACGTAATCATAATTTAATTCAAAATAAATTCAATTTTAAGTCAATTTTATAAAATTGAATATATTTTAAATTAATTAATATGATTACATTTGTTTTCTTTTAAATTATGCAAAAAGATTATATTTAAAAAGTTTAATCCAAAATTTAATAACAAAAAAGAAAAAAAATATCTAAATAATAGTTTAATAAAGCAATAATAAAATATATAAAAATATCATTATCTTACACGATAATATCGATTTAAATTTTAAAAATTTCCACGTTGTGTTATTCACGGTGGTGTATTTTAGGCCTGATATGTTTTGAAAAATAAAATTTTAAATTTTAAATTTTAAATTTTTTTTAAAGTTATTATTATATTTTTTAAAATTTTTATATAAAATATAATAAAAAATTAATTGTTTTCTTTTTTAAATTTTAAAATCATTTTTTTAAATTCTAAAATAAAATTAATATTAAAAACATATTTTATAATAATTTTTTTTTTAAAATTTTTATCACATTTCATATAATCTCGTCTCACCACTTAAACAAACAAATAGGCCTTGATTCGTCATTCTGCTCTAATTGGGAATTTGGGCGCGCCTCTCTGTTTTTATTTTTTAAAGGAGCACAAGAACCAAAACCCTAGAAAGAAGACATTACCTAGCTCGTTTTGATTCTGATTAGTAGCACCAATGAAGTACATTGACTGGAGGGGGACAAGGGCTCTGGGCTTTCCCAATATATAAAGCCGTGATCTTGGTCAGTTCGTCTTTTCTTCTCAACCTCTCATCATATGATTGTTTTATCTTTTGCTTGTAAACGATCTGTAGTTCTAAATAATTTTTCTTTTGGACACTGAGAAAAACAGTGAAAATGCAAGAAGAAAGGGAAAAAGAATATGAGTTTGTGGTTTTTGTGTGAATTTCTCTTACTTTCTCGAGAATATGCATAACTAACGTCAAGTAAGCCAGGTTATTATGCTTGGCTCCGACTTTTAGGAATGTCAATGATTCATAGGCTTTTGCTCTTTTGCATCTTCCTACATTTTCAACCGTGATGTTCAGAATATGTTGGCCCTTGTTTTCTGTCCCTCTTATCATATTTTCGTTTTTATATCTTGAATTCGAGATTTATTTTTAATTTTCTTTTCTTTTTGTCCTAAGTTTTCATTATACGTTATTGGGTTGCTTAAAACCGGTCAAGAAGAAACACCACAATTTTTTTTAGTCCAAATTGGTTTTTAATAATAATTAAAAATCTAGCTCAAGTTTTTGTTTCCTTATCAACTAAATTGGCATAAATATGATCTTTTCAATTAAAAAAATGTGTTTTATGCTTTTCATTCTTATATTCGAGCAACCTCTTAAGTTAGCAAGTAATATATGGACATTGTCCTTGGAGTAATTGACCTTTTTTTTTTCTGCTCTATGCTGGATATGCTTCTGTATTGTAAGGATGGTTGATTAATGCCTCAGCTTTGCACGTGCTTTGTTAACATGGATATCTTAATGTTTGCTGGTGGAGACGCATGGTTTTTCATTTTAAACATTTTCAGAAATGGGTCCCTTTGTTTTGCATTGAGTTTGTGTTCTTCCCTCCTTTGGGGCCCCTTTAAAATTTACTGCAGGATCAACTGGTCTGGCTTTTAGTTGCTATTGTTTACTTAAAGAACTGAGATAGCAGGTGTTTTTCTCTGAAAAAATAAAAGTGAAAAATATGATTCACCCATGAATCAAAAGCCTGAGAAATATCATTCGAAATTCAAAGTCGTAAAGGAATATTGTTTTCCTTTATTTCCAGTTCCTAGAATGTATTTAGGGGCTCTTTTGTATACTTCTTGTGTACTTGGGCGATAACTATTTTATTCACATTAATAATACTTACTTCTTACTTATAAAAAAAAAAAAGGAATATTGTTAAACTGTTTGCCTGACAATATGAGTTACCAAAAGATGATTTTGCAGATACAGACACATTTGTTTGGGTTCTATCTGGAATTCTTTGAGAATTTGATTATCCTTCTCTTGCAGCTTTGTCGGTCAATTTAACAATTAATAGAACTGGTGACTCATATATAATGTGAACAATAGTTATGGATGCATAGTCTTTCTTTGTTCTTTTCTCTCCCCCTTCATTCTTTTTTCCTTTTCAGCATGCATACCTATCTTATTTGTTTTTTGTTGTTGTGTCTTTGGGTGCTTTGTCCTCTTGTTGATATAGATTTTTTTGTAATGTTAGAGAATTGGAATGATTATGATTTTTATTGTTATTTTGGAATGACGACAGTTCAGATCGAATTATTCTCGGTTGTTATGTTCTGAGAAATAAAGCATGTCTATTGATCCTAGTGCACCAATGAATTTTGTGGATGAGGATGCTTCTTCAGGCTCCGGAGATGATGTTAACGTGTTAGAGGGACATAAGCGTCAGTCCAGGATGCCATCTAGTTCAGGTCGTCGGAAGAGAAGTCGAAAGGCTACTGGTGATGCTATAGTGGATGCCATGCTAGAAATAGCAGCTGCTTCAAAAATGAGGGCAACTGCAATTATGAAGAATGGGGATCGGTTTTCTATTAGCAAATGCATAAAAGTTTTGGATGATATGAAAGGTGTTGATCAAAGGATCTATTTTTTCGCTTTGGATTTATTTGAGAGCCCTAGTGCCAGAGAAATTTTCATCTCTCTTAGAAATGAGAAACGGTTGCTATGGTTGCAGGGCAAGTTTGGTGCTTCCACTAGTTGACTGGATTGAGCCCCACCTTGTTGGCTTGTTTTTTCTGGTTCCAAAGTATAGTTTGTGCAATCAAGAAGACTTTTAAGGAACTTTTGTGTGTAACTAGTTTGACTTTGTGGTTTATGGCTGTTACTTTGATATTGTCGATTTTGTGATTTATGCATGCAAGTATTGTTTGAGCCTCCTTGTTAGTTTCTGTAAGGTTTGTTTCTATAAGGTTTATTTCTATTTGTACATAATTGAAATACTGCCAAGAGCAACTAATTGTGTATTATCAACAGGTATTGTCTTGCGTTGCACATACTGTATCTTTAATTTATTTTTTCAGATACACCTGCTGGCATGGACGACTTTGACTTGGAATTGGATGAGATGGAAATAATTGCAGCAGCTGCTGGCTACTATCACTATAATAGTATAACTAGGCAGCCTCCTCATATGTTATCACCTCGTGGAAGTGGTTTCATGAGTGAAGTGCTTAATGGTCATGATGATGGATGTTGTGAAATGTTTCGGATGAACAAACATGTATTTCACAAGTTATGTGACATTTTTCGACAAAGAGGCATGTTACGAGACACATCTGGGGTTATGATAGAGGAGCAGCTGGCAATTTTTTTGAATGTTATTGGCCATAATGAACGTAACAGAGTAATCCAGGAGCGGTTTCAACACTCGGGTGAAACCATAAGTCGGCATTTCAATAATGTGTTGAAGGCAATCAAATCACTGTCACGTGAATTTTTGCAACCTCCTCCACTCACAACTCCTCCTGAAATCCTTGGAAATAATAGATTTTATCCATATTTTAAGGTTCAGATTGCTCTTTCATTTTCTGCTTTCATTCATATGCATCATACAATGTCATTGACCATGTATCTTTCCTCTCAGGATTGTATTGGAGTCATTGATGGCATGCACATTCCTGCACATGTCCCGGCAAAAGATCAATCTCGATTTCGCAATAGGAAAGGTATTCTATCGCAAAATGTATTGGCAGCTTGCACGTTTGACCTGCAGTTCATATTCATTTATCCTGGTTGGGAAGGCTCAGCCGCAGATTCTCGTGTATTGAGGGCAGTCCTTGACGACCCAGATCAGAATTTTCCTCGCCTTCCTGAAGGTTTGACCAAACAATGTTACTTCTCTAATAAAATGCTATTATTATATGTGATAGTCTTTATTAACATCAAAAGTGGAATGATTGAACGAACAATTTTATGTTACAGGTAAATATTATCTTCTTGACTCTGAATATTCAAATAGGGAAGGATTTCTTGCTCCATATCAAGGAGTCCGGTATCACATTCATGAATATAGAGGTGCTAATCAGTTGCCTAGAAATGCGAAGGAGTTGTTCAACCACAGACACTCCTATCTAAGGAATGTCATAAAAAGGTCTTTTGAAGTGTTGAAAATTCGATTTCCCATTCTCAAACTTGCCCCTCAATATGCATTTCATATACAAAGGGATATAGTTATAGCTGCCTGTGTTCTACACAATTACATCCGGCGCGAGGAAAGAAATGATTGGTTGTTCAGTAGTGTTGAAGGCTCATCTGTGGATGAATCGCCTGATTCTGATCAACATCCAGATATGCAGCTGGCATCTCAAATACAGGAAGAAGATGCTTTTTCACCACGCGAGTCGATTGCGGCTGCAATGTGGGATGACTTCTTAAATAATTGGGATGAGTGGTGACCGTGGGCACTAGCAACGAGTGCACAGATGCAATGAATATCTTATGAAGGAATGGTACCTATGCCTTTCTAGACAAGCATCTGCTCTCTCTCTCGCTCTCTCTCTCTCAATATTTTCTGCTATCCTGCTAAAACTATCGAAATCTTGTGCATGTCTCTCTCGTTTGTTCCGAAAATTCTGTCTATATCCTGCTAAAACTATTCTAAATCGTTGTGCATGTCGCAAAAAGCAAATAATAGTCGTGTCTAGGTGTCTATTATCCCGCTGACGCAGGTTGGAATGCTTTTGCTTACCATGAAAGTATACAATACTATTTTTTATTTTATTATTTTGCCATATTTTTTGGGCTGGTCTAATAAATTCGCAGTCTCATTTCATTTCGAATATCAATGATGGTGGAGTGGTGGTGTGCTAAATAAAAAATGACTCATGTAAAGCGCACAGGACAAATGCCTAAAAAGTGTGGGATGTAGGTCAAAGTACATACTGTAGATGTTGCAAATCTCATGATGATTTGTGCTTTCTAGTTTCTAGTAATCACCGTTCACAAATCTTCCAATCGGAGTCGCGAAGAATTATTTTTTCAATCTTCATCTGGGTGATGCATGATGAGCCAGGCAATTTGCAAATAAATCTAGGTTTTGCAAGTATATCGTTACCAACACGGCCATATAATAAGCTGCTTATCAGCGTACCCGGATAACTTTGTATTTTATTAGCATAAAATATAATTAGCATAAAATATAATAAGCTTATATTTTATTTTTCCATAATATTTTGTACGATGTTACCATAATCAGTTGTTTTGGTTGCTTAAAAGAACGCTTCCTGTTGGTTGATGAAAATTAGCCTCGAGTTTGATGAGTCCAAGCTGACTGGTGCGAAAGGGCTCTAGAGAATTGAGAAGGAACGAAAGATTATTCGACAGGCTGCAAACTCATCGTAAAAGGGTGCTAAATACCATCATCTCCGAGTGAAAAATTACCGGACAAGATACGTTCTTAAAAACCAGGTTTACCCATATACATCCCAAAAATTAAATTAATAACTATTAGCATTTTCATAAGTAAAAACTTGCATCAATACGATTTACGAATAACAAACTCGTTCAACACAGCAGATCAGGATTATATAGTTCTAAATAAATTGTGACGGCAAACATCAAGAGGACTTAACTAATTCATTGACAGAAAATACACACGAGCAAGTGTGTATTCTTTTCCAGCAATCCAAACGCCTGTTTGTGACCACTGTGCTTCTTCCCAGTCAAGATTCTCCTCCAATACCTATTTAAGCAGAAGATTTAACTAATCTGTATGTAAATATATACATAATCTATTGCATATAATTTAAATCAGAAAAAGAAAATGACACCCTAGCTACATCTTCCACATTTCTTGACATGTCACTGAATTATTAGAAAGATGCGAAAATATTATACACCAATTCACTGGAAGTAGCCCCTAACAAGAATGTGAAACATACAAATGCTTATGCTTATACAAAAATGAGATAAATAGTCAAAGACGGGGTTTATGAAACGGCAGATTATTATCTGATATCAGACATTCCAACAAATTTCTAAAAAAAATATGGTAGGGAAGCCAAAATGGACAAATAGAGTGAAAAGTAGCTCCAAATATTCAAGGGGAAGTGGGATCCCAATCGATCGCATGACTTTCTGGGGAAGAGGCTTCTTACAATGAGACCATCTAAACATATCAATCGCCATGTTATCACAATCACTTCTTTCACCATTTGTGGCATGCAAGTGATGATTTTGAGACTCCTCCGTCTCCGTGTCATGTACCTGAGTTGCCACCATAGCTTTGACCACTTTTTCTCCAGTGAAACAAAGCTCATACCTTCAGATATGAACTCAAAAAGATAAGAAAATACATGATAGTCACTCAAAAAAAAAAAAATGCACCGACAATCATCACCATGTGGAACTTCAGCCTCCAGCACCTCCAAAGTCAAAATTTAGAAATGAGGCTGCATAACTATAAAAAAAAGTACAAAGTCATAACCTTCTCTAACTATGGGAACAGAGTAGGTAAAAATAGACATTTTCAAAGAAACTTCCCACCGGATGGGTATCCCCAATAACTACTAAAAATTTTTATTACTAAGTTTATTAGTTTTAGATTGGGGAAACAGCACGTGTCGTGTGCCATGTGTGATACATCTGTAAAAGCATGATGGCATGAATGATAGGAAGCAACATAAGTTTCAAAGGGAGTTTTTGATATGTGAGAGGAGTTTTATCAAAAGGTTTCAAAGTGAGAAAGTTATAAGATACAAGAAAGGATGAGGGAAAATGGAGATAATTTTGTTTTTTTAAAAGGATTGAAAACTCTTCCCATTGATGTTGAAGAAGGTAACAAGTACAGCCTTTTGTTCTGAAGGAGGCCTGATTGCTATTTGCAATGATAAAGTGTTTGGAGGCAGTCAGCATACAGAATCAGCTTCTTTCCTAGAACATTGTTTTTTGCGGGGCAGGGGGAATCATTTAGGTGACTTTACTCCCAGCCACAGCCATCTGGGTAAGCATTTATTAAGAATACGGAATACCTGTGTGAATGTGTTTCTAAATACAGAACTTCTCCTTTCTTCAATCGTGCAAATGTATAGAGGGGTTTTTTCAGACCCTTGTCAGCAACAATACTTATACTGTACTTAATCCTGAAGACATCAGAGAAACATATATGATTAGAGTAGCAATCATTTAAGAATTAAGGGCTTCAAAATATGACGTGAATGTAGATTATATTCTCAAAACACAAATTTAGTTTCCTTGCTCCTGTGATGTTATTATGCGTGGCTGAACAAAATATCTGTTGCAATAACAACACTGAAAAGAAGATAAATCGTAGCCACCGACAATCTAGATGAAGTCCCGTATAACCAGACTGGACATGCATTTTTACTTGAGAATTCCAGTGGACACAAACTTGTTTTATAGGTAAAAACTTTATTGATGTTGAAAGAAGAATAGCAGTGGACACAAATATTAAAGAGCAGATATAAGAGAAAAATGCATTAAGAAAATACCACACATTAATATCAAGAGCATTGATATATACTATACTCCTATCCTACTTTCATCCCACTTTATACTTGTGGCACTTTCCATCACCCTTGGATCATCTCTTGACTTTTTTTAAAAAATAATTCAAAGGTTGATGGGAGTGCCACCTCATCATAGTGGGATAAGAATGGGAAGATTGTGTAGTATATAGAATTTTCTTAATAGTAATATATCAAACCTGCTTCTAAAATGACATGGATCAAAAAGCAACTACATGGACTTAAAAAAGTAAAGTGTGTATATATATATATATATATTTTAAGTACTTCAATCTCATAGCAAGCATAGAGAGGAGCATCCCAAGTACACAAGGCATATACTAGAAAAAAAAAAAACCTCAATTAGGGAGAAGCAAAGAACGTCCATATTTTTTTTTTTTGATAAGTAAATAATTTTATTAATAGAATGAATGACATCTTAGCCAGTTACAAAGCAAAACACCCGTGCCCTTTTATAGAGGGATGTTAGAGACAAGGAATTCCTGAAGGTCCAGGCCGTTAAAATCTACGGCGATGGACCATGTACAAAGAGTTCTAAAAAATAAAGCTTTAAGCTCCTCTACAGTTCTCTCATTGTCTTCGAAAGTCCGCTCATTCCGCTCTTGCCATAAACACCATATTATACAAATAGGAATCATCTTCCAGATGGCCTTGATATGTCTTGTGCCCCGAATCGAAGGCCAACCCTCCATCATTTCCAAAACGGTCTTCGACATAACCCATGCCAAATTAAGTCTGCCAAAGACCTCATCCCAGAGAACCCTGGCAATCTCGCAATGTAGAAGGAGATGGTTCACCGACTCGCCCGCCCTTCGACACAGACAGCACCAGTCAGCAACAATAACCCTCCGTTTCCGCAAATTGTCCGTGGTTAGGATGTGCCCAAAGCTGCTGTCCAGGCGAAAAAAGCCGCTTTGAGCGGTGCTTTGTGACGCCAAATCTGTCTCCAAGGGAACTGCAAAACAGAAACATGAGTAAGAATTTTGTAAAAAGAACGGACCTTAAAACACCCTCTCCTATCAGGTATCCACCATATCCTATCCTGGCGGTGTCTGTTTGGTCTTTGCGAATAAATAAGGCCAAAGAACTCAGCGAAAATCCCCACTTCCCAGTCTTGTGCTGCCCTAAGAAAAGCTATGTTCCAATTAATGTGCCCACCCCCCAATTCCATAGTCTCTGCCACTGTTGCGTCTTTGGCACTAGCTATTTGATAAAGAGAAGGGAAAATCCCACATAAAGCTCTATCCCCACACCAGTTATCCTTCCAGAATTTAATTCTCGTCCCATCCCCAAGTTGAAACCTGGTGTTCCTCCTAAACAAGCCCCACCCTTTTCGGATATTTTTCCATATTCCCACCCTCCCTGTTCTGCTGACCTCATTTGAATTCCAGCCCCCCCACATACTACCATATTTACGGTCAATCACTATTTTCCACAGAGCCTCTGGTTCCTTGTGGTATCTCCATAGCCATTTGCCCAGTAGCGCTTGATTGAAGTGTCTCAAGTTGCGGATACCCAAGCCACCATTCGAGATAGGCCGACACACCGTCTTCCAGTTGACTAAATGATATTTAAACTCCTCTCCCAATCCACCCCATAGGAAGTCCCTTTGGAGCTTTTCTAGTCGGCCTGCCACAGTTGCTAGTATTGGAAAAAGGGATAAAAAATATGTGGGAAGGTTTGACAAGGTACTTTTGATCAGAGTAATACGACCCCCTTTAGACAGATACAGTCTCTTCCATCCTGCTAATTTCCTTTCCACTTTCTCAATTACCGTGTCCCAAATCCTGACAGACCTGGATGCCGCTCCCAGAGGAAGCCCCAAATAGGTCATAGGTAGTGCAGAAATTTTACACCCGAGATTACTAGCCAACGTACATATATTTCGGACGTCTCCTATTGGAACCATCTCAGATTTATCGTAATTCACTTTTAACCCAGAGGCCGCTTCAAAACAGAGGAACAACGCTTTTAACACGCGCACCTGGTTCTGATCTGCCTCACAAAGGACAAGTGTATCATCTGCAAATAGTAAATGAGATATATTAGTGATGCCCCTAACAGGGGTACCAACTGGGAATCCATTTACCAGGCCATTAACTACCAAGGCCGATAACATCCTGCTGAGAGCCTCCATAACTATGACAAAAAGCAATGGCGATAGTGGGTCCCCTTGTCTCAAACCTCGGGAGCTTGGGAAAAATCCTTTTGGGCTTCCATTAATCAAGACAGAGAATCTTGCGGTGGTAATACACCACCATATCCAAGCCTTCCACCTTTCCCCGAAACCACACCTACCGAGCAAGTACTGTAGAAAATTCCAATTGACATGATCATAGGCCTTTTCCATATCCAGCTTGCATAAAATTCCATTGGTACCGGCTTTCCTTCTACTCTCGATGCATTCGTTAGCTATAAGAACCGCATCGAGGATCTGTCTACCTTTGATAAATGCATTTTGCGGAGTAGAGATTATTTTCCCGATAACCCCGTTGAGACGATTAGCTAAGACCTTTGAAATGATCTTATATACCCCCCCCACAAGACTAATAGGCCGAAAATCCTTGATCTCTATGGCTCCCGGCTTTTTTGGAATAATGGCTAAAAAAGTGTTATTAAGACTTTTCTCCAATCTTCCATTTGAGAACAGCTCTTTAAATATATTCATAAGATCCTCCCTTATCACTTCCCAACACTCTTGGAAAAAACCTATGGAGAAACCGTCTGGTCCCGGTGCTTTGTCTTTGACCATTTTTCGAATAACTTCAAGCACCTCCTCCTCTTCGAAAGCTTTCTCCAAATTAATAGCATCTTCCAACCCTAGTGTCTCGAAAACAAGGCCATCTAGGTTACGTCCATATTTTGTTGAAAATTCCTAAATTCATAGAAGTTCAGGATCTAACAACCTGAGTGAAATGAAATATTCTTATTTAGTACCTATTTGTTTTAAGATTGGTCCATGGGTAAGCAGACAACATCCATATCTGTTTTGCTTCTTTCTTTTCTGTTCTTTTCTAGTCAAACACCCAAACTTTTGAGATAGTCCTAGTTGAATAATATCGAAAAGATAAGAGTGCTGGAAACTTCGATAAAATGATTCTAATAAAATACTAGAGACCATTAAATATAAGAAGTGTGACATATATATATATATATATCATTCAGGAGAAATAATTCCCAACCAGGAAAGTATACATCATTTCGAACATGAGAAATTGATACTCATCTATGAATGACAGTCGTTCATATATAAGAATCAATTCCTCATGATTTTTATACATATGAATTTTCAACATCAAGACAGGTGGTGAGATATGCTTTATAAACATAGGAAGAAAATGGGTCACAACGATATATTTAAACCAAGGTACTCTGTATTTTCTTTATTGGAACCTAGATGCAAGGAATGGGTTCCTACTCCCAATACATCACCACCCCACCCCCCGGGGAGAATTTAATTAGGAGGCAAAACTTGAAAAAAGGGGGAGGGGGGGTTTCTAAAATTATGGGGATCTTCACCCAAAAAGAAAAGAAATAACAAAGCACATGCAAATACACACACAAGCACAATTTTTTTCTATGAAAAAGGAACCATGGACACCATGCAAACACGTAAATATCTGCATTCCCTATGTCCATCTCCAATAAATTCATGATAAAAAAATAGATGTGTGCGCATGAGAGAGAGAGAGAGAGAGGTTTAAGTGTACCAAGGCTCATTGTCGAGGCTGTACTGTATCGTAACTTCTCGTACATATCTTTGCAGCAGCAGAGCATTCTAAGGAATAAAAGTCATGATCAGACTGATTACGGTCCATAATTTCGATCTGGAAAATTCATGTCCAATAATTTGTATTTTAAAATTTACATTTTGCAACTACGCAAAGTCAGATCTGCTGTTTGATGATGCTACCATGCTTTATTGCTCTCCTTTTTTACTGAACAGACAGCATAGTCTATTATGCTAGAAACTTTAGGCAGTAAACCATCTTCCATCACCTCTTGCCTTACAAAGTTGTCTTGAGGATCTAAGAGCTGTTTGACTTCTTTCTTTGTTGACCTATCTAGATTTCATTATCATTTACAGAACTCACTGTGTATCGCTTAGTGTTCTAGAAGCTTTCCAGGAGTGAGTAGTTGCTTCCCAAGTATGATTTCCAAGTTGGCATCAAAGCCTTGTTGACTGGAAGGTCTCAAATCATATTTTTTAAGTTCACATACTTTTGTTGTCTTTTTATTTTTTATTTTTATCAGTTAAGTACAAATACTTTTGTTAATGATCAAGTGTACTTGGACTACGCCTATTTTCCATATGAATAAAATCTTTCACACATAAAAAGGACATTCATTAATGATCAAGAGAAGTGAGGCATAATCGAAGTTCACGGGAGGTATATGCCCAATACACCTAAGAGAGAATAGAGCATAAGTCCTGGGAAGTAGAGCTAGACAGACATAGATTGGTTGCCATCCATAGGTTAAGGTGCTGTTTGGATAGTAAGTTGAGATGAGTGAGACGAAAGTTGAAAGTTGAAAGTTGAATAAAATATTGTTAGAATATTATTTTTTAATATTATTATTGTTTTGGGATTGGAAAATGTTTAATTGTTTATTATATTTTGTGTATGAATTTGGAAAAGTTGTAATGATTTTTTGATAAGTGGAAAAGTTGTAATGATGAGATGAGCTGAAATGAGATGAGATACTTCTTGTATCCAAACAGGGCCAGTCTATAGAAAAAGAGTGCCTTAGGTCTTCAATATTTCTTGTAGTGCTTCAAAACTGCAGTCATTTACTTCCCTCCATAGACACCACATTAAGTAACTTATGATCATCCTCCACAAACTCTCTCCACAATGGCTCACTAACCATCCCTTCTAGGATGCCTAAAGGTCTACCACTCCTCTAAGCATCACTCAACTAAAGCCTAAACAAGATGAGAACAGCTTGACATAAAGTCCTAGGTACATCACAATGAAGTAACAGATGATCCACCAACTTTCCACCCCGCTTAAACATGCAACACCATTCTACCACCACAATAGGTAGCCTAGAATGTCCAAAGCAAGGACCTTCCCAAGTGCAGCCTTTCAAACAAAGGTGTCTTTCAAAGGAACCTTGCTCCTTCAACTGATCTTCAATGGAAAAGTACTGTTGTTGTGAGGGGCTAGTGCATTAAAAAAGGACTTCGTTTGAAACGCCCACCCTTCGATATGCTCCAGTGCATCTATCCACCCCACCTAATTTTAATTGCAAAGAATATAGCCAATCAAAGGAAGTGAAGGGGCTAACCTCCTCATTCTGAGCTGCACTAACAAACTCCACCTCATATTGAAGATTTCCATTTGAAATTTGCAAGTTGTCTGCTACCAATGCATTCTTCTCCCTAGCAGAGTTGTACTGGTCCAGGAAAGCCCTTTCAAGAGGCTGGTCGCTGCACGATAGATCACTCCAAAACTTTATCCTGGTTTTTCATTTACATCTCACATGTCATGTTCTTGGAAACTCATCAAATATCTTCAGAGGTTTTTTCACAATCCAGTCCATAACTTCCATCCACTTCATTTGAGCACCATCCACCCATTCAGCTATGATAACTCATCTCTATCACAGCTCTATCATTGACATGGCAGTAGAGCCACTTCCTAAAGCTCTCTTTAAAGTGACCAATCTTCTAATACCCAACTGCCTATAGAAATTGTAGGAATTTCGTCTCACCCTCTACAGCCTCATTACCTTGAAGCTTTTCAACATGATTAGCAATGCCTGAGAGAGTGGCTTTTGATTCAAGTTACCCCACCTCCCCTCAATAAATAAAAATTCTTTCTTTTTTATTAACAAAAGTACTCAATAAATACAACATCTTCCATTAGCCAATCATCTTGGCCTTTAAATGATTTCCCAATGGAAGGCTCAAGTACATCATCAGCAATGAGGAAACCCAATATCCCAGGATACTGACTAGGCCGACAACATCATCCACATTGCCAATCAATAGTAAACTAGACTCGGCCAACTTAATCTTCATAAATAGTTACATGAGACTGCTTTGAAACATAGAAATAAGAATAACAAAGAGAGCAAGTGATCAAGATTTGCATCACAAAAAAGTATTATGTCGTTTGCAAATAACAAATGTGAGATAAGTAAAATCTCTTCAGTCCATGTCCTCACCAAGAAGACCTAAAGATGCATTGCTGCATCATTCTACTAAGAACCTTAATTACAAATGAACAGCAAGGGAAGACAACGTTATCATAACCCAGATCTACCAAAAAAGCTGTTCACCAAGAGTAAAAAGCGGACTGCAGAGATAAATTGAGTTATCCAGCTATACCACTCCTCCCCCAAAACCACACCTCCTAAACATATACATAAAAAATCTCGATTCACGAAGTCACATGCCTTTTCTAAGTCTAACTTGAATGAAATGCCCAACTCTCTCAATCCTATCCTGTTGTCCAGTCATTTGTTTGCAAAGAGAACTGAATCCAATATTTGCCTTTTCTAAGTCTAACTTTAACAAAATACCTGACTCCCTCAATCCTATCCTGTTGTCCAGTCATTTGTTTGCAATGAGAACTGAATCCAATATTTGCCTTTTCCAATGAAAGTATTCTAGGATTGGGAATTCATTTAACTGGAACTTTTCTTTTATACATGCTTAGAGAATGCGGCTTGGGTGACAAGTGGTATGGCTGGATAAGACATCGTATTTCAACTGTCCGGTTTTCTGTTTTAGTTAACGGGCAGCCTTGTGGGTATTTTCGGAGTTCAAGAGTCTTGAGGCAAGGGGATCCCTTATCTCCCTTCTTATTTGTTCTTGTTATGGAGGCCTTGAGCCGTATGGTGGAGGCATTGGTAGGAGGAGGCTTTATCTCAGGTTTTTCGGTGGGATCTACCTCTAATGGCTTCACTTCAATATCTCACTTGCTTTTTGCTGATGACACTCTTATTTTTTGTGATGCTGTTGGGGGAACAAATTCAAGTTATGAGGGCTGTCCTGCTATGTTTTCAAGCATTTCCGGACTAAAAGTGAACTTGAGTAAATCGGAGGTGGTCCCAGTGGGAGATGTCCATAATATTCATCACTTGGCAGAATTTCTGGGGTGTAAAGTTGCTTTTTGAACATGAAATACATGAGATTACCGTTAGGGGCATCTTTCAAGGCTAAGCACATTTGGGATGGAGTGATTGAGAAGATAGAGAAGAGGAGAAGAGGTTGACGGCATGGAAAAGAATTTGTTTATCTAAAGAGGGTAGAATCACTCTTATTAAGAGTACTCTCTCTAATATCCCAACTTATTTCCTATCTTTATTCCCTTACCAGTTGAAGTGGCTAATCGTATTGAAAGGATGTATAGAGCTTTTATGTGGAGTAGTTTGGGAGAGTCGTCTAAGACTCACTCAGTGAGCTTGAAAAAAGTTTGTTGCCCAATTGTAGATGGAGGATTGGGTGTCCATAGCTTGTGTAGTTTTTTTTTTTTTTTATAGGTAATCAAAAGGATTTCATTAATAGAAAACTTAGCAAGTGTTATAAAGAAGAAAGTAGATCATGGATACTAAGTTCATTACAAGTAATAAATCCTGCCCAAGAAAGCAAGGTCTTATAAAAGAAAATAATGAGCTCCTCCATAGATCTCTCACAATTTTCGAAGTTCCTTACATTTCTCTCTCTCCATAAGCACCAACACATACAAATAGAGATCATATGTCATATAGCCGCCACCTGTGGGTTACCTCGAAGACCTCTCCAACTGGCTAAAAAATCCACCAAATGAAGCGGCATAACCCATGATAAGCCAAGTTTGGTGAAAAAATCATCCCACAATTTCTTGGCCACCTCGCAGTGGAGGAGTAAATGATCAACTGATTCCCTGTGTTTTTTGCACATACAGCACCAATCTATCACAATTATATGGCATTTCCTCAAGTTGTCCATGATAAGGATCTTGTCCAGGGTTGCTGTCCATACAAAAAAAATCCGCTTTCGATGGTGCTTTTGTCTGCCAAATACTTTTCCATGGGAATCTAGGTAGTCCGGGAGTAGAAAGGACATGATAGTAATAACTGACTGAGAAGATACCTTTCTTAGAGTGTCTCCATAGCAGCTTATCCCCCGTGCCTCCAGAAATGTTAAAGGAGTATAAAGATGCAAAAAACTCCAAAAAATCTCCATCTCTCAATCTTGAACATCCCTCACAAACTCAATATTCCATTGAGGGGTACCAGTTGAGTGGACCAGAAGGTCTGCAATCGATGCATCCTTTTCTCTGGCGAGATCAAAAATAATAGGGAAGGAGTCTTTGAGGGTAGTGCCTCCACACCACTTGTCATGCCAAAATCTGACCTATGAACCATCCCCTACCAGAAGATTTTCTTGGTCCCTGAAAGACTCCCATTGTTTCCTTATGAACTTCCACAAGCCCACCCCATGTATGCCTTGGATCTCATTCGAACACCAACCACCCCAGGACACACCATATTTGGAATCTATTACCGACTTCCAAAGTGCCTCCCATTCATTTTGGTACCTCCACAACCATTTACCTAATAGAGCTTAATTGAATTTCACCAATTGATGAATCCCCAAGCCTCCCCTAGATATTCGAGTGCACATTGCTGGCCACTTAACCAAATGAAATTTGAACTCCTCCCCCATTCCACTCTACAAGAAGTCTCTCTGTAGCTTCTCACTACGATTAGCTACCTTTGTGGAAAGCGGGAATAGAGACATATAGTAGGTAGGTAGGTTTGAAATGGTGCTTTTAATCAACGTCAGCTTTCCCCCTTTAGATAAATATAACCTCTTCCAGGAGGCCAATCTACGCTCTACCTTCTCAATCACCCCATTCCAAATCCTTTCGGATTTAAAGGAGGCTTCCAATGGTAGACCAAGATAAGTGAGGGGTAAAGAGGGTACCTGACAACCCAAGAAAGTGGCCAAAAACTCTGCACCTTGAACGACCCCCACTGGCACTAGTGTAGACTTCGAAAGATTGACTCTCAGGCCTGATACGGCTTCGAAGCATATTAGAAGCCCCCTCAAGGCTTGAATGTGTCCGAGGTGTGTACCACAAAAGATGAGCGTATCGTCACCAAATAAAATATGGGAGATGGAAAGCGCCCCATTCCCAACCGGAAAGCCATGAAGTTATCCCGCATCCACCAATCTCTTAAGCATCTTACTTAGGGCTTCCATAATAAATAAGAAGAGAAGCAGATATAGAGGGTTATCCTGTCTCAAACCACGTGAGAAATTGAAGAAACCAACCGGCAAGCCATTTACCAAGATGGAGAACCGAATTGACGAGATACAGAATTCAACCCATTTCTGCCATTTGTCCCCAAAGCCACATCTTGAAAGAAGATCTAGCAAGAACCGCCAATTGATATGGTCATAGGCTTTTTCCATGTCCAATTTGCAAATCAAAATGGATACTTGAGATTTGAGGCGATCGTCAACAATTTCATTAGCAATGAGGACGGAGTCTAGGATATGTCTACCTTTAACAAAGGCATTATGGGGCTTCGAGATGAGCTTGTCCACCACCACACTCAATCTGTTTGTGAGCACTTTGGATAAGATCTTGTAAACCCCAT
This sequence comes from Platycarya longipes, assembly GCA_036559045.1. Lineage (NCBI taxonomy): Eukaryota > Viridiplantae > Streptophyta > Magnoliopsida > Fagales > Juglandaceae > Platycarya > Platycarya longipes. The sequence continues at coordinate 45,244,943 of CM071803.1, read as the reverse complement.
TCACAAGGCTGATGGGGCGATAGTCCCTAACATCCAAGGACCCCATCTTTTTAGGGATGAGAGCTATAAATGTAGAATTAATGCTCTTTTCAAACCTCGAATTGGCATGAAAGTCATGAAAGACATGCATGAGATCCTCCTTGATCACCTCCCAACAGGTTTGAAAGAAGCCCATAGAGAAACCATTTGGCCCCGGGGCCTTGTCACTAGACATTCCTCTGATTACTTTACAAACCTCCTCCATGAATGGTCTTTCTAACCAGCCTGCAATCTGAGGATCTAACACTGAAAAAAATAGGCCATCCACCTTTGGTTGCCAACTGTGCTCTTCAGATAAGAGTTGTTGATAATATTGTTCCAAGTGATTCTTGATAACTATCTGATCTGTTGAAGCCACCCCATCTACCATTAGGGTGTCTAAGGTATTGTACCTCTTATGGGAATTAGCCACCCTATAGAAGAATTTTGTGCACTTATCCCCCTCTTTAAGCCAGAGTGCCCTAGATTTTTGACGCCATGAGATCTCCTCCAATAGGGTAACTCTCTCAAGCTTAGCAATTACCTGATCCTTGCGAGTTGTCTCTATAACAGAAAGAGTTCTCGCTTCCTCTTCGCCCTCCATTGCCTGGAGTTCCTCTACAAGAGAGCATCTCTGTTGGTACATATTACCAAAGATTTGTTCGTTCCATTGTTTCAAATCTTGCTTTAAAACTTTCAGTTTCTTTGCCTTAATGTAGCTAGGATGTCCTTCGAATTATAGGAGGTCCACTATGCTCTAACTCTGTCAACAAAACCATTAGATTTAAGCCACATATTTTCAAATTTAAATTACCTTTTACCGCCTTGGGTCCCTCCACAATCTAGAATGATTGGGAAGTGATCAAAACATAAGCGGAGTAGTCTTTTTTGCACGGCGTCCGAAAAGTGTGATTCCCATTTAAGGGAAAGCAAAAATCTGTCAATCCGTGACCAGGAAGGGCGTTCACGATTGTTAGACCACGTGAAGGTACCTCCCAATAGAGGGATGTCCATAAGATCTTGTTCTACAATGAAATCAGAAAACTCACTTATGGGCCTAGAGATATGAGGCGCACCTAACCTTTCGCTTGGAAAGCGAGTTATATTGAAGTCACCCCCAATACAACTGGGTAACTCCCACCAGGCAAGAAAACCAGCCAATTCATCCCACAGAATTCTTCTATCCAGATCTATATTAGGTCCATAGACCCCAGCGAAAGCCCACTTAAAACCGTCCACCACATTCACAAAGGAACATGCAACCATAAACTCTCACACGCACTCATCCACCCTTTCGACCAACCTCGTGTCATACATTAGTAAGACTCCCCCAAAAGCACCTCTTGAGGGGAAGTAAGACCACCCAACATGTTGTCCTCTCCAAAGACTTTGCATTAGTTGAGTAGTAATAACTTCCAACTTGGTTTCTTGGAGGCAAATAACATCCCCCTTCCATTGTCTAAGTAAATTCCTCACTTGGAGCCGCTTATTAAAGTCATGCAGCCCCCTAACATTCCATAAGATTATTTTTGGCTTCATGGACCAGCTAACTTGCCCCTCCCTTTAAAACGGTTATGGAGATATCATGAGGAAAAGGAAGCATTGTGGAGGGAGGTGATCGCTTGAAAATATGGAATTGATTAGGGAGGTTGGTGCACAAAGGAGTGTAGGGGTTCGAATGGATGAGTTTATGGAAGTATATTAGGAAAGGCTGGGGTTGCTTCTTGAAACAAGTCAACTTTATGGTTGGTGATGGTTCAAAAGTTAGATTATGGTTTGATGTTTGGTGTGGAGATATTGAACTGTTTAGATTGTCAATAGGGTCCACACTTCTTTCCTTATTTCAGCCCACAATTATTTCCTTACTTCTCCATTCATTACTTTGTTTAGCATACATTATTTGACAGATTATAATTTACACGTATAGGGCTAGAATCATGCGGGAACTTATTTGCTTTCCATGTATAGCATTCTTGTAAAGTCTATATATAATATACAGAACTCAAGGCCAAACGATTCGGCCATTTTCATACACTTTGACATAGATCCTATCTGGTTGTCTTCAGATTGGCAATTAATCAACAAGCGTCAGTTTTATAGTTGACAGGCTACTCCAATGGAGTGGTGCTTTGGGGTGTAAGTTTTTCCAGATCTATCAGGATTGGGAAGTAGAGGAGGGTTCTGATTTTTTCAGATTGCTGTACTCAGTGGAAACTAGAAGACAGAGCAGGGATCAATTGTGCTAGAGACAAACAGACTCTAAAAAGTTTACAGTTCAATCATGTTATAAGGTGTTGATCAATCGGTAACATATTTGCTTTCCTTACTTATAAAAAAAAAAAAACATATTTGCTTTCCTTGAAAGAGGATTTGGAAGGCTCATGTTCTGGAAAGGGTGACTTTCTTTGTATAGACAGCAGCGATAGGGAATATTCAAACAATAGATGATTTGAGGAAGTGTGGAATGATTATTTTGGATTGGTGCTTTATGTGTAGGAAAGAAGTGGAGTCAGTGAATCATCTACTCCTACATTGTGAGATGGCTAAAGTGTTGTGGGATGGAGTGTTTTAGAAGAGTTAGACTGAGTTGAGTTATGCCAAAAGCAGTGGCCAACCTACTAGCAAGCTGGACCAGCCTTCATACTTGTTCCCAAGTGGCAACCACATGGAAGATGATTCTTTTGTGTATTATGTGGTACATTTGGTTGGAAAGAAATAAGATGTGTTTTAATGATAAGGAATGCAGATGAATTCTGGAAATTTTTTATAAGTACTTTGCTTAGCTGGTTTTCTGCTATTGTACTCAAGGGAGGGGCAGTAAATGAGTTTTTGTCTTCGATTTTTAGTATTGGAATGTAACTAGGTGTTTCTTTTGTATACTTCTTGTGTACATGGGTTTCACCTATTACATTATGATAAATAAAATTTTTAACTTATAAAAAAAAAGGATTGGGAATTGATAATCTCAAGCATCAACTTCAACATATTAGCCAAGACTTTAATGATGATGTTGTATACTTCGCTCACAAAAGTAAAAACAATTACAGCCCCAGATGAATCACGTTTAAAGAGGGTTATCAAATGAAAACTCTCTTTCACAAACATGAAGATGCTTATATGCCAACTGAAAATTGCAACTACCTTTTCATTAGGAAAAAAAAAAAAAATTACTTGCAAAAAACATATTCGAAAAAAATTATGAATGCACATCACTATGTCGGCTTTTGATCTATTTTACATTTAAGTCTTCCAGAAAAGTGATATAGCATATATGCAGTTAAAACCACAAAGAAGTGGAAGATGTGTAAGATTTCCACCGTGGGATCGCAATTCTTACACACCCTTTCAATTTCAGACTTAGTGCCACCATCTAATTGAAAAATACAGTCAGTATGCGATAAAGTAATCATCACCACCCAAGAATCTTCTCATCTATAAGAAAATTGTCTAAACTTTGTGTGTTCCTTAACAGCTCCAAATCTGAATCTAATTTTAATTTCAAATCACCAGCAACTCCTCTCAAACCATCACTTGTCCAAAAAGAACATATCCTAGTGTACTGGATGCTTGGAGATCTGAGTCCCCAGACCCCCAAATATAGATATGTTTTAAAATGAAAAGCACAAGTTATTCAGCAGCATAAAAAATTATGCAAAAAGTAAAAATGAAATAGGCAGGTTGGTGTAAGAGTTGGTCAGTGATACCGAAGCAGCAGCCCTGGTAGTCATTGTCCGCTCAACAGCCACTGGAGCAAGGGTAGGCTCCACTGTTGATGTATGTGTAAGACAAGGCTCAAGATCAATGGTTCCACCTCCTTTCTGAAATCCGAAGAAAAAAAAAAATGAACAAAATATCAGGATTGTGTATCAGATTAGAAAAATATATTACAAAGATACCATTTAGATAGTCAAACGAAACTAACATCAAATCAACAATACAAGCCCATAGGTTTATAAAATCATCGTACCGATTGGAGAAAAAAAAGAAAAATATCTATAAAATCATCTCTGAAATTAAATCAGGGAGCAGCAGAAATTCCACATCTAATTCTAAGAATAAACAGTTCTTCTATAACTAATAATTAATTCATTAAAAAGCGAGAAAGGGACATTATAAGTACAACTGCCGAGAGCCAGCAATGAAAAAGACAAGACTCTAACTAGATGTTTCTATAACCTTCACGATGCAGCATCGCTCAACACGGTAACTACAACCAATTGCAGCACCCCAGGCACGTGAACGGACATTATTTCTCAAAGTGGAGATGTAACCTAATAAAACATTAGAAGTGCAATATTAAAATCACATGAACAAAGCACAAGCAGAATTATTTGAAAAATGTAAGTAAATATTGCAATCACAGGAAAAAGGTAAAAGATCTCTAATTGAATATAAGAATCCCAACAAAACAGTAAAAAAATCACGAAAATGTTCACAGAGTATTAATTATTTGAGTACCTCCTCTAAAAGCCCAACCACAAGGCTCTCATCCTCTCAAAGATCAAAAGGCTTACAGCAGTTTTAAAAGGCCACTAAATTGACTATTCAATTACACTTAGAATTATTCTTATGATTAAAATATTAATGTAGAGAATTATTCTTATGATTAAAATATTAATGTAGGAGCAGAAGAACAGGAATTGCTTGATCAAAGGGTTAGAAATTGCCAATCTATCAGATGTTGCAATTCTCACAATGAGAATTAGAGCTCAACAACTTCCTTAGTATCTGATGTTATAAACTTCTCTTTCATCATCCTCTTGTTACCACCTCCTTTTTTCTTCTTCCCTACTTAAACTTCCTTGCTGTAACAGCCCATAGAGGTATTACTAAACTTGCATAATATAGACCAAGAAAAGAGATTCAATTCCCGAAATACCTTATTTATTAAAAATCTTAAACTGAACAAAACTGTTTTTGAAACATAAACTGAAAACATAAGGTGAAAATTCTAAACTATTCTTACACGTGAAAATATTTAATGCCTTCTAAGCCTCTTGCACTAAATCTACATCCTGGCCATCCAGCTCAACGTCATCACAAACCTCATCTCTCAACACTGCTTCCTAATTTTCAACTTGAGGTACGTTACCGAGAGAAGGAGATGACCCACAGCGATGGTATAGTTTGACGGCGGCTCGAAGCTAATAGGGATGGTTGGCGACGTTCCCTGGCAAGACAACTTGGGTTTGCTGAGGATGGCTGGTCGGCACTTTCTGTGGCCGCCGATAGGAGGTTCGGCGTCCTGGTGGTCTGGGCTGGCTGCCGAGGGGTAAAGTGGTGCTTGTCGGCGAAAAAAAAATAGAGGGGCTACGCGAGAAGTGTTTATGTGTTGTCGATTTCCGAGTTGATTTTTCCTGAAGGTCTCGGGTGCTTTTATAGATGAAAGGGGGAGGGAGAAAATACGTGAGTGATGAAGAGAGTTTTGATTTTGAAGTTGGGCAACATTCGGGATCTGATAAACGAGGAATACTTTGAGATATGGGCGGAGATTAAAGGCAGGTTTGGAAATAAAAAACTTTCAAACACTCTCAAATACTTTTTATTACTATTCACTATTTTATTATTATTTTTTACCTATTTTTATTATTAATCACCTCGTGTAAGCAATTACAAATACGAGATGTCTAATGGGATAAAGGCTTAGTATTTGAGTTTGAATTTGCGAAAACTAGAGAGAGAGATGATCTCTAGAATTCTGAATTTAGAGATACCCTTAGATTGGGAAATCAATTTCGATAAGCATAGGAAGTTAGGAACTGCTCAAAGAGATTTGATTAGAGAAGAAATCTAGTCAAGAATATTTAAACTTTTAAAATTGATGCTTGAGGATAATTACTAAAAAAGATTTTTGATAGGTAATCAAAAGAATTTCATTAATAGAAAAAAGGCTAAGCCCAGGTATACCGAAGGTATACTTGAGAAAACTTAGCTAGTGTTACTCAGAAAAAAGAAGTTCATGGATACTAAGTCCGTTACAAGCGATAGATCCCACTCAAGAAAGCAAAGTCCTATAGAAGAGAAGTTTTAGTTTATTCAAAGTTCTCTCACAATTTTCAAAGTTCCTTACATTTCTCTCTCTCCATATGCACCAATACATACAAATAGGAATCATACGCCATATAGTCGCCACCTGTGGGTTGCTTCAGAGACCTCTTCAACTTGCTAGAAAATCCCCCAAGTGAAGAGGCATGACCCATGATAAGCCAAGTCTTGTGAAAAACCCATCCCACAACTTCTTGGCCACCTCGCAATGGAGAAGTAAATGCTACTGATTCCCCGTGTTTTTTGCACATACAACACCAATCTATCACAATTATATGGCGTTTCCTCAAGTTGTCTATATTAAGAATCTTGTCGGGTTGCTGTCCACACAAAAAAAACCGCTTTCGATGGCGCCTTCGTCTGCCAAATACTCTTCCAGGAGAATTTTGGTAATCCGGGAGTAGAAAGGGCTTGATAGTAAGAACTAACCGAAAAAATACATTTCTTGGAGTGTCTCCATTGCAACTATTGCATGTGCCACCAGGGATGTTGAATGAGTATAATGATGCTAAAAACTCTAAAATATTTTCCATCTCCCAATCCTGAGAATCCCTCACAAACTCAATATTCCATCGAGGGGTGCCATTTGAAAGGACCACAAGCTCTGCAATCGATGCATCTAAGGGTGAACAAAATTTTCGACATCCGACTTCTGTCCGAACTTCGCTCAGATTCGGACTCCTATCGAAGTCGGAAGTCGGAGTTTGGAGTTCGGAGTCGGAACCTCTCCGACTCCGAAGTTGGAGTCGGAGTTCAGAGTCAGATTCAGTTTCAACACTGAATATCAACTCCAAACTCCGATTTTTTTTTTTTTTTTTAAAAAGAAAGATGTAGACATCGTTTTGCATTTTTATTTTCTGTTTTTTTTTTTTAAATTTAGCTAAACAACGCTGTTCCAATTAAATAGGAACGGCGTCGTTTAGTCCAGGGTTGCCGATATACTAACTCGCCCTTCATTTTCTTCTTCTTTCTTCTTCTTCCTTCTTCTTTCTTCTCTGTTATCATCTGCAGCTCTGCTCTTCTTCTCCAACGGCGATTCCAAACCTCCAGTGGCTAGCGTCGCTTCCTCCTTCACTCTCTCACACTATCGTCGATTCCTCACCGTCAGAATTTTGCCGTCGTTACATTGTCCCCCGCTAGCCCGAGCATCCGAGATTAATTGGTAATTACTACTTAGGATTTTGACTTTTATATTTAGGGATTTTAATTAAAACTAATTAAAAGTGTTATTTTAATATGATTTTTTGAGTTGGTTGGCTTGTGAGTTGTGTGTGCTATTATATTGTGGAAAACCTGAGTTTATATTGTGTGCTTTGACAGTATGTGTAACGTGTTTGATGAAATGTCATTGAGAAAAAAAAATTAGAAGTAAGCTCTAAAATATTCCATTTTCCGTACTACTAAATTACTAATATTGTTGGATATATATATATATTATGCATTTTTTTTAATTGGTAAAAACAAAGGCTAAAGCCGTCTGTGGGATATATATATATATATATATATATATATATATATATATATATAAAGCCGAACTAGAAGCTACATAGTAGTACTGGCCTGCTGCTATTCATGGTGAGTTTGTGTGTGTGTATAAGTACATGAATTTCAGTCCAAACTTACATCTAAACATGATCATCAGTTTAATCTTCAAGCTTAGCTTAGTGGGCTGCATAAAGTGGTGATCTACTACTTATTTAATTAGCTAGGTGATGAGTTATAAATAAACACAGCCATATATATATATATATATAATATAATATAATATGCGGCTAGGTTTATTAATTATTAATTGTCCACTCAATTAAATTTCTCATGGCATGTGATGATTGATCCTAAAGCGCCCTAGCTAGCTACTTAATTCATGTCATGATGATCAAAGTCAAAAGTATAGTATAGTTGAGATTGAGATAACTTATATATATATATATATGTAATCAATTAATAGATCAATTCCTTTCGCATGCGATCATAGGTTATACCAAGTCACTTTAGCAATATTGTTGTTATATATATATTGGCCGTACGTATTGTTTGACTAGAGATTTATGTCTTATTTTATCTTATTTTATTATTATAATTTTTTAAATTTTTAGTGGGCTGCATAAAGTGGTGGGCTGCATAAAATGGTGATCTACTACTTATTTAATTAGTTAGGTGATGAGTTATAAATGAACACAGCCCTATATATATATAATATAATATAATATAATATAATATAATATGCAGCTAGCTAGCTTGAATTAAGAATCTAATACATACAATAAAATTTACGTCTTTTCATCAATTGAAATTTTTTGAACAAGTGATGATTTTATTTAGTATCAAAGTAGGGATCTTGTTCAAACCAATTAGTTAAGTTTGTTTTTTGAGTTGAATTGAGATAAAAGTTAAAAGTTGAATAAAATATAATTAAAATATATATTTTTAATATTATTTTTATTTTAAAATTTGAAAAGATTGAATTATTTATTTTTAATAAGTGCCATACTTCTTAAGTTTTTATTCTTTGTAATATTATATGTCACTAAAGCTAGCATATGGCGTAATTGAAAGTCATATATTATATATATAATATTATATACATAATAGTTTCCTAATGTTTCCTAATATATAATATTAACAATAACACTATATACAACTGTATAACAGTTTCCTAATGTTGTATTTTGTTACACTATAACATTATAATTTTTAGTCTTTACTAACATTTTTTATATTGTTATACTTAAATTTCAGGTTTACAATTACAAACAGATGGATCCCTCACGCAGTCCTAGTGGGACTCTGACTCCACATGATATTCCGAATCCAGATGCTAGGACTCATTCAGCGCTCCACGCGACAGCTTCGAGTCGTAGTCGGCTACCCTCTATTCGAGCACAAATCTTGTGTGCTAGCAGTAGATTTCCACTTCCAGTAGACATAGAATTCGAAATGGAAGATCCCAACCAGTTTATGGAGAAGGAGGAGATGGGTCTTGGGGACGATCCGGTTCAGGATCCGGATGTACCAGTACACCCTGCAGCTGCAAGGCCACCCCATCCACGATCAAATAAAAAAAGATCGTGGACATGGGAACATTTTGTGAAAGTTGAGGGTGGGGATCCCCAGAATCCACGGGCTGAGTGCAATCATTATGGCGCTCGAGTTGGGTGTCATTCAAAAAGGCAAAGCACTTCTTGCCTTTCAGCACATCTAAACGGTTGTAAGCGTTACCAAATAGCGAAGATGATGGTATCAAGAGGTTAGTGTCTTTCTTTATATGCTACTTAATTTTTTACATTTAATCCCATTTAATTTCCATTTAAGACTAATGTTGGCAATAAATTATCAAATGCAGACGCAGGTGGGTCTCAAACTAATTTTAGTTACGAGACTTCTACAACCACTGATGGGACAGGGACACAGATAAGGAATTTCGTGATCCCTCAATACAGTGAGAAGATGTTCCATGAGGCGCTTGCAATGATGATTATAAAAGATGAGATGCTCTTTACCACGGTTGACAAGGAAGGGTTCTATTATTTTGTGAAGCTGCTTGAGCCAAGATTTCCAATCCCATCCCATTATACAGTGATGCGAGATTATATGAAAATGCATCTGAGGGAAAAAGCAGAAATGAAGAAGATGCTCGCCACCACTTGCCAGAGAGTGTCATTTACAACCGACACATGGACGTTTGTACAGAATATCTATTACATGTGTATCACAACACACTACATTGATAGTGAATGAAATCTTAAAAAAAAGATTATTGGATCTAAAGAAATAGTTGACCATAAGGGTGCATCGATAGGAGCGGAGATGGATGATTGTCTAGTTGATTGAGGCATCCAAAAAATATTATGCATTATAGTTGATAATGCCGGTGCCAATGACACTGTAATCGAATGGTTTATCTGAAATACGAGGGCGAGAGAAGATGTGATTAAAAATCACCAGTATATCCACATTCGATACACTGCTCATATAATCAACCTTATTGTTGGTGAGTCTTCCTAGTTTTGATTTTGTATTTTATATTTTAATATTTTTATGATTAAAGTCGTTGAAAATAGTACCATTTTTTATATTATTATGATAATTAGATATTTTTCAATGATGAAACAGCTAAGGGGTTGGAAAATGTGGACGACTCTATCAAGAAAGTTCGCAACATTGTGAGGTACGCGAGGGCTTCTCCCTAAAGACTACGAAAGTTCAAGGCAATAGCAGAACAGGTCGGGGTTGAGTCTTCAAAAATATTGTGCCTGGATGTTCCCACTCGATGGAACTCCACATATCTGATGTTGGATGTGGCACTAAAGTACCAGAAGACATTTGAGCGGTTGGAGATTGTGGATGGAAGTCTGAAGTATGCTCTGCTGGAGCCTGATGGAAAGGGGCTCGATCCGCCAAACAGCATGGATTGGCAGCATGTATCCGAGTTTGGCAGCTTTTTACAAATATTCTATGACATCACGATGCGGGTTTCTGGATCTGCAAATGCGACGGCAAGCATGTGATTTAGCGAGATCTCCATGCTACATCACCACTTGAAAAAAGGTTGTGCTGACCCGAGCGGATTGTTATCTGGTATGGCATCACAGATATAGTCTAAATATGATAAATATTTGGGGCAAGTTGAGAAGATAAATAGATTATTGTTCGTAGCGTTGATCCTCGACCCCCGATTGAAGTTGGTAGTGGTAGAATGGTGGGCAACGAAGGTTCTCGGGGCAGTGAAGGTAGCGGCATTTATCACAACGCTTAAGGCAGATTTGAACAAGTTGTACACCCACTATAGCGCCAGTAGTCCTGCTTCATCCTCACCAGCCATAGGTACCTCACGTTCGAGTTTGAGCTCAGGGCCAACCACATATGCTCGTTCGAGTCAAGCCAGTGCAGCCAATCGATCCCGAGGCTTCAACGTTATGACGTCGTTTCATGCACGGTCAACGAGAAATCAACTGCAGTGTACAAATGAGGTTGAACGATATTTACTGGTAGAGGTCGAGAAGCCTAGTCAGGAGTTTCAGATCTTGATTTGGTGGAGGGCTAATTCCATCAAGTACTCGATTCTCTCTCGCATTGCTCGAGATGTGCTAGTCGTTCCTATCACTACGGTTGCATCTGAGTCAGCATTTAGCACTGGAGGTCGAGTGTTGGGGCCTACCGGAGTTCATTATCACCGTCAACCATGGAGGCCCTCGTTTGCACACAAAACTGGCTCAGTGATGTACCTACTGGACTAGAGAGCATTGGCATCGATGCCATGAGCTACAGACTTAAGTCAGGTAAAATTGAATTAATTAATTAAATTCTTTTTAAATGATTAAAGTAAAAAAGTTTATATAATTATTAAATTATTTCAACGATCTTTTTTATAATTTCATAAATATATTTAAATTTAAATTTATATTGTTTATAATTTCACATATTTAGTTATCAACCCTACCATACTTGCCGATGACTGATGAAACAATTAACGGTTGCGTATATTTTTTTCTCTAATTTATGGTTACTTATTTCATGTTTGGTTAATTTTAATTTTTTTTTATAATATTACATTTTAATTTTATCTTAATCTCAGGTATGACTGCGTATAAGTTCCAACATTGATTTGGGTCCTATTCAATCAGTGATAGTGAATGGTTTAATAATTTAATTTGTATTTTGTATTATTTTTTGTATTAATAGTCTAGAGTCCTGGACTATTTTTTGTATTATGTTATAAGCCATTAGGCTTAGCAATTAGCATGTAATTACTAATGTGTATTTTTTGTTTAATTGTTTAAGACTAATTAGTAGTGAAAACTGAAACCTGAATAGATCAATAGTTTTGGCAACTCAATTGAAAAATGAGCTCAATTGAGCTCATCTGGAAATAGTATGGCCCAATTGGGACCATTTGGTTTCGAAATGAGTTTAATTTGGCCTATTCCGAATTCGAAACTCCGATCGGAGTTCGGAATTTCAAACTCCGATCGAAGTCGGACTCCGACTGCATTTCAGAGTCACAATCGGAACGGTTTTTTGACTCCAATGATTGTCGGAGTCGGAGTCGGAGTCGGAGCACACCCCTAAATGCATCATTGTCTCTTGCGATGTCAAAGATAATAGGGAATGAGTCTTTGAGGCTAGTTATGCCTCCACACCAATTGTCATGTCAAAATCTAACCTGTGAGCCATCCTCTACCAAAAGATATTCTTGATCTCTGAAAGACTCTCATTGTTTCCTAATGAACTTCCACAAACCCACCCCATGTATGCCTCGGACCTCATTCGAATACCAACCTCCTCAAGACACTCCATATTTTGAATATATTACCGACTTTCAAAGTGCCTCCCCTTCATTTTGGTACCTCCACAACCATTTACCTAAGAGAGCTTGATTGAATTTCACCAAATGATGAATTCCCAAGCCTCCCCCAGATATTTGTGTGCACACAGTTGGCCAATTGACCAAATGATATTTGAACTCATCTCCCATTCCACTCCATAAGAAGTCTCTTGACCAAATGATATTTGAACTCCTCACTAGTCATACCTCTTATTACTTTGTATACCTCCTCTTCCAAGAATGGCATTTCTAGCCAGCCGACAGTCTGAGGATCTAAGACTGAGAAAGAGAAGCCATCCACCGTTGATCGCCAACTATGCTCTTCAGAAAAAAGTTGTTGATAATATTGTTCCAGGTGATTCTTTATAACTGGCTGATCCGTTGAAGCTACCCCATCTACCATCAGTGTGTCTAATGTGTTGTGCCTCTTGTGAGAATTAGCCACCCTATGGAAGAATTTAGTGCACTTATCCCATTCTTTAAGCCAGAGTGCTCTTGATTTCTGACGCCATGATATTTCCTCCAATAGAGTAACTCTTTCAAGTTCCACAAGTACCTGATGCTTGCAAGTTGTCTTTGTTTCCGTAAGACTTCTAGCTTCCTCTTTGCCCTCCATTGCCTGAAGCTCCTCTACAAGAGAGCGTCTCTGTTGGTATACGTTGCCAAAGACTTGTTCGTTTCATTGCTTCAAATCTTGCTTTAAAGCTTTCAGTTTCTTTACCATAATGTAGCTAGGATGACCTTCAAAGTTATATGAGGTCCACCAAGCTCTAACTCTATGAGGGGGTTGCATGACTTTAACAAGCGGCTCCAAGTGAGGAATCTACTTAGACAATGGAAGGGAAATATTATTTGTTTACAGGAAACCAAGCTAGAATCTATAAATACCCAACTAGTTCGTGTTCTATGGAGAGGACAACATGTTGGGTGGCCTTACCTCCCAGCAAGAGGCGCCTCTAGGGGCATTTTAATAATGTTTGACACAAGGGTGGTTGAAAGGGTGGAGGAGTGTGTGGGTGATTTTACTGTTGTATGTTCCTTTGTGAACTTGGTAGATGGCTTTAAGTGGGCTTTCGCTGGTGTCTATGGACCTAATCTGGATCTAGAAAAAAACTTTTGTGAGATGAGTTGGCTGGTTTTCTTACCTGGTGGGAGCTATCCAGTTGTATTGGGAGTGACTTCAATATAACTCGCTTCCCAAGTGAAAGGTCGGGTGTCTCTCATATCTCTAGGCCTATGAGAGAGTTTTCTGATTTCATTGCAGAACAAGAACTTATGGACATCCCTTTAATGGGAGGTACCTTCACGTGGTCTCTAGGCCTATAATTACTAAAATAATAAATAAAATAAAACAAACTACTAAATTTAAATCCTAAATTTGGGTCAGGTTGTTACACTGACTTTCCACTTGTGATTATCCTTTTTCTACTTGTGATGAAAACCTTAAAATCCTTATCCTTGCCAATTTATGGTCAACTTATGAATGCGCAAGCATCTTAATTGTAGGGGTGAGCAGCGGGGCACCGGACCCTGCCACCCCACATAATTGCACCAGCCCCACCTAGGCGGAGCGAGCAATCCCTCCCACAGGAAAAGCACCCAGTGGGGGTAGGGGACAAGCTGGGCCTTCGCACGCCGCACCATCAGGCTGGGCTTAAGCCCAGCCAAAACATATATACACATCTATATAAAAAATAAATAAATTCATTACCAAACGACATCATTTTGTAACAAATTCCTCTCTGTGGCAATGCCTCTTAGAACCGCTCTCCCTCTTGCAGTCGCCTCGGTGGGGTGGCCCGTGTCCTCGTTTCCTCCTCCTCGGCTCCTCCTCCTCCTCTTCTTCTTCTTCTCAGACTCTCCCCCTCGCAGCCGCCGTGGGTTTGCTCCAAGATTTTACTAGTTTAAGGCTTTTTTTTGTTTCGATTTTTTGTGTATTGTGTTTTGGATTTTTTGTGTATTTTCTCTTTTCTTTGAATTTTTCCCACTTGTGTGTCGTGGGTGGGCAGTGGACGGGGAGGAGGGGCGGACAGACCGATGGACCAATTGTCTACCCAGGGCAAAAACTCCCCCTCCACCCATGTGGGGGCGGGTGCAAGTAGCACCCCTACTTAATTGAGTAATGTCAACTTCAATGGATGACAGTGCCTACAATATGAGTTGTCAACCATTCCCTTATGCAGGAAAGCAAGATAGAATTGAACATAGACTTACAATCTTGTGGAGGTAACACTCTGATGGTAGCACGCAACTCTAGAATAGCAGGTGGAGGAGGAGAAGCTGTGGGGTGGTAGTAACCTGTATGCATGAGAACTAGAACACAAGTAAAATTCAATATTAATTTCCATATACCACTTCAATGATTTATGTAAAAAACACAAATGCTATCATCACACAACATAGCAGTAACAAGATCTGAGTCATCAGTGTATATATCTATCCCCCACAGTTACCCACCTCTGACCTGCACTTATGACATCAATAACTCAATATGAAGATACAGCATGGCCACCAGAACCATATGTTCAAGTTTCAAGCCCAAATACACAATCGAAATAATGGAAGTAAATTAAAAGAAAAATCATAAGTCAATTTGATCTAAAGCTAGTAAATGCCAATTACTACAATGACGTATTCTTTGGTTTCTAGCAATGTTGTTAAAAGCATGCCTAAGTGAAAAGCGCTTTGGTTACAAAAGCAAAGCGCATTTACAAAAACTTGCTTTTAAGCATGCTTTTTAAGGCTTTTTGTATGAGCTTGGCTAAAAAGCACGCTTTTATAATTTAATATATATATATATTATTATTTTATGATGCAGAGAAGGACGTGAACAAACATTCTTAGTATTAGATGATCTTGAAAATCATTTACATACCGTAGCTCCACATAATTTCATACGTGATGCATATGCTTTGAACTCAATATAACAGTCCAAATTGGCCCTCTAGATGGTATGATATTTGATTGTTTATGCTAGCATAAGTCAGAACCACAATTCTCAAGCTTTTTTGGTCATTACCCCTTTGGTATACTTTGTTTCAAGCATGTACTTTATGATGAGGACATCCTCCATTTATGTTTTATTTACTTATGTATTACTTATTTTATTTTATTTAGACTTGTATTATGGGCTTAGAGCTCTGGCATTGGATTAGTCAAAAGTTTTCTTCAAAAAGTACAAGTTTTGCATATAACCCAAAAATAAATTGTATCTTCAAATGTGGCAAAAAAAAGTACATAAAGGGAATAAAAGTATCTTTTTTCTTCAAAAATAAATTGTATCTTCAAAAGTTTCTTCAAATTATCAAATATGATAAAAAAAAATTTGGATTGTATGCAAAACTTGTACTTTTTGAAGAAAACTTTTGGCTAATCCAATACCAGTGCTCTTAGGCCATCCTCTATTTATGTGTTTTTATTGGATTTGTCATGATGGGATTGGATTATTGCAGCCCATTGGCTTTTAGGGCTTACCTAGGGTTTGTTGTTTTACTATTTAAGGGATGTAATGAGACTAGAAGAAACAGACTATGATAATATTGAATTGAAGAGCTATTGCAGCCGTCGCCTCCCAACTCATTTCTTATTCTCCTTCTTCCTCTTGGTTTCTCCCTCTTCTCAGCTCCTTCTTCCCCATTTTCTATTAATATTATTCTGTTTCTTATTATTTCTGTACTATCCTACATCATATTTGGTATCAGAGAGCCGGTGCTGTTGTTTTCTCAAACAAAGCAATCCTGACCAACCTCAAGCTTTCTCTCGTTCTATTTTTCAACACGCGTAGAGTTCACTGAACTGAAACACGGTCAAAATCGAAAGAGAGAAACCAAGACTCGTGCATGTATGTTCTTCGGAAACAAAACAAAGAACCGAAAAGCTTAACTCGCTAGAATGCTACTTCGAAAACCTTACTAGAAATGAAAACCTCTCAAAGCATTTCAGAGCTTGCCGACTAGGTAGCCCCTGCTACCTCGCGCCATTCTGAGAAGATTACACCGAGAAACTCACCAACAACACTCTGGTTCTTTTTCCGTCGTGATTCTCAGCCCAACCAACCATAAAAACACTTGTTGACAGCAGCGCAACTAAGAGAGATAGAACGAAAAGCGGTCTTCGGCAGGTACCTGACCACTGGTAGACCTCAAGCCGTCGAAAATCCACTGGGTTCTCCTTATCGGCACCTTCTATGCTAGGTTCTCTGGTTTTCAACGACATCCCTCTCAGAGCTCTCTACGTCTTCGTGCCTAGTATCACCGGAAGCTCTCCAGTGATTTTCCTCTAGTCTGGCGTCGGTGGCTTCTGTTGGCACTTTCTATTGGGGATTTGTGGGTCGGCGACAACGTCTGGCCTTCATACTTATCTCACTTTGTCTCGGCAATTCTAAGTGTTGCTAGGTTGCTTGGCAGCAAGCTTGTGCACTTCTTATTTCATTGTTGGTAATTGATTTTTATTGATCTCAATTGCATTTCATTTAGCTAGTGTGCATTGTCTGCAATTGCGTAATGGTCGTTTTGTCAACTCTAGTCCCACAACCTTGACCATGGACCCCTCTCAATTCGAGGCCCTCACCGGACAATTTGAGCACTTACAAGCTCAATTAGCAGCAGTTCAGACTGAGATAGCTGTTACTCGTGAAGAAAACAGAATTCTAGCTGCTAGGGTGAACAATTTTGAGCAACCCCCTCATTCGTCCGACACGGACAATTCTGATGCACCCTATAATAGGCATAATCATCGCCGACGAGGTGATCATCACCATTTTAGGCATGATCGTAGGGATAGGAATCATGATCACGAGCGAGAACGAGACCATTACGTCGAGGTACGCAATCTCCTCCTCGAAATGAAGAGTGTTTCTTCAGAAACATTAAGTTAGATGCCCCTACTTTTGATGGTTGCCTAGATCCGCAAGTCTTTACTCAATGGGTTAGGGATATGGATCGTTTCTTTTCCTGGTATGGGGTCCCAGAAGACTGGAGAGTTCAATTTGCCAGTTTAAAATTATCTGGCACGGCCCAACTCTTTTGGGAAAGTGTTGAAGACCTCCTGGAAAGGCATCGTATGCCTCCTGTGGGTAGTTGAGAAGAAATGAAGCGTCGTCTTCAAGAGAAGTACTTACCACAATCTGACATGAGCAATTTGTTGGACCAGTGGCATACCCTTACTTAGGGTAATCGACTAGTGACCGACTATGTCACTCAATTTGATGAGTTTCGAATGAGATGTCATATCATTAAGGACGAAGCTATGACTTTGAGTAGGTTTAGACAAGGCCTCAAAGATGATCTTAGGCGTGAACTTGTTCTTCGGGGCGTCTCAACTCTTGACCACGCTTACTCTTTGGTTCGCGATTATGAATCGGTTATGAAAGCCCCGTATGGGAGGCGTAACAACAACCGTCCTTCCTCCTCCTTGACATTCACTCATTCCCCGAAGTCTCCCCGAGGACCTCCCCCGTCGAATGTTCTTCCCACACGGGAGGATAAGGGCAAAGGTCCTGAACTCCTAAGGACTGCCTCTCGTTCTCAGTGTTTCAAATGTAAGGGTTTTGGCCACATTGCCCCCAATTGTCCTAGTCGAACCTTAGTCATTGATGAGCGTGAAAGTGTAGCCGATGAACCACTAGAGGATCAAGTTAATGAAACCAATCTTGAAGAGTTTGATGATTTAGATAATGATGATTGTACCTTTGTAGGATGCATTCGGACCCTCTCTGTGGGTTTAGGTCATATATCCCTTGTTCCTGAAACACCTAGGTTAAGTGTTGTGCGTTGTACCCTTACCCAACCCAAAGACGCTGATGATTGGCGCCGTCATACCATCTTTCATACTTATATCAAGATCAATAATAAGAGTTGTAAGGTCATTGTGGATAGTGGTAGTTGCATCAATGCAGTTTCTGTGGCTACCGTATCCCGTCTTGGATTGAAGCTAGTCCCTCACCCTCAACCGTATAGTGTCTATTGGGTTGACACTTCCTCCATCGCTGTGAAGAAGCGTTGTCTGGTTCCTATCCAGTTCCTCAAGTATAAGGATCATATATGGTGTGACGTCATTCCTATGGGTGTCAGTCATGTCATTCTTGGTCGGCCTTGGTTGTTCAATTTGGATGTGACCATCCATGATCGGTCCAATTCATGTTCCTTTGTGTTTAATGGCAAGAAAATTCATCTCAACCCTTTACCCCTGACACCTGTTGGCCCACATCAAGCGAAGAAAGTTATGGAGCGGAAAAGGCTACACATTATTAGCCCTACTGAGTTTAAGCGTACACTTGGGGGCGAGTCTGTTGTTTTTGCTGTGGTTGTTATGGAGGTCCCGTTTGAGCCTCTAGTAGTTGCCCCTACAGAGGTCCAGGCCTTTCTTCAAGGCTTTCAAGATGTCTTCTTTGAGGACCTCCCTGATCAGTTACCCCCATTGCGAGACATCCAACATACCATAGATCTTGTCCCAAGAGCCTCTATTCCAAATCTGCCTCATTATAGGATGAATCCTACTGAGCATGCTGAGCTCCAGAGGCAAGTGGATGATCTTCTCCAGAAAGACTTTATCCAAGAGAGTTTGAGTCCTTGTGCGGTTCCCGCCCTCTTGAGCCCTAAGAAAGATGGCTCTTAGAGGATGTGCATTGATAGTCGTGCCATCAATCGGATGACAGTGAAGTACTGTTTTCCCATCTCTAGGCTTGATGATATGCTGGATATGATAGTTGGTGCCACGATATATTCCAAAATTGATTTGAAGAGCGTGTATCATCAAATGATTCGCCCAGGTAACGAGTGGAAGACTGCCTTCAAGATGAAAGATGGTCTTTATGAGTGGTTAGTCATGCCTTTTGGACTAACCAATGCCCCGAGTACTTTTATGAGAGTGATGACACAAGCTCTCCGATCTTTCATGGGCAAGTTTCTTGTTGTTTATTTATCTACAGCAGAACCAGGGAACAACACTTAGATCATCTCACACAGGTTTGTTCTACCCTTCGTAAGACAAACCTATATGCTAATGCAAAGAAGTGTTCTTTCTTCACCGCAAATTTGTCTTCCTAGGATTCATTGTGTCTTCCATCGGAGTGTCTGCTAACCCCACTAAGATTCAAGCCATTGTTGGTTGGCCTGAACCCAAGACCATCCATGATGTCAGGAGTTTTCATGGCCTTGTGACCTTTTATCATCATTTCATCAAGGGGTTTAGCACGATCATGACCCCTATCACAGAATGTATGAAGAGAGGGGAATTCCGTTAGACATCAGAGGCGGCAAAGGCCTTTTAGTTAGTTAAGAAATGAATGAAAGGCCCCTGTCATGCGTCTTCCTGATTTTTCCAAAGTTTTTAAGGTCAAGTGTGATGCTTTCGAGGTAGGAATCGGTGGAGTTCTTAGTCAAGAACGCCACCCAGTTGCTTATTTTAGTGAAAAGTTGAATGATGCCAAACAACGGTACTCTACTTATGACAAGGAGTTGTACGCAGCTGTGCAGGCTTTGCATTGGTACCATTATTTGTTGCCCCAGGAGTTTGTTCTTTATTCAGACCATCCGCTACCTTAGCTCCCAGAAGAGGTTGAATTCTCGGCATGGCCGTTGGGTTGAATACTTGCAAGCTTACTCATTTGTGTTGAAGCATAGGAAGGGTGTTGAGAACCAAGCAGTTGATGCCTTGAGCCAACAAGTCTCCCTTTTGTCCATCTTAGATATCAAGGTCATAGGTTTTGAGAGATTCAAGGAGGAGTATGCGTCTTGTCCTGATTTTAAGGATATTTTTCTCACCTTGCAGAGTGGGCACTCAGACATCACTGATGGTTTCCGCCTTGAGGAGGGCTATCTCTTCAAGTCCAATAAATTGTGCATCCCACGTACTTCAGTTTGGGACTTCATGGTTTGGGAAGTCCATGTGGGAGGCTTAGCTGGACATTTTGGACGAGATAAGACCATTGAGGAGGTTGAACGTCAATTTTATTGGCCTAGTCTAAAGAGGGATATCGCTAAAATAGTTAGCACCTGTCACAAATGTCAACTGGCTAAGCAAAAGAGACAAAACACTGGTCTCTTTACACCTTTCCTCGTTCCTAGTTGTCCTTGGCAAGACGTCAGTATGGATTTTGTGTTAGGACTTCCACGCACGTTGAAGAAGCATGATTCCATCTTTGTGGTAGTAGACCGTTTCTCAAAATGGCTCATTTCATCCCTTGTAGTAAGACTTCAGATGCTCTAGAGTTGCTAGGTTGTATTTTGACGAGATTGTCAAGCTGTATGGCCTTCCTAAGATGATTATGTCAGATAGGAATGTCCGTTTCACTAGTCATTTCTGGAGAACCCTCTGGCATATGGTTGGTACCAAATTGAAGTTCTCCACTGCTTATCATCCTCAGACTGACGGTCAAACTGAAGTTGTCAACCGCAGTCTAGGCAATTTATTGAGGTGTTTGGTCCAAGAGAATTTTCGGAATTGGGATTTGATCCTCCTTACGGCCCAAATTGCCTATAACAGTTCGGTAAATAGGTCCCTAGGTATGAGTCCATTTGAAGTTGTTCATGGTTTTAAGCCTAGAAAACCTTTAGACCTTATCCCCATGTCCCCTCATGCTAATGTGTCTGTATCAGCTGAGTCTTTTGCACAACATCTTCATGACTTGCATATCAAGATCAATAAACAACTTAAAGCCAGTAATGCATCACATAAACTTCGAGTTGATTTGCATAGACGACATGTAGAATTTAATATTGGGAATTATGTCATGATCCGAATTAGACCGGAACGGCTTCCACCTGGATCCGCTTCCAAATTGTAAGCGCATAGTGCTGGTCCTTTTAAAATTTTAAAGCGAGTTGGTCCAAATGCATATGTCATTGATATTCCGTCTCATTTTGGTTGCCACTCCACCTTCAATGTTGAGGACTTAGTTGCTTTCAAAAGCCACTTTAATCTCTCTGATGACCCTCTTTTACCTCCATCTGTGAATCTCGACCCTGAACCTTCTACTCCTCCTACACCATTACCATCTATCATAGCACACAAAGATAAAATTGATGCTATTTTAGATAAACAGATTGTGTTGACAAATGATGGAGAAGTCCAGTGCTTCTTTGTTCGTTGGGTAGGTCGACCTGAGTCTGACCGTTCATGGATCTCCAAAGAAACACTTCAGTAGCTTGATCCAGACTTATTGGAGATTTACAAGAGTCAGCAGGATCTTCCGTGGCCCGGATTACCTACCAGATTCAGACCGCCACTCATAAGTGTTTATGGGCGTCGAAAGAAGATCGCTCAACCATTTAGCCTATGGCTGGGTAGTTGAGTGCGCCCTCTGTTGCATTGTGAACTCGACAAAGTCGAGTTTTTCTACTACCCCGAGAGAGTTGATGAGGACATCCTCCATTTATGTTTTATTTACTTATGTATTATTTATTTTATTTTATTTAGACTTGTATTAATGGGCTTAGGCCATCCTCTATTTATGTGTTTTTATTGGATTTGTCATGATGAGTTTGGATTATTGCAGCCCATTGGCTTTTAGGATTTATCTAGGGTTTGTTGTTTTACTATTTAAGGGATGTAATGAGACTAGAAGAAACAGACTATGATAATATTGAATTGAAGAGCTATTGCAGTCGTCGCCTCCCAACTCATTTCTTCTTCTCCTTCTTCCTCTTGGTTTCTCCCTCTTCTCAGCTCCTTCTTTCCCCTTTTCTATCTAATATTATTATGTTTTTTATTATTTCTGTACTATCCTACATCACTTTCATTTGATTATGACCATCAAAATAAATTTTTTTCAATAAGTGGTTATCAATATCATGTGTATATCAAGTCAACCACATGAGAATTATATAAAATGAAATGTTTAAGTAAAGCTTGCCCACCATGGTGGGGCCACCCCCATGGTGGCAGTTTAATATGTTTAAATAAAAAATATCTTTTTAAAATAAAAAAATATGTTTTTAAAATAAAGAATTTTTATTTATTATTTAAAAATTAACTATAGCACATAGCATATATATCAATCTTGTTATGCAAATTATAAAAGGGATCACCAATCAATGTCATATAAACATGAATCAGTTAACATTACTTGACGATTTGTAGCAGTAACAGGCTCGGCTGGAATCCGGATTTCAAGAGTTGGTCCGTTTAAAGTGCTTTCTCCATTTTTTTTCCAATTCCAATGCTTTGTAATCATTCCACAACTTCTTCAGTTCTTGCATGCATTCACCAACTTTATAAACAACAGAGGATACTTCAGCTTTACCTGCAACACACCCAGCTTTAGAAAAAAGATACGCACACACACACACACAGCAAACCCTGTAATACCACAGACATGATAATCAAAACAATTAATTTCCATTTTCCTATACAATGCCAAAAAAAAAAAATGAAGCAGGAAAGGGATCAAAAAGCTTTATCCATGCTCAAATGTGTTATGAAAAAAAAAAGGAAGTAGGAAAGGGATCAAAAAGCTTTATCCCAAAAGTATACCACCACTGATAGTTAAAGCAGAATTAATATTCAAATAAAAATTGGTCTGGACTTCCAAGGCGCTTCTTTTCAAATTTAAAGCTGAATTATTACATGAAATGTCATTTGTCTTCAGCAACAAATTTAACTCTCTGGACCAAGTTTTAAAGTTTTCATAATTTGATATACAGCTTGCTTCCTATCTCTTGCTTTCAAAATCTGAAGAAAAAAAGGTACAACAAACACATGTATACCCTCCACCACCCACCCTTTATAGCATCTAGCAAGCATTAATCAGAATTGGGATAATGTGGTAAGTACACATTCATTCGTATGAATGTGTACAGACTAGTTTTGCAATTCAATCGCTCTAGTAGTTGCTAAAAGTAGATATATTAATGATGCATAGATACTAATGCCAACATAGAGAGTAAAAGCTTGGTTAAGATAACATGAATACGGATTTTCAAATACAATTAAAGTACTAATACCCATAGATAAATTAGAATTATAGAAATTTGCAGTGAGGTTATCACATAATGCGTGGTTAACTGGAGCTGCATCTACGACAGTAATAAAGTTGGAATATCCATTACTTTCAACAGGGCACAGATCATTTTACTATGCAAGAGTAGAGAAGATCCATCCAAAAGACAGAATACAAGAGCTTACCTTGAGATCTGCAAAACATAAAAAGCACAGAAACCAAAATGTATTTAGCTGCCAAGGAGTAAAAAAAAAAAGAGTAATAAGAATATCATTAGATAATAAACACACAACAAAAAGGATAATATATAACATTTTTCAGTTACGAAAATGAACAAAAACCCTAGTAATGGCATCGTTGACTTTCTAAATAAATCAGGTCACTTTTATGAAGTTAAAGTTCTGTCCTTTCATTTGCAGTCTAGACTGTTTAGTGGTGTCCTTTTTTTGTGTGCAAGTAAAAGAAGATTTTATTAGAAATCGCAAAGGCATAAACCAAGTACTACAATTTTGGACTAGGTGGTCCCGCTATCTGGGTGAATAATCAAAGTTGGTCTAGATTGGACCGTTTCCTAATTTCACCAGAGTGGAAAAGTCACTTTCCGAATGTATGGCAAAAGCATTTGGAACGCTTATCCTCGAAACATTAGCCTATTTTGCTCAATTTTGAAGGAATCTGGAGTGGTCGTTGTTATTTCAAGTTCAATAATATGTAGTTAAAGTTGGAAGGCTTTGTAGATAGGGTCAACCAGTGATTGTCGTCCTACCAGTTCAATGGCACTTCTAGTTTCATTTTTACAAACAAACTGAAAGCCCTAAAAAGATACCTAAAAGAGTGGAATATTCAATCTTTTGGAAACATAAGGGAGAAGAAGAATAACAAATTGGTGGAAATCCAGGAGCTAGATCGGATTCAAGAGGGGCGTCCTTTCACCCAGGAAGAACAAGAGCAGAGGACTTCGCTGGTTGCAGATCTCGAGAGGATTATTTTATTAGAAGAAATATCATGTCGCCAAAAATCAAGAGCACTATAGTTAGAGGAAGAAGACCGCACTATGAAGTTCTTCCATAGAGTTGTAAACTCTCATAGAATAAATAACAATATCGAGGTATTGAAAATTGATGGGGTAGAGTGTAGAGACAAAAGGATTATTTAGAACCATTTTATTGGCTTCTATGAAAAGCACCTAATCAAGCAGGTGGGTTGGAGGCCCACAGTTGATGGACGGTCTTTGATACCATTGAGCCAAGTGATGTAGTGTTGTTGAAGAGGGTCTTCGAGGAGGAAGAGGTTATGAGGTTGTAAGATAAATGGTCAAGGACAAAAATCCCAGGCCGAATGGTTTCTCTATGGGATTCTTTCAAGAATGCTGGGATGTGATTAAATAAGACTTTTTGAAGGTGTTTCAAGAGCTGTTCTCGGTTGAAATTTTTATAAAAAATCCTTAACACCACTTTCCTCATCCTAATACTATTGAAATTTCTGAATTTCGGCCTATTAGTTTAGTAAGTGGGGTCTACAAGATTATTGCGAAACTACTTGCTAATCATCTCAATAAGGCCATTAGGAAGATTATAACTAAGCCCCAAAATGAATTCGTAAAAGGAAGGCAAGTCCTTGATGCGGTGTTAATCAATTGGGATTTCCTTCTGTATTTGCTGGGCAGATTTGGTTTTGGAAAAAGGTGGACGAAGTAGATGTGTTGGTGTATATTTACGACAAGATTTTCGGTGTGATCAATGGCAAGCCAGAAGGTTTCTTTCAGAGTTCCCGAGACCTGAGACAAGGGGATCTGTTATCCCCCTTGTTGTTCATTATTGTTATGGAGGCGCTCAGCAAAATGACAACGGCTTTAGTGGACCATGGTTTTGTAAGTGAGTTTCCTATTGGAACTCTAGGGATTACTAATGTATCTCATTTGTTGTTTGCAGATGATACACTCATTATGTGTGAGGCCGATCAAGAACAAGTGCAAGCTCTAAAGGCCTTGCTTCTTTGTTTTTGAAGCAACGTCTAGCTTGAAAATGAATTATGACAAATTCGAGATTGTACCAGCTGGCGATGTTCGTAAAATGCGAGAGCTGGCAGGAGCTTTGGGGTGCAAAATTGCTTCCCTTCCTATGACTTACTTAAGACTTCCATTTGAGGACAGCATCGCAGACGTCAGCAATTTGGGACACCATGACTGAAAAAATGGAGAGAAAACTAACAGGGTGGAAGAGAATGTATTTGTCCAAAAGGGGATGCATTACTTTGATCAAGAGTACACTCTTGAATCTACTCACTTATTTCTTATCTCTATTCCCGATACCAGCAAATGTGGTGGGCCGTATTGAGAAGCTACAACGTAACTTCCTGTGGGGAGGATTGGGGGAGGAGTTTAAATTTCATATTTTCAAGTGGGAGACAGTGTGTCATCCTATCTCAAATGGAAGGTTGGGTATCCAAATAGTTGTGGAGGTATCATAAGGAATCGAATGAGCTATGAAAAAATGTGATTGCAAGCAAATATGGAAGTATAAGGGGGTTGGTGCACTAGTGAAGTTAGAGGGGTTGTTGGAGTGGGACTATGGAAAAACATCAGGAGAGGGTAGGGAGTTTTTAATCGACACACTAGGCTACTATTGGGTGTAGGAACAAGAATTAGATTTTGAAAGGATGTCTGGTGTGGTAACGGTGCATTACAAAATATTTTTCTCTTACTTTTACAGATTGCAAGTGCTAAAGATATCACCGTGGCAAAGGTTATGGGGTATGCAAGAGGGCAGATCCATTGGGATATCAGTTTAATAGGGCGGCTCAAGATTGAGAGATGAGCAGTTTTGTGGAGTTCTGTAGCCTTATCTATGCCCTTAGCCTGAATATCCAGCAAGAAGATGGCATGTGGTAGACACTTGGAAAGAAAGGGGTCTTTACTATGCGCTCTTTTTATAAGGCCCTCATACAAGAACCCGATACACAGTTTCTGTGGAAAAAACTTTGGTGATATAAGACACCTCCCAAATCAGCATTTTTTGTATGGAAATCTTCTCTTGGCAAGATTCTCACCACTAACAATTTGAGAAAAATGAGGATCATAATAGTAGACTGGTGTTGCATGTGTCAATGAGAGGGTGAGTCGGCAAATTATCTACTTCTATACTATGAGACAGCTAGGGTACTCTGAAATGAAGTGTTTAGTAGACTAGACCTAGCATGAAGTATGTCTGAGATTGTGGTGGCAGCAATGGCGTGTTAGACTTCGATCCGAGGCAGACAACAAGTTAAGGCAATTTAAAAGATGATCCCTATCTGTATTATGTGGTGCTTGTGGCAGGAGCGGAATGAGCGGACATTTGAACACAATGAGAGATCGATGGAGGAACTTAAAGTTTTATTTTGTAGAACCCTATGTTCTTGGACCACATGAATTTTAATGGCATGGTCCTTTATGATTTCCTTGTTTCTTGTTAGAAAGCATGTAATTAGTGTAACCTCTAAGGGTAGTGTAACCTCTGAGGGTATAAATGTCTATTGTATGTGGTGTATATATACATAGTGATAGGTCAATGAATAAAGTAAGAAAACACTTTTAGGTTATCTGTTGTTACATGGTATCAGAGAGACCTGTTTGTAGTGAGTGCCGTGTGGGCGAGTTCACTGTGGTGAGCTCGTCGGTGTGTTTTCCGGTGGAGTATCCGGTTGTTGTGGTCAGATCTAAGCTCCCTAGTGTTCGCCGTCGTCTTCCGCACGTTTCGGTGGTTTCTCGTCGTGGTCGGCGCTACGTAGGTCACTGAGGAGGTGTTTCCGGCGAGTTTCCAATGTCGTATCCGACAGTGGGAACCAGGGTTGAAGTCACCTGTAGTTTCTGTGGTCGTCGAAAGGTTCTTGTCGCCATCAGCCGCCAGAAAACATCTCTATCGCTGGCAATAGGTGAAGCGCCGGAGTGTTTGGTTGCAGGTATAGGCTACCTTATCCTCAAGTGTGAATATTCCAAACCTGGAATAAGAATTTATTCCTATCTGGAATACAGTTTGTTTGGTAACGGGGACAATCAAGTCTTATTCACGGTTAGGATAAACTCGTCCGGGTTTGATAGCTAAATTCTGGTACGATCCTAACTCGATACCGATATCGATACAGAGCCGATATCAGCTGATACAGAGCCGATACCGGCTGAGACATACCGGTTTCAAGCTAGTCTGTGTCTAATTTGATCGAATCAGTTTGATATAGAGCCGAAATTTGGCTATTCAGGTTGTTTTTTGGGGTATTTGAGCTGGATTTCAAGTTTTCTGATCACATTTTCCTTTTTTTTCATACATATCACGAATTTTGTGTGAAATTTTACCTCATAAGTGGAATTGTGATATTTATTTGCATCTATGGCAACTAAATTTGAGTCATTATCGATTGGATCAAACTTCAATATGCCTATTACTTATGCAAAATTGAATGGAAAGAGCTATATGCTATGGTCAAAATCTGTTACAATATATTTGAAAGGCAAGGGACTTTCTAACCATCTAATTCGTCCAAAACCTAATCCAAATGACTCTAAATTTGCTTAATGGGAGCAAGAGGATGCTCAAATCTTATATTCGATGTTGACTAGTATTGAGCCTAATATTGGCTCTAGTGTTATCCATTTTGACACTGTCCAAGAAGTGTGGAACCATCTCAAACATATGTATTCCAGTGTTGGGAACAGAACTCGTATTTATGAACTATGTAAGCAGTTCTTTGGGTTGCAACAAGGTACTTTGGGCTTGGAAGAGTATTATTCTCAAGTGATGAGCATATGTGAAGAACTCAAGATGTATCAACCTATTACTTCTGATGTTTCATGTATGTTGAAACAACGTAAAGAGTTTTAACGTTGTCCGGTTCCTTGTTGCTTTAAAACCTGAATATGAGTCGGTTCGTTCTCAAATTTTGGTGGGTCCACAACTTCCTTCATTTCCTGAGGTGTTCTCCCGAGTTCAACGTGCCACATTATCTGGGCATGAATCTCAGTTGTCCTCTGATCTGATTAGTGAGAGGTCCACTTTGGTTGCCTCTTATGTTGCTTCTGGTGGGCGTGGAGGCCGAGGTGGTAGAAGTGCACGTGGAGAACGTGATACCAGAGGTAATCGCATAAGAGGTCGAGAGCCTCGTAAGTGCACCCATTGTGGTCGCACTAACCATTCAGTGGACTATTGTTGGGATCTACATGGTAAACCATCTGGGTCAGCTAATCAAGTTATTTGCCAAAATGCTACACCACAATCGACGACCTCCAATCTAGCTCCAGATATGATAAGTGTATCAAAAGATGAGTATGAGCAGTTTTTGAAAGGCACACGGGCTTCATCTTCCACGGCTTCTTTTACCCACTCAGGTATAGCATCTGCATGCCTAGTCTCATCCGCTCGAGGTCCATGGATCATTGATTCAGGAGCTAATGAACATTTGACCGGTTTGTCTTCTGCCTTATCCAAGTTAAATATTGTCACATCTCTAAAAAGTGTCACTCTTGCTAATGGGTCTCTTGCTCCAGTTACAAGCATTGGATCCACTAAGCTCACTGACTCTATATCCTTGTCATCTGTTTTATATGCTCTTAGTTTTTCTTTTAGTTTGTTGTCTATTAGTCAAATTATTCAAAATCTTCAATGTTCAGTGACTTTTTATCCCTCTTCATGTGTTTCTCAAGATCTCAAGACGGGGACGAAGATTGGTATGGGGCATGAAGTTGGTGGCCTCTATTATCTTGTTGTCCAACAGTCACCCACTCGAGCTATTACATCTCCTGTATCATTTGCTTATGAATGGCATTATCGCTTTGGTCACCCCCTATTTCTATTTTAAAGTGTCAAGTTAAGAACTTGGGAAATGCGTCTCCCTTTTCTTGTGAAGCATGTCAACTTAGTAAACACCATCGTGTGTGTTTTTTACTTCGGGTTTATAAACGAGCTTCGAGTTCTTTTGAATTGGTTCACTCTAATATATGGGGACCAATTAACATTGAATCAAATAAGTTTCAGTATTTTGTTATATTTATAGATTATTACTCTCGTGTCACCTGGTTGTATTTGATGAAAGCAAGATCTGAACTTCTTTCCATATTCCAAGTGTTTTGGAAAGAAATTAAAACTCAATTCAACAAAAAGATTCAAGTTTTGCGTTCTGGTAATGCTAGAGAGTATCTATCTAGTGCCTTTACTACTTACTTAAGTAGCAAAGGAGTTGTTCATCAAATTTCGTGTTCTTATATACCTCAACAGAATGGGGTGGCTGAACGCAAAAATCGTCATTTGTTAGATGTAACCTGAGCTCTGTTACTGCACATGCATGTTCCTAAACGATTTTGGAGTGATGGTGTTCTTACTACTTGTTACCTTATTAACTGTATGTCTTCATCAGTTATTGACGGTTCGTCTCCTTTCTCCATCTTGTATCCTTCATCTCCACCGTTTATCCTTCCTCCAAAAATCTTTAGGGGTGTGCGCTATGTTCATAACCTTGGCCCGGGTTGTGATAAGCTTGATTCTCGTTCTACTAAGTGTTTTTTTGTTGCTTATTCTCGGACTAAAAAATGATATCGTTATTATAGTCCTATTCTTAGACGCTACTTCATTAGTGCTGATGTTACCTTCTTCGAGTCCATACCTTATTTCTCTGACACAACCTCGAGTGTTGAGTGTGGTCCTCTACCATTCCCTACTCTTATACTTTCTCCTCCTATCGTCGGTCCTCCACCTCCACCTCCACCCCCACCCCCACCCCCTCCCTTACAGATTTACTCACGTTGCTCGAGGTTGCCGGCTCCCATGCCCCCACCAGCTGTGTCTCCATCTTCAGATCCCGAGTTGCCCAGTACATCAAACTCTTTACCTATTGCCCTTCGCAAAGGTACTCGTTCTTGTGTTACTCAACAACCAATTAGCCAATTTGTTTCCTATCATGCCTTATCTCCTTCATTCTCATGTTTTACATCTCAACTTTCAAAACTTTTGGTTGCAAAAGGCTACACGTAAACATATGGCATTGATTACGAGGAGACCTTCTCCCCTGTTGCCAAAATCTCTTCTATTTGAGTATTGATCTCTCTTGCTACTAATTTAGACTGGCCTTTATTTTAGCTGAATGTTCAAAATGCATTTCTCCATGGTGACTTGCATGAGGAGGTTTATATGGAGCAACCACCTGGGTTTGTTGCTCAGGGAGAGTATCAAGGTACTGTATGTAAGTTAAAGAAGGCATTGTATGGTTTGAAACAATCTCCCCGAGCATGGTTTGGGAGGTTCTCTGATGCTGTATTGGCATTTGGTCTTCATAGATGCCAAACAGATCATTCGGTATTTTACTTACATAGTGATGTAGGTCACATTTTACTGGATGTATATGTAGATGACATTGTAATTATTAGGAGTGACTTTGCTGGGATTACGAGACTAAAACAGTTTTTACATGATCAGTTTCAAACAAAAGACTTGGGCAAATTTAGATATTTCCTTGGAATTGAAGTCGGTAGATCTAAAAAGGGTATCAATATGTCTCAGAGGAAATATGTTCTTGACCTTCTAGAAGAAACTGGCATGTTGGGTGCACGACCTATTGACACCCCTATAGATCCAAATCGTACATTCTTGAAAGAGGAATGGGAGTTGTTTGGAGATCCAAGTAAGTATCGAAGACTTGTCAAAAAATTAAATTATCTTATTATCACTAGATCAGACATCTCTTATGCAGTGAGTGTACTAAGTCAGTTTTTACAAATACCACAAGTCGTACATTGGGATGCTGTAATTCATATTCTTCGTTATCTTAAGCGAGCTCCTGGCCTTGGATTGTTGTATCGACCAAATGGGCATCTCAGAGTGGAAGCCTTTTTAGATGCTGATTGGGCAGGATCTCTTTTAGATAGAAGATCTACTACTGGATATTGTACCTTTGTGGGGGGTAACTTGGTTACATAGAAGAGTAAGAAACAAGCAGTAGTAGCTTGATCTAGTGCAGAAGTCGAATACAGAGTAATGGCCCACACTACTAGTGAACTGACATGGCTACAACATTTCCTCCAAGAGATTGGGTTTCCAGCTTCTACTCCTCTTAAACTATTTTATGATAATCAAGCTGCAGCGCATATTGTCTCTAATCCTATGTTCCATGAGAGGACTAAACACAGAGATTGATTGTCACTTCATTCGCGATAAGATACTAAGTGGTGACATTTCTACACCTTTTGTGAAATCTGCTGATCAACTCGAAGATATGTTCACTAAGTTTTTGTGTTGTAATCGTTTAAAACTTATTTGTTACAAGTTGGACTTATATGATATAGATGCCTCAACTTGAAGGGGAGTGTTAGAAAGCATGTAATTGGTGTAACCTCTGAGGGTATAAATGTCTATTATATGTAGTGTATATATACATAGTGATAGGTCAATGAATAAAGTAAGAAAACACTTTTAGGTTATCTGTTGTTACATTTCTAATGTGCCTACTTGATAGGTCACATGAACTTTGTACCTGACATTTGTGCCCATTCTTTCATTATTAATACTTGTTTACTTCATCCAAAAAAAAAAAAAAAAGTTTTGCTTTTAGGGTCTTTTCTATCAGTCATGATCTTTATTTTTTGGCTAATAATCACCCACAAAATCCCTCACCCACAACCAACCAACCCTAGACCTAAAAGCCATATGAAAGAAAAAGTGACAATTCAACAACAATATTAACTTCTGCTTTATATCCCTGCTGGAAACCCAGAAAAACTATACTTTTTTTTTTATAAGTAATAAAAAACTTTATTCCAAAGAAACAGGTATAAGCCTAAGTACACAAGAAGTATATAAAGGAAATACCTACAACTTTCCAAATACAAAAGAGAAACTAAAACAGATTCTGAATATTTTCCTCCATTACAAAAGCTTTGGCCCAACTATTCAAAGTACTAAAGAAAAAGTCCCTAAGATCTCACAAGAAAAACTATACTTTTTTCCCAGCCTATAAATGCTTTGTTTCTAGTTGAGCTAAAATCTATATCCTTTTTTTTTATAAGAGATAATTATTATTGATATGAACGAAAAAGTTCTATCCCGTGTACACAAGAAGTATACAACAGAATACCTAATGACATTCTAGGAGTTGGAAAACAAAGATAGGAAATCATGAATATTGTTTCCATTTAATACAATTAAAATCTATATCCTCAACGATGTATTATTTTATATTATAACCAATTTAAGCTAATAATTGCAAATAATTACTTTCACTAAGCCACATCCCTAAATGCGCCCAGTATCACTTTATAAATTAAGAACATAACTTACTTTTAACCTTGCTAATTGAGATTTACAAAAATATCATCTACACTTAACAGAATCATGAACATGATGAAGCCACACCAAACACCTTTTGTCCTTTCAAAGATCAGAACCTTATCATTAGCAACAGATTGATATCAACATGCATATTAATATCAACAAGTGCTTCTAGAGTGGAAAAGAAGGAAAATACTCAAACATCAATAAGATATCTAGACATTATGCAATGAATCAAACCATAACAAATGACCACTACTATGTCTAACGCAGACACACTTTGTCTTATAAAAATAGTAAATATCATTCTCTTGGTGATTGATTACGAAATTTGATAGATCTGAATCCAAGGGCATACAACAAACATGAACCTGATCACAGAAATAAATATCCATCTAGAAGGGGGAAGAAAACCTAACAAGTTTAGATCCAATATATTTTTTATATAGGCATTAGATCCAATATTTACAATTTGACCATGTAGAAATCAATATGTAGAGCTCATTTTCACGAACATCAATATCTAATAACAGCAAATTGATCATTCAAGGCAAATAAGCTTTCAATTAAATAATTATGTGTAAAAAAACCAATTAATTAATCAACAAAAGAAAATGATTCAACACACCCTTCATTCTCTTGAGCACGAGACTTAAAACGGTGCTCGCGCTGCATCCTCTTCCGTTGTTGAACTCCATAATTATAGACCTCCCTTTCCCTTTCAGTAACCCCTTCATCATTTGCACATCCATCATTTGAATCTTTGTCATCGCACCTGGTGCACCTTTCAGTTCTATCTTCTTCAATGTCATTGTTTTCTTTCCTCCTGTCTCTTGCTTCCCAATCGACATTTTTCCAGCTATCAAAGTCTTTATGGTTTTTTCTGCTATGATGTTGGGTTTTCCTGCTCTGACCTTCTTAAAGATCCATCCCCTAATTCCTTCCCGTTGTGAGAATTATCTTTGTCTACTCCATTCCATGAGTCTCTCCTGGCATGATCCTTTTCCCTCTCTTTTAGTCGTTCCCTGTCTTTTAAAAAATCTTTCCCCTCTCTCTCCCACCTATCTACATCTCGTTCTTCTTTACCTGAATCTTTGCCTTCACTACTGCTATTAGCTCCCTTTCTCCCCACTCCCTATGCTTCACATCTTCCCTCTTTCTATCCTTATCTTTCAATTTCTCATCACCCTTTAAATTAACTTTGTTTTCCCCAACAGCCTCATGAGCTTCCACGTAATCCCTCTCTTCAGTTGTTGAGCCTTCCTTTCCAACCTCGATGGGGCTTTGTGAATTACCACGTGGAACATGCCAATAATTTATGCCTCTACATGGGGCATTAGGGTATCTTTTTCCCTTATGGTGTTCTGTTGGTTCTTTCCAAGTAAAGTGTGTATTTGCTGCACCATAACCATCATTTTCCATCTTCACATCACCTTTTGGATCACAAACATTTTCCCTGTCACACCTTATTTCCTTACTATCATCCCCTCT
Organism: Platycarya longipes; assembly: GCA_036559045.1. Classification (NCBI taxonomy): domain Eukaryota; kingdom Viridiplantae; phylum Streptophyta; class Magnoliopsida; order Fagales; family Juglandaceae; genus Platycarya; species Platycarya longipes. The sequence goes on along the minus strand of CM071803.1, from coordinate 45,210,838 downwards.
ACTCTCAGATTTTACATCCTTCTCACTCTTAGAATTTTGAGATTCTCTCCTTGCGTCACCAAATAACTCCCTCATCTCCATCTTCGTATCCCGGTTGTCAAATCGAAGATCTCTGCCATCCTTGGAATCCTTTAAATCCATCCTATTTTCATAATGATCTACATGCGAATCATTCAAAGAAGATGGCCTTCTATACACTGAATGAAGAGGAGATCTTCTATCTGCATCTCGAGATTCAGTACGTGGAAGCTTTGGCATCCGACTTTCTTGAACAATCTCATAGGGAGGATTGTACTCACTTGAAACTGCTGTTGATAACTTGGGGAACACACTGGAAACCTCATTCAGGTATTTCGAATGGCCACTCTCTTCATCAGATCTTTTAGGAGCACCACTCATAATGACAATCCAGTACAATTACACAACCCAGTCTTTATTCAACAAAAGCACCAAAACAAATGGGCTTCTACCATCAAATAATTCGAGCATTTGACAACGGCCACCTAGAGGGGAAAGAAAAAATTGTTCAATACAGATAGTTCAAAAGATCACATAGATTCAGAATCATTCATGTTTAGCAGTCCTTATAGATTGAAGCAAGAAGCACAACTATAAGAATAAAACTTACAAATATTATAAAAATGACAAGTGGCAGCCATCTGGAGAATGTTCCTATATGTATGTGTTGGTGCATCTAGTAGGAGTGAAATGTTAAGAGCTTTGAAGATCGTAAGAGAACAACGGATGAGCTCAAAGTTTATTTTTTTCAAATCATTGTGGGGCCATTGTTTTAATAGATTGTTACGTTTGGATGTTGAGAATGTTTGAAAATATTTATGAATAGTAGTAAAAAGTAGGTAAAAAGTAATTGAATGGTAATGAAAAAGTAGTAAAAAGTAGGATGGAAGAAGAAGTCATCTTGAGAAGTTGCAAAGAGACTTTTTGTGGGGTGGCTGGGGGGAGGAATTCAAATATCATCTAGTTAAGTGGGAGACGGTATGTCGTCCCATATCAAATGGCGGCCTGGGCATTCGAAATTTGAGGATGTTTAATTGAGCACTGCTTGGAAAATGGTTATGGAGGTATCACTAGGAACTAGAGGACCTTTAGAGAGAGGTGACTGATCACAAATATGAGGTTGCATTGGGGGGTGGTGTTCTAACAAAGTCAGGGGGCAAGTGGGTTGGGAGTGTGGAATAACATTAGAAAAGGCTGGGGGGTTTTTCACTGGCACTCTCAGTTTAGATTGGGAGCTGGCTCAAGAATCAAGTTTTGGACAGATGTATGGTGTGGAGACAAGGCTCTTGTCGACCTGTTTCCCACTTTGTTCCAATTAGCAAGTAGTAAAAATAGCACTGTGGCGGAGGATATGGAGTTGGATAGGGGGAATTTGCATTGGAACATCATATTTAACTGGGCAGTGCAAGATTGGGAGATAAGCACTTTTATGGAATTTTATAGCCTTATTTACTCACAACGACCTATTTTGCATAATGAAGACGGCCTGTGGTGGACCTCGATAAGGAAAGGAATCTTCACGGTCAACCCTTTCTACAAGACTCTCACTCAAGGACCCGATACCCAGCTTCTGTGCAGGAATATTTGGTGTTATAAAGCACCTCCAAAATTGGCTTTTTCTGTGTGGACAACATCGTTAGGCAAGATCCGCACTACGGATAACTTAAGGAGAAAGAAGATTATTTTAGTAGATTGGTGCTGCATGTGCCGTAAGGGAGGTGAATCGGTGAATCACCTGCTTTTACATTGTGAGGTTGCTAGAGTTTTTTGGGATGACATTTTTAGCATATTGAACTTAGCTTAGGTAATTACGGAGTCAGTGGTGGCAACTTTGGCATGTTGGACCTCCCTGCATGGTAAGCATCAAATCAAAGTTGCGTAGAAGATGATCTCAATCTGTATCTTGTGGTGCCTCTAACATGAGCGAAATGATCGGACTTTTGAAGACAAGGAGAGAACACGAGATGAGCTTATTGTTTTCTTTTATAGAACTTTATGTACTTGGACCATTGCCTTGGACTTTAATGACATGGATCTCCATGATTTTCTTATTTCAAATGCGTCGTCTTGATTGGCCATGAGATTTCTTGTAATAGACATTTGCCTCCTTTATTTATTTAATAAATTTTTACTTATAAAAAAAATGAATAGTAATAAAAGTATATAAAAAATAATAATAAAGTAGTGAATAGAAGTAGAAAATATTTGAAAATACTTTGTTTCCAAACCTAGCCCCACAACTTTCTTCATTCGATTGTAAACTTTACCTAGGGGCTTCTCATGTATACTCCATGTGTATTTGGGTTGTGACTAATTCTATGAATAAAACTTCTTGATTACCAATAACAAAAAATACAAATAGATGAAAAGAAACTATAGTCCGTTTCATAACATCTAATAGAATATGTTGCATCAATTAATTCAACCATGACTTGTTAGTTAATTTCAAGCTAAGCTAATGAATGTGGTGGACCAATCAACATAAAGTATAAAAGTTCTCATATTTTGCCAGCAAACTAGCATTAAAAGAAAATAACAATTAAACAATGAAAGTTATAAACCTAACGAAAGACCTCACATTAGGGAAATAAGTATGAATTTCGAAGTTTTTAATCCCCCATTCGGCCGCCAAGAAAACAGAAAAACATTGAAAAGTAAGATTGGGAGGAAACCCTAAAGTTTAGAACTTGAAAGAAAATGAAACTGTAAAAATTGAATTCTAAATAGAATTGAAGCGATAGAAGTGGGTGTATTTGAACTTCCCCTCCTCACCTTCTTGCTCGATCGGCCCTTGGTCTACTGTGTGTGCTTAGGATGCCATTTTCTGAAGCCTTTTTTATATCTCGCTTTGAAAATGAATCATTTTGGTACCGAAATTTAATAAAAAATGTGTAGAGGTGCTACCACACCTTGTCGTCCCTATAGATAGGGCTGTAATTGATCCGGATCGATATAGTTTCCTATATATTTTTCAGAATTGAACCAGTACATATAGATTTTTAAAGTTTTAGAAATGATATCGGATCGATTAATTATTGAAATCAAAATTTTTGGTTTTTTAATTTCAATGTGGTCCGATCTAATTTTTTCGATTTTACAAATGATCTATATTAATAATAATAATATAATATTTATATATACTAAATGATTAGTTTATTTAAATTTTAACTATAATTTATATTCCGTTAAAAAAAATATATGATTTATATAGAAAGTGGCCTTTAGGCCTACTCTTCTCTCGTCTAACCCTATGGAGAAGGAGGTGAAGTCAAATTCTTCTACTCTTTCTCAAATAAGGGTAGAAGACTGAGTGAAGCTTGTTAATATGATGGATGATCTAGAAAAAAGATTGGGAAGTTACGTTTGATGGAAGAGGAAAGCTCAACTCTCTCGATGGGAAGAAACATATCAGAGGAATTAATAGATAAAAATGATAGGAGTTAAAGGACGCGATGAACCAGTGTTTTAAGGATGCCATGAACTTATAGTCTGATGTTTTGAATGATGCCTTGAGAAATGTTGTTTAAACTTATGCTTTTAAATGATGTTTATGAATAAATGAACTGATGAATGAAAAAATAAGAAAGAAAGGAATGAATGAAATAACTAAATGAATGCTTAAATATATGAAAATACATAAAGGGCCAAAAAAAACGAATGAATGATGGTACCAATGAATGGCAGATTGTAATGCTGGATAAATAGTACTGGTGGTTCACCCAGTGTTGCCTCCTGACTGAAAGGGTTCCCAACCTTGGTCACAGGTGGAATCCAAGTCTAAAGGAAGATCGATAATCCTCACACATGAGGCGAAATAATTTGTACCATCTAAAAGAAAGTGATAAGATGAAATGAATGCATGTATGTATGTGTGTTTTAATTTCTTTAAGAAATGAAGACACGAGGAATGGGAAGTGTTTTTGTCAAATGAAGATCCTAAGAAAACCTCACCTTGTAATATTTTAAATAAATGTATGTCTTACGTGTATATATGAGTGATGAATGCATAAATGAAAATTATGTTAGTCATTTAATATTTATGTACGTTCCTTCTCCTCAACAACAAAATGAGTAGAAGGCACACAGACAGACATGACCAAAGGAAAAGAGCATGGAAGCCTAGGCATGACATTTTATGTATGAAGGACTTTTAATTTTAAGTTTGATGTTTTTTATTGTAAGTCTTTTTTAAATAATAAAGCATGTTTTATTTTAAAACGTAGAGTCTTTTATATCATGGGTATGAAAGGAAAAAACTTTAAATGAACTGTAATTCTTGTCTCATTTTCTTAAAATCAGTTTTTAATTCCCACAACAAGAACGGACACTATAGGTCTCCACAAAGTCTACTACATCTAGAATATGAATCGACTTCCGTTTGATCTAATTCTGAGCATAAATCAATACCTCAACATTAGTATGAGCCAATGAATTCCAAAATGGATTTAGACTAAGGCAGTAATAGGAATGCCCAAAATACCATGACCTATGTCTCCAATGATAGAATATTTGACGACATTGACCTTCCACCAAGATAAGATATCAAACCCCCAAGTAAATGGGTATATCTCCACTATTAAATATCTATCCAACTCTGACTGTATGTTTGAAGGCTTATGAAGCTCGGCAACCTACCTCAATCTCTCACTTCACCCTAACTTGCGCTTTGTTCTTATCCTAGCTTCGAGAGCAAGCAATGCGGTAGGTGTATTACAATCTCTGAATACGGCAAATTTATCGAACAATTTTTAAAGGTTTTCCTAACTCTTAATGCAATATGATCGCCTATGTCTTATCTTTTACCAATCTCAGCCCACACCACGCCATCGAATTTTTACTGGGGGTTAAGAATAATTTTCACATATAAGAAAATGTTTATCCTACTTAAATCTATATTGGGAGCCAAGAACAATAGTCACATATAGAAAAATGTTTGTCTTACGTAATAGTCATAGAATGTAATAGAGAGATGCTCAAAGAGGAAGTTAGGTGTAAGCAGCAACAACGTGAGTCACTAAGGGTGTGAGAGTGAGAGATAGGGTAAATATAGAAGCCTGAGAGAGAGAGAGAATCATAGAGCTGAGAGAAAGGTATGAGTCGAAGGGAGAGAGTTATAGGGATTTATTAAAATGGCGTCATTTTGGGAATAGCCAAAACAACATCATAATATAAATATACTTCCTTTTATAAATATATATATTTATAACTGGGGCGGGATAGGGAAAGGCAAATGAAAAGTGGATAGAGGCCTAGCTCATACCCTCCCCCCTCCTCCTGGCACACCTGCTGGGGTGGGCATATTACCTCGCCCTTCCTAGGAGGATCTTGCATGACAGAGAAAGTGATAGGGTTGTATGTTCTTTATTCTCAAAGTTGATGAGTGATATTAGAGTTAGTTAGCTTGGCTGGCAAATTTTATTTTCAATAATTACATTTGTTGGGAACTGACCAGCTTTACTTGTACATAAGTCGGTGACTATTTTCACTTGTATATAAGTTAGGCATTTATTTGTAATTAAGTACAGTTATATTCATTTTGGTTAAATGAATGTTGAAGTCACGAAGATAATTACTTTTCCCCAAATGCTCTCAATTTAGGGTTTCTACATGGTATCAGTCGCGAATCATCTCTTTCGTTAATTTTCACACTCTGATCTCCTTTGATCTCACAATATGTCGTCCTCTCCTTCTTCGCCAACCGTTCTTGACAGTCAATACACCATTACTCCGGTGGATGTTTCTAATACTGCTATCATTTTTTAAACTCAACGGCAAGAACTACTACTCTTGGAACCGTGTAATACTTATGGCGACTGGAACTCGAAATAAAATTGGTTTTATCGATGGCAGCATTCAATCTCCATCTTCTACCAATTCGAATTATAACACTTGGTTTCACTGTAATTTGATGGTGTCCTCTTGGATCTGTGCTTCGGTGACTTCAGAAACTGCACAGGTAATTCTCTACATTGAAACTGTTGAGAAAATATGGAACTTGTTGAAACACATATTTCAACAAAGCAATGAAGTTCGATTCTTTGAGATTCAGCAAGCACTTAACAATATCACCCAGGATCAATCATTCACGAGTGATTACTTCACTCGTCTTGAGTCTCTATGGAATGAGTGGCATCAATTTTCGCCAATTCCTATTTGCACATGTGGAGAATATGCTCTTTGTACTTGTAAAGTTCTTGAACTCATTACTCCTCATGAAGAGAAACATCTTACTATACTCTTTCTTATGGGACTGAATGAGAATTATCTCACCATTAGAGGCAATATTCTTCTTATGAAGCCATTTCCTTCGTTAGATGAAATTTATTCTTTGATTATTCAAGAAGAGCGCTGGCGTGGATTCTCTCACACCTCTTCTTTGAATCAAGAGAATATTGCTAGGTTAACTTCTCAAGTTCCTTCAAATTCGATTGTTGCTACCGTCCCTAAGAGGAATTTTTCTTCTACTAGCCAGATGGAGCCTCCTCATTGTACACATTGTAATAGAAAAAGACATACTTGGGAGAAATGATTTGAACTCCATGGTTATCCACCAGGCTGGGTGTCAAAGAAGAAGAATTATGGTGGTTCAAAATCTAGTTCTTGCCAATACTCTGCTAATTAAGTGTCGACTTCCTTAGAGGCAAATGCAGTTTCTAATTTTGGTCAGGTTTTTTTCTCAAGAGCAACTTCAACAACTTCTCAATTAACTGCAAACTCAACTTAAACTAGATTTACCTCTAGGCATTTCTCCCCAATCTGATACATCACATCCACCTAGTTATGTCAATATGGCAGGTATCTCTTCCTCTTTTTCTTTTGTTAATTCTATTTCCTCATCACAATTGCATTCCTCAAATATTTAGATAGTGGAGCTACAAATCATATGGTATGTTCTCTTTCTCTTTTCACCTCACTTCCTACTCCTATTAATACCACTGTTAGCCTACCAAATGGTCAATCTGCTTTTGTATCTCATATAAGATCTGGCATACTATTAGCATCATTAACTTTACATCATGTTTTGTACATTCCTTCATTCACCTTTAATTTGATTTCTATGCATAAACTCACATCGGCTTCAAATCTTGTCATGATATTCTTGACTGACAAATGTTTGATTCAAGACCTGCTTGCTTGGAAAACGATTGGAGTGGCTGATCAAAAGGGTGGATTATATTTGCTGAATTCAAGTTCTCACCCATCCTCTATTTTTCAGCCTCCTTTACTTTCTTTCAATTATGTTTCTTCTAATTCTGCTAATAAGCTTGCCTTATGGCACAATAGATTAGGACATATGTCTTTGTCTAGAATGCATTTGTTACATGATATTTTTTCTGATGTAACTTTTCATCATAATAATACTCAATGTGAAATCTGTCCATTAGCTAAATAACATAGACTTTCTTTTTCTATTAGTTCTATTAAATCTGCCTTTCATTTTGAACTCATGTATTGTGATCTTTGGGGACCATTTGGTGTTCCTACTAACAATGGTTATCACTATTTTTTAACAATAGTTGATGATTTCACTTGTTGCACTTGGATTTACTTATTGAAATTCAAGTCTCAAACTGGCAACATGATTGAATCCTTCTTGGCTATGGTTGAAACACAATTTTTATTCAAAGTCAAAATTATTTGTTCTGACAATGGCACAAAATTTAATCTATCAACTTTTGTCTTTCAAAGGCATTATTCATCAACATAGTTGCCCATACACTCCATAACAAAATGGAGTGCCTGAAAAAAAAAAATCAACATTTATTGAATGTTGCCAAAGCCCTAAAATTTCAATCAAATATTCATCTTTCCTACTGGGGTGATTGCATCATGACAACCATATACTTGGTAAATAGATCTCTCTCTCTCCCTTGTTAAACAATAAGTCTCCTTATGAGTTTTTGTTTTCAACTAAACCTTCTTATCATCATTTAAATGTTGTTTTCAACTAAACCTTCTTATCATCATTTAAATGTATTCGGCTGCTTGTGTTTCGCTACCAATCTATCTCTTCACAAAACAAAGTTTGATGCTAGAGCTAAGAAATGCGTATTCCTTGGATATCCATATAGTACCAAGGGATATAAACTCTTAGATCTTGACACAAAATCCATTTTTATTTCTCGTGATGTTGTTTTTCATGAGAATAAATTTCATTTTCAAAATCTCACTCATAATCCTGCTTCTCAATCTGATTTTGTTCTTCCCACTTGTGCTAATGACATTAATTCTGATCTATCATTTGATTTACTAGTAAATTCCAATCTACTTGCTTTTAGTGACATCAGTCCAGATCATTATGAACTGGTTGATGTTCCTCCTAGAAGATCCTCTCAGACCAGACATCCTGCATCCTCCATCCTATTTGCAGAATTTTCATTACAAAATGATTCACACTTTTGATCAATTTTCATTGCCTTCAAGCTCCATACAGCAGGATTCCAGTAAAACTTTTAATCTCAGAATGTATCTTTCTTACACTCATTTCTCTCTTACTCACAAAGCCTTTAGTATAGCCATTTCCACTTATCCTGAGCCCAAAACATATAAACAAGCAGCCAAAGATCCTAAATGGCAAGAAGCCATGAATGTTGAAATTCTAGCTCTTGAAAATAACAAAATCTGGACAGTTAATGATTTGCCTCTTGGGAAGAAAGCAATTTTTTGTAAGTGGGTGTCTAGGGTGAAATACAAGGCTGATGGTAGTGTTGAAAGATATAAAGCACGTCTTGTAGCCAAAGGTTTTACACAAAAGTAGGGAATTGACTATGTTGAAACATTTTCTCCTGTTGCCAAAATGACAGAAGTTTGCTGTTTCTTGGCATTGGCTGCAAGTGAAAATTGGTTTTTAGAACAACTTGATGTAAACAATGCTTTTTTATATGGGGATTTAGAAGAAAAATCTATATGGTGATACCACCTGGTTTTACAAAAGAGGGGGAGCACAAAGTGTGTCGTTTATTGAAATCTCTCTGTGGTTTAAAGTAGGCCAGTTGACAACGATTTCATAAATTGACCACTGCCCTTTTATCCCTTGGTTATGAGCAATCTAAACTTGATTACAGCTTGTTCACAAAGGTGCAAGGTTTTTCTTTTACAGTACTTTTGGTATATGTTGATGATGTTATTATTACTTCCAATAATATGTCATATGTTGCTCAAGTGAAGTCTTATCTTCATGATCAATTTATAATTAAGGATTTGGGTCAACTCAAATATTTCTTGGGGTTAGAAATAGCCAAAACTACTACTGGGATTTCTATATCCCAACGTAAATATGCCCTTGAAATTTTAGAAGATAGTAGATATCTTGGTTGCAAACCTGTTGAGTTTCCTATGGATTCAAAACTTAAGTTGACAAATTTGTTATTAATGTTTTGGAAGATCCATATAAGTATAGGAGACTCATTGGAAGATTATTATATCTTACTATAACTCAACCAGATTTGTTCTACTCAGTCCATTCACTTGCACAATTTATGGACAAGCCTTGTAAATCTCATTTGGATGCTTCTTCCCGCATCCTTAGATATATTAAAGGCACCCTTGCACGGGGTTTGTATTTTCCAACCACATATTCTACTCAAATCAGAGGGTTTTCTGACTTTGACTGGGCTGTTGCATTGATAATAGAAGATTTATTATAGGGGTTTTGTCTCTTCCTTGGTAATGACTTAATTTCTTAGGAGTCTAAGAAGCAAATAATAGTATCTAGAAGCTTTGCTGAAGTAGAGTATCGAGCCTTAGCTTCCATCAACTGTGAAGTTATTTGGATATTACAAATTCTTCACGATTTATGCACTAATCATCCTCAACCTACCTCTTTATATTGTGACAGCAAGTCTGCTCTTTCCTTGGCTACCAATCCAATTCATCATGCTCGCATAAAGCATGTTGAAATAGATTGTCATTTTATACGTGAACAACAAGCTAAAGGTGTCATTAAAACCTTTTATGTTACTTCAACTCATCAATTGGCAGACATTTTTACAAAGGCTTTCGGCAAAACTCAATTTCAGTTTCTCTTATCCAAGTTGGGCATTCATAATGTTCATGCTTCACCTTGAGGAGGATTATTAGAGTTAGTTAGCTTAGTTGGCAAATTTTATTTTCAATACATTTGTTAGGAACTGACCAACTTTACTTGTACATAAGTCGGTGACTATCTTCACTTGTATATAAGCTAGGCATTTATTTGTAATTAAGTACAGTGATATTCATTTTGGTTAAACGAAAGTTGAAATCACGAAGAGAATTACTTTTCCCCGAATGCTCTCAGTTTAGGGTTTCCACAAGTGGTTCTTGAATAAGAGCAATATTTGGGTAATGAGATAACAAAATAATTTTATAAATAGTAGTGAAATCGTTTGTGAATCATGGTAAAGTGGTTTGAGTTAATATTTTGTATAGGACTTTTTAAATAAGAGAGAAAAAGCTAAATAGAAATATTATAAAGTTAAAAAATTGGTTGAATATAATTTTTGTTTTAAAATTTAGAAAAGAAATATTTTTTTTTTGTATGCTTGGAAAATTTGTATTTTTTTAACCAAACATTCATTCATAATGAAATCAATCAATAATAGATGTTCTTATCAATCCACATAGTTTGAGCAACAGATATAGGAATATCAAGCCACCACCTTTTTTATATTATCAACATCTCAAGCATAACATGCTATAATCTATATAATCAGTTTGCTGCTTGTGAATATCGATGACGTGCAAAAATGTTTTGCACGTGGTGGTTGAGTCTGTGACCCCTCTAACCTATACGTGCTGCTAGTAAGACTTCAACATTGAGTTTGAGATATCCGCGAAAATGCCCACGTGCTTTCTAAGCACTTTGTCAAATTCAACTAGGCTCCGTTTGGATAATGAGATGTGATAATGTGATTTTAGATGAAGATTGAAAGTTGAATAAAATATTGTTAAATTATTATTTTTAATATCATTATTATTTTAATATTTGAAAAAGCTAAATTGAGATTTGAAAAAATTGAATTGTTAATTATATTTTGTGTGAGAATTTGAAAAAATTGTAATGATGAAACGAGATGACAGAGGATGCCTAAAGATATTTTTATATTTTTGGATATTGAAACATTAGACATGGAAGCCCACATGGCCCATAGGAGTTTCGGCCACTAAAGGGCCTAGAGGTTAAGGAAAATCTTAATTAGCATTTTGGCATGAGAGATGCCTACTTGGAAGAGGGAAAAGATCTTAGTATTCTCTATAATTCAAATCATTAGGAACCCTTGGAAGAAGCACATTGGTTAGCATATTAGTTCCACTTGGCAAATATACTTGAAGGTTTGTAGAAAAAGCTAAGGAGATGGAAAAGGGATGTAGGATTTGGCACCACCTAGGGAACACACCCATTTCACCTACCCACATACCACATGTCTCACATGCACACCTCACTTCTAGATACATTGAACCTAGATATAAAAAAATTAATGAGAAAAATGAGGGGACATGGTTTTAGTAACCCCAATAGACTACACAAGCACCGACAAGATTTTTGTGAGTTTCAAGAAATTGTGCATGTCACCTACCTTCCTAAGCACCTCCACCTCACGCAAGTTGTCTTTAGTGAGGAGTTCCAAGAGACTTTGCATGGGGAAGACAAAAGTTAAATTTTCTAAAAGATTTACATTGGAATACCAAGAGAATTTCATATCTCTAAGCCACACGCCCACCCAAGCTTATTTGCTGACATTATGCCATTTGTCATTGATATATTAGTGGAGGAAAGGTTCTAGAAGGTAGTGGAAAAGACAATGCACAAAAATTACCCTTGTATTCTAGAGTTTCGCCCACCACATTGCCACATGTCATACTTTGAGTTTTTTTCTTAAGAAGTATAAAGAAGTGGAAAAGTTACCTAAGGAACATACATTGATAGAAGAAGCAACAACTTGGTAAAGAAGGAAGTGTAGTGGAAGGTAAAAAGCATGGCACACGCCTATACCAAGTGTCACTTGTGCTAGAAGCCTTCTAGAAGACCAAATGACAAAGCTAGTCTCGGGAAACCAAGAGACACTCGGTCAAACCCAACCCACATGCCTACACACATTCCTTTTTGCATAATTTCGAGTTCCAGGGAAGATACCCGTGAAAGTGGTATCTAGGGAAGATAAAATAGATGTTTTCAAGGGATTTACATGGGGAAACCTAAGGGAAAAAGAGGAATTTGGTATTTTTGCTTATATTCAAAGTTTTCTTCATAATTTGCCACATGTTATTCATACAATAAGCTTCTAGAAGATGGAGGAAGAGATTTTTGCACAAAAAGACTACTCTACCCTCAATATTTCTGCCACTACACTCATAAGATCACTTGCCATTTGTTAGTAAGACTACAAAATGAACCAATAATATATCAAGAGTTACTTTGAGAAGAGTAAAAGGCACATGAAAAAAGGAAAAGATGCATGGGAGAAGGAAGAGGTGCACGGGAAGAGGAAGAGATGCATTGGGAAAGAAAAAGACACATGGAGAAAGGGAATGAGCATAAGGAACACGCACTGATGCTACTTGTCAAGCATGCACAAGTCTACAAGGCTCAAGCTTGGGTTAGGATTCATCAAATGACGATTTTGTGCTAAAAATACGTTGAATCTAGACCATTTGAAGGAGCATGTCTAAGAAGCCTCTTAGGATCTCTCAAGGATAGACATGATGAAGAAGAAAGAAGAGTTTTGACACATGGCACCCATGCAAGGATATTCTTAAATTTCCTAGAAAATCATTCCTATGACCCATTCCACTTAGCAATATTATTTTTTTTAAAAACACTTTTCAGATTTATGTTCCCTATAGCCTAGCCATGGTGCCACTTGTTCCATATGTATTAGTAATGACATCATTTGTCCCTCATGTACCAGCTACGCCACTTGTCTAACATGCAGAGATTCCATACATCACTTGTACAACATGCAATAGTAAAAAATCTAAGGTCATCAACTTGGTAATAAAGCTGGAGTAAGAAGAAAGAGAGTTTGAGCTATTTTTAGTATAAAAGTACCACTTTATCTTCTGATTTGAGAGTTTGCTCAAAAATCACTCTCTTTTCTCTTCTTTTCCTCTCTATTTATGTATACACCTAAAGCTCTAGCTATATCACATTCGAATCAAGAGTTTAACCCACTATAACGATGAAAACCAAGAGCCGTTGGCTAGAACAGTGTAAACTAATCCTCCTCTTCAAGATTCTTGACTTGGTGAGTAATATTTCTCTATATATTTTCTTAATAGATGTTAGAAGGTTATGTTAGTGTTCTAGTGGAAGCTTTTTTTAAAAAGAAATAATTCATTATATGATGTCTTTGATGGCTATGGGTTTCGGATGACAACAATGCATTTGGTGTTGTTAGGCGAGTTTAGGCTTGACAAAAGTTTACTCGCCTAACAAAAATTAGAATTTTATCATATCTATAGTGCATATAGATCTTGTATAAGTTTGGAATGATATTGTTGGTTGGATGAAATTTCTTGCACGAAATTTTAGGTATTAGGGTTTGTAATGCCATCTTGAATTAATAATACATGTCATGGTTAGTATTTCGATGATTGAATATGGATTTTAGGTCAATTTCCTAATGATCAAATTTTTATGGATAATGTGATACTTGGAGACTTAGAATAGGCTTGGAAATGTTTTGTTTGGTTTTGATCTATAAGAAAATCAAGGTATAAGAATTTCATAAGTTCAAAACTGTCAAAATGCATGTCTCGAGTTTTCTCTCAAAAATGGTATGTCGATTGATGTAGAAGTGGATATCTTAAGATGTGATCTTGCTCATAAATTGTAACATCTCCAATTTACGTATGAAATTTAATGTAAATTAAAGTATCATGACTGGAAACATTAGGCTAAATTCTTCTTTGTTCATGCCGAAAAATATATGCATGCGTCTAACTTACTAGCAGCATACAGAATATATCACAGTGGTATAAGGTCAATTCCAAAATTTATCAAAGAAATCTAATTTTTTTCGATTATCACATGATAAGTTATAGTAAAAACTCATAATCTTTTAAAAGCTAAAGCATACTATACCAGTTCTTCATTAGTACATATGACTGTTCGATGTTTCCAAGAACAAATACACGACTATCCTTTGTCACTCTTAGGTTTTCCTTTTTTTGGGCTTTTTTATAATCTTACTGTCAACAATTGATCACATACGGGAGGGATCATTTCATCAAAAGATGAGTATTCTGTTGGACCCTCTGGGCACCTCAAAATTGCCTGTGACATCTGGGTCTTGTGGTTGTTCACCTATTTCTGCAAAAAGGTCTATCATACCATAAGGAATGATAGATAACAATAAAATAGTGAGATTTACAAAAAATCTCAATAAGTGCACAAATAATATAACAAAAGCGTTAACAATTCATACAGATAACATGAAAATGCACATGATATGATCATGGAACTATTTAATCATGACTTAGGTATGACTTATGCATGACTTACACATGACTTGTGCATCTCTTACAAAAACTTGCATTTTTTCAGAAAAATAACTTAATTGATACAGGTGCACAACCTTTCGTGATGTGACATATCTTTTTGTGGAAATCCTACTTTCATATTTTCATTCTTGTTCATATAAATCTTAGTCTTAACCACAATGATAGATCAAATCGTCTTCACCGTCTGGTTTCATAGTATGACGGCAGATCGAATTGTCTTCATCGTCAGCTTGCTTGTTCATGTAAATCTTAGCCTTAACCTCGACGACATATCGTAACGCCTTCACCATCGGATTCATTATTCTCGTCAGTCATATGATAATTATGTATCGCTTTCACCGTTATGACGAGACTTATCATAATATGACGGTAGATCGAATTGTCTTCACCACTAGTCATGTCAGTCATATGGAAGTTACCTATCACCTTCATCGTCATGACACTGCTTTTTATCATTTGACGGCGGTTACGTATCGCCTTTATTGTCGGGTTTCTTATTCTTATTTGTCATACGATAGTTACGTATCGCCTTCACCGTCATTACGAGACTTATCATAATATGGCGGCAGATCGAATCACCTTTACCGCCATACGGCAGTTACATATCATCTTCATCGTCATAACGAGATTTATCATAATATGGCGGCAGATCGAATCGCCTTCACCCCCAGTCATGTTAGTCATACGGCAGTTACGTATCGCATTCACCCTCATGACACGACTTCTTATCATTTGACAGAAGTTACGTATTGCCTTCACCGTCATGACGAGACTTATCATAATATTATTTTTTTCTTATTCTTGTTTTCTTTTGAAAATTATGAGGTCTTAAAACATGTGGTTTGTACCATGATAGATCATGCATGCCCACTTGACCTTACTTGTGCATAGTTCATAACTTAAAACATATGATCTTGTGACGTAATTGGACATGTATGTACTCTCAGACTTTTTCATGCATGCTGCTTATTTTCATGGATCATATGAGACTTTCATGCAAGTTGCATGTATTCATGGGTCATATGACATATAAGACATACCTTATAAATACATGGCATATACATATTTACTTACAGCAAATAATTATTCATCAACTAAACATATATGATTCACTTGGGGGATTATGTAAATAATTTAATCTAATCTCCTAAAAGTATAGGGCTGAATACTTCTTGAAATTCACATATAATACTCTTACCGTGATTCTTTCTCACTTAAACCATAGATAATTCACTTGAAAGAAAGCTGAAATAATTTAACCTTAATTCTAAAAACCTCTAGCCGAGCATCAAAGTAGGGATAACTCAAAATTTTATGTTCCTTTCCTTAGAATCAACTTACTCTCCTTCTAGGATGTCTTGAAGACTCCATAACCAAACTAAAGTAACCCATAGCCGAATCCCTCACTTGGTAGACTATTTCTTTCCACTATTCTTTTATCTAATAACCATTTCACCATCACTATATCTTCCACTATTTCTTGAGAAGTTCAACAATACAATCTTCCCTTAATCACTTAACCATTCAAATGAATAATCATAACCATCACCTAAACCTTAAAAAATTCAAATTACTCTAAGGTACTTCACTAGGGTCGAAACCCTATCAACCCCCAAACTTAACAATTTTTGTTAACCAAACATCACATATCAATCCTTCAAACCTCCATCCATAGTTTACTAAAATATATTCTTGCTTTTTGAAAGGTTTCCTCCATATACTCCCTTACTTATCCATATAGTAACTTAACACATACATACATAAATTTACTCATTCAATCAACATAGTATTTACTCAAAGAAAGCAATAATCACATATTAATTCTATACATACACATATATGTTAAGATTAGGTTATATGTGCACTGACAAGTTTCTCCAAAACTTCTCACTTGCAAATGGATTTAGCTTTGGCAATTTTCTTCTCAATGTATCCAAAATGTCATTGTTGAAGATTTTGGGAGGAATTGATAAATTAAGCAAAAGTTTAAGGGTTTCTATGCTAGGGTTGCCGTGAGCTTGAGTGGGAAAAAAAGTGAGGAAGCCCTTTTCTTTAGAGTGGTCGACCATATATACACACACACACATAAATATATATATACATATATATATATATATATATTAAGGGATGGAAAGTTTGCTTGGAGACACATAGACTCCCCATTGCCGTGGCCAAGTGTCCAACTTGGTTCTAGTTTAATCATTTGATCTAAACATATGCTTGATTGGAAAGAAACTCATCTAAGGGTTCACCTTGTGCCACCTAAGAGATACATCATATCATTACATTTGCATAATCTTATCACTTGAGAAAAAAATCTAAGATTACCTTACGTGTGTGTATTCAGCTCCCTCGAGTTCTTGGTGTTGTCCAAAACCTTCTAGAGGGTAATTCCTCACTTGCCACTTGTTCACATGCATAACAAGACACTTAGATAGTTTGAAAATATTATCAAGATTTGGTCTAAGGCAAAGTCAGTGGCTACATTCTCATGTCAGTGCTTCCATGCTTCATTTGGTTTCTTTATGTTTCTTTTTACTCATTTTCGATGGCTATGCATGTAACTAGATGACAAAACACATTTTTCTATCTACCTTTTAGCTTAGTTTTGGTTGGCAAGCAAAGTAAAAACAGTTCTCCTTGTGACACCTCATAGAAGAAGCCAAAAGATTAGATATACATATGATCCCCTATTGAGCACAAATCCTAGAGTGAGACAAATATGGTATCCAAACAACTCCATTTTTCCCTACACATCAACTAAAACTTCTCATACTTAAACCCTTAAGATGCCGTATGTCCCTACACTTGGCAAGTTTTAACTGGTGTTACAAAAAAAATATCACAAGAAGACAACTCAAAGTCGGTTTCTTCCTAGGCCTAAGTCAGTGCTCATTTGTTTCCCGATTTTGTCCTTGATTAAGCTAGTATGTCTTAAAACTCAAAACATTAAAATTGTATATATTTCGCCTGTTGTTCCATAACATCTTGAATCATCTTACTCGGAGATCGGATAAGAGTTATGCCTATATTACCAAGAGACGTCAAAACTGTCAAAATTGCCCAATCCGATTTTCCTCCATGGAATATACTTTGCCTTAATTCCTTGAATCTTTATGCAAGTCTTACCTAACTCTTTTTTTTCACACTATGATTTCTTGTAATTCCAAATAGACAAATGTTTTCTTGGTGCCAATTGTCTCAAATAATTGTTAAATCACTTAAAAATTTCTTAGATATTTTTCCTTCACGTCATTTGTGTCTTATTTCAAGTTTTACTCTATTATACATATGCTTAATACCAATAAAGAATTTATAGGAAATATATTTCCAAAAAATTCTAAAAATTAACTAAAATAAACCTAAAGAAATTACAATCATTCCAAGTATAAGAAATCCAATATAAATAAAAATTTGGGTTGTCACATAAAACATATTTAGAAGAACTTGACATTTTGATATTCTAAGATTTAAAAGTACAAAGGAAGCAAGATACCTTAAATAAAGTCTCAGATTTTAAGATTTGATGACCAAACATATGTTGGATGGTGATCTCTGTTAGATATGATCATATGTTGTGTGAATCAAAAGAATTAGCACACTTTGGAGGTTTTTTTTTTTTTTCTAGAGCTAGTCAAGTATATGACCTTGAATAAGGCGATTTCAAGTATGACATTTGACCAAGTGCAATGAATGATTTAGGTTTCTTCAAATGACAAATCTTCGGTGATATGATAACTATAAAGACATATTTTAAAGTTGGAAAAGGGTCTACGATGGATGTTAAACAAAGTTGTTAGGTTTGGAGAAATTTGGGGTTTAATGGCGATATTTAAGGTTTAGAACTTAATTTTTGATGTTTTAGAGTTAAAGGGGGGTTAAGATGAAACTCTTACTAGACTTTATAAGTTTAGATTTTTATAAGTTTATGTTTCATTGAGGATTTCTCTCTAATATTAGTATGCTTCTATTTGAGCACATGAAGATTATACTCTTTGTGAGCAAGAAAAACTTTGTAAGTAGACCCTCAACCTACCTTGACTGATATTTGTATATATTTGCGTAAATCATTTTCTTGTTATCATTTCTTTGTTTGTTTCTTCTTATTTGATTACTTGAGTATGCTATTATGATTTTGGAATATGACTATAAAGTAAATTATATGCTTTAGATTTGTGATAAAAATGCCATGAGATATTCCTATAAGTTTCGATTTTTATTTGAATAAGGTTAATGGTTTGTGCAACATGATGTTTTGATTTGAATATGTGTTGAGAGTTTTGGACCATAGTCAAATATGATTATGACATGCTTTGTTTCACTATGCTTTGATTTCTAAGCAATATATTTGAAATTTGGAGCATGCTTAAGTGATGATCCTTCATGGTCTTGTACCTATATGTTTTGGCCAAGGCCCATTATCATGGTCCCATGTATGTGGTTTAATATTTCATATTTTCCATGTTAGCATGCCATGATATGAACATGTTACGCTTCTTATTTTATGCATGACATTTCATGTGTCACATGTCAAATATAAGAATGTATATGTCTTAAGTATCATGCCACATGCATTTGGGGTAAAAAAGTTTATTTTGAAAGAAAAGTGTCTGTAAATGTTTTATCACAACTCTAAGGGTTAGGACTGAGAAATGTTCTAATGGAACTCCTATGTTTACTCTGGAGTACTTAAAAATGGAGTGGTAAATCCTAAGTCAACAAGTTTCGAATTGATTCTTTTTAAAGGATGTCGAAGAGAGGAAGCGCATAACATTTCTAGGTGCATAAAGCATGTAACCTGAGGAAGTACTGTCAAGTTAATATGATATAACTCTAAATAGGATGTATTCATCATGGTGCATAGATTGTTGATAGTGTAGTAACTAGCAGGAACACACAGTGCAAAGATGAACTGTGTTGTAACCACTCTTTAAACATGTAACACTTGCTCTTTCTTTTCCCTAAGGCTTAGCGAATTTTGAGGAAATGACGTGACAGTTTGTTCCTCTCTCATTCGATTGAGATAAGCCTCGAGGCATGTGCCATATTTCGATGCATGTGCCCAACCCCGATTATGTATTTTTAAAAAATAACAGTTAATTTTAAAATATGTTCAATGTTTTAATGCTCTCAAGTATTTTAAATGTCCTGAAAATATTATATGAGATATTTTCAGTGTTATTGGACCTAAGCTAAATTTATAAGAAATGCAAAATTATGCAATTATAATATCTTGGAGTGCTACAAAATGTTATAATTCTACAAAATTATTTTATTACCATGATTGTAGTTATTTAAACTATTGTGAGATTTTAAATATGCTTTAAATCTCTAAGTTAAATATATGACTTTATCCTTTTAAAATAATTAGTGAAACTTTATCGTTTTAATTAAAGATGAGGAATATTATTTTATAAACTTAAGTTAAAATAATATTCTATTTGACTTTTCTTAGTGTTTTAAGTTAAATTGGTATTATGTATTTTTAGATCAGTGTTTTAAACTCATCTTTTTTTCGTTTAAAGATCTCGAAACTTCGAGCTTATAAATAGCCTAAAGAGGAACTCCAAGCCCCACTTTTTCCCTCCCTCTTTCTCTCTCTTCTCACTCCTCTCTCTCAGGCGCGCAGGAAACCCCCCTTTGCCCTTCGATTTTAGTTTCGTTTAGGCCTCACCGCTGGCCACCCAACGACACCACCCACACCGTCGGACTCTCCTCACGTCGGCAAGCTCAACCCCACCGGCGGCACCTCCAGCAGCCCCCAGCCTCTCGCTTGCAGCCCAAACCCAAAATGGGTTTTTGCCATTTCGCAGCCCCTTCGCGTGGCCCTAGCACCGCCATAAGCCACCCCCTAGCCACCACTCCATGACGGCGACCTTCCCCATCCACTAGCGAACAAAACCCACCCATGGAAGCCCCTCATTACCCTTACACGAGCAACCCACGAAATGGGTTTCGCAACCTACGGGTTTGCACCTATAGTCACCACATGCCGTTACCGTTGGCTTTATTACTACCACCAAAGTGTTCACCTACCTCAAGCGATTTCCCCCTTAGCTCCACTCCTCAAACCATGACCCTACCTTCCGTGTACAAGTATAAACCCGAAAATAGGTTTCCACACCATTTTCAAGTTATATCCGCCACCTTCTGATAGTTGCACTGCCTCACCACCATCACCATGAGATTCCTCTTTCTCCAATGAGTGTTCTTCTAACTTCTGGTGTCAAACCGAACATCTTAGCCCAAATCGTCACGTTGCATGGTTGACATCATTGTACGTGGCGTTAGCTACAACGTCCGACCCTTCCATCGACACCAACAAACTCCCCACAATAATGGCCATCCTCACACGACCCAGATTTAGTGATAAAAATCCTAGATCCGAACCCCGAGGTATTCTTGTTCCGAGGTCATGGCATTGACCTCGATGGAGCAGTTAACGCTGAAGTTAGTGGCTTTCGATGCCACTAGCCGTGCCAGGAAGCGAGTAATGTACGAGTTTATCCCGCTATGGTATAACCCTTTTTTTGTGTTTATGTTATTGCTTGATTGTGAACTTTGTTGTTGGTATTGTGGAGTTCGCTGGGTAGTTGTGTAAAGTTGGTTGGTTGTGTTCTGAAGTGTTGAGCATAATTGTGTAGTTGATTGACTGTGCTATGAAATAGGATTGTGGATTGTGCTATATAGTACGGGGGTACTCTATGTGCATATATGATGTTGTGGCAGACGTTGTGAATGGAGTATACGTGAAGTGTACTCTGTATGGTAGAGTAATGTACTGTGCGGTGTGCACCGTATGGTGATATGGAGTAGTGTGTTCATAGGGAGTACATGTGGAGTGTATTCTATGGAATAAAATGATACACCGTGTAACGTATATCGTATGGTACGTGATGTTGTGTATTGTGGAGAGAGTACGCATAGAGTGTACTCTACGTGGATATTGTATTGGTGGAATTGAGTATGCATGGGATGTACTCCATGTACTATAGTCGTAATGCACCATGAGGTGTGTCACAACAATGGATGGTTGCGTAATTAAGGAATGTAGGACGCGTGAAATATTGGGAACTGTAGAATAGTGTCCCAAAGTGGTGATGTGATCGGTAATCTCAGTGACGACTGTCACCGTGTAACCGTCTTATGTCTTGAAATACATGTGAAACGATGGAGTCGTATAGCAGAGTAATAGAAACATGACAAGGGTACGTGAGGAACCGTACTCATGTCGAGTAGGGAGTGGATGTAGAAGTCAAGTGGCATACTGCCATGTGAAGTGGTGTATGATGAGATAGCTCGATAGTAGTCTTGAACAGTGTGATGCGACAAAGGTACATGTGAGATGGACCTTATCGTGTTTGATGTTGGGATGAACTTGTAAAGGACTGAGAAATATGAGCAATCCTACCAACCAGTATGGAGAAGATTGATATCAATGTTTGGTGCTTGTTGCACCAATAGGTGATCAATGTATTCTATATTGATCTTGGGTAACGTGGAGGTAGGGTACATGTGTATCTGGTGGCATGTGTATCGGATAGAATTACCATATATAATGGATACTCTGTCTTGAGCATGAGTGTGCAACGTTAATCCCCAAAGCTTACCTAAAGTCGCATGGGATACATGGTTGAGGATGATGAGGACGATGATGATGATACGTAGGCTTGGATGCCATAGTGTCGAGTGTGTTGTATAGCATTGAGATGCGTGACCAGTCAGTCTTAGTCATGCATTAGTATGAGGTTATTTGGAAGAAGTATTGTCGGTAAGCTGATCCTCAAAGGTGAAGCCTAGTAAGAGTCATGTGAGAGTTCAGGGATAGATGGGAAGTGTCTCAATATCCACAATGAGTTCCTGATTGTCTTAGTATAGTGAATAAAGATTTCAAGGACACGTGGGATAGCAGAAAAGTGTCTTAGTGAAGTGTAAGTTCTTTCTAGTTTAATTGCTTGTGTGCTAGATATATATATATATTTGATGCTATTTGTGTGTATGCTTGTAGGTTGATTTCTATATGATGCGCTGGTGACTGGATTGTATGATATGAGAATAGCATGGAGACCAAGTAAGTGTTATGTTCATACACCTTAGAGTTTACCAGATTAGTAAATAAAATATAATAGGACTAAAAATGCTAATATATGTATGTACAACCATTCTTGGTAGCCCATTTTATTGAATTTTAAATGTGCAATTATATACCTGTGATTGGATGTCTATATGTAGTAATTATTGGATGTATTCTTTGAAAGATATAAGATAAAACTTGATATCTCTGTTTATTGATTTTATGGAATAATGCCATGAACTGATGCTAGGTTATGATGCATAATGGAATGTATGCTATGCTACGATTTTAAAATGATGCATGATGCACGACCTAATGTTATGCTATGATGTATAAAATTGCGAAATGGGTCTAAAGGAAAAACTAAGGGTCTAAAGGAAGACCCATGATCCAAATGAAGATTTGCCAACCCTAGCACACAAGGCGTAATAGTGTGCAACGGCCTAATTATAGTAAATGAACTAGAATGAATGTCATGTTATGTATGATGTGTATTGTATGTATGATATGTATGCATTGAATGAGTGATTGGTTACTAGATGTATTTAATGACTTGTAATTGTTGGTTGTTGTTCTTATTTGCTGATTAGTGACTTGCTTGTCTGATAACTATTTGGTAGTAGTGGCTATTGTTGTACTTGCTTGATAGTTAGATGCTTGCTTGTTTAATGATTCCTCATGTATTAACGACTTAAAGTAATTATTAAGACTAAAGAAGATCTTTGGATCCTTTTTGTAATGAAGGTAGTGTACTAAGACACATAGGAAATAAGGCGTAATAGGATTATAATTATAAAAAAGAATGCATGTATTGTCTTATACGTATGTATGTATATTTGTGTGTTGGTTACATGATTGAAAAACCTACTTTGTTAATTAAAATTGGTATGAAGTAATACTTACTGAGTATTCGACTCATTTTAGTTTTCTTTCTGTGTGTTTCCTCTTCCACACAGGAGTGCGCAGCAGGAAGCAGACAATCCAAGGGAAGAGCACGACAGTCTAGGCATAAAAGAGAGACATTTTATTTTATTAATCCAATGTCTTTGCTATAAACCTCTTTTATTGTGAAAGTATATTTTATTTTATGACGTGGAGTCTTGTGCCTTGGATATGAATTGAAAGGTTTAAAAATGAACGAAATTAGTCTCATCTTCTAAAACTGTTTTGGAAAAAGAAAAACCACATAGTACAGCTCCATACTCTCGAGATGAGGTCGTTACAAAACAAGGATAAGAGCTCACATGATATGGATTATTAGATGAAAATCTTGTGATATGATATGGATCACTCGATGAAAACCTTATGATATTATCTTATATGTCAAACTTTGTATAAGATCAATGTGAAAAGGAAAGTCAAAAATGTTTTTATAAAAATGTTAAAGTCCCTATTACAAGTCTTTTAAAAATGGTCAAGTGTATACGTTAAGTTCTGGTTAAGTGCATAGGCCAAGTTTTATCAAAGTCTTATGTCAAGTACATATCCATGCACACATTTCATGATTTGCCATTTGTATGCTTATATTAACTGTTATATATTGTGTGTTTACTTATTGAGATTTTTCAAAATTTTATTGTGGTAGTTTTCCCTATCATTCCTCACCCAGAATGGTAAAAATTATGACAGGACTAGAAGTAGCGAGTCAGGATGATGATTAAGGCTAAGGATGTGCTCAACTTGAAGAAAGAATTCCTTAACGATTTCTTTGTTAAGGCCTTTTTAGAGAAATATGTTATGTCAAAGTGTATTGAGGAGTTTGATACTCCAGTATTGAAACTATGATTTAAAATTATGAATGGAGTTGAGATATCAGTTTTATTCTGGTACAACATTTGATTTTTCGCTATGTCTTATTGCATAGTGCTAGAATATAATAGGTGCATTACATCTTAAATGTCATGTACGAGGGATATGTAGTATTGTGTTACATGTATCGATGTTTCAATCATTGTCAAATCCCAAGTGGAGGCTGGGGGTGTCACAGGCACCTTGGGTAATGTAAGAGGAAATTCTCCAGTGTGATTACCCCTAATAATTGTTTGCATTTAAGAAGATTCGAACTTTAGACCTAGAGAGAGCATACTACCAATACCAAAACCTTTATCGCTTAAGGTAGCTATTAAAGCTACTTTCAAATCATATTAGTTTATAAATTTATTTTTATAAGAAACTTTTGGAAAACTCTGAATACAGCTGTTTTTGTGCACCCTTGCACACAAAAATAACCTAGTGTGTCGTGTAAAAAATTAAATGCTGCATTGCAGGATTGAACCAAAACGTTGTCCTCATTCTGTCATTTCCAAATAGTATCCCCTTCTCTTCTTCTCCAATGACCAATCTCTAAACCACGCCTTCTGGCATTCTCCTATAGCATTCCTTTTCTCTTCTCTTCTCTTCTCTTTTCAATCTGGACAAGTTCCTCGAGAATGTCAACTCAAGCAAGGATGAGCTCTAGGAGCTCGATCGCCTCAACCAAACCTTTCATAGCTCCCACGAGTAGAGACAAAGCCTTCACAATGCCAAGGTCGTCAAGGAGCTCCAATCCCTCATGGATGCCGATGCCTCTCTCGCCAGCAAGAAGGCCAAGCTCATCAAGGTAAAGCTTGAGACCCTCAATCGCTCCAATGTTGCCAATTGCAACCCCCAGTTTGGACCCAGTTCCTCCTCTAATATGATCAGGACCTCTGTATTAGTGAATGTCCTCAGGAAGAAGCTCAAGGAATTTATGGAGAGTTTCAACACTCTGAGACAGCAGATCTCCTCTGAGTACAAGGAGATAGTACAATGGAAATACTTCACCGTCACTGGTAAAAATCTAGATGACAAAATTGTTGAACTTTTCATCTCCCCATGTGTGAGCTTGATCTTACCTTATCTACTTCCACAATCTTAACCTTTTTCATTTCTCTTTTTCTCTCTTATATAATTTTTTAAAGATATTTTATGCCTATAATTCTTGCTATGATAGTTTGGTGAATTTCTTTTATTACTATGAATATCAAATGGGAAAATCTAAACTTTTTTTTCTTAAGAGATGATATTGCCAATTGCTTATCATTAAATTCTTGATCTTTAATATACAAATTAGCAAAATTTGAGAGAACATAAAATAAGGGTAAATCCATATAGGTTAGAGCAAGACATTCTTGCAAAAAGAGATTTAAGAGCATGGGAAGGAAAGAGTTTTGGATACAATACATGAGATCCAAGACATTCACGATGCAGTGAGGGAGATGGAGAATAATCTCAAAAAGTTGCACCAAATGTTCTTGTTCTTGGACATGGTAGTGTTGGTCTAGGCACAAGGAAAGCAATTGGAGAACATCGAGAGCCATGTGGCTAGATCCAAGTCGTTTGTGTGGGGAGGAACCCAGGAGTTGCAATTGCCAGGAAGCACCATAAGAACAGCTGAAAATAGATCTGCTTTAAATAAAAACAAATGTTGAAGTGGCCAAATGACACGTCAATGATGTGCATAATTCATGGGTGGAATAAAAATTCTATATACAGTCATTTTTGCGTTTTTGTGCACTCCACTAATATAATTGACTACGTTGCCTTTTTAAAAATAAAATAAATATTTTAGCCAGTTATATGATTAGAGTGCGCAAAGAGTACGCAAAAATTATTGTACGTAGCATAACTCTACATGAAATTGACTAAGATAGTGAAATTGAAAATTGAGAAATAATGTTTGCAATCGTGAAATGTACAAGTGCCTCATAGTCGTTTTGAAAAAATGATTAAAACAAAAGATGCGCATGAAAAAAATAATTGTTTAATAATAAATTTTTTTAAAAATTGATTATGCAATATTACGTAATCTACGGTTATATAAAACATTATTATGAAAAATTTGATAGTCCAACACCTTTACAATAATAAATAGCTAAGATCATTACCATTTATTTCTCTGATTAAAAGTAGGTTAATTACCAAAATAATTAATCAATTTGTTTACTATAATTTTATAATTTCTTAAATTTTTTTAAAAAGCGGCCATGTAAAGTTGTAAACCCTAAATATGTTCAAGAGAATGCTCTGAACTGTTCATCGCTTGAATCAAAGAACCAGAGCATCGGTGAGCACCCACTGACCAACGCTAAGAGCTCCGCAGTGTCTTATTCACATCACTAACGCAATGGCCACCAGGTAAGGTCTAAACCTCATCATATTTTCCTTCATTTTCCTTCACTTTTTTCTCTACAACCAAAAGCATGTAACACAGGCGACTGAGAGCGTTCAAGCGGTGGATGAATTCCCAAGGAATCGAATACAGCGGCGCGCTGGGCTTCGTTGATAGTCCCGAAGGTGACGGTATCTCCGTGAGAGCGCTGTGCGATCTCAAGGAAGGCGATGTAGTGGCGAGAATACCCAAGGCTACGTGCCTCACCATCCAGACTAGTGGGGCGCGCGACGGGATCGAAGCCGTTGGATTTGGCGGTTATCTAGGGCTAGCGGTGGCGCTCATGTACGAGAGGAGCTTAGGAGAAAGCTCGCCATGGGCTGACTACCTCCAACTCTTGCCTTGCCAGGAGTGCTTACCCTTGCTCTGGACTCTGGACGAGGTGGACTTTCTCCTACGTGGGACTGAGCTGCACAAGGTACGAATGCGGACCGTGAAAGTAGAGCAAAGCTTTTTGAGCATCGAAACATTGTGCATCTGATCACATCTTCTCCAATTGTAGGCAGACTATGAAAGAAGACAAAGCTCTTATATACGAGGACTGGAAAGAGAATATTCTTCCCCTCTTGGATTCACAGCATTTTAGCCTGAATCCAATTTTTTTCGGCATTGAACAATACTTTGCCGCTAAAAGTCTTATCTACTCTCGGTCTTTCGAGATAGACGATTACCATGGATTTGGAATGGTTCCTTTGGCTGATCTGTAAGTTGCGCCTCCTCGGGCTTCTGATTTCTTGAGCTATCGTATTGAAAAGTTATGCGAAACATTTGTCTGTAGGATATTTTGATCTTTTTTTCGTCGCATTGGTTCTTTTAACTGGTTGAGTGCTTTTGCACATTCCTATCTCGGATTTGACAACTCATTGCCCGATCCTCATCCTAAAAGTTTTCTGTTGGAGTTTTTTTAATAAGTCAGTCTGTTGTTGGAGTTACGGGCTTTGAGCTGTCTTTTTCTTAGTTATGATAATATAGATTGAAAAATTCTTATCTTCCTTTTGAGCAAAACTCGATTTTAAAGTTTAAATCATGATGAAATCATTGGTAGATTTTCATGGCAGCTCATGCTGTACAACTTTTGTTACATGAGTCTTCAGAGAACAAAAGCGAAAGAAAGAAAAATGGCAATTGATATGTATGATGGACATTTACTTGTTTTTAAAGTTGTACATGGGCTACGCCTTCTTCATTCATATCAATATTATTTATCTCTTCCCTATCAAAACAAAAATAAAGGTACTTAAAGTTGTACTAGAGTCTAGTGTAGCACCCCCTTCTCCTAGGTTAGGAGTGTTATGTTATGTGCTTTTGTAACTGTGCCCAGTAAAGAGACCCAACATAATAAAAATATCTAAAAATTTATTGAAAATAAATTCCCATAAAACATAATGTAAAAATATAGTCTCATAGCAAGAAAATTTAAAATTGATATTTTTGTGAAAAAAATTATTAACTAAGTCTGAAAAATCCTTGACATGTGATCTATGCATGGCTTCGGCTCATCAACACTATCTTCTTTACCTGGACATTTTAAAAACATAAAAAAAAAACAACCAAAATAAGTCAAATTCTTAATCAGTAGTACATTATGCAATAAACATAATGTTTTCTTGAAAGACGTGCATACTTAATATTTACACTAACATAAACATGTAACATTTAATATGCATAACTTATTAAACTTGTCTTTTCTTTTTTTTAATGGCCAACACACTTTAACCGCCGTGTACAAGATTGTGCACTGGTTCCACTGCCTGTGGCCACAAGCGAAACTGCTTATCATAACATTATATGGAAGACTACGCTTAGGTCTATGACTTGCACGTCCACCCATAACTGTGTTGGTGCTGTGCATCACTTATGACCATTCTTAAAGCTTCTTTCATACTTTGTCTTTTATCTTTCTTTCCCTGATCCATGTAGAACAGATAAGGACATAGCTTATTGTAATCATAAATGAAAACATATCATGATTCATGTAAAACATATAATAACCTGACATTGAAACTCACCTTCATACCATAACGTGTACGTAAAAAGGAGATTTCAATAAAGGGCCACACATATATAATACTAATTAACTTGTTGACTTAGTTTAGCGTCCTTGTCTTTGTTGGAAGATCTGTAATAGGTATAATTTTCATTGATGGTTTTCATTCTGGTTTCTACATCTCCAGCAATAAATTTATATTAAATATCTCTTCTATGAAATCCAGTTTTAATCACAAGACAGGAGCTGAGGATGTACACTTCACCTCTGTATCTTCCAACTCTGACTCTGAAAGTGATGCTGACTGCACCAAAGATGATATGTATGCCAATGCTGGTGATAATGAACCATCTATTAAAACTTCTTCAGATGTGGAAGAACCAAATACCACCCTTGTCGGGAAGAATCCTTGTGATGGTAGTGACTTGGACTGCTCTTCAGTTCTTGGGGATCATACCACAATGCTGGAAATGATTATGGTGAAAGATGTTGAAGTTGGAGCTGAGGTTAGAATTTATTCTTGTTTAGGGAGTTGCCTTTTAAATCAAATTCTCCTACTGGTGCTTTCAACAATGTCCAGTGTCCTATAGATTTTGGATCTTAAGATGCACTGAGTTTGACATCTTAGGTAAAGAAGGGAGTCTGTTGAAATAACATGCTTGGACACTTGGAGTTTCTCATAATTTTTAAATAGTAGTGAAATGGTTTGTGTGGAGATGTTTTATTGGGTTTGGGAAAAGAGAAAAATTAAATAAAAATTTATAAAGTTAAAAAATTGTTGAGAGGATAATTTTTTTTAGTTTGTAAAAGTAGTATTGGTTTTTATGTTTTGTTTTGAAGTTTACAAAAGTTGTATTGATTTTTGTGTTTGAATAATGACTAGATGGAAAACTTGAAAAGTTGCAAAGTGAAATTGAAAAGTGTTTTGTTTTTTAGTGATGGTTGGAAATGAAATTATGAAGTTTTGAGAATTTTGAGAATTCTGAGAATTATTGTAGTGTCCAAACATGCCCTAAGTCTCTCTAAATATTGAATTGTTAGTTTTAGTGTTATGGACCTTCTGAATACATAACTTTTACTGCCCAATCCGCAGAAGATGTTGCATCGAATTTACATATGCATCCTGATGATTCACTTAGTATGCCTGCTAGAGGGAGAGACTTTTTGTTTTTACACTGAGGTAGAGCAACATTTTGTGTGTTCTTGAACTGTTCATTTTGT
Source organism: Platycarya longipes (assembly GCA_036559045.1). Taxonomy (NCBI): domain Eukaryota; kingdom Viridiplantae; phylum Streptophyta; class Magnoliopsida; order Fagales; family Juglandaceae; genus Platycarya; species Platycarya longipes. Next base: position 45,180,865 of record CM071803.1, on the reverse strand, counting down.
TTTCCTTCTCCTCTCAGATCTTCAATACATATGGGTCATTGGGAAATGCTGCATTGCTTCACAGATATGGATTCACAGAACCAAATAATCCATTTGACATTGTAAATATTGATTTGGAACTAATACTCCAATGGAGTTCATCTCTGTTTTCTAGTCGGTACAGTAGAGCAAGGCTATCCCTGTGGAGAAGAATGGATTTCTCTGGATGTGTCAGTGAGAACACTGAGTATTTTGAGATCTCATATAATGGGGAACCCCAAATTGAGCTGCTAATATTATTGTACACAATGCTGTTGCCAGAGGATACATATTATAATTTGGATTTAAGAGTTTCAACTGCAGGGAACTTTAATGGGGCCGTAGGCATGATTTTGTTGAAAGAAGGCAAGTCAACGTGGAAAGAAGCTTCAGAATTGAGCCGGGATATGTTGTTGACAAAGGATGTTTGTAATGCTCTCTGTTCGCTGGCAGATATGCGAGAGTGTTTCTATACTTCTAATTCAATAGAAGATGATATTAAAGCACTCGAGAATTGTTGCATAATAAGAGAGAGAAAATTGTACCATTCTTTAATGCTGCGTGTCAGCGAGAGGAGGATACTGAAGCGGCTCAGAACTTATGCTGCTGTTGGTGCTCGGTCTTTTAAAGTTGCTAAGCGATCCTCGTTGACGAAGATGGTGAGAAAGACATGAAAGTTGAGCCAGTCTCTTTCAACAGCATTCCTGGGGGTTTCTTATTGAACCAATGTGTTACGACTGGCAATTAGTAGGCAATATCACCATTTAGGGAGTGGATGGTATGGCTTTTTACTCAATCCCGAATGTGAAACTTTCGAGACACTCGGGAATTCATCTTTTGTCTATTTCATTTGGTTTGGAATGGAAACATTCATTTTGTGGGCTCCTCGTGCAAGTTTTAAGGCACTTGTTTGTTTAACTGAAAAATGGTAACCAGTTTACGAATAACAGCATTCTATTCTAAAGCATTGCTGGGCGATTTCCCAAGCAAATAACAGCGACCTAATAAAATTTAATGAATAACAAATTACACAAAAAATGAGAATGCTAAAGGGAGATGGGTGGAAGAAAGGAAATAGAGAGGAGTCTGGCGACAATAGGGAAGGTTTGGATATTGAGTTGAGATAAGATGAGTAGAGATAATTTATGAATAGTAGTAAAATAATTGAGATGAGTTAATTTTTTAAAATTGATGTATTTGAATTTAGAAGTGAAAGAAGATGAGATGATTTTAACTTCTTGAAAGATTTGATAATTGTAGGTTCTATTAATTATTGTATAGTATTTATAATGATAAGAGTATTATTTATAAATAAATATATTTAAGGGGATGGAGAGGTGAAACTTTAGGACTGGGATTCGATGGAAAAGTAAAGGTTTTTCTCATGTCAACTATGGCGGAATCAGGAATTTACTTTATGGAGTCAAACAAAACTAAAGTATTATACATAAAATATTTTTATTCTATTTATATATATATATATATTTTGCGGTATAAAACAATTTGATAATAAGATATAAAATAAAAATAAAATACGTTTAATACAATCTACGTATTAAAAAAATATATAATATGTCAAAAATAATATATTATTAAAATAAAATAAAGACACTCATACACATATATTAAACAAAAGAAATATAGTGTCTAAAATTATAACTTGCACTCTTTTAAAGAAACAAAAGCATCAAGTATTAAATCTAAATCAAAATTCTTAGCTATTTTTTTTATAATATAGACAATTAAATTATTTATTAGAAATTCATTTTTAATTTTGTTGCAAAGTTTTGATTTAACAATCTTTATAGCCGAAACTGTTCATTCTCTGGTTGCTGTAAACACTGAATGAGTCAAAACAAGATGAATCAATCTATCAATAAGATAGTATGTTTTTGATTTCTCTATCTCTACTAATTTTTGATATAAATCTGTAATAGATCTCAAATCTTGAAATTTCGGGTTAGTAAGTATATTAACTTCAAAATGCTTCAATTGAAACCTTAAATTGATTTTCTCATTCTTAGAAAAATCAAGAGGATGATACTCTTTTGCAATACAACAGATATCATCAATATTAAAGAATTTATAAGCATAATTTGGATCCAAAATTAAACTAAGGCTTAAAACCTTTGTCATTCTTTCACCAAACCTATTGTCAAGCTTTTGCATTTGAAAATCTATAGTAGCATTAAATATTTCAAAATGATAATGATGTTCTAATGTAATGTGCTCTCGTTGATGATGACCATGATCTTGTACATGACGAGAGCTCAAATCTAGAATGTCAATATCAAATTTCTTGGAGAAACAGACAACATTCTCAAGCAGATTTTTCCAACATTCATTTCTCAACTTTTGAATGAATTATTTTGTAGTAAAAATCATATTCATGACATTCAAAATATTTTAAGATTTTTGTTGCAAAACTTGACTAAGAACATTAATAATACCCATGATTTCTTTCATTAAATGTAAAACAAATATAAATTGGAATGATATAATCATTTTGTAAGCAACATTCGCATCCCTGCATTGAGAGTAAGTTGATTCTTCTTTTATTATGGTTTCAAGCATCGAGCAAGTCATTTCAAACATTTGTAGTAGACAACAAATAGAATAAAAATAAGAACCCCAACAAGAATCACTGGCCTGTCTAATAGTGCTAATTTGGTTAGTTCATTTTTCACCTTCAAGTTCGTCAATAGCTATCAAACGTGCAATATGTGTTGCCTGAGCAGCTTGCAACTTATCATGACGTTTACATGAATTGTCCATCACATTGATAATGAAATTCAAATGGAGAAAAACTCATGAATAAAAACCACCTCTCTAGATGTAGCAACTAATGTTAATTGTAATCGGTGAGCAAAACAATAATCATAGTATGCATATGGGCAATCTTTGAGAAATAGTGCTTACAATCATTTCTATTCACCACGCATATTACTAACACTATCATATCCTTACCCACGAATATTTTGAATGTCAAGACAATGATGAGAAAGAACCGTAGATATTTCATTTTTTAAAATCAATGTTGATGTATCTTTAACATGTACAAGATCAAAAAATGGTTCTTGTATAAAACAATCACCATCAACAAATCTTAAGATTATAGCAATTTGTTCCCTCTTAGACTCATATCGTGCCTCATCAATAATAATGCAAAATTGAGAATTCCCAACGTTTTTACGAATTTTATTTCTCACTTTCTTTACAAACTTCTAAAATCTCTTTTTAAATTTGGGGTAAAGTATACTTTGAAAATTTATGAGCATTTTCCAAATCAAGTTCTCAAACCTTATCATTATATGAAGTCAAGAGTTTAAGTATCTCAAGGAAATTACCTTGATTTTTGGACCCAAGGGTCTCATTATGACATCTAAAGGCACATCCTTAAAATGCAAACCATTGAACAATATCAATAGATATCTTTACTCAGAGTCGATTGTTGAGAATTTGTGCGGAGCTTTGTGCATTCATTATTTTATCAAAATGTTGATTGCTTTAATAAATCATCACAAGATTTCATAGCATTATTGTAACAAGAGCAAGAATCCTCCCTAACATGATTTAAAAATGCACAACGTTTTTCATTATTAATCTTCTTCCAACTTCTAAATCTTATGACAGTAAATACATCATATCCAAAATGTTGAGATGCTTTTATTGTAAAAAGATAACAAGGTAAATAATATGCCACATCTTTTGATGAAAAATACTCTAGTCAAGATTCAAATTGTACAAATCAAGAAGTTTGAAAGCGACGAGGATGTTTTTGAGAACCAGAAAATGAATATTTTGATAGACGTATTTGATACAGACTCATTTTCAAGTAAGCTCTTTTTATTTCATCAAGTTGATTGAGTTGATAGTCTCACATAGGAGGACGTAATCCTGGATCACGTTGTAGAGAAGATATATCAATCTCTTTAAAATCAAGTGTTGCCGATGTAAAATAAATTTCTCCAGACTCTAAAATTTGAGAGTTAAGATTAAAATTTTCCTCAGGTTCAATCCTTAGAATTTTAGAAGAATTTTCTAAAATATCAACTTCTTTTCTTTTGAAGAATGAGTCGATAATTTTTAATTTAGACATGATTTATAAACCTAAATTTAAAATGAAATTGAAACATATAAAATAAAGTTAGATAAACTTTATATATAACTCAAAAGTCAAAAAGTTAGATTAAAATTGATAATAACGTTCCAAAAACAAAAGTCAAGTAATTTAAAATTAAAAATCAAACAATTTATCATAACACATAATAATATTGAAAGAAATTTAAATCAATACGCATATTTACATTGATAAGAGAGAAACCAAGTAATGAGACGAAAGAGAGACTACGAGATAACAGAAGGAAGTTGGAAGTAGGATTCAAAATTTCAACAGAACCCAGAAAGACCTACTGCGAGTCTCGAGTTGCTGCCAACATTTTTGAGACTTGAGAAGGACTTTTTTTTAAAGAATTTGCGAAGGACTTTAACTCTTGAGAAGCAAAACATTTACAAAAATGGCGAAATGACAAAATGCCATATGCTTGCAGCGATGGTAGCTTGACTCTTGAGGTTTCTAGTTGAAAATAAAACAAATAAATTGGATGGGGATCTAGCCTAGTGTCATGATCTTGTTAGGATTCAACTACCCAATCCAAATGATTTCTAATTCTAGCTTTTATGTCACTATGGTCTATGTGTCTTGGTCCTGGTTTATTTACAAGACATACCTATTTTCATCTCATTTTATTTCATTTAATCATTACACTTTTTTCAAATCTCAATACAAAATAATATAAACAATTTAATTTTTTTAAATTCTATACAAAAATCATATTAAAAATATATATTATAATAATATTTTATTTAACTTTTCACTTTAATCTCAACTTATCTCAATCTCATTTTCGAAAACAAATCAGGCCTTAAACTTATGTCTACTTACGAAATGAAGTCAAAGGATGTGATCTGAGAGTAACTGAAAGGACACTTAGGCAGATGATGACAGTGCTTTGGAAACTTGCCTGGGCTAGTGGCAGACTGCGAGCAACTCTTTCATTCACATATTTGCAAGTTTATTTTATTATTTTTATTCATAATAAAAACATGTTACTATAGTATTATATTATTTTATTTTATGTGAAATATATTTTATTTATTTGATTTTTAAATTAGATCAAAATAAAATCAAAATAATTTTATAGAAAGAGTCAATATAATTTTTTAGAGGGGGCCAATATAAGATAAAATTAATATTATCTTATTAAATTATAAAAAAACTAGTATATCTTATCTTAATATATCCGCCCCTGCATGTCAGGATGAGGCTTGCTTTTCAAGTTATGTTGCTTTTGTCACAGTATATAATGTTTGCTTTATGCATAGTATTGCTTGAGATGGGTTGAGTTAAGTCACATGAGATTAATAAATTTGTGTTTTGTGCGTTTAGATGGTAGAATGCCTTTATACAAGATAAGTTGGGAGGCTTTTGTCTCAATTTATTAACCAAACCTTGCCATAAATAGGATATTACGAGAATGTGTTTTATTCAAAAGCAGGTATCCTTAAAATTATTTTGGATTGATTCGTGGGACATCACAATCCATCATGTTAACGTCGTGTTTTGTACCCTGGGTAACTTCGTTGCAGTGCTCGTTGAATTTGCAGGATTCACTAGAATGAGAGCTCAGAGTGGTAGGAGACACCTTCAATTAGGGGCAGAATCCGACTCTGACAGAGTCGGAATACCCACCTTTGACTTCCGACTCCCGAATGTTTGGTGGTTCTAAGTTTTAAACTGCTTGATTTATCACAAGGTGTTAGGCTCCAGGACTGAAGATTACCCCGGCAGAACTGCAAGGGAGTTTCTCTTAGTTTATAAGGTGTTGCGCCTTGAGGGGAACCTATGTATTTTTTGTGCGTGGGGTCGGAAGCAGATTGTTGGTCTGGAAAACACTTATTCTTTGTGTCAGGCTCGAGCTGGGAGTATTTCGCAAGGGGGGGAGTTGTTCAACAGAAACTACCCATTTGAGCAATCTGGGAGGTTGTCTGGGATGACAATGATATCCATCACATTGTTTGAATAGGTTGAGGCTAGGTTGGCAACCATCCAGGCCTAGGTCCAGACCCATCCCACGACTCTATGATAAACGCATTGTTGATCGATGCCAACATTTTTCGTTATCTTTCTTTCTTGAATCACTCTTACGTCTTGGACTAGCATTTTTCAAGAAAGTCTTCCGCTCCTTAGGGCCATAAAAGGCCTCCTAGTTCCATTGCAACTGGTGGTAGGGGAAGGAGGCCTTAGGTTGAGCTCGAGGCCCTTAGCTTGACCTTGAGGGTTGATAGGGGGGCCTCTCACCATGAAGTTCCTGTCTAGAGCTCAAAAGTGTCGAGTAGGAGGACCATGGATGGTGCATCCTCTAGCCAGACAAGGTTGTTTCGCTGTCATTCGGAAGTGTAACAATGCTAACTCAAGTGGCTCCTCTTGTTTCTACCCTTGTTGGTCACTATCGAGGAAGAGCTCGATTATGATAAGATTGGCCTTAGGATGAACTTCTTCACAACTTTCCTCAATCTCGCTCCTTGCAGCTTTGAGGCATCTAGCTGATCCTGATCAAGCCCTAGGTCGAAGTTCTCGTGGTCGCGATCTCTACCATAGCAGTGAGGAGCTCGGTCCATAATGAAGACAACTTGGCCTACCCACTCTTGTGGAATTTAGTGAATATCGTGTTTCCATGCCTTTCTCACCATTCAGCCAGACTTCCGAACGCAAGATCGCTTCATCCCTCATATTGGAGGAGCCTTCAACTGAGGTACCTCATACAGACAACGATGGGATTTTGGGGATAGGGGAACTTGTTACGAACGAGCAAACAATGATGTAGGAATCTCCCATCCGGCGAGACCTTCCACCCGAGGGTGTGAGTGCTCATGGATCGTCAATACATCCTACCATGGAGGGAATAGTTCTCAAGGCGGGTGACGTCAATCAGGGAGTAATGAATTCAAAGGTGAAGGTTCCAAAGGATGTGCTTCTGAGTTTCAGAATATGTGCTAGAGTCCAAGCTTGCTTTGGGTAGGGGGTAGGCCTACATGGAGCATTTTATCTATGTAAGGTCCTACTAGGCGCCTACTTTCTGCACCATAAATCCTTCCCAACAATTAGGAGGAATCGACCAAGGCCATCAAACGTGAGGTCAAATAACTGAGAAGAATGTCAATGCAGTGCAAGAGGGAGGTCATAAAAAATGTGACACCCGAATTAAGATTCTGGAGTCTGAGCTGACCTTGTACCTAACGTGATTCAATCTCGCGACCTATAGATTCAAGCCCAAAAGTCCAACTGAGGGTGGCCCACATATCCTGATAAGGCATGTCCTCCCATATAAAGAAGGTCAAAGACATCTGAGACCAAGCTTGGGGTCACAACTACAAGGAGGGCCTCAAAAGGCTAAATGATTATTTGCTCTAGTACCCAAGAGCCAACATCAGTGCTCTAAATTTGGCTTTCCTTTAACCTGACCTGCAAGCTTTCAGGTTCACCAAGACCTTGGGTAAAGATTTAGGGCTTGGTGCTTTTCTTGACCCTCCCTCCCCCCCTCCCCTCCACATTCTTAAAACTAGAGACTTTTGTAACCCCACTTCTTTCCTATTTTTTAGTACACGATCTCTTTATGAATGATATAGTTTTAACCCATTTTTTGCTTTTTTCTATCTCTTTTCCTTCTGTTGCACTTTCTTTTTGGATTCGATTGCTAATTTGGCCTTTTTTGGGAGTTATGGTTTGATTTGTTGATATGCAAATGTTAGCAAGTCAATAGACTAGTGTCCGATTGATTGGCAAGTCAATATATTTGTGCCCAACTTCTCGACAAGCCAAAAGACTTGTGCCTGAATTGAACATCCCAACAATTCAAGAGACACAAATTTATCCATATGAAGGTCGGCAATTCATGAGTCTTATGTTTGACTCGAACCTCACGGCAAGTCAAGGAACTCGATTTTATCCATGTGAAGGTTGGCAAGTTAAGGGACTTGTATCTAATCGGCTGGCAACTCAAAATACCCTTGCCTAACTCAAACCTCCATGTGAGTGAAGGGACTTGGCTTTGTATATCATTTATGCAAGCGGACAATTCAGAAGAAAATATAATTTCATTCCAATATTGAGAATTTTACACATATTGTTCGGTTACAACTTACTGAAAGTATTTCTTCAAGTTTTCAACATTCTATGGGCGAGGGAGCTCATTCCCTGGTCAATTGCTGGTTGTTACCATGAATGGTCATTCCCAATGCAGTCCTAGCTTTCCCTCTTTTTTTGGCGTGACTCTAGTTTGCTTCAAAACCAAGTTGCCCACCTTGAAGGACTTGAGCCTCACACCCCTATTAAAGTATCGCTCAACTTCTCTCTCATTGTTTGTCATCTACATCTCGACCTCTTGTCTTTTTTGTTCCAACATATCCAATTGTTCTCTTAACCTTTCATCGATGGAGCTCGGGCCAAAGTGTTATACTGAGTAGGACGACATTCCTACTTCCATCTGTATCATCTCCTCGCCAGCATAAGTCAAAGCAAATGACGTTTCTCCTGTGGGCATTTTCATGGTCGTCTAGTACGTCCATAGGACTCCTAGAAGTTTTTCAGCCCACCTTCTCTTCTGATTTGCTAGCTTCTTCTTGAGGATTCCCATTATAGTTTTGTTAGTTGCTTCAACATGCTTATTAGATTACGGATGGCCCGGGAAAAGAGTATTTGAACTTGATTTCTAGCTCTATACACCATTCTTGGTAGTGATGGAAATCGAACTATCATCCATTATTCGATATGATGCTCTATGGGATGCTGGAGCGACAGACAATGGATTTCCATAAGAACCTCAATTGTGATGGCTCTAGCCGTGATGGTCGCCAAGGCTTATGCCTTGACCCATTTGATGAAACAATCTACTACGACTACCATGAATTTTACCCCTTCTTTGCTCGCAGGTAGAGCCCAAACTTAATCCAACCCCCGCTACGCGAAAGGCTATGGGACATGATTGATACCAACTCTTCCGGTAGGCAATGCGGAATTGGTGCGTGTGCTTGATACTTTTGAGCATCTCTTCAAGAAATCTTCCACATCCTTGAGAGTGTGGGGCCAATAGTAGCCGACCTCATTACCTTTCCTACTAGTGCTTTGCCTCAAGAGTGATGTCCACATATCCCTTCATGTATCTTGGTTAGTACGTATTGGGCTTCTTTTGATGAGACACATCTCAAGGTTGGTTCAGATAAGTCTTTCCTATTCAGGTCCCCATTTATCAATGTAAAATGTGTCGCGCTATTCCTAACCTTCCGCGCTTTCCCTTTGTCACTCAGTACTTCATTGGTGTCGAGGTACTTTATCATATACAGTACCCATTCCAGTGCTCTTAGCCAGACAATTGAGACCTTGGCCCTTGTGGTGGGAAAATCCATTATTCGAGCTGTGGTGTGTTTTGGTAGGCGCAAGTCTTCTTGTCTCGATGCAGCATATGCTAGTTTGTCAGTCTTCTAGTTTTCCTCCCTCAGTATTTGTTGAACGTGGAAGTAACGGAAAGAGTCATGTTCTTCCCCTACTAGTTGCACGTATTTCTTCAGCTTTTCACGCTTTGTGGTGAACTCATCTCGCACTTGGTTAATGTCGTAACGACCACCTGGGAGTCAGCCTTGAATTCTACCACCATTGCCCTTAACATCCGTGCTACCGATAACCTAGCCAGCAACTCTTTATACTCAGGTTCATTGTTGGTTATCTTGAAGGCGAGCTTGATTGCATAACAAGCAGTTCATCAGGTGGCCTGAGGTATTCGATCTCTGCAAGACCTTCTTAGGGTGCATATTAGTGAGTAACTTCATTGGGTGGGTTTGGAAGTACGGCCTCAGCCGTCTGGTTGCAATTTCCAATATGAAAACCATCATGTCCATCCGCAGGTATCTTGTTTCGGATCCTCGAAAAGCCCATAGTAGACCAGTTATTGTCGATTTCCTTTATCACAAACTAAGACCGTCGAGACGGTGTGTGATGATACTGACAAATACACAACTAAACATTTTCTTGATTCTGCTTGACTAAGGAGCGTGGGGTGAGCTAGGTAATACTTTAACTCATTTGAATGCCTGACTGCATTCGGCATTCCAATTTTGTACTTTTCTTAAGACTTTGAAGAATGATAGACACTTATCTATTGAATGAGAGATGAACCGGTTCAGGGTGGCCATTCGCCTGACCAACTTTGTACCTTGTTGATGTTTCGCGGTGGGGGCATATTTATTATTACCTCGACCTTCTCCATGTTGGATTTGGTTCTACATTCAAAGGCCATGAATCCTAGGAACGTTTTCAATTCCACTACAAAAGGCACAATTCTGTGGGTTAAGCTTCATTTTATACTAATACTCACCGAAACAAAGTGTCATGCAAGACTACGAAAGTTTCCTGCAAGTCAACTAGGTGGTGTTCAGACTCTTTGCTTTTCATTAGCAGGTCGTCCACATACACTTCCATATTGAGATCTAATTCATCTTTGAAGATTCGATTGACCAGCTGCTGATAGATTGCTCGCATAATCTTCAGCCAAAGGACATGGTTTAGAAATAGTAAAGTTCCCATTTTGAATGTCGTTCTCTTTTAATTGTCGATTTTCATATGGATTTGGTTATCTTAAGTAAGAATCCATGAAATTGAGAAGTCAATGACCTATTTGGAGTTGATGATCAAGTCGATATGGGGTAACAGGAAGCTATCCTTCGGGTGGGCCTTGCTTATATAAGTGAAGTTTACACACATCCTCTACTTTTCATTTAGCTTCTTTACCAACCCAACTTTAGATAGCCATTCGGGATAGTGTGTCTCCCGAATAAACCTTGCAACAAGAAGGTGGTTAACTTCCTCAAATATTGCTACATATGTTTCAGCATTGAAGCCCCTGCTTTTCTGCCGAGCCCATTTTGGCCTAAGGGTGGACACAAAGGCGATACTCGATGGCTATGTTGTCGATTTCAGGCACCTCATCGTGGCTCTGGACGAACACATTGTGGTGTTAAGCGAGGAGTTACTTCATGGACTACCTCATCTCGGGCTTTATGTTGGTCCTAATAATTATTATGCGTTGGGGTCGACATGGAAAAGCTCCAAGTACTTGTTTGGCTCTGCTTGCTAAAGGGTCTACTTATCCCATACCTTCACATCCTGATCCATCAAGTTAGGAGGCGGTGGAGGCCTTTTGGTGCAGGCTCATCCTTTGAGTGCTCGTGTGTCCTTTCTCCCGCCCTTTAAATCTTTTGGATAGTGTTCCCGAGTGAGCACTTGCTCTCCCTTGATCTTCTTGACCCTAGTGTTTCTGGAGAACTTCATCTTCAAGGGATAAGTTGATGTTATCACATTCAAGTTGAAAGTGGTTCACCTCAATATCGCATTGTATGATGACAAGGCTTTCACCCCAACGTTTGTGGATGTCCTAGGTGTTTTGTTGGCTAAAACTGACAAGGTGATTATGTTGATTGGTTGGATTGCATTCCCTATAAACCTTTTCAGTGGCATTGAGGTTGGGTGTAAGCGATCGGGATTGAGCCCCATTTTGGTGAACGCATCCAAAAATAAGATGTTGGCTAAGCTACCATTATCAATCAAGATCATTTAGGTCGTGAAGTTGGTGATTTGCATGATTACACTAAGGCATCATCGTGAGGGCGAAGCACCCTTTCACCATCTTCTTTGTCGAATGTAAAACAATGCCCTTTATGCATCACTTCTACTTGGCCATATGTCTTTTAGTTGTGAATATCTCTTCATACCTGGTTTTGCAAGCATGGGCTTTCCTTCCCAATGATGTAGGGTGACCATCGGCACACCCGTATGCTATGGTGCGTATCTCGCCTAGGGGTTATCTAGTTGAGTCGGGATCCAACAAGGTGGGCTTCGTGGTGCCTCTTTTCCAATCCAATGTCTTTTGGAACTTTCACTCCATTGTGGCCTTGAGCGCTTGCTTCCTTGGTACGCAGGACGTTGGTCCCTTGTGTGGAATTGAGCTAGTAGGTTTTCCAACTTTTCCATCCTCTGTTTCAAGGTGTAGCGATCCTCAATTTGATGTTGATCTATCTAATGCTTTGTATAGACCTCTCGCCTTTTTTGGGCGACTTCCCACGAGATTGGAAGCTTTCCTCTTGTACGACCAGATTGGCGTTGATTTGTATTGTGCCTTGCACCCTAGTCGACTCGATGTATTGTGACTATTATCTCCTTGCCTAGCATCTTGATGGTTCTTTTTGGGCTTTTCGTGAGCCTTTCCTTATTGGCTAACCCGCTGGCTTTCCTTTCGGCTTGCTCCAACTAGGCTTTCTTGGGGAACATGAGGGCCCGTAAGGTGTCTTCCACATTGATGAAACTATCCTCGCAATGAATTCTTGCAATGTCATAGGGGTCATTCTTGCCAGTTCTTCCATGAACAGGTTTTGCAGCCAAATGCCTCCCAAGAGGGCAACTAGAGTGATTTTTTCATCTTGGTCATCCATTGTCATTTGTTCACCATTGAACTGAGATATGTATGCCTTCAGACTCTCGCCATCACATTGCTTGAAGGTCAAAAGATATGCTGTTGGTCGTCCCCTCTTCCTACTTGCCATGAATTGTGTCAAAAATAGGAGGACTAGCTCTCCTAACCGATCAATAGATGCTAGGGGTAACGACCAAAACCACCACCTTGCCATGCCTTTCAATATCAGGGGAAAGTCTCGGCATGAAATCTCACCGAGGAACCTATAAAGAGTCGTGTGGGCCTTAAATGTCTCCAAGTGTTCGAGGGGATCCTTAGACCTATTGTACATCTCCATTTGAGAGACTTTAAACTTGGGCGAGAGGGGAGCTGCTATGATTTCCACGATGAATGGCAAGTGAGTGCTTGTGAGCAGTTTGTCTATCATCTTGGTCATCTCTACATATTGTCTTGCTGCTCGTGATGCATCTGTCTTCTCTCTTCCTCTACTGCATCTACTTTTACAGCACTCTGCGACTTGGCATTCTCGTTCTGGCTTGGTCTAACATCTCTCATTTGTTCACCATTTATTTTCTATAGAGCTTCGTTTTCCTGTCAGAGTCTTCCTGCTTCCGTCATAAGCTTCTTTATCATGTCCTCCATTTCGATAAGCCTCACTTCCATGTTTCTTGATGATTCTTCATGTCTGTGCGTGGTTTGTGAACGCATTGTTGCTGGCATACGAATGACACGTTATTCCAAAAATCCCATAGATGGTGTCACTATTAACATCGTGTTTCGTACCATGGGTAACTCTGCTCAGTGACCACTAAACCTGCAAAATTTATTAGAATGAAAGCCCAGGGTGGTAGGGGACACCTCTAATACCTTAGTATATGGATTTGAATGGCTCGAAAAATGTATGTGATGGTAGAAAGAGTTCATTCCCTCCCCCTTCCAAAAGATCCCTTACCTGAACTTGGAGTGAGTTTATATACCTCGGTCAAGATGGTCCCAAGCAATGCCATTACGTTGTGCTTAGGCCGTATTGGGCGTTGCACTAGTGATAGGGTGATAGTTTTCCAAGCCAGTCATCGTCCTACCATTTCATGCGTGGGCCTACTTGTCTCCCACATTTGTCTTTTGTGGCAGTTGAGGAAAAGGTCCACCCATTATTGTGGCTTTGGGAACAAGTAAGAGATTGGTTTCAGATTTCGCTTGTTGTCTCCTCTGATCACTTAAGGTGGCGTGTCCCTTGTCTAGTTGTGTGGGATGTGGTTTGTGCAAATGATGTGACTATCTCTTTCTCCTCTTGTACATGCCCCATGGGCCCTGCTCAACCTTTGTTCTTTCACTCTTTTTAGGACGGGCCGTCTATTCGTCAAGTGGGCTCTCATAGAGATGGACCGAGTCAACCCAACAAAGGAGGGTGGAAAACATCATCCCCATATCACAGAATTCATATTCAAAAATGTACGAGTAACTTAAGTTTATAAATGGGAGAATCTATCAAATGTATAAATTATCTAATAAAACATTGACATATAAGGATGGTGTGGACTTTATAAATGCACTAACATGCACTTGTTTATTCTTATAATTTATTTACAATTTCAAAATATAAGAAATAAAAAAAATAAGGCAGACATTATTTAGTTATACAAACCATCTCATAAATATATTCGATCGCTTTGTCTTTACTTTTTGTTGGGCTTGCTCCTTCAAGTTCTTGATCTCTCTTTCTTGGTGCTTTTAAAAGCCAATTTTATTAAAATTCAGCTTGCTCAAATTTAAAATAAAAATTATATTTTAATTATATTTTATTTAATTTCTAATTTTCTTCTTATATTATCTTATTTCTTATTTGTGTAACGACCTTGGGCGAATAGTCCGCTCGACCGTCATCTATGCGTGACAACTACCCTATTTTTATACTTGAGTTTTAGTTATTTTTATTTTTGGTGGATTTAGGTATTAAACGTATTATGAGTTTGCTTGTTCTTTAATAAAAAGTCGACGCGTTCTTCTATGTGCCTTCTTCAACATGCAACAACCAAGTATAAAAAATTGAGCTCATCGTTTTAAGCAGACGCCCGTTGACAAGTCACAACGTGCTCCTCTCTCTCTCTCTCTCTCTCTCTCTCAAATCGTAGGTCGTGTCACGGTAACAGTATCATCATCTTCATCGGAACAAGGGAGAAGGGCAATTCGGTTGTTGGCGTAGGATGGACACGTTCTACATATCGCATGGATCGCCGACGCTGTCAATAGACGAGGAGATACCTGCTAGGCATTTCTTAAAAGCTTGGGAGGACAAAGGTTTTTGCCGGAGGCCAACTTCCATTCTCGTTGTTTCCGGCCACTGGGATACCCCTGTGCCCTCCGTCAACGTCATATCTGGCCCCAACCAAACCATCCACGATTTTTATAACTTCCCCAAACATATGTACAAGGTACATGTCTTTTAACCTTATTTTCGTTTTTATCTTCGATACTTATGCTCAACTTTGATCTTTGTTACTTATGCTCAAATTTGATCTTTGTTACTTATGCTCAACTTTGACATTGGATCATTCCATGTCTTTCTGTAAAGGCTCGTATAGGACTTTCCTGGTCTCCTTCCCCAACTATTTAGAAAAATAAAAAGAAAAAAAGAAATTCTTCTGGACAAATGATTGGGGAAGACTGAAGAGTTAGGTGGTGTGCACGTTGGTAGTTGGGTTTGGTAATGGTGGACGGGTGCTGATGATAGGTTACGAAGGAGTCAACCTCTCCCTTTCTAACCAAACCTCATAGTTCCAGACGTTTTTTTTAATCACCCTTCTTTCCCCCTGTTCTAATTCTACCTACTTTCTTCCGATTGGGACATAATATTATTAAGTTCAAAGGGCATACTAGTTAAAAACTCCTAGCATTGGCTCCAATGGAAAGGCCTTGGGTTTAGGGGTATGCACCTGTGAGAGGTAAATATCCCAAGTAAGGCTCAGGTCCGCTATTAATTGTACTAAGAGATAAAAGGGGACTAGAGTACATGGGAAAAGACTGACAGATGATGGGACTAAAAGGGAGACTAGCCAAATAATGCATGCAACCAAAGTGTAGTATAAAAAGGCCTTGGACAGATGAAACAAAGGGATGGCTCTCTGGCTAGACAACAATTCCTCTTTTCTCTAGGATCGCCTACTTCATCTTCTTAGATGAACTCAAGAGCTCATACCAGTAGATTTATGTATATTATTCATGTACATTGTAATCCCTAAGAGACCGTAAAAATACTCATTATAGTGGATCCCTTTCTTCAAACCCACGTGGACGTAGGCCTTATGCCGAACCACGTAAATACTGTGTTTCTCTATTTATTTATCTGCTATTCGCGTATGTATGGCCGCACCGGAGTCTCACCGGGGGCTCCAAACGACACCCATCGAAGCCTAACTCTTCCCAGTGGACTAGAATGCCTCTTTTTCTTGCCCTGGCCTATTGGCCGATTTTTATGGCATCAACGGCACCTCTTAAATTTAAGATTCAAATCTTGTTGGATGCAAACAATTTTTAGAGACCATCGAACTGAGGATTTTTTATTTTTTTTAATTAACCGAGCACTTGCAAAAAATTCTTTATTGAGAGCCCTTGCACTCCAAACATTAGTAATGATGCTATTCTGGATACCGGTGCCAATAAAAAAAACATACTAGTTAAATTTTTTTGCCTCGAGGGAAGATTGGAAACGGCCCTAAGCAAGAACAAACACACTTTAAACACAAGTTTATATGCTCACATCACAAGACGCATGGAGGACAGTGACACATCAACTTGGCTGTGTAAAGAGAATTTTTTTTACTTTTTTTAGTAATCCATT
This sequence comes from Platycarya longipes, assembly GCA_036559045.1. Taxonomy (NCBI): domain Eukaryota; kingdom Viridiplantae; phylum Streptophyta; class Magnoliopsida; order Fagales; family Juglandaceae; genus Platycarya; species Platycarya longipes. The sequence goes on along the minus strand of CM071803.1, from coordinate 45,164,488 downwards.
CATGTTGCAATCTTCTCTGAATTCTGTTTCTCTTATCATCTACCAGCTCAAGTACCCTGCACCGGGAGCTCCAGAACTGGCTAAGAGGGTGAAGGAACTGCTCAAAGCATCAGGTTTCGAGCGTGTTGACGAAGATAGAAAACGAGGGCTTGACCATGGTGCATGGGTACCCCTAATGTTAATGTATCCAGAGGCAGATATCCCAGTGTGCCAACTCTCCGTTCAATCAGATCGGGATGGCACTTATCACTACAACTTGGGGAAGGCTTTAGCTCCTCTTAAGGAGGAAGGTGTTCTCATCATGGGTTCCGGTAGTGCTACTCATAACCTCAGAAACATTTTACCCAGGGACAGTCCCGTTCCTTCTTGGGCTTTGGATTTTGATACCTGGCTTAAAGATGCTCTTGTTGAAGGAAGGTAACTTAGTAGTGATTTACCATTTACTTATCTTACCCTTTTTGTTCTAAATCTTGTTACTTCTCAGAATTTACAAAGTTATAATTATATCCATAGAAGGAGTCGAAATTGGTTGCTCTCATGAGCTCCTACAGAGCATGCCACCAAGCCACTGGTTTGGATATCTCTCTCCCCTTACATTGCCATTAGGGCCACATTCAATCATCCAAAAATCTGAGTAAGTAGTGATTATAGGAGTCTTTTAGCCCCCAATGATCAAATTATTAAAATGCCTAAACATAAAAGTTGGTGTGAATTGTCAAACAATATTAAGATAGGAGGCCGGTTACCCAGTTGTCCATATCATGAGTTTATTATTGCAAAACAATGGTATAAGGCATACTTGCTGTCCAAATGTGTGTAGGTTTTTTAGTATATTTGAGGTTAGATGCTAGGGGGCGTGTATTTTTGCCAAAAAAAAAAAGCCATGGCATTACGTGACAAAATGCCCTGGGTTTGTCAGAACCAAAGTCGGTATGAATGTTTCTTGGTAAGAGGCAGTTTGTCCATATGAAAATGCCAACCAAATATGGGGAGGCCGATAATACGCATTAACTGGGGGCTTCTTTACTGCTTTTCTGGCTTGACTTCTAATCTTGGTTATTGCTGCATGAAAGTCCAATCTGTATAACTTCATTAGCTTCTATGGTTTAAAATTAAGCACTCAATTCCTTGTGTAGGTATGAAGACGTGAAACATTGGGATGAGAAGGCACCATGTGCAAAATTGGCTCACCCCTGGCCAGATCACTTTTACCCATTGCATGTTGCCATGGGTGCCGCTGGTGAGAATGCAAAGGCTAAACTCGTTCACCATAGCTGGGACATGGGTACTCTTTCTTATGCCTCTTACCAGTTCACAGCTCCTACCAATTGAATCGAGTTTGCCGAATTGAGCTATTATGTTGAATGTGCTGTGCCTGTTACGCTATTATGGTCAGAGAGATCTGCTGTTATGCTATCTTTAAAGAAGACTCTAAATCCGTGTTTGTATGATGCATTGATGATGTTGTAACAAACCCTATGATCAGTTATGTATCTGGAAGCAATAAACACCACATCCCATACCTCTATTAATCTCTCACTTTCAGTCGCATTTCGGTTGTTACAAGGTAGCTCTAATGATGGATATATTGTTGCGTTTTTTACTAGCTGGACTCTTAGCAAATAAATGAAGCATATGTGAAATCAATAAACTTTGCTTGGTCGAATGGGGTGAAGGGCCAATTTGTGGATCTTTTTCTCTGGCCTTAAGACTGCTAGTGGAGAACTGTCACATGGACTGACTGCATTATCTGCCGTCGGTGAATAGATTCTTGATATGCTGTATCGCAGAGGAGCCTAGAAATGAAACTTTTTCAACACACGAGTTGAAAATGTAGAACAGGCCGATCTCAGTTGATTCCATTTCAAAATTGATTTGATCTAGAAGTTAGGTACTAATCTTAACACATTTCAAAACCCTACTCTCAGCATCGCATCTACTTCACAAACGAAGAAATAAAAGAAAAAAGTACTCCATGGATAGAAGTATATATGAGAAAAACTTGTTAAGATAGGATCTCCAGGGACGTCCTTGTGTCGACTAAAATAATCGAAAGTACTTTTTGTTGGCAACTTTAAACGTGGGATCGATCCGAAACAATTTTAGATTTAAGCTGGATTGGGAAACTTGATCTGGGTCTTTTCTTGCAACAGTGGCCTCTATTTGCATCTGTCCCTAGCTAACTCATGAAGTCAGCTTTAACGATGCTTTCCTCAAGAGCCTATCCCAAACAAATATGGCCTCTATTTGCATAAAAAATAATTTCTTATTTCTGTTTAATTCCCACGCAGTTGAGAATTTTTAAGGATGCAGATCAATTATATATAGTCATCCTCGAACAACCTGATCTATTTGAAACCTGATAAATTCCCATTCTAGGCATTAATGAAGATTTTGCATGTCATGTACTCTAATTTACTGATCTTTTGAGATCCCAAAATTGAATGCAAAATGGGAAAAGAGATATATAGAAATTAAGGGCCAAGTTTAAAAAAGGAATAATATTAATCTTGTTTATTGAATGAAATGGATCCCATGATCGAAGGGCTAGCTTTTAAGCGAATTAAGCGAGAGGGCATGCAATTTGACATTGTTTATAAAGATCGTAATGGGTGGCTTTTTGACCCCCTTGGCACAGGCCATTAGTTAGCTTATTAGATAATTGCAAAAAAGGAAGGGATTAAAGTAGAGATCAATTAAGCTAACTCAAAGCTCACTTCTGTCTGTTTCCTTCCTTCTAAGCAACATCTATAAGCAGCTAGCAGCCTCAATTAATTATGTAGCTTAACTAGTATGTCTTGCTGTTCTATATATGCTGATAAACTAGCTCTTAATTATTAACAATCATCATCGCTACAAAACTTAGATCTGTATATCCCTTAATTTATAAAGAATAGAAATATTATTATAAATTGTAAGTACTGCAGTAGAAGTATACCTTCTTCAAATTTATCGTACAAGTAATTGACTGGTACTACTTGCGTACGTACACCTCTACCTGTGAATGGCTGATCATAAATACTCTAGCTAGCTAGCATGATATTGTTAGTCAAATATTTCAAGTTAGAATCCAATTACCACCTTCGTTTTAATCCATATATAATAACAACAAAGATCGATATAAAAAGTTGATTAATTAAATGTTTCTAAGCAAGAAAAAAATTAAAGAGGACGCAAAAATTTCGTAATAGATTTCTTGTTCATTTTCATTTATCATTAGCAGACGAGAGATCAACAGTACATCCTGGCCGTCTATCTTCTTTCTTTTTGATCTCTTATTTAATGCAGCTAATTGGGCCGGGGTGGGGGCCGGGAGAGATACAGTGAGAGGGAGATTTAGAACTAAGTCATGAACAATCAAATAGTATAAGCGAGATCATTAACTAGAACTTTTCATTTAGAGGTCATTCTCATTATCTATATGTAATGATGATGATGATGATGATGATAAAGACTAGATCTTTACTAAATTTATTTATTTTTATGCATTCATAGCTTTTCATCTTAATTTTTGGTTCAAAATGCATACTTGTATGGTCATCTAAATTGGATTTATGGAAAAAATCAAATGACTTAGATTAAGCTAGCTCAAAACCAAATATAGCTAGCACATGCACATGAAGATCATTACTCGGTAATATTGGGCATTAATTAGGCCTATACAGAATGCCTGATCGACCAACCCGACCCGTTTTCCCAACATGTACCGACCCGAATACCCGAAATGTCGGAAACGGAATTACCCATTACCGACAACGTTTATTTGCATCTCATTTCTCTCTCTCGATAATTCATCTCTCTCTCTCTCTCTCTCTTCTCTGTCTATCAGCGCCACCACGTCAAATCGCCTACGTCCGTCTCCAGATCCCGCTGGACCAAGCTTCCCGTCGTTGGCGTTTAAGGAGATCTCCCAAAATCTCCAACCCCTTCTATCAGAGATCCTCACGGTGACCTCGAGAAGTCCATAGAGCTGTTCCATATCTATCTCCCCTCATGCCTTGTGGGAACGTCGGTAACAGAAGCGGCATTAGAAGCAGACCAGGCTTCCATCGTCGTCGAAAACGGATTTTGGGTCTAAAAATAGAGTTTGTTTGGATTCTTGAAATTATTGTTGAGAAATAGTGTTTGGGTCGGAAACAGAAATAATTTATTTGAGGTTTTTGTTTGGATTGTATAAATAGAGTTGATTTTTGTTTAACGATTGAGATTTTTGTTTGGATTCTGTAAATGGAGTTTGTTGAAGAAGAAGGAAGAGGAAATCGGGTAATCGGTATAAGCGAATAAACGGCTAATCAGAAGTGGGTCATATCGAGTCCGGAAATATGCCATATCGGGTCGGGTCGGGTCGGGTCGAAGAACAGTCTTAGCATTAATCAGTAAAGGCAACCGGATTAATTAAGGTCGACATGATGACCATTTATATCGGGGGGGAGTTTTCATAGTGTGCAAGTAATTAAATTGGGTGGAGGTGTCTTTGGGATCAAAAAGGTGTTTAATTTGAAGCTTTCTTACGCTATCTATCTATATTTGAAGTGATGCATGCTTTAATTTGTAGGACTCCTGACAAGGTGTGGTCCACTTAATTGCTCTGTTACTTTGTGCTATTTAATTAATTTGCAAATATCTATCTTCCAACCATAAAGCTAAGATACAAGACATACATTGCTTTCCATTTTTGTTGCTTGGATGACATTTGAAGCAAGTCATTCCACAGCTCCCTTGCCCTTACCGCTCGTTATTAAAGGCCAGCAAAAGTAAGGGGTGCTCTCTCTCTCTCTCAAATCTAACTAAGTTACCATTCCTTGCTTTGAGGCATTTTTTAATTTAAAGAGGCTTTAAAAGAGTACTCATGTCAATGTTAGCTTTTTGATGTCCAAAGTTTTGGTTGAGCAATTAAGCGTCGCTTGATTATACATATTATAGAAACACTCATGATTATACATATTATAGAAACACTCATATAGAAAAGCTAAAGTTGAGTCTGATATCATATAAAAACATTCATTTCTCTCCTTAAAGGTCTTAATAGAAGGAATGTGGTAATTTTTTATAAGAATCAAAATGAGTTTATTCCAAAGACATGTGTAACTAGTTCTCAACAAGCCCCTCCACGTATGAGCTAGTATTTTCGGTACCATTATTATGGGTAGGTCGTAGGAGTCCATCATCGATCATAAGTTAACCTATTCTGATATTATATAGAAAGACCAATTTCTCCCCTTAAAAGATTTTATAGGAGAAGTGAGATAACTCCTTATAAAGATCATGATGAGTTTATTTTTAAGTTGTGTGAAGCTTATTAACACATGATATGAGATAAGATAAAATTAGATAAAAGTTTTATATGATTTTTATTTTAGAATTTAAAAAGGTAGAATTTTACTATATTAATATTCTGTGTGAAAATCTAAAAAAAAAAAATTGTAATAATTATATGAGATGATATGAGATCGATAAATCTCTTTATAGTATCAAGATAAGTCTCTCTCATCATCTGATCATCTTGGTAACCAATCCGGCCTAATTGATCTTTGAACAATAATATTATCCTTTAATAATTATTTTTATGTTAGCGACGAGAAAGTTTGCAAATGAACTAATTTATTTGAGTGGAGAAAGATATTAAGCAATTTATATAGTTTGCCAAAGTAACAACGACGATGTTAAAAAGTACGACATATAAACGAGAACCGATGGTAGTTGTATCTTGAGATCGAGCAGACAGTCAATTAGAAATGTAGTTCATGCTAGATTTGGAGGCGCGGTAGAATCTATTATAAGGAAATCCATTCTCCATCACAATGTATGCCTTAATCTTGAGTTCTCTCTTTCTAAATTATTCTTCACAATCATGTATGCATTAATCTTGAGTTCTGATCTCTTTCTAAATTGTTCTTATTATTTTATTCTCCAGTTTACAAAGAGTATGCACACATCTTTTATACCTTCCATATTTTTCCCAGCAGAAAACATGACTACGTACTTAAGTACTCGAGAAAATATTACAACATATAGATCATAGCTGATCATGGGGATGATTTTGGACATACTTCTATAGACTAATTAATATCTGTCATCCAATAGTGCAAGCAAAGCAACATAATTAATTTGTTTTCATAGATGAGATGAGACCAGATGAAATGGGATAAAAATAAAAATAACAAAGAATAAAATATTATTATAAAATATTTTTTTAATAGTAGTTTTGTTTTGAAATTTAAAAAAATTGAATTGTTTATTTTATTTTTTATAAAAATTAAAAAAAAAATGTAATAATAAATTTGAGATGAAATGATATGAGATAGTTTGAATCATTGGAAAAACAAAACTTAATATCCGCCTTATTATAATCTGTCTATATTCTCTGATCTGCCTCATATTAATTGCATAATCTTATTATTAGCTGGTATTTTACTAATAAAAAATATACACATACAATTCTTTTCATGATCTATACACAACTTTAATTATTTTAAATGAGGGCACAATTCGTTTTTGTATATTTGTAGAATATTAACGTACGTAATTATAAAAATTAAATTGTTTTATAAAAATACCTTCAATTTAAATGTGACATATTGGACAAAAGTTTAGCGTATATCGTTAGTACTCCCAAAAAACTCGCGCAAAAGAAATCTTAATGCGCTGACCTCCAGTACCCTCTTTGATCTCTCTCACTTTAATATATATATATATATATATATATATGAGCTTTGAAGAAATTCACAGGCAAAATATACAGCCTCGCTCCCTCATTTTTCCAGTTTTCTGTCCTTATAAATTGTTCTCTGCAATCTCTCTTTTTAGAAGACGGAAAATTAGTCATAGTATTAATTCTTCCAGCTACCATGATCAGCGCGCACCGTGACATTTTTATTGATCAAGACATTTAAGCTGATCATGATCAAGATCATCTTCGTAGAGAAGTTGCGCCATGAATGTTAGTTATATTCTTCGATCCATATGTCGGGCGGTACGAGCTAGATGATCAGTATAATACTCTCACGCTCAGCAACTTTTTGTTTATGGACATTTGATCAGTCTACGTCTCGATCGGTTGGCTGATCTCATTTTCCGGGCCATTTCGTTCTGTTCCCAGAAGAGAGACATCAAATCAGCTTTCCTCCCCATACTTACAAATTGATTTCTGATCTTATAAGACCGTCCCTAGCTAATTGGTTTTCTTCCACCGTACGTGATCTTCAAGTAGGAAGAACCAAGGACGTTAACTCTGTTAATTATAAAGGTTTCAACCCATGACCACGATCGTTTTGGCCGATTATTACTGCATGCTGAGTTTAACAAGGCCGATCCAAATGATCTAATATTACTAGCCCAAGGCCAGGTTCCAGTCGAGACAGACTAGAGAGAGAGATAGAGAGAGAGATGAAGAATTCAACCCAACAAGCAGAAATACATGAGCTTCCAATTAGAAACGACTCATGTCATGCTCACATGAAGAAAGTGGTGAGGTACAAGGAGTGCCACAAGAACCATGCAGCTGAAAATGGTGGGAATGCAACTGATGGCTGTGGAGAGTTCATGCCAAATGGAGATGAAGGCACCCTTGAAGCCCTAAAGTGCTCAGCCTGCAACTGCCACAGAAATTTCCACAGGAAAGAGATTGGAGCTGATCACTCTCAATGTTATGATCACAGTACTATTCCAACCATACTCAACATGGATGCAGCTAGGAGATCACCGGCCAATTGGGGCCCTCATGAAGATCAGTACAATGCAGTTCTTGGGTCATCCATTGGGTGCCCTACAAATACATTGATAATTTCCTACAAAAGTAGTGGGTCGGTCCCGGCCTCAGAGTCGACTGATGAGAAGGAAGATCATGCATATGGGAGCTGTCTTGTGGCAAGGCCGGCTGATAATAAGGTGAAAAAGAGGTTTAGGACCAAGTTTACAAACGAGCAGAAGGAAAAGTTGTTGAGCTTTGCAGAAAAGGCTGGTTGGAGAATGCAGAAGCTAGAAGAATCTGTTGTGCAGCACTTCTGCCAAGAGACTGGGATCAATAAGAGAGTTCTAAAGGTGTGGATGCATAACAACAAACACCACTTTGCAAAGAAAAACTCCACTAGCTAGATCAAGCATTCTAATTAATGATCTCATATATATTTCATTCTTAATTTTAAGGCTTCCATGATTTCCAATTACCTTACTTTATTAAATTATTTTCATAATTTCATATTATATTTTCAATTTCTGATAGCTAGCAAGCGCATATCTTACATGTTTTGAGTTATACTAGCTAGGTAGTACTACTCTAGCTAGTTTAGTGAGCTAATATATGAAGATTGTAAGATCTCAGCTCTGCTGCTCATGTAGATCATGTTCATGCTTATTGCTTTGGAAAGTACTTGAGCTTATTTCTCTATCTTCGATCTTAGTCTGTTTCAGTGGTTTCTTTTATTTGATACCTCACTTTTATTAATCAGTTAAACAAGATCAGATGCAAGAATATTAAATAAACCAACAATTATGAGTAGAATAATTCGGTGACAACGTCGGGCCGGCCTTCTTTTTTTAACTAGGATCAATTCATTCATGTCGTGGATATATACAGCAAGGAAAATGGAAAGTACATGCATGCATGAAACATTAACGACTTATAATTGATCACTTCAGTACGTACTTGAATGTTCGAATACATGCATGATATGAGACGTTTTAAAACGTAAATTTACGGGACTCCATTAATGAGATGTCAAATAGTAATACATATACACTGTACGTAGTACTTGGGAGTTAGTACTACAAATTAAAAGCCGCGGCGCGAGTGATGTTATGGGAGATCAGAATGCATTATTCTTTTTCTTCATTATCGTACGTGCGTGCAATATGAAGGTAACATTAACGAAAAGATCCTTAGGCCGTTTGCATGCACGAGAAAGTACTGTACATGTGCGCACGCCCGCTTGACCAGGAGATCATATATATATATATATAGTGAGAGAGAGAGAGAGAGAGAGAACATGCGAGTTATACTGTATTAGCTAGCTGAATGAAATTCCTATACCTCGACAATGTTGCAAATCTGATCGTTGAGAGCTTTGAAACGTAAAGCCGAAGAATAATTGAGTAATTATAAGTGGGCCGGGGACAGGTGCAAAATAGTAGATCAGTTGTAATCGTATATAAAGATACCCAAATTAGGAGGTTAAACTTAGAATTGCAGGTTTAATCATGATAACCGTAGGCACCAATTGATGCATCCGGCCATGATCCTTGAATTAATTATAAAAAGGCCACACTCCATGCGATTGATCAGTATTCCTAAATATATTTTCTTAACAAACTAATGGTGGCGATCTTGATTTCCTTTCATTAATTTTGTTGCTCACAATGATATAATGCTAAAACAATTCCAAGCTAGTGTTTGCTTTTGGACTTGGATTCTCATTTAATCCAACTAGTCGATCTGATTTTCCTACAAGTAGAAAGAAAGAAAATGCGCATGCTTTCATCATGAGCCACTAAGGAGATAGACAAGGCCAGCTAATTTAAACCTACATTAAAGATGGAGGCAGTTTTCCCCATATTTCTGTCACTCATATATATTATCTTTACTAATTAAGAAAAGCAAAAGAGGTCTATAAATTCATGTCATCTCACAAACACAAATGTTTTACACATCATCATTGTTGTGGAAACATCTTCACTTCTACTTCCAAAAATATATATGTACACGACCTATAAGTTGTGGTTTCTGGCTGTATTTTAATGGCCGAATTGACATTCAGCCCTACTACAAATAAACATTTCTTCCACAGTTTAAAGCTGGTTTAGTGACAAGCAACCGGAGATCCATGCATAATATTTAATTACTTGAAAACCAGCACAACCAATGGTTGCGATCACTAGAATTTAAATGCATGGGAGGTGAAAGACTTCGATCTCACAAGGAGAAGAGGAACGAATTGAAGACATTGAAGCTGATAAGAACAGATAATATAATACATCTACATTAACGATCACCACAGTTTCAGCAAATGTACCATGTCAAGACAACAGCTGAGTTGTTTTCAATTGAGTTCGACGGCCTAAGTGAAAATACTACATCGTTCAATAACACCCCAATTTCTATTAACATAGGCATGTCTTCTCATAACACAGATGTCAAGAACTAGAATTACCATAAGGAAATTAGGTAAAGTTGATCACAACCTCAGTCCAGCATACACAAATCTCAATTCTCTGCATGAGTTCTGCCGCATTCAGAGTGGACTAGACTCCCTGGGTGCATAAGCTCGCAAAAGTGACACAAAAGGTGATCATGTTAAGAAGTTCTTGAATGGATACATCATGGTCTCTTATATACGCTGTGTATCGCTCTAAAACTCAGTATCAAAACAGGAAACCATGACCTTTGAAACCATGGACCTCGCGAAAGGGATGTAGCTCAAGCTATACCTGTCATTCACAGATCACCAAGAAACGGGAAATTAAATCAATAAATCTGCACCAGTGACGGATGGACAGAGTCGTTGCATATCTGTAAAAACATAGCATTCTAGAAAATAAAAGAACTTCCCACTTCTATATTAGAAATTTAGAACCAGAAAATATAATCAAGGCATGACTCATCCGACTGATTAAGGACTTGTTTGGATACTAGAATATCTTAAAATATCTGTGAATATTAGTGAAATGATTTGTAAATTATAGTGAAATAATTTGAGTTAAGATATTTTATTGGATTTTAGAGAAATGAGAGAGAAAAAATGAATAAAAATATTATAAAATTCAAAAATTGTTTGAATATTATTTTTGTTTTGAAATTTGAAAAAGTTGTATTGGCTTTTGTGTTTTGTTTGGAAATTTGGGAAATTTGTAAGATTAGGTAAATTAGATGAAAAATAAAAAAAATTTGAAATTGAAAATTGTTGTGTTTGAATGATATTTGGAAAGGAAATAATTGAGAATACCCGAGAACAGTTATGTTCCCAAAAAGGTCCTAAAACTACCTTTTCTTTGATTAAGCATTTACATTTTGTATAAATTTACCTTTGGAAGCTAGAAACTCATCATAGATTTCAGCCAAAATGGAAAATCACTAGTTTGTTGGAAACCATGCAATCAATGTTGTGAGCAAAGAGAAAAATTTACAACTTCAGTATATTAAAACTTTTCTTTAATTGGTCAATATATTAAAAACTTTCACTGATTCTCCAGAAAAATCAATTACAACACCAGTTTATATCGACATGGCACCGAGCACAAGACTCATGTGTAAAACTATTATGCTGAAAAACAAAGATTCAAAGCAATTAGACCCCCTCTAAAGGTAGAAGGAAAACTTTTCCCAATTATGAGATGAATGTATTCTAGAAAAATTTAAAATGTGAGGCAGTTTCAAATAAGTAGTTCAATGTTTGATGGTATAGATATCGCCACTTGGCACTTCATAATTAGAAAAAAAAAAAGCATTTCATGGTTAAGAAATTGACCTTGTCCGAATTCTAATTTTCATTTGGTTTTGTTTATGACTCAATTTTTCCAATTAAATTTTCGGCCATATAATATGCCCCATTGCCCAGTGGCATGTATGTCATATCAACTCCTAACTTATGTAGAAGACAGGCATACTTAGAAAGTACGTCCTAACTTGACATACCATATTAGTGCACCAAACTCTAAAATAATTGCCAGAAGTGTCAACAATCTGTTGTGAACCTGCTCCAAGACAAAAAAGAACTTAGAATGAGTTCTAAATTATTGCATAGTGTATAATAACAGGAATAAAAGAAAACTAGGGAGCAGAAGAGGAAAAGAACCAGGAGGGGGGGGGGGGGTTGACAAAACATACAAAGGGCCACTATGCAACTTACATAGAGAGCACAAAACAAGGCGATGATCATACTTGCAAGGTATATGGCCATTGCATAAATACGAACAGGGTCAAGCATCATTGTCACTTGCCTCTTAGGGCCTATGAGAAATCCTGTGCTGCCAAACAAAAGACTCGATCTTAACATCGGAAGCACAAAAATAGCATAGAGAAAATGCCAAAATCCATCTCTTAAAAAGATTGCTGACAAAAATGACAAAAGAAAAATCCATCCTTTAAAGAATAATGGCCAAATTTGTGAAATAGACTAAAAAATACAACAACCAACAAAGAATCTCACAGATCTATGCATTGCAAAAAGAATGCATTGCAGTTTTCTTTAAATTATTTTTAAACCACGAATGATATGACAACAACAAAAGAAACCTAAATTTAAGACCATATAAAATGACCAATAGCCTTTCCCTTCTCCTTCCTTATCTTTACCATTTGTGTAGACAACCATTTCAAGGTATATAACCTCAAAAGACATCATCTGTTACCTTGATGAGAATCAGAAGCTATGATTAGCTTTTGCCCACCTCATACAGGCACAAAATAACAGAAGAAACACTTACAACATGACCATATAATTATTCAATTAGAGAACAGCAAAATGGAACATCAACATACAAACCCATAAACAAACCTTCCAATCGAAAGAAGATTGCCAAGTGTGAAAGTTATTCCAAACTTGATGGGATTGAAGAAAACCAGCATTGACTGTCACATGAAAAGGAAAAATGTGTGCACATTAGTGCTATCTAGTTTTGAAGGCCAAGAAGTGGAAATGCTGCATATTAGTTCCTTTTTTGGCAAGAAATAAATTTCATTGAAAAGTGCAACCCAAATGCACAGTATGTATACAAGAGAAACACCCATCTGTAAGGAGAAAGCTTTGAGAAAGAGAAAGTTTTGAGTTCCTCAAACATTTGTTCACTGATTTTAAAATTTCTATCATTCCTCTGGCTCCAAATTCATCATATGGGGCAAGTTGGGACCATCTCCCACACTGCTGTAATTTGTGGATTTCCACTTCACCCTTTTCAAGCACCAGAAAGCTCCATTATTCTTATGGGCACTGCCAAACTCAAACCCACCCAACTGAAGAAGTCCTTCCACAAAGCCATAGCAGTTTCATAATTAAGGACATTCATTTGTGATTAGTTCACTAATACATGGATTACACATTTAAGCTCCCTTTACACTGTCTAAGATCCTGAAAAGATCTAGATTACTTGGAAACTCATAATTCCAAGTTGCCAGCAAATTCATAGAACAGCATTTCTTTCTTTTTTCAATTCTGAGTCGTACATTCTCAATCAGCATCTCCCTCGTTCAAAACATATATGGAGTGAAATATACGGTATTGAATAACACTTGAGGAATGTCATGCTACTAACTTATGTCAATGAGATTTTCTAATCCAATAAAGTGAATGTGAGTATGAATCTATTTGAAAAAAATAAATTAATAATGAGATTAAGGTGCACATGATTTATGAAATTTTGACTTGGACACATCTCTCAGCACTAAGTGGAAGAGCTTATGTTCATTAAGCTAATTGAAGCATGGAAAGCTTAAAGCAATGAGTAGCGTCCTTATAATATGTTAATCAAACTTCATTGAATTGTACTACAATCTCTGAACATAAGGTAACACTGCCGAGCATATTTAAAACAAAAGGTAGGAGATACGAACAAGGGCTGGCTAAGCCAGCCTAGCCCTTCAAATCAAGCACTAGAGTAACATTTAAACCACGAGCAAGAAATGGCATATTGAACAAAGATTTTGGCAGAAAGCAAGTTCTGGTACAGTAAAAAATTCCCAACCACTTGCAGAGTAGGATATTCAAGATAAAGGCAATTACTAATCAAGATAAAGGCTTAGTTCAGTTGAGTGAAAAGCAAGACAATGAGCAATAGAAGAACCCCTACCTATCAACAGCCGGGGAGAGAGAGAGAGAGAGACTGTAGGTGAAATCCTTGATACTGAGAACTAGTTTAAAAATGCTTACTAAGATCAGCTAGTTGTAAAGCAATGGGATTGTTCTAATTGTGAGACTGGCTTCATGTCAAGGAATATATTATTTTGAAAACAAGAAAAACTATCCCGACACATAATGTGTCTAAAGAATCAAATTAGGTAAAAGCATGAAACTAAGTCTAGCGAAAAAGCAATGATCTCTTGAGATGCTGCAATCCTTGCCTTCTCGACCTATTCCTAAGAAAAATTCTGTAAGGTTGGACTCATTGCTCTTGATTCTTCACCTTATGAAAAGGCAAACCAAGGTAAGAAACCTTTCTTAAGTGCTAAATTGACTATTTAGGAATAAACTGTCACATGTTTCAGTAATAAGGCAAGAGGGATGATCGCCAGATACCATTTAAAGCTGACTTATTAAACCAAAAGCATCTAACAAGATAATTTTCAAAGACACAGTAATCAGCCAATATAACTTCTCCATTCACTACATTACTAGTCCAGAAAGGAAATCAGAATTCAAATTATATGATAATATGAAATCCAATTCCGTCTCTTGTTAGTTATAATTCGTTGTCTTTAGTTTTATATGCTTATATATGTTAAAGAAGAAGAAGAAGAAGAAGAAGAAGAAGAAGAATTCAGATTATTTCATGGTCACAACTTACCAAGAGTGTACAAGTCAAACCTGCAACGAAGCATATGGCGAAACCATTAAACCGCAGTTTAATCAAAAAGTGTGAGAGACCAATGAGTTAAAAGGATCTTTTCAAAGGATAGAATATCTTCAAATGTCAATCAGCAAAACATGGAATAATTTCAAAATAAAACTTACAGATACTGAGTGAAACTGTATGGGTCTGGCAAGATATACCAATTCACTAAAAAAAATTCCAACATAAAGGAAACTGAAAAAATGCATATTTAACCAAATGACATAAATTGACCAACTAGCTCAGATGGAAAATCAAAAAACTTAAGCTTATATTTTACCTGAAGGAGAATTTTTTCAATTCAGCATTCCATTAGGCATCCGTAAAGTCCAATGCTTCTATTCCCTTGTGATAGATCAAATCTACATTTTTATGATACGTTCTTAACAATCGATCTGTTTAGTTTTAGTATTACGATGAGAACAAGTTACTATGCATGTTCTTTCTCGAGGCTAAATCCGAATCCTCTGATCGCGTACTTTTGTCAATTAGCAAACAATAAGAAATTTAATTTATTTCTTGCAATTTTTACAGGGATTGATCTAAATGAAAATACATTCTTAATGAATTTCACGAATTAGTGTATCGACAAAATTTACTCTCCCATGACAATACACAATTTCACATACTCTTCATAGTAGTTTGACGTTTCGTGATTTAGCTCCAAGCACAGTCCGAAACAATGGCCACAGAACCAAAGAAAGTAGAATCGAGGTTACGGTAAAGCTTATAAATCAAGCAATCAAATTTAACTGAGAGCGTAATGCAAGTATTTGACTTAAGTGGTTGGTGCAGATCAAGATTTTGAACTTTTAATTTGCTTAATCCTTTTCCTTGTTTGTCTGAGCAACCCAACAGAGGCGAAAAAGAAAGAATGAAGAGAAATCAAGAACCTGTTTTGCGGATAGGGTGCAGTTGCGATTGAAGTCGTCCATGAAGGATAAGGAGCTGTTCTCTTCTAGCGCTGCAGCTTGGTGTTCGTCTTCCACCTCCATTCCCACTAGCATCTTCATCTTCTCATACGCCTGGTTCATCTTCTCCATTACTGCCTACTAGTTTTTCTCACTCTGGAGAAAATTAGATCTGTGACCGGAGGAGATTATCAGAGTGAGCGGACGGTTTGCTTCGAATGACAGAAAATGTGTTTTCGAAAGGTTGGATTAAACTCTTTTGGGCAGTTGGAGCTTCAAAAAGTACAATTTTATAAGCATATAAAAAATAATTAATTATATTTGATCAAAAATAGAAGAAATTTATAAATAAAAATATTTTTCATCTTTATAAATAAATAATAAAACAAAAAATTTTATCAAATTTGACCTAAAATTTTAACTTTCTTATTTACAAAACATACTTTTCTTTTATTTTCCTCACTTTTATTTCCTTATTTTTTATCAGATATTATCAAAAATTATATATATATAAATTTGTACTTTTTAAAATATAACTTTAGATAATTCAGTAAAAGTACTCTTAGATCAGTCTTAGCCCATTTCACAAACAGCAGGATGTCTCGAAAAATAAAATGAGATAAAAAATTTATAAATAATAATGAAATAATTTATAAATAATAGTAAAATATTTTAAATAAGATTTTTATGAAATTTTAAAATATGAGATGTAAAAATTTAAGTAAAATATTATAAAATTAAAATATTATTAAAATAAAGTTTTTAAAAATTTTTTATTTCAAAATTTGAAAAAATTAAATTATTTTTTATGTCTTATCTAAAAATTTGAAGAAATTATAATAATTAAATATAAAAAGTTGAATTTTTAAAATTAAAAAATATTTCTATTTGAATAATATTTGAAAAGAAAATGAGATGTGATGGGATAAAATAAAAGTATCTCTATTCCCAAACAACACTTTAGAGTTAGGTGTAGAGATGTCTCATCTCATCTTTTAAAGAAAATATCATCTATATCACTTAAATAAAATGCTTAGTACACCGATCAAGTGTACTGATCAGTGTTATTTTAAAGCATTTGTGTGTGTTCATTTTTTAGTATTTTTTAAATACGCATACCATGATTTTAAAATGGGCAAACCTGCAGGCTGGATGGGTGTAAAATGTTTTTTTTGCACCAACTAATAATATAGTGACACATAGGCACTCAATAGAAAATATGCCTAGAACCGCATATAGCAGATAAGACTAACTTCACCCCAATTCTCCCTCCTTCGATGCCCTTTCCAATCTCCTGCGAACTCCCAAAAGCAAACTTGCGATGTAGAGAACTCCCAAAAGTGAACCTGCGACGGCGAATCCTTGCTGACGACAAACACCCGACAACTTTATTGACGACAATGACATTTTAAGACAAACAACATTTTTTCTAGGGTGATTGCAATTTATGGCTGGACTTTCGTGCAATGGAGACAAGGGCTAGTAACATTTACCAAGGTTGGGTTGCCATTGGAGGGAACGAGAAGAAAGGTTCGTCGGCGCAATTGTACGTTAGAGTTAGGACTGAGCCTGATCCAAGATTTGTATTCCAGTTCGATGGAGAGCCAGAGTCAGTCATCAAGTTTTTCAAATCCATGGAGATGTTAGGCAGTCAATGTTTTCTTACAAGTTTGGTTTCAAGAACATGAAAGTTTGTTAAGTGGCACTAAATATGTAAATGATGAAATTAAGAAATCCTGGTTATTTGAGGACCAATACCTCTGCACACACTCTAATAAATTGGACACACTTAATTTTCATTGATTCAACTGGATAATAGGGACTGATACTTATGGACGAACTCCAATACTTATGGACGAACTCAATAACTAAAATGCGATGACTCGACCCACATGGCCTTAACGGAATTAAAACAAACCTTGATTAAGTCTTATAATAACAGACCCAACCCACTATGCAAACGCAAATGACAATATTGACGCAAACAATTAAACAAATGACTCGATATATAAAAAATGCTTTTTGCAAACCTTAATGCCTCTCAAGAAGTTTCGAACACAACTCCTATTTTCATGTTGCACCTAGCATTGCCTCCTTCTCAAAGGGTTTTGTCCACAAAAGCTAGGAATCTCTTCGGAATGTCTTCGAAATCTTCCCACGTGGCATCTTTAGCTAAAGTTCCATTTCATTATACCTGGATTTTGATTTCGACATGGTGTCCCTTCTTCACAAGTCGCCTTTATAACACTTGCTCTGGTTTAGGGGCTAGGGTTCTATCGTAGCTGTAGAACCCAAAGTTTCAAGTCTCGTATCTACATATAGATTTTGATGATAACAAATAAATTCAAGACTCATGCTCAAGTTATCTACGCATAAAAAGAGTTAAGCACATCAAGAAATTAAATATGAGCAAAAAGAAGAATAAATCTACAAATAAAGCTCATAGAGTAATTTTGTACATATCTTAAAATTTGAAATTGGATTAAGGTTCAAAATTAATATTTTCTCATAAAGCATCAAATTGCATTTTTTACATTTACATAATTTTATTAAAATATTTAATTTCGAAAATTATTATTAATTTTCCACATATGCATAAAGATTTGAATTTGTAAGATGATTGATTGTCATCTTTAACATGTGCATGTGTTGTTTGAAAATCTTGAAAGGTGGTTGTGTGTTTTTTTGATAAATATAAAATATAGATGATTTATTTGAAAATATTGAAAAGTGGTTGAGTATTTTTTTGACATATAAAAAAAAAAGATGATTTGGTTTAAAAAATAAATCATACTCATTTTGTCATGTATGAAAAGTAAAAAATTAGGTTTGATTTCTTTAAAAAATGAATGGAGTTGTCTTTGATAAATATAAAAATGAGATATTTTTATTTGAATATTTAGAAAAATGAATAGTGCTCTTATTTGACATGTGAACCTTTTCAAATTTAAATATGAAGACTCATTTACCTATAAATAACTCACTTGAGTTTTGCAAAAATCATAACAAGAGCTTACACATCAATTACTAAGTTTTGCATCATTTTCTCAAAGCCTCCATTCTCTCTTCTCTAAATTTTGTGCCTTAATCCTTGTTCATTTTGAGAGAGATATAGGTTGTGCTGTGTTGTTCTTATTTCACTCATTGAGGAGTGTACTCTGATAATCTACCCACTATCAGCTCTTGTATTTGTAAGAGGGTGCGTATAACCCTTGTCTGTGTAGAAGGTGTTCTACATAGGGAATAGTTGAATCACCAAGTGTGAGATGATTGCAAGTGTAGAGGGTGTTCTATACGGATTTTTTGTAGCGGTGTTGCTCAAAGGTGTAATAGGTTTCTATCTCCACCTGAAGGAGATTGAATAGTGAATTTGAGATTCTCAAGGGGTAGCTTGAGGCGAGGACGTAGGCAGTGGAGCTGAATCTCGTTAAAATACTGAGTTTACTTCTTCTTACCCTTACTCTTTATATTTCCTGCTGATTCATATTCTGTTTATATTTTATATTGTATATTTAGTTTGTAAGTATTAATTTTTTTAATATAACCCAATTCACTCCTTCTTGTGTTAGTCATTTGGGTAACATTTGGTATCAGAGCGAGGGCTCTATTATAAGATTAATTATCTGTTGAGTTAACATCATATGACTAACATTGCAGCTACATTCGCTGAAGGTCAATCCAGTAGTCGGCCTCCGCTATTTTGTGGAGACAATTATACTTTCTGGAAAACTAAAATGAGAATATTTCTCTAGTCTCAAGGTCGAGAAATCTGGAAATGTATTTTAAATGGGCCTTATATTCCAACAAAAATTGTTGATGGAGTAAAGGTCAATAAGGAAGAAGAAGAGTTTGATCGTGAAGATGATAGACTTTATACAGTGAATGTAATGGCTATGAATCTTCTGTATAATGCTCTTAATGGCAATGAAATTAACAGAATAATGACTTGCAGGACAGCAAAGGAAATCTGGGATAACTTGGAAGTAATTTATGAAGGAACTTCGCAAGTCAAAGAATCAAAAATTTCTATTCTTACACATGAATATGAAATGTTTAAAATGATTGATGATGAATATATTTCTTCTATGTATACTCGTTTTACTAACATTATAAATAGCTTGACAGCTCTTAAAAAAGTTTATTCTAACTTGGAGATAAGAAAAATTCTCAACTCTCTTCCAAAACGTTGGGAATCAAAAGTGACGGAGATTTTTGAAGTTAAAGACCTCAAAAAACTTGAAGTAAATGAACTCATTGGGTCACTTATTACTCATGAGTACACATTGAAAAGAGGAGAAGAAGAAGGAAAGCAAAAGAAGAGCTTGGCATTCAAAACTGTTCCTCATGAAAATGAAAACGATGAAGATGAGGAAAGTGATAACAAAAATGAAGAAATTGCAATGATCACAAGAAGATTTTAGAGATTCTTAAAGAAAAATAAAACTCCTCCAAGGAAATCTTTCAAAAAGTTTTCCAATAAATATACAAGTAAAAACGACTCATTAACTTGTTATAAACGCAAAAAGCCAGGACATATTAAGGCAGATTGTCCCATGCTAAAGAAAGATCGATACAAAGGCAAGAAAGCAATGAAAGCTACATGGGATGATGATTCAATTAGCTCAGACAGCGACACAAGTAATGAAGAATCTGCAAATCTTTATCTTATGGCTAAAAATGATCTTGAGATAACAAATTTCGAAAATATTGAAAATCTTTCTTATGAAGAATTGCAAAATATTTTGGAAGAGGTATATAAAGAATTTTAAAAATTGGGTATCAAATATATTGCTTTGAAAAAGATAAATTCTTCTTTAACAAATGAAATTGATGTTTTAATAAAAGAAAGCATAGTTTCAAAAGATGAAAATAATGAGCTGAAAAAAAAGTGACTGATTTAGAAAAAATGATTGAAAATTTTAAAAATGGAAAAAGAAACTTTGAAAAATTTCTTAGAAGTCAAATATGTGTTTTTGATAAGGTAGGTTTGGGATACAAGCCAAAAGAAAATTTTAAACCCTATAAAAATTTATTTGATAAACTGACTAAATCAAAATTAGATTTTCAAAATTATTTTTATAAAAATAACTTTTTTAAAGAAAAATATTATCACTCAAGATTTTCAAATATGTCACATGTTATTTGTAATTTTTGCAATAGAAATGGTCATAATTATCATGCTTGTCCTATTAAAAGAAGACATACAATGACTATTAGGGTTATATGGATATCAAATAATCTTATTTCTTCTAATACTAATAAATAAATGACCCAAGTACCAAGAAAAATTATTTTAATTGTTTTTACAGGTATGCATGAAGTCCTCCATAGGTAAAAGCAAATAGTATTTAGACAGCGGATGCTCAAAACACATGACAGGAGATAAAATTAAATTAATTGACCTCACTTCTAAAGAAGAAGGACACATGACATTTAGAGACAATTCAAAAGGGAATATCATGAGAATAGATAAAGTTGGTAAGAAGTCTTTTCTCATAATTGAATATGTTCTACTTGTTGATGGTCTAAAGCATAATCTTTTGAGTATAAGTCAATTATGTGATAAATGATTTACAGTTACTTTAAAAAAGGATAAGTGCATTATTTTGAATAATCATGATTGCAATATTTGTTTTATTGCTCTTAGAAACAATAATGTATATACAATCGAATTTGAAGAAATTGCCTCACAAGATGCTATTTGTTTATCAGCTCAACATGAAAATAGTTGGTTATGGCATAGAAGGTTAGGTCATGCAAACATGGAACTTATTTCCAAACTTTTAAAAAATGATTTTGTAAGATATTTGCCAAAAGCAAACTTTTTTAAAAACACAATCTGTGATGCATGCCAGTTTGGTAAATAAACAAAAATTTCTTTCAAAATCAAGAAACATATTTCCACTACTAGACCTTTGTAACTAATACACATGAACCTTTTTTGGACCAAACAGAGTTGCGAGTCTGAGAGGAAAATATTATGTATTTATTATTATTGATAATTTCTCTAGATATACTTGTGTCATCTTTCTCGCTCATAAAGATGAGGTACATAATGCCTTTATCAAGTTATGCAAGAGAATTCAAAATGAAAATGGCTATACTATTTCAAACATCCGAAGTGACAGGGGGAAAGAGTTTGTCAATAAAGATATTGAGTCTTTTTATGATGAAAATGGTTTTCTACATAATTTATCTACTCCTCGAACTCCTCAACAAAATGGGGTAGTAGAGAATGCTTAATGAAAATAGTTTACCTAGTTATTTTTGGGTCGAAGCGGTAAGTACTGCATGTTATGTTATAAATAGAGTTATATTAAGGTCTAAATTATATAAAACCCTTATGAGTTTTGGAATGAGAAAAAACCCAACATTAGTTACTTTCATGTATTTGGATGCAAATGTTTTATACTCAATGACAGAGATAATTTAGGAAAATTTGATGCAAAATCTGATGAAGGTATCTTTCTTGGGTATTCAACAAATAGTAAAGCTTATAGAGTATTCAATAAAAAGACTTTGACTGTACAAGAATCTATGCATGTAGTATTTGATGAATCTAACCATTTACTCTCCAAAAAATCTATTGATGAAGAATCAGAAGGTACAAATAACACAAATAGTCTCAATCTCGACAAAGAGAATACAATGGAAGAAGTCCAACATGGAGACATCAGGAAAGATCATCAAGATTTAGTACAAGATGCAACCAAACAGTGGAAACATGTGAAAGATCATCCAATGGAACAAATTCTAGGAGAACCTTCACGAGGTGTAAGTACTCGATCATCTCTTAGAAATATTTGTAATCAAATTGCTTTTCTATCTCAAATTGAACCCAAAAATATTGATGAAGCACTTATTGATAAATCATAAATTCTAACTATGCAAGAAGAGATAAATTAATTTGAAAGAAATAATGTATGGACACTTGTTCCTAAACCCAAAAATCATGCTGTTATTGGAACAAAATGGGTCTTTCGAAGTAAGAAAGACGAGTCTGGAATCATCACTAGAAACAATGCTCGACTTGTAGCCCAAAGTTTCAATCAAGAGGAAGGAATCGATTCTGATGAAGCGTATGCACCTGTCGCAAGATTAGAAGCTATTCGAATGTTACTTGCATATGCATGTTATAAAAATTTCAAACTTTTTCAAATGAATGTTAAAAGTGTTTTCTTAAATGGTTTTATAAACGAAGAAGTATATGTTGAGCAGCCTCCAGGTTTTGAAAATTATATTTCTCCTAATCATGTTTTTAAGCTCGCAAAAACATTATATAGACTCAAACAAGCTCCTAGAGCTTGGTATGAGAGGCTTAGTGGTTTTTTGATTGAAAAATCGATACAACTTTTTTCATCAAATATGAACAGGATGATATTCTTCTAGTTCAAATTTATGTGGATGATATAATATTTGGTGCTATTAATGAAAATATGTGCCAAGATTTTGCTAAGAGTATGCAGGAAGAATTTGAAATGAGTATAATGGGAGAACTTAATTTCTTTCTCGGATTGCAAATCTAGCAAGCAAAAAGTAGAACATTTATTAATCAGTCAAAATATATCAAAGAGTTACTCAAAAAGTTTGAGATGGAATGTGTGAAGGTAATTGGAACACCAGTGAGTCCAACCACTAAACTTGATAAAAATGAAAGCGGTAAGCCAGTTGACTCAAAACTATATCGATGTATGATTAGTAGTTTATTATATTTGACAACTAGTAGACCTGATATTATGTTCAGTGTATGTTTATGTGCACGTTTTCAATCATTTCTAAAACAATCTCATTTGATTGTAGTTGAGCGGATTTTTAAATATCTTATCGGTACCATTGACCTCGGATTATGGTATCCTAAGCAAACTTTTTTCGATCTTATTAGTTATTCAAATGCAGATTATGCTGGTTGCAAAGTTGATCGAAAAAGTACTAATGAAACATGTCATTTTTTAAATCATACACTCGTTTCATGGTTTAGTAAAAAATATAACTATGTTGCATTATCTACTACTGAGGCAGAGTATGTTGCTGCAGTTAGTTGTTGTGCTCAAGTTCTTTATATGAAACAATAGCTTGAAGATTTTAAACTTATGTACAATCACATTCCAATCAAATGTGATAATACAAGTGTTATAAATCTTTCAAAGAACCCAATACAACATTCTAGAACTAAGCATATTGAAATTAGATATCATTTTCTTATAGATCATGTACAAAAAGGTGATATTGTACTAGAATTCACAAGCACATATGATCAATTGGCGGATATTTTCACAAAACCCCTACCAAAAGATAGATTATGCTTGATTAGAAAAGAAAAAAGAATGATGCATGTCATGAATATCTGTTAAACATTTTTATTCCATTATCTCAAATGACTTACAAAAACTTGAGACTTCTAGCCTCATCTTTCAACTGCATTTGCTCTTTATAGATCGACATGTTATTCTCATCTAAAAGATTAAGCAGTTGAAATGAAGAGGCAAGTAAGGATTTTAAATCCTTATTTTGTTGCTTTAACTCTATTATTTTTTTGTTTAACTCATAAACAAGTCATTGAAGTACAGAGACAGTCTCGTTAAACTTCTCAATTTCACGAGTTTTAGACTGCAACCGAGTGGAAAAAGTAACCATAGATGATGAGTACCGAATCTCGAGACCCATAAGCTCATAAATAGCATCATGATCTGATTTATTAGTTAAATCAGTCTCTTGTTGCTTCATGGCACCTACGATAGAAGTAGAAATAGATTGATCACGAGAAGTACTGAAGGGAAATTGACGAGCCATTACAAAATTGTAGAATGAAAATGCAGACGAATTGCAAAGATAAGAAGAAAATTTGATGCGAAATAGATAAAACTAAGGATTGCTCTTATAGAAACGGGAATAAGAACAAAACAAACTATCACAACTTCAAATCTCTGTAATATCTTGCTTGTCAATAACGTCAAGCGGATTTGAATCTCTTTCTGGACTGAACTGCTAGAGCTAGGCTTCCAGAATTTGCAGGTTTTGTTGAACACGGATGCGGGAAGAAATCTCCTTCTGCACCAAATCTCGATAATATTTTATTTGTCAACAACATCAATCGGATCTCTGCACCGAGACGATAAAGTTAGGCCTCAGCCTTTACAGCTTTTGTCGAACACGGATGGGGGAAGAAATTTTACTGAAACCAATTGCGATTCCTTTTTAATGATGCCAAAAGGGGGAAAAATCTTATACTAGTATTATACTACCCTGTTATATATTCTAGAATCATGTCTGTATTTCATTTAAAAAACTAACGCATATTTTCAAGGGGAGCTTAAGTATTAACTGCAAGTCGCAGATTTCTACTAAATATTTATCATCATCAAATATATCCTAGAATCATGTCTATATTTTATTTAAAAAAACTAACGCATATTTTCAGGGAGAGTTTAAGTATTAACTGCAGATCGCAGATTTCTACTAAGTATTTGTCATCATCAAAAAGGGAGAGATTGTAGAACCCAAGATTTCAAGTCTCATATCTACGTATAGATTTTGATGATAACAAATAAATTCAATACTCAAGCTCAAGTTGTCTACGCATGAAGAGAGCTAAACACATCAAGAAATCAAGTATGAGCAAAAAGAAGAACAAGTCTACGAATGAAACTCATAGAGTAATTTTGTACATCTTTTAAAATTTGAAATTGGATTAAGGTTCAAAATTAATATTTTCTCATAAAATATCAAATTGCATTTTTTATATTTGCATAACTTTATTAAAATATTTAATTTAAAAAATTATTATTATTTTTCCACATATGCATAAAGATTTGAATTTGTAAGATGATTGATTGTCATCTTTAACATGTGCATGTGTTGTTTGAAAATCTTGAAGGGTGATTGTGTGTTTTTTTGACAAATATAAAAGATAGATGATTTGTTTGAAAATCCTGAAAGGTGGTTGTATATTTTTTTGACATATGTAAAAAGAAGATTATTTGGTTTAAAAAATAAATCATACTCATTTTGTCATGTATGAAAAGTAAAAGATTAGGTTTGATTTCTTTGAAAAATGAATGGAGTTGTCTTTGACAAATATAAAAAGGAGATATTTTTATTTGAATTTTTTGAAAAGTGAATAGTGCTCTTATTTGACATGTGAACCTTTTCAAATTTGAAAATGAAGACTCATTTGCCTATAAATAGCTCACTTGAGTTTTGCAAAAATTACAACAAGAGCTTACACATCAATTGCTAAGTTTTGCATCATTCTTTTAAAGCTCTTATTTTCTCTTTTCTAAAGTTTTGAGCCTTAATTCTTGTTCTTTTTTAGAGAGATATAGGTTGAGCTGTATTGTTTCTATCTCACTTATTGAGGAGTGTACTTTGATAGTCTACCCACTATCAACTCTTGTATTTATAAGAGGGTGCGTATAACTCTTGTGTGTGTAGAAGGTGTTCTACACGGGGAATAGTTAAATCACCAAGTGTGAGGTGATTGGAAGTGTAGACGGTATTCTACACGGATTCTTTGGAGCGGTGCTGCTCAAAAGTGTAATAGGTTTCTATCTCCACCTAAAGGAGATTGACTAGTGAATTCGGGATTTTCAAGGAGTAGCTTGAGGCGACGACGTAGGCAGTGGAGCTGAACCTCGTAAAAATACTGAGTTTGCTTTCTCTTACCCTACTCTTTACATTTATTACTGTTTTATATTCTGTTTATATTTTATATTGTGTATTTGATTAATAAGTGTTAATTTTTATAATATAACCCAACTCATCCCCCTCTTGTGTTAGTCATCTGGGCAACACTTCCTCTGAAGCATCACATTCAATAATAAAAGGTTCAGTAAAATCTGGTAATCTCAAAACAGAAGGACTCACCATGACTGCCTTTAACTTTTCAAAAGCTGATTGGGTCTTTTCTGTCCAACAAAAGGAATCCTTTTTAGCAAAATTGTAAGAGGTGCAACAATACTTCCATAGCCTTGTATGAACTTCCTATAATAGCCTATGAGCCCCAAGAACTCCCTTAAAGTCATGAGGTTCTTAAGTACTATCCAGCCTTGCATTGCCTTTATTTTCTTGGGATCAGCCCGCACTCCTTCTTTGAAAATAATATGTCCTAAATATTCAACTTTACTGCACCCAAAACTACATTTGGAAACCTTTGCAAAGAGTTTGTGAGATTGTAAGATTTTCAAAATAGTGTTGTAAGTGATCTTGTAGGGTCTGGATGTAAATTAAAATGTCAATAAAAAAATGTGCTCACAAACCTTGTTAAATAAGGTCGAAACAACTCATTCATTAACCCTTGAAAGGTGGATGGAGCATTGGTAAGGCCGAAAGGCATTACCAAAAACTCGTAGTGACCCTCATGGGTCCTAAAAGCAGCTTTAGAAATGTCCTCAGAGTTCATTCTAATTTGATGATATCTTGAGCATAGATCCAATTTAGAGAACACTTGAGCTCCATGGAGTTCATCCAATAACTCATCAATACTAGGTATCGGGTATTTGTCCTTCAGAGTGTCCTTGTAGAGGGCACGATAATCCACACACATTTTACATCCTCCATCTGCATTCCTTACTAATAATAATAGGGAAGAATACAAGCTTTGGATATTTTTGATAACTTCATTTTTCAACATCTCGGTCACCACATTTCTCAATCTCCTCCTTTTGATAATATGGGTACTTGTAGGGCCTTACACAAGTAGGGTTAAAATCAGGCTGCAAGGTAATTTTGTGATCGTGACTCCTGGATGAAGGTAGACCACTTGACTCATCAAATACCTTTTCAAACTTGTCAAGTATTCCTTGTACAGACACTAGAACAAGTTCAGGATGGTCTTGTTGGCCCTTTCCAAAAACTATAACCAAACTCCTTTAGCAAAACTTTGCTTGAGGGTTTTCACATATTCAGCTTCCTCTACTACTCGGTTGAGCAGCTATATTCCTCTTAATGCAACAACAATATTATCAATATTAAAGAACATAATCAAATAAAAAAAATTACATACCACTATCCCCAATTTCCTTAACCAATCCATGCCCAATAAAATGTCACATCCTCCTAAAACTAACAAGTACAAATCTAGTGTAGTGTATATACTTTGTAATTGGAGTGGGATTGGCTTACATAAACCAAGGCAAGGGAGGTTGGCTCCATTAGCCAAAATTACTAACATTTGGCTATCTCGTAAACTCTTTCATGGGTAACTATGGGTTGAATTAAGGCTAAGGCACCCTCATTTTCTTCCTTCTCTTCTTCCTCTTCAATACCTTCTAATAAGAAAATTTTGGGTCTATTACACCTATGACCTGGCTGGAACTTCTCTTCATAGTAATAACATAACTCTTTATCCTTCATTTCTTGCATTTAGGCTGGTGAAATCTTTCTTATAGGCATGATTTGCTTTCTGTGGATTTCTGTTGGTGTTATTTTGGAAGGTTTGAGTGGGTCTATTAGGTGGAAATGGAAGTCTTAGAATGGGTGGAGGTCTTGGTAATCTGGGAAGTTGGTTTTGGTTTGGGCTATTGGGAGTGTTTCGAGTTACATATTTCTAGGTTCTCCTTAAAGTCTCTTCTTCTTGTAACCTGGCCAAGCTAAATGCAGTAGACAAAGTGTCTAGTTTGAACATAGTAACATTAATCCTAAGATCATCTCTTAACCCACTTAAAAATGTACTTATCTGAAATTCCTCAGTTAATCCCTTGGTCTTATTAGATAATTCTTCAAAATTGGTTTGGTTATCTTCAATTGTGCCTATCTGTTTTAACTTAATAAATTGACCCACTAGATCTTCATATGCCGAGGGTCCAAACCTTACTCTTAAGGTTTCCACAAACTCATCCCATTTAGTCATTGGGCGTGAGTTCGTGAGCCAAGAGTACCATGAAAGGGCTTTTCCTTCCATGTGAAAGAAAACTATTTGAAGCTTTTGGTCCTCTAGGGTGTCATAATATGAAAAGAATTGTTCAACTTTTAAAATCCATTCATTCGGTTCAGCCCCATCAAACTTAGGAAATTCCAACCAAAGAGATCTAGCTATGATTTCCCCATTCTCTTCAAACAGAGGATTAGTACTAACCTTTGGGTTGTGATCTAAAGATTTCCCAAATTGTGCATCACTGCGAAATGCTCATAAAGAAGCCAAGATATTCAGCTATTGTAATACTGCCTCTAACAACCCTTTTTGTCTTTGTTGTTCCTCTTGCAGGTTTGCATTCTTCCCTTTGATAGCTGCTACGCCTCCATGATTTGGGCTTGTCTAATCTTTTCCACCATGTCGCAGGAACGCGACTCTGAGACCACTTTAAAGTGGCACCAAATATGTAAATAACAAAATTAAGAAATTCTAGTTATCTGAGGACTAGCACCTCCGCACACACTCATTGAATTGGAGCACAACTGATTTTCATTGATTCAATTGGATAATAGAGACTGATACTTATAGATACTCAAATAACAAACTCAATAACTGAAATGCGATGACTTGACCCACTAAGCATGGCCCAACATGGCCTTAATGGAATTAAAACAAGCCTTGACTAAGTCTTATAGTAACAGACCTAACCCACTACGCAAACACAAATGACAATATTGACCCAAGCAATTAAACAAATGACTTAACATATATAAAATGCTTTCTACGAACCCTAATACCTCCCTAGAAGCTTCAAACACAAATCCTATCTTCACGCTGCACCTAGCAACGTTTGGGATTTGTAATCTTGGTTAGTTGTTAACCACATCCTCATTTTTTTGTTTGGTGGCTTAGAAAGTTTGATGGAAATAGAAAGAAAATCACTCAACGGTCAACGAGGGGGAATCAGGGGTTCTCTCAAAAGTTGTTCATTGAATGTGGGTTCAGGCACATTTTTAACAGAGTGCCTACGTGTTACTATATTATTGACAGGTGCAAAAAAGTCTTATATACCCTTTCGGATTGCAAGTTTTTCCTTTTAAAATAATAAGTAACATTGATTGGTAAACCTTTTCATAACGATTATCAGTGCATGTAGCACAACCCATCACTACTTAAATAGTAATATTAGTTTAGAAAATTCAGATTAAAATTTTATTAAAAATTAAATTATGTTATATAAATATTCTAGTGGATATTGGCTTATAAATAAAACTTATATATATACATATTGTGTTAAATGTTAAAAAGGGATAAACTTATTTGTAAACCTATTTTCTTACATATGCAATGCGCTACTCTACAATAATCCAAAGTCTTGGCATTTTAACTATAGATCACACAACAAGTGCATTTACACACTTATTTATGCGCGCTTGTGTGTATATACAAGATGTTTTAAAAATGATTCAAACAAAAGAAGCACCTATATATTATTTTTAGAGTAGTGATACACGTACTACCATTTTATTACTCATCTATAACTTATTAGTATATTTGAATTTTTTATTATTTTATTTTAAGTATTTTGTTAACATTCTTAAACATTAAGAAAATAAAATAAAATAAAAAATAAAATTTTATTAATATTCACATTCTTAATCATTAAATAAAATTTAAAATTAAATTAAAAAAAATAGTAAATAAGTTATAAAATAATAGTAACTCTATCATTTATGTTATTTTTATATCTTATCATTTGACATAATTTCAATATTATTGGCCTCATTTGGATTGAGAAATAAGATGGGTTGAGATGAGTTTAGTTTATTTTTTAATATTATTATTATTTTGAAATTTGAAAAAATTAAATTAGAATTTGAAAAAATGTGTATTGAAATTTGAAAAGAGAAATCCTGAGAATCGGTCGGACCAATCCAGTGCGCACCACCAGCCCGTGCCTTGCAAAGCAGCCCCTGTCGCCGCCGGCCACCGGCGACAACACTGCCCATACCATCGAGATTGCTTCCTTCTGGCGACCTCACCCCAGTGACGGCGACCCCCGGCGACCTGATAGGGACTTCAGTCGTGTCCCCACTCAACTAAACGGGTCATCCTCATCTTGTTACTCCTCAATGACCGAGTAAGGCTCATTTTGCTTGTGATGGTTCGCATGTACCAACAATGGATAAAGGGGTGGTATGAAGTTAAGGTGGTTAAGGGAAATTGATTGAGTTCATCTTGGCTAAGGTATGGTAGAGTGGTGCACGACAATGGAGTTAGATGAGTTAAGAGTATGGAGCTATAAGGTGGTGTTTAAGTTATGGTAGTCTTAGTTATTGTAATGGGGTTATGAGGCTAAGATATGTGGAGCAAGGTGAAGGGTTTGGGGTGATATGGTTCGACTATGGGGTTTAAAGATGCACGGCTTAAGGCTTTGAAGGAGTGGGCGAGATTGGCTTGCTAGGGTTTATGGGAGTGGCCGAATGATGCTAAGGTGAGGGTAGGGTTTCAGCCAAGGTGATTTAGGTTAAGTGGTTTAGGGTTTTGAGATGATTTGGAAGATTCCTAAAATGTAGGAATATTGGTTGTGGAAAGATAAGGTGGGCGGAAATGAGCTAGGAAAGTTGGTCGAGTATATGGAGTTGTTTTTTGGTAAGATTCGATTGGATCAATCACTTGATTAATTGATCAATCAATTCAGGGAATGAAGGGATGATTGTATGAGGTGGCAATTGAGAATCTCGGCAATGGTGAGGGTGATGTGGCCGAATGAGATATTTATGGAAAGTGGTTATGGTTTTGATTTGAATTAGTTTGGATTGGAAGGAGATGATGTGGCCGGCTAAGGTTTGGAGGGTTGAGGGGCGAAATTGGCAAGATGGTTGCTAGGATTTTATGGCTTATGGTTATGTGGTGTGGCTAGGGATTTTGGGGTTGATATGATGATTTCTAAAATTTAGGAGAGTTGAGATTTAGGTATATTTGATGATGGTTGGTTTTGGGAATTGCTTGGGTTGATGGGGATTTGACTTGGGTGATTGAAGAATTGATTGAATCAATTAGGGATTGATTGATTAATCAATTAAGGAGTGAAATATCAGATTGGGTGAGGTGGCAAGTGAGGATTTCGGCTATGGAAATCTTGCCTTGCCGAATTAATCAAATATGGCAAGTGGGTTTAATCAGTTTTGGGAAGCTTGGTGATTGGGGGGAATTGATGTGGTTGGCTGAATAGGGACTTTCTAGGCCATGACCAGGGTATTTTTGGGATGTTTAGGTCTGCTTTTATAAGGCAAACAAGGTGGGAAAGGCTAGGGTTAAATGGCTGGTCTAGGGTTTTATCAAAAGGGGTGTTTTGGGCTAAATTGCAACTAGGGTTTTGTAATGTTGTCATGGGTTGTGAGGGTTGAATAAGGCTGTCGTGTACTGTGTTTGGGACAAGGAAAACTTCTGGAAATATGAGTGAACAATCAATAAAATGATTGAACCCTCAAGGGAGATCAAGAACACGCCAATGACAAATCACCTACAAGTGATTCGGCTAGCACTCATTCAACAACACCAATGATTCTTCAAAGCATTCAAGAACAAACTTCACTCTCAACTCTTTTGAGAATCCTGAAATTTACAAGGGTTGTGAATCTCGGATTTCTCTAGAGAATTCACACACACTTTCTCAAATTCACCAGTGGGGTGAATTCGGTCTCACTCACTCTAATACAATCAAGAACACTCACACAATAATCCTCAAATTCACAAGTGGTGTGAATTTGGCACTCTCATAAGACACTCAAACACTCTTTTTGTAATTTTTCAAGGACCAACAAATAGAAAAGAACTCCAAGTAATTCCAAGAACAAAAGAACAAACCAAACAAACTCCAAAGACTCAAGAACAATACCAAATAAACAAGAACATCAAAATGAAAGAAATACCTCAAATACTTTTATAAATAACAGATAGATGTGAAACACATCGATACACGAATTGCAAGATGTGTTTCTCTCCAAAGAGATTCACGAATTGCATCATTTGAAACCCAAATGCCTAAGCACTGAAAGAAAATCCAAACCACACTAGGTGGCCAGCCTAAGCTCCTAGGAAGCCACTCAAATTCTTAATTGTTCAAAAGATGTGAAATGAAAACCTAAAGGTCCTATTTATAGAGCCTTACAATTTGGAAACCCCAAATGGGTCCCTAGCAAAATAAGATAATTACTAAATTAACCAAATGCATAAATAAATAAATAAATAAGCATGATAGGCACCAATGATGATAAGGTCGTGACATGCCATGGCCTTAGCATGGCTTGTGGCGTGGCATGGCCCATGGATGGTTGTCTGTATAGCGCTTGGCTGCGCTGCATCTGATGGTGTGCATAGCATGATGACATGCCTAGGTCTGATGGTATGCCCATGATGATGCCGTGATGTGGTAGTGTGGTCCAGTCAGGTGGTTTGAGCGGTGGTCTTGCATGGCTCGGGCTGAGTTCCGGGGTGATGAGCATGCATGGCTCAAGCTAGCGGTCTGGGCGCTGGCTGCATGGGGCGGACCAGGGCCACGCGTTGGATGGTATGCGTGGTGTGCATGCCACTGACTTGCTCTACAAGGCATGGACTAGAGCCATGCACTGGATAGCATGCCTGGTGGGCATGCCACTAGCCTGCTCTGCAAGGCACGGGCTGGTGCCGCGCACTAGATGGCGTGCCTGTGAAGACACGCAACTAACCTCGCTAGAGGGTGCTGGGACGCACTGGGGTGCACGGGTCATGGTGTGCAGGTGCTTATGCAAGTGTACGCGCAAGAAAGTGTGCAATGATCCGTACAAGGGTGCATGCTTGGCTGTGCGCATGGGCTGCGCGCGGCCAGTAGCCTCCATGGTTACCTGCTGCGTGTCATGGCATGAGTCAAGACATGCATGCATGCTAGCCAAGTGACCGTCCTGGTCTTCCAAGGTCGATGTCAAGGCATGATTTTGGGTGGTTTTTGATGGAGTGTTATCACGACCTCCCACCTTCCCCACGCAGCACTCCGTTTGGGTTGAGGCCGAACGCCTCCCTGTCCATTACGTGAAATTATCTTCATTTTATTTTTTATTATATTTTTTATTGTGTTTTCTTCCTTTTATTTTTTATTGTGTTTTCTAATTTTTTTTATTGTATTTTCTAGAGTTTTTTATTGTGTTTTTATTGGGGGCTACTTTTTATACTGAGGGCAGTCGGACCGACTCCTAGCATCACCCATTTAAAAAATGTATATTGAGATTTGTATTTTGTATGAGAACTTAAAAAAATATAATAATGAAATATAGATAAATTTAGATAAACTTAACTCACTCTCCAATCTAAACGAGGCCGATATCTCAATAAGGAAGTGTCTAGTCTTAACTTTGAAATTATATAATAGAATTGACTTACAAGAATTTATCACTTCTTTCCCCTAATAATTTTGAAAAATTTAAAGATTTTGTTTTTCAATAAATGTTCTGTACGCAACTTTGGTGATGGTCAAAGAGAACATACAAGGATATATATATACGTGTGATTTTTTCTCCGGTTAGTAAAATACTTTTATTTTGTACTTTATGTACCAAACACTATGGTTTAAGTATTAATATGACTAGTCAGAACTGAGTTATTTGTAATTCGGAGGCAAACAAAAATATATATGAACCAACAAAGACAATTCCTTCATTCACTCGATTCCAGACACGAGTAAAATGGGCATCACAAAAATATACTTTTAAATCTATGTTCAGATTTTAAAACATCTTTTGCACATAAAGTGGTACAAAATGAACACCAGTCCAAACATGAGACCCAAAAAGATGAGCAGCCAATTGGAACAATATTCTACATGAGGCCGATCGAACACATTGACATTGCACCAAACACCATTATTAATATTCCCTAAATACACACAAACACATATATAAATATATATATATATATATATGGTTTTATATATTTCTTCATTTATTAAATACAAGAAATAGCTCATGAAATGCTTGATTTACTTGGATCGTCATATATGATGATCAGTTAATTTTACGGCAAGATTCTCGTACTTCGCCTTTTGATCCTTCTTTAACATCAAGCGTACTCATTTTGAGCATTGCCTGTTGAAAATCAAAGAAGAACATGGCTTGGTTCAACGCATAGCCATTGACAATGCCTCTTGTTTTAGGTGTCGCATACAATGTTTGATCTGAACCAAGCAACCCGGCTTTCCTTTGCAATGCATTGAAGTAGAAGTTATCGAAACTGTTCCTCGTCGCATCAAAGGGTTGCTCTGCATTATCTCCAGCACTGCATGTTTTTGACAATGTATTTGCAAAATCTGAATCTAAATTTGGATCCGCAGCACTCAATCTGGATTTGAATGATGAGCATCTTGCCACTCCTAGTGTATGTGCCCCTGCATGCATAATTTCACATTAAAGATACTCCGTTTAGATCATATTGAACAGAATTGAGTTATTTATAAATAATAATAAATTGAAATAGCGATTGAATTTTGTGAAGTATATTTAAAATGAATTTTAGATATATTTAGATATTAAGTTGGGTTTAGATTTATTTATAAAAAATTAGAAAAAATTATGAATTCTACGTATAAAAAATTTTAAGTTGAGATTAATTTAATAATTTAAAATTTAAGTATCTAAATGTTACATTTAGCTTAAAATTTGACTGAATTAAATTAATGTTGATTTAATCCAAATTCTAAAGAAGAGCAAGTGTAATGATCATGATGTTGGCCAGAGTAACAAGAAAACTTAATTGTGACATTGACTCCTAAACAATCATTTCAATATATAATTCTGGCTTGAAGAACAAGATATTTGTGACTTGCATATATATTATATTATATTATTCCTGAACAATAACAATCATTAATTCCAAACTTGTTACATATTAGACGTACCCGAAAGAGCCACCACATCTTGGACGCTAAAACCATGCTGCCCGAACATCTTAATGAGTTGAGAGGCATTGAAGAAGGGTGCAGGAAGATTGATTGTGTCTTCTATTTTAGACCTCCTGCCGTCCTTTCTTCCCTTTGGTATGTCATATACAGGACCCCCAGCCTGCAATAATAAAACAAATTAAATATTTTTATGTGAGAATTAATAAGGAATATTTGAAGCTCGTGATTCCTTGTGATCAACATTAATTGGTAGTACCCAGAAAACAGCATCTCTGGCAGCCATTGCAAGAATGTCAGCGCATGAGACAACGCCCGGGCATCGTTCCTCAAGCTCCTCTTTTGCATCATCAATAACTTCATATCCCCGCAAGCTCAAATTTGCAGGTGAGTCCTTCTCTGCCTTGTTATCCTTTGTCGAATCAACCAGAATCGACCCATCACATCCCTACTTATTGACAAATTAACTCATTATTTTTCCCAAGGCAAAATCATGTCATACATATATATATATATATAGAGAGAGAGAGAGAGAGACAGAGACAGAGACAGAGACAGAGACAGAGAACCTCTATGAAGCAATCGTGGAAATGCATTCTGAGAAGGGCGGCTGCCATGGTAGGGTCTGCTTGCAAAGCTCTTATGACAGTATTCTTCACAATTGGTTCAGCGAATGGGCAACTCATCATATAATAATCCATACTCATACCGTTTGCTCCAAATCTAAAACTGCTCACTGCCATCTCCAATAGTAAAACTACACCAAGAAAATTTGCAGTGGCCATCTTAACTAAATCCAGAGATGTCATTTTAATCAGTACATATATCATGTGCAGAACACCCAAAACGGTGGTAAAGGATTAAAGAAGAAACCAAGGGAGCGATATATGTGAGGTTGAGGAAATTAGGAACTCATGTTGTGTTGGTATAATGGGGAAGCTGGTGATCTGGAGTTTGTGGTAGTATAGTAGTGAGTTGAGAGGAAGCACTAGTCTCTTTATAAATACAAATTATAGTAAAAAAAAAAAAAAGGATTGAAAAATGCAAAAAGTTGAAGTTAGTGGTTTATCGTTTTCTCTTGCTCCACCTAAAATAATGGTCAATGTATATAATAATTTTACTACAATGCATGTGCGTTGCATGACACGTTACAAATTCACGATTAGTAATTATCCAATCAGTCGTATACACATAATCATGCATTCCAAGTCGTGTGTTGCAACACTAAAAGATTTGGAGAAGTTTACTCATTGCTAGTGGGAGTAAGTAAAAAAATTTTTATTTAAGAGCGAGCCAATTAATTTGCATGACTGTCACGTACACAAGAACTAGCTTGTCGTATTATCTTCTCGATCGCTGTTATGAATTACCATATCATATTAAAGAATTATTTCTCAATCAAAAGCTAGATTTCTGTAAACAAAAATCATAAGAAAAATATTGAGATTTAAAATTAACTTTAAATTCCTTTATTCTTAATTTTTCTAAATTAACTTTACACACCTCTGTTCCTAGGCATGACTATGAGGTTTTAATATATATATATATATATATATATATCTTATTACGACCGATAAAATATAGAAAAAACCTGATTAGAAGGATTGTGATTATTATTATTATTATTATTTTTCAGCCGGTTCGTTTCCTATTCGTTCTGATTAATTGGGGCGGCATGGAAGTTGCTAGAAATTCAAGTTAAATAAATTCATTGTGGCCTGCTAATTAGGAGATGGATCGAGGAGAGAATGAAACATGTACGGATTGGTTTGAGAAAAGTAAAAGGTGGGGCCCGCGGGGTGACTGTGAGATTGTGATGGTGGGAGGCCGAAGTGGATGCTGCTAGCTGGCTTCCATTTTGAAATTTGAAAGCTAGCTGGAATTAAGCTGGTGAAGGTGATCCCTATGGCTTGCTCTTTTTTGGTGAAGTGGAGGAAACGTATTTGGCAGATAAGATTTCATGGTATTGCGCATGCAGCTAAGCTAGCTCTACGCGTTTCTACAAAGTGCTATGCACACGCCTACCTTGTCTACCGTGATCAAATTCCAATGCATGATTGCCTGTGGAGCCTGGAGGGATATTCCATACAGATCATACTTATTCATGTATATATATATATAGGACTGCATTCTTTAACAGGCCAGATGTTTGACAAATTACCAATATATATATAAACTAGTACGACGTTCAATCTGCTCTTAACTCATGAACTTCATAATTTAAGTTACTCATTTTTTTTTAAACGGTTCGAGTATAGACAGTTTCTCGTCATGTATAGACTACGACTACATAGGAGGAAGAAATTAATTAAAGCTAGCGGCCATGTGTCCCTGATCTTCTTTGTGGATAATAGTACTGATCATGTCTTTCTCCTTATAAATTTATTGTGTAGTACGTAGTAGGTCGAGTATTGTAACAATATTCCAAAAAACAGTCGACGCCCTAATATGAAGTCTTTCTCCTTAATTTTATATGATCTGCACCTCTCTATGTTTTGGCTCAGGGGACACGTGATCCACCCTAAAGAAGCTCGATCAGAAAACCAAATTAGAAACCAAATTTGTTAATCATGTATCAAAATTAACTTTCCAAAGCAGCATCAGTTGTTGGAGCTCCTGCGAATCGATGCAACATGAGTTAATTATTAACTTTCGATATCGCTGGCCCTAGCTTGTAGCTTGAGATCTGACACACATGTATACAGTACCATTAGGATTGGAAGCTAGAGGAATATAATCAACTACTCGATCGACACTGATCCATGAATACTGATACTTCTTTATTTTAAATCTAATTTTTTCGTCTAATCATTAGCTAATCTGTAACACTCAAGACTCAGCACCAAGCCTCGCCAAGTCACTTGCTAGTAATAAACCTTATCGAATAGTAAATTTAAAATATCGCAACGAAAATAAAAATGACAATTACACATAAAATACCAAATTGATTTAAGTGGTTCGATTCAATGTGAACCTATATTCATTGTTCGAGTCAGTCAAAATAAATTCTCTATCAACAAAGGTAGAGTATAAGAGATCAATCACACAATCCTCACTATCCCAAAGTCTAATACACCCAATGAACTCTTAAGACTATTTACAAAAGGATCATCTCTCTCTCTCTATGATGTTTGGCTACTCTCAAAAATGTCTAAAATCACTTTATAGAATTATAACATGTGTATAAATAGTAAAACAACGCAAAACTCTAAAAATGGAAGTTCGTTCGAGCGGAGTTAAAACTCGCTCGAGCGATCACCAGGGTTTATGTCTTTCTCAAGCTGGAAGTCAAGCGAGAGTCGAGCAAACCTTTCGGACTGACACTCACTCAAGTTAGATATCAAACGAGTGTCGAGTGAAGTCTCGGATTGAGATGCTTATTCAACTGTATTCAAGCCACCACTCAACATCACTTTTTATAAAGTTGTTTTTTTAGGTTAATATGTGTGGAAAGCTCACTTGTTTTTAATGAAAATTTTCAAAATAGACTATTAACCCAAGATTTATTTCAATAGATATGGATTTTTTATTGGGATAGATAATTAGGTTGAAATCATTTAATGGATCAAATGAGATGTACTTATTTGGTTTGAAAAATTTACAAGAATAGTTGGGATATTTTAGCGTTTAACTCAAAGCCCATTAATATTTAAATACCCAACCCATTTGTTAACTCCATACAATACCCAAAGATATGGGCCCAGATATCCTAAAACAGACCCAAAGCCCATGATCTGAGCCCAAGAGCATTGCTTTAAACATGTGCATAATTTCATGCATGCTAATTCATCCCATCTCTTTCGTTAAGGTTTCCAATACTGTGTATATGTAGATAAACATACACGTTCACTTCGCTTCACACACAACGATTTTTTTTTCACTACCCTTGCCAACACAAAACCTCTTGTCATCCCCACATTCAAGTGTCAACCACCACGAATCAAGGTCCTCTCTCTTGTACTGGAATTGGTTGTAGCCAGTTAAGCCCCACGTCGCATTCCCTCCTTCACGTCAACCGAAAGCCGTAAGTTGCTACTGCACACACACACACACATATATATATATATATATATCCATGCATGATTCATTCTGCATAACGGTGTCGAGCTCTCTCCAACATGACAAAAGCTGCTAGTCAAGAGGAACGTCAGCCCTCCACGTGCATTGCTGACAACCACCATCTTTTGTTGGAAGCCAAAATCATAAAAACCATCCTTCAGCCCACAGTTAAACCACCCTAGAAAAGCCACTGCTCCTCCTCATTATCACCACCTCAGTGCACGAAAAATCCACACAACTGCTAGCCACTTGTAGTATTGTCCACCAGAACCCTCTCGGCCCCCTTAGCACCTTGCCACCATCACCAAAATTTGAGCAACCACATGTAGCCTCCTCTCCTAAGTCTTGTTGCAAATAACAGAAGCCCCAAGAAGGCAAGTAGCTACTACATTGTGAGAATACGCTTCGACGTCTTTTGCAAGTAGAACCTTAGAATATTTTATAAACCACAACACATTTGAAGGTGGTGAATGTCTTCAATTTATAGAGTTGGGCAAAGTGTATACGTATACAAGGAATGAATATAAATATATGCAGGTAATTACAACTAGAATGGAAAACATGTACAAAAATAAAATGAGCAATCTCTTAGAATCAAGATTCAAGCATTACACATATGGGAAGCCTCTAATTTAGGTGAGCATATCTAAAAATCTTTAACACCCCCACAAGATAAGCGTCGGGTTGGAGTTGACGCAGAGCTTGGAGCAAAAAAAGTCAAACAGAGGCCGAAAGACACTCTTTGTGAAGATATCAACAATTTGCAAATGAGAAAGAACATGTTGAGTGCAAATTGTGCCGGTGGCAACAATTTCTTGAGGAAAGTAATTATCTAGCTTCATATGCTTGGCTCGCTTGTGAGAAACTGGATTGAAACTCAAAAAAAAATTGCATTTTTGTTGCTGCATAGGACAAGAGGTTGACGTGTGATAGGAAGATCACAGCAAAGATGCATAAGCCAAAGTATCTTGACAGGAGTGAGAGCAAGAGCGCAATACTCGAATTTGCAGTTGGAATGAGCGACCGTTGGTTATCGTTATAAATGGAATAGCCAAAGGTGGAGCAACGAGTATTAGGACATCCTGTCTAATTAGTGTCAAAGTACGCAATAAGTCTAGTTGATGATGACGGGCTAAAAGTCAAATTGAAATGAGCGCTCCTTTGACATAGCAAAGGATGCGCTTGATAGCATGAAAATGATCATCAGTTGGGGCATGAAAAAATAGGCTAACAGAGTTGACAGCATGGAAAATATCAAGATACGTGATGATCAACTATTGGAACGCACCAACAAGAGAGCAATAGAGACTAGAGTCTGAAAAAGTAGAGCCATCGACGGACAAGTTTTGGACACAACCATGGGGGTTTAAATGGGTTTGCTGTCAAAAAGCTGAGCCCAATCAAGAATAGCATGTGCATATTTGATCTGACTAACACACCATTAGAACTAGTTAAAGCCTCAAGACCATGGAAGTAGCTTAGAGCATCGAAGTTCTTGGTGGCCAACTCAGAATTGAGCTAACGAGTAAAGCTGGCAAGGATAGAAGAATGATTTTCTATAATAATGATGTCATCAATATAGAAAAGCAAATAAATAATTATGCTTTCTATGAAAAATCAAAAGAGATGTGCCAGCATGGCTGCAATAAAAATTGAGTTTGAGTGAAAAAGAGTTGAATTGCTGGAACCATGCACGGGGGCCTTGCTTCAGACCAAGAGCATCTTCTTTAATTTACAAACATGATTGAAAAATCGAGGGTCAAGATATCTAGGAGGCTGCCCCATATAAACATCTTCATGAAGAATACCGTTGAGCAAAGCATTGTTGACGTCTAATTGACAAAAGGATCGGTACGAGAAAGCACAACGTGAAAAATAAAAGCTTTGATAACAGAACTAAAGGTGTCAGTGTAGTCAAGACCAGACAACTGCATATAACCTTTAACAACAAGACGAAATTTGAGATGCTCAATTGACCCGTTGGATAATTATTTCATTCGAAAAACCCATTTAGAGCCCACATTGTTGGCATTGGTGGGACAAGGAACCAACTCCTAAATAAAATTATTTCGAAGTGCTTTAACTTCATCATCCATGACAACGAGCCAATCAAAATTCTTGGCAGTAGACTTGAAACATTTACGCTTAATGGTAGTAAGTAAAGCATAAAGAAAGTCGGAAGAGCCCGAAATGCTAAGATGGCTGGATGACAAGGCTTGAAAATTCCTACCTTGGATCTCATGAGCATTGGGTGTGAGCCCAATGGAAATGCCACAGTGGTGGGGCAGCATAGATGGACCAACAATATTGGGCCAGCGCTAGGCTCAATAGAAGCAGGACTTGGATCTGCATGGGGTGTGAGCTGGAAGGGAGTCCCATGGGTTGCTATAGGAGTAATGGGCCGAATTCCTAAAGAGGAGGGGAGCCCATGCGCTGAAGTATCTATTAGAGAGAGAGAGTGATGGGCATGCAAAAACTCAGCTAATGGATCAGCACAAATAGTACATAGGCTATAACGGTGCAGTGTAATAGGTGAGGAACGAGTTTGAGACAAAGAGTTGTGAGATGGTGTATGAGCTAGACTAGGTTCTAAAAAACTTGAGAATGTTAAGGTCGAGATGAGTTGGGCTTGAGAAAGTGTGTAGGAAGAGAAAATAAGACTCATCAAATTGGGCATGTCTAGTGATATAAATTTGAGAGATAATGAGGTCAAGGCAACAAAAACATTTGTAAGATGGACTGTAGCCTAAGAAAATATTATGGTGTAAATTATTAGGCATTTAATCATGTAATCCATGATAGACAAGACAACCAAAATGATGAAAATTCTCGTATACAGAGACTTACTGCACAAAATCTCAAAATGTGAAATACCTCCAAGAAGAGGTGTTAGTAAATAGCTAATGATCTAAGTCGCAGTGCTAAAGGTGTCAACCCATAAACAAGGGAAACATGTAAATGAACAAGGAGAGCAAGTCTAATTTTAATGACATATTGATGTTGCCGTTCAACACGTCCATTTTGAGTAGGAGTGTATGGGCAAGACCTTTGATGGTGAATACTTGAGTTACGTAGATGAGCTTGGAAGCGATTGCTAGTGAATTCAACACCTCCATCACTTTAGAAAATTTTAATTTGAGCTGAATATTGATTTTTCACAAATTTTTAAAATTGAATAAAAATGTCATAGAAATCAGATTTTAACTTAATAAGGTAAAATCAAGTGAAAAGAGAATAATCATCAATAAATAAAATGGTAATAGACAAAATCCAAATTTGATTTAACAAGATAAGGGCCTCAAATATCGCAATGAATAAGATCTAACACATGAGAAGATCTATTTTCATTTTGAGAATAAGTTATATGATGACTTTTAGCAAGTTGACATGTAGAACAAAGCAATGGAGTAGGCAGCAAAGATATAAGAAAAACATGCCTTTTTATTGAGTAAAGAAATAATAGAATGATTTACATGTCCAATCGTGCGTGCCATAAATCATACAAATCATGTAAGGATTTTATTTCTAAGGACATAAAGAAAAAAAGGATTTTCGCACTCCAACACATATAGACCACCATCTCTTTTACCAGTTGCCACGACCCTTCTTATTTTGTGATCCTAAACATTAAAAAGATTATTAGCAAAGGTAATGAATAAGGGAACATCAGACATTAGTTTACTAATAGACAACATATTTTTAGTGAGATGGGGGACAACTAAAACATATAATAATTGGATATTTGGATAATGAGATATTGTATCGGTATGGATAATAAGGAGAGAGGCATTGTTCCCTACTATTATACAATCCTTACTCAAATAATTTTTTTATTTTTTCAATTTAGAAGAGTTGATAGCCATGTGTGCCAAAACACCTATGTTAAGGTACTAGTCAAAGTCGAAACTGCCAAAGATAGAGTAGGTGATGGTGAAGGCTTCAACCAATTGAGTAGAGGGCTCGGCATGATCGTAACAGTTGTGGTAACGTCCACAGTAGGTCCTTCGTTCCTGCATATTTGACAACAAGGAGTGTAATGGCTATGCTTACCATGCCCTTGTCTAAGTGGTTGCTGCCACTACTACCCCTACGATTTTGCTGGTTGCGAGATGAACCTCCCTTGTGGTTTTGAGAAGAGCCTTTCTAGAGATGAATGCGGCAACATATAGGGATGAAGAGTCGAGAGATTTTTTAAAAATCTCAAAACTCTTAACTTGGGTAAAATGTTTGCAAATGTTGGGAGGGGAGCGAGGGCCATTTGAGCTGTGAAAAAAGTAGGAAAATCGGCCCCTAAACTACGGAGAAATTAGTGTACCTTATCTGTTTCATCGACGAGATGACCAATACCATGGAGTTAGTCACCCTTGAGGCATTGCTCCTGAGCTTTGGATCTATAGCTGAAGGTGGACTCGAAGGCAAGTCAAACCTCGCAAGAAGTGGAGAGTCTGACAGCTTGTGCCATGGCTTCTTCGGTGAGGGAGAAATGGATCAAGTTTAGAATGAGTTGATCCTTCAATCTCCATGCCAAGTGTATGACATTAGGTGTAGAAAAGCTAGCAGAGTCAAAGAGGGGTGGTGATACAATTGTTCCATCAACGTGATCCATTAACTTTTGGCTCTCAAGAAAAGGGAGAAGCTAACTCTTCTAGAATAGGTAATTGGAAAATGACAGCTTAATGGTCTCCATATGAATCATGGTGTTGAA
Source organism: Platycarya longipes (assembly GCA_036559045.1). NCBI lineage: Eukaryota > Viridiplantae > Streptophyta > Magnoliopsida > Fagales > Juglandaceae > Platycarya > Platycarya longipes. The sequence continues at coordinate 45,120,500 of CM071803.1, read as the reverse complement.
AGAAAAATCAAAGGAAGAAGAATTAGAGGCCATCAGGATGAAATGGAGGTTAATCCAAGCAATGTTATGATACCATGAGAATATTTTATAAACCACCACACATTTGAGATTGGTGAATGTTTTTCATTTATAGAGTTGTATAAAGTGTATACAAGGAATGAATATACATTTGCAACTAGAATGGAAAATATGTGCAAAAATAAAATGAGCAATCTCTTAGAATCAAGGGTCAAGCATTACATATATGGGAAGCCTTTAATTTTGGTGAGGGTTATTCAAGAATTCTCAATAGAACCTCCATGTTGTGAGCCCCTTCTTCACATAAGTTGATACCAAAGCTCTATCATGGGCCACCTAGTCACTGTTGCGCACCCCTACTACCAACCTCTGTAACCCAACACAACAGCTTCTGTTTCACAACATGAAAATAGAGCTGACCAAGGGAAAACAAGTCCCTAAGTTTCTAGTACCATTTGTACCAACAAACCCCAACGGATTGTTTGTTCTACTTCCCATACCACCATACTCCACAGTACAATACTCTCTCTCTCTCTCTCTCTCTCTCTCCATGTTTTTCTTTCACAACTCTCTCTCATATTCTCTCTCAATGCTCTTCCATCTTGCTGACCACCCTCGACCGCCATCTAGTCCCTTCATCCGTCGTGCGCCCCGTTCCCTTTCGGTAAGTCTCATCCGCACCATCCCTTTACTAGTGTCTGCCTTGTTTTCAAAATAGGAAAAATTTCCTTTGTCTCCCATAAAGCTTCACATAAAGTAGAGTAATTTTTTATGAATTTTATGACCTTTGAGTTCTAAGTCAAAGCAAAGGGTCCATTAATATTCTTCATTTTCTAGTAGGACAAAAAGATGTTTATATCCGTAATTTTTTAAGCTCTAATTGGTTATATCAGATTGAAATGATGCAACATGGGCTGCAACTAACTAGATTACATTTTAAAAAAATGAAAGGAACTCATAAGAAATTTTATCGTTAATTTTAAAAGAAGTAGCTCAATTTTTCATTCTTTCTTTATAATGAAATGGCACAACGTGGGTTGCAACTAACTCGATTATTCATTCCTTCCTAAAAAAGAAGTAGCTCAATAATTTTATCACTATTAAATAATTGAAGAAAAAGCTCATTACAACACAATAAAAATGAATACAATCATGAAGTGGCAAAATACCATAACATTGTCAACATGATTTTCAAAAGCATCTCCCATATTACAAAATATAACATAAGTGAATAAAGTCTTCAATGAACTTAATAGTTCTTTAAACTACATATTGCAAATCACAATAAGCTACAACATTCTTTACAATAGTGTTTTACGCAAAGTTTTGAATACCGTTTCGGTGATTGTTTCGGTCAAAGTACTAAAATGAAATATTTTGATACCGGTATTTTTTCATGTACCGTTTCAGAATAATCTATACATAGATAAATTATATACATAAACTATATTATAAAATAACAACAAAATAATTCATAAATTCAATAATACTTCTCAATAGTCAATACAATAGACTCCAAGTTTCAAAATTTTATTGCTACCTTCAATTTTTTTTTTCTTATGAATTCACTCAAAATTAAAGAAAGATAATATCTTTTGTAAGCACTCGAGTGAATTTCATCTATATATAAAGTGATTCTAAAGTAATTAGAGTTTGTTGGGCGGTATGAAAAGTCAAATTAACAATCAAAGTTCATATTTTAACGTAAAAAAGAAAAAAAATATTTTCATGAAAAAAAAGATATAAAAAGGAGCACACAATGAAAATATTTTGAAAACTTTGGCCTGCTACATGTTTATTTTTTCTAATCTTTTAATTTTTTTTTAATCAACCTGCTACACATACCTGCAGTCTGCTGAGGCAATTGAAAACTTTGGCCTACTACACATTACTTACAGTCTGTCGAGACAGTTAAGAGGACTGGAGAGAGCGGTTAATTACACAACTATCCTCCATCTTTATAAAATGCCCTGGATTCGAATTATAGTACTAGCCAAGATGCAAAATATCATTCAAAAGCTTACCAAAACAACTCGGTACGGTCAAATTTTAATCTGGTACAAAGCACAACACTCTCGTGTTGGTTACTATTCCAGCACAACAAATACCGATCGTTTCAGCCGAAATGAAACGATTTTAAAAACTTTGGTTCTACGTCATACATTAAAGAGTCTCACACCCACAACATATGTCATCACAAAGTCCAAAATATAACAAATTACCAAGTTTCAACCACAATTTCACACATTCTCATTGTCAGATAGTGTTTGTTGTGTGTCAGTACTACATTATGTTCCAATAATAAATTGGTTAACGTTAGTATCAGATTGAGATTTCAAAACCTCACCATGCTGTGATTCATTGTCAATGTTTTTTTGTATGTCTAATATATAACCCCATTAGAAAGTAATATGCAAGAAGTCCAATATATATAGAATTAATATATAAAAATAAAGTTACATGTTTCCTCTTTCTCTTCGTTACAACCTTCTCCACAGTCGGAACCTTTCTTTTTTGGGACCTCCATTTCCCTTGGATAACGTGGAAGGTTAATATTTTCTTACCTTTGTCCACAATCGCGTTCTCTTTGACCTTGGTTGAACCAGACTTAAGTGGTAATCCTTTACTGTTATGCTCAAACTATCCAGAATACATAGAAACACATAACAAACATTCACTCATAGTATTTTTTCTTTGATTTCTCTCAAGTGAGGGGTGTTCTATGGGGATGATGATTATATATATTTAACTCATTACTTCTTTTAAAATCTTACATAAGCACAATTCATATGTGAGAGCTCAATTGGAGAATCAGATGAAGATGGTAAAAAATAGAAGAAAACATTTACGATTATGTATGGCACAATTACTTGCCACCGAGTTGAACACATCTTTTGGTGTTCTCTCACAAAGCCATTAGACCGTGTTCCTCCCATTTTTGCTAAGTACATGCATCACGAAAATCCAATCCCATTTGGATAAAAGTTTCAGGGTTTAGTCCAAATACGAAAAGAATAGCATATAGCGTATAACATATTCCAGTTTATAGCCAAATTCAAAAACATCCAACTTTATCACTAAGACATCCACAACCATGAATTATGCAATGAAGGGGAACAACAACATCATGAACTCTTCCAACAAAGCAAACGTAGAAATACCTCGCACAAAATTTCACAATTTGTACTTTTTTTAATCATTTAAATTGTTTTACTGAAAACATCATATAAGAGCAATGAAGAAAGAAAAAGAAAGTACTAAAAGATGAGTATAAAACCTTGGTGTACAGCAAGAGAGATTTTCTAGAGAGAAATGAAAAAAGAGGATGAAGTGTCACACTTGTGTGTGAGTTTGTAGGTCGATCGACTTCGTTGGTGGCACTAGTGCCAAGAACCCTAGAAGAAAAGGTGTCGAGAGAGAAAATATGAGCAATTGGGTAACCATGCCTGAAGGCTTTGTGGATATAGGCCTATCCCTACATTCTAGGCTATTCGGATAACCACCAAGAGGGGATAAGTATATCCCTACATTCTAGGCTTTTGATCCTACTTTCTAGACTTTATCCCTTAACTTTTTTATTTTTATCATCTATGTTTTAGATTTTATTCTCCTAACTTTTAGCATTTTAATTGTAGAGGGACTTTGCTTAGAAATCCCTATAAATAAAGGTATTGTGGCCTAGTTTTTATTCATTCATTAGTTTTAAAGTTTTTGGCTTTAGTCTTGTTAGTTCTTTAAATATTTTGTACTAGGGTATTTTGCTATACACTCAGATTATAGGATATAATTTATGAATCCCTTCTAGAAAGTGACTCTTTGCATTTCATGAATAAAAGTGACTCAATTTTATGTTTTTTTTCTTGTCTCTTTATTTTCTTGCATTCTAAACGCTTATCCAAACCCTTATTCAACTTAAACACCAACCTTTAATGTCACATTATCGGATTTAGATTTGTGGGAAGAGATCTTGTATTTTTCTTGATCGGTCTAGGGAGTTTCATCATTTGAATCTAAAGAGAGGAAGGCTTATGCTTAATGGCTAAACCAAGGCTCTCAATAGATTGATACTTTCATTGAACGTTGTTCATAAGTTGTCCGACATCATGATACATCAGAGAATAATGGAACCAATCAGGATCGACTCCAATCCCTTGAAGAGAACACCAAGAAGATGGTGTTCATACTTGATAATATGACAACCACCATGGCTAAACTTCAAATGGCCTTGAATCACAATTCAAGAGCTACAGAGGAGAATAATAGGGAAATTGTAACATCTCGACCCAATAGTTAGGGTTATTTTTTTTATTATTATTTAATTATTATTATTATTATTATTTTGAAATATGTTTTAAGATAGGGTTTATTTTTTCAGATTTCTTCACTTATCAACTCACCACGTAGTCATCTCTTAGATTTTCATTTTGAATAAAGATATTCTTTCCACAAACTACAACTACCGCATCACACGACCCTATTTATTTTTCATGGCAACTTTGAGCAGTTGTGTAATCCATTCACCACTTTCACTCATGCATGAGTTTAGTCTCACTTTCCATCACGTTTCTATTTCATTCATCACTAGGGTTTTTCCAAATGCATATATATATATATATATATATATATATACATATATACGCAAGTAAGATTTTTCCTTCATGCATTTTAGAAGAAGCACAAGTTGCCGCAAAGCCACTCGCGTCGTTTCTTCACTCAAGAGCCCACTCCGTGTGTTCAAGCCACGGCCATCAATTTCCAGCCATCACGTCGCAACATAAGCACGCCCATTAGCCACTGTGTCTCACCTATGGATGAGCACCGACTCAAACTTTTCCTTTTGGGACGGCCACCATACACGTTAGAAACCACCCAAAGCCTTTCAGAAAATCCTTTATTTTATCACCCAAAAACAGAGCACTTGCTCTCCAAACCGTAGCTTTGCCTTGCCACGGTTGGGGCCACAACGTCGTTGCCATCAACAATAGAAGAAGCCAAAGATCAAGCTTCCAGCACCCAATGATGTCCAGCAGCACCATCAGAAGCCCCATGTACATCTCATAATGCGTAAAATCCCTCTCTCATCTCTTGGACTCTCTCTCTTACTCTCTCCCTCCCATCACATTCCCTATTGCTTCTACAAAGCATTGTCATGTTCCCAGTCGCACTGCCGTTGCCGATCTCTTTCAGCCACTTAGAACTCCATTGTAACTAACTCTTCTCTCGATAACAATCTGTCGCACCCTTTGTTTTTTTGAGTGAAGTCGACTATGAGTATATAATAGTTTGCACTTCGAGTTTTTGTAGTCTTTCGTTTTCAGAATATGCTTTTAGACTTGCAAAATTACATTGATGCCAAAGCATATGCTTTTTCTTTTCGTGTGCTTCAATTCATGTTCATTAGGCTGTCTTTAAGTTGGCCTTTTTCTATTTTTGGATTTTGTTTCAAACATAGAAAGTTATGTTTACACAAATTATATTTCTTAACTATTATTTTACTAAATTGCCAATAATCATTTTGCCATGGCCATTCAAGTGGTTTGAAGTCTTTAAATGTAAAATTTCTTCACTACCCTAAGTCATGGTAGTATGCTTTCGGCTCGTTTTCATGTTGATTTTATACTAGACTTAATTTTAACTGGATTGGATTATGTTGTATGATGGTTAAGTTGGTTAGGTGCGTTTTGCACCGACTTGTATTTTTTTATAGAAAACCATTTTATTAATTTTTGCATAGAATTTATTTTAACTTAATGAATGTATTATCTTAGAGTTTGTACTGTTTATAGAAAATATTTAATAATTTTGAATTATATTATCAATTATTAAAGTATCATTAAGCTATAGTAATAGCTTGCAAGAAATTTAAATACTATTAAGTCTAACTTTTGAATGTTCCACTAGTTATTATATATTCTTAGCTACATGTGTGTATATCTATATTAAATGATAGCATTGATTTAATAATTATACAATATTAATATTTATTAGATTTCCTATAATAGTGAATAATTATGTTAATTATAAAAGCTAAATCTATTTTATGTATTTATGTTTTTACAACTTGTTGAATATATCTTTGATTATTTTACTAAAATATATTTTTAAGTGAAATGCGTTATTAGTATTTTATTAATTTTGTGATATTAGTACTTAATATCTTTTGTATGAAGCATTATATGTATTAAATTATTCTTTACAATATGTATTAATTTATTATAATATTAGGACACATTATTTTAGAAATGTTAGTAATGGGTTCGTACTTCATATAGGTAACGTCGAATTATGAAAAAGAACTTAGAAAGTAGCACAGTGAAGTAAGTGAATTTGATTACAAAATTAGGATCCCCATAGTTAGATTATATTATTAGTAGAGCCAGTTCTTTGATAGCATTTTTCATATACCCTTCACGTCATGCAAGCATGTCATTCAGCACAACACATCACATGATCATATCATTCAACATCATGTTTAGATTCAGTGAGTTATAGTTATTTATATTAGTATGTAATTATACATCTTATGTTACATAAGTAACATAAATTAAGTTAAGTTCAAGTATAAGATTAGGTCAGATCAGAGATAAATTAATCAATTATTCAGTTAATTCAGATGACCATTCAGATACATGGTACCAATGCATATTAGATCAAAGTGGATGTGCAAGCCACGAACTTAAGCGTGATCCACCATAGTACGTGAGAGTACTATCAGCGGCTCCCTTTATTGTAGCGAGACATGGAGCCGATGTACAACTTTGCACGCAGGGTTAAGTGTGTTGGTCAATTAGTTTAGCTAAATCAGTTCAGCTAAATCAGTTAGTAAGTTTAGTTAGACCAGTCAATTAATTCAAACCAGTCAGTTTAAGTCAGTTAGTCAGTTCAATCAGAGAGTTCAATCAATCATAGCATGAGTATTAGCATACACAATCATGTTTTCAGATTTCAACATAAATTTTATGAAAAATTCATATAGTATTATCTTATGTTATGGTGGATTCCTTACTTAATCATAAACTCATTTTAATTTATTTCCTATTTTTAAAATCATTCAGGTGAGGAAGAAGACTAGTACGAGTAGGTAGACTAGAAGTAGATTGAACTGTTATTTAATTTTTAAGCTTTTTTAGAAACAAGTGTCTTTATGACATAAGTTTAAATTTAGTTATTTCAGTTAGTGTTTTGTTAAAACATTTTATTAGAACTTCAGTTTTGTAAAATAAATGTTATTTAGTTTTGTTAAAAAAAATGAGATTTTGTGCCGCATTGAAAAGTTTTAAAAAATCACGTGACTTCCCTTAGTCTAAAGGAATGGGATGTTACAGAAATGGAAAACATGCGAAGGGAGACCAACCACAATATGCAGTGACTAGAGAGGCTATGGTTGGAGACCAACGTTCCATGTAATGGAATTCATGGGGATCAACCACTCAAAGCAAATCAGGAAGTGCACCTAACCATAGCACCACATGGAGGCCAACTTCAAAATCAACAACAATGCATTGAAAGCTTTAAGACTAGTGTGACTGAATCCATACCAAGACTGAGACCTTGAAACGATTTGAAAATGGAAAGTCGAGTGGAGACTTAAAGTGCAATTGTGGAGATATGGATCCGAGATTGTGAGAGATCTAGGAGTCGAAGTACTAGATGGGAGCATCAAGATGTAAGAGCTAATTATGATGGTGACATGGGACTCGAAGTTGAGCAACCTAGAGGTCAAGAGAGACCTTATTGTTGAGCTGAGTACAATCAGAGAAGGAGGTTAAACGACCATCATAGTGGTCATGAGAGGTATGTTGATTATGATTATGAACAAAAATGGAATCAGCCTTATTAGTAAGGACCTAGGAAGTCAAAGGTGAAGTTTCCAAGGTATGATGGAGGAGACCCACACTAGTGGCTTGACAAGATAGCTCATTACTTTCATGTTTATGATGTGATAAGAGATGAGAGAGTCTCTATCTAAATGGTAAAGATGAATCAAGGCACATTATGACAAAGAAGGAAGAAGACTTGGATGGACAGCTTTTAAGAGGGAGTTCTTGATGCAATTTGGCCCTTCACTCATGATCAAACACCACAGTCAATTGAAGAAATACTTATTGGTACTTTCATTGACATTTTGAGGCCTTGGTTGGCTAATGAGTTGAAGTTGAAGCAATCTACACTCTTATAAGAGGCCATGAGGATGGTCAAGATCTTTGAGGAGAGCTACAACATGAAAAAACTCCAAACTAGGGAGAGCATGGGGAGCAAGGCCAAGTTTTTGCAAAACCAAGACTTCTTGGAAAGATAAGGAGGTAGTGAATAACTCAACTATTGACAAGACTAAAGAAGTAAGAAAGTTTTCTCATGAGGAGGTCCAAGACCAAATCAAGAAAGGGCTTTATTTCAAGTGTGGGGAAAAGTGAAACCGTGAGTACAAGTGCACGAAGAGACAAATTTTCATGCTTGGAGAAGATAGTGAGAATGAAAATACTAACTACCATGAAAAGGACTCACATGACGGGCCTAGACAAGAGGAGGCCGAACATGATATCTTTAGTGATGATGCGGAGTTGTCCTAAAATGCTATGTCTAGTGTACAAAAGCCTTCTACCATGAGGCTAATGGCGTGGATAGGCAAACATGAGGTAACTTTACTTGTCGATAATGGGTCAACCCAGAATTCTATCAAATCCAACATTATTTTCAAGATTGGCTTAAAAGGAAAAGACATAAAGCCATTTGATGTCAAAATGGCTAGTGGAGAAAAGATGAAATGTAAGCAAGTCATTAGAGGGGTGAAGATGAATGTGCAAGGCGTTTGCATCACAACCGACTTGCATATCCTTTCTTGATGGGGCTTGATGTAATGTTGGGCAATGCTTGGTTGATAAGCATTGGCAAGGTGATCACCAACCATGACACTATAGTAATGGAGTTCAAGGTTGGAGGCAAGAAGAGAGTATGGACGACTTTGGCAACTAAATGAGTCAAGGTATGTGAAGCTAATATTTTTTAACGTTTGTGCAAATGTAGTGCTAGATGCTTTGCTCTTGTGGCTACACCAAATCAAGACCTAGAGGAAGTAAAAGACCATTGGGAGAGCTGTGAGGATGAATTGAAGTTGCTTCCAAGTAAAGTTTGAACCCTTCTATAGGCCATCAGAGTGTCCTTGAGATACAGTGACCTACTACCCTCGAGACCCTTTAATCATCGAATAGTGTTGATAAACAAGTCCAAGCCTATCAATGTTCCACCCTACTGGTATGCACACTTCCAAAAGAAGGAGATCGAAACACAAGTGGAAGAGATGTTGTCCAGTTGGCTTATTAGATCGAGTACAAACCCATTTTCTTCTCCAATCTTGTTGGTGAGAAAAGAGAATGGTATATAAAGGTTTTGCACGGATTATAGAGCTCTTAATAAAGTGACAATGAATGAATATCTCCCCATTCCTATGGTGGATGAGATGCTAAACGAATCACATGGGGCTATGGTGTTTTCGAAACTTCGTCTACATGCGGGCTATCACTAAATTCGGATAAGGGAATAGATGTCCATAAAATCGCATTTATAACTCATTCGGGCCACTACGAGTACGTGTTGATGCCATTAAGCCTTTTCAATGCCCCATCCACCTTCCAAGCAACTATGGATATCATATTCAAGCCACTTTCGAGGTGGTTTGTGCTTCTTTTCTTTGATGACATCTTGATTTACTCTTGAATGGTTAAAGAGCATTTGGGCCATTTGAGAATAGTATTGGAGATTCTTAAGGAGCATACATTTTCATAAAAGCTTCTAAATGTGATTTTATGCAAGAGGAGTTAGAATACTTGGGGCACATAATTTCTGGTGAGGGTGTCAAGGTGGACCAAAAAAAGATTAAAACTATGGTTGATTGGCCTCTATCGAAGGATCTGTTAACCTTGAAGATATTTCTAGTCCTAACCGAATACTATCGAAAGTTTGTCAAGGGGTATGGGCTCATTGCTAGACCATTCATGACTTTATTGAAGAAAGACAATTTTAAGTAGACCACTAAGCCAAACAAGCCTTTGAAGACTTAAAGAGAGCAATGATGAAGATACCAGTACTTGCTTTGCCTAATTTTGAAAATCCTTTTAAAGTGTACATATATGCTAGTGGTGATGGTATTGGAGCGGTGTTGGCTCAAGAGAGGAGGCCTTTAGCCTTTATTTATGCATGTGAAATGTTAACAATAGTTCATGATAGTTCATGTGGTGAAAGTATGGAGGCCCAATCTTCTTGGTAGGAAATTCACTATTGTGACTGATCAACAAGAAATGATGCATCTTTTAATGCAAAAAATTGTCACCCGTAAGCAACAAAAGTTTCTTGCGAAACTTCCTGGGTTTGAGTATGCCAGAGTGTACCAACCCCAAAAGGAAAACAATGTGGCAGATGCATTAAGGTGAAAGGAAGGAAATTCGATGCTATGGACCGTGCATGATGGGGAGGACCCGAGTGCTTTGGCTTTGAGTGGGATCGAATGAAGGATATGAGACAAGACTTGGGAGGCCGTAAAGCTTGATCCAAGAGCTTTGGATATCTATGAGAAGTTGGAAGCGTAAGATGATGGAGTGGTGTGGTACAAGATTAGAGATGGTCTTATCTCTTATAAGGACTATGTTTATATGCCGAAATTCTTAACTTGAGGAAGGGGATCTTATCTCACTTTTACCATAGTAAGTAAGGAGATCATTCCAGATGGTTGAGAACCTATGTTCAGGTGAAGCACTTCTTTTATTGGGAAGGGCTCAAGAAGGAGGTCAAGACTCTTGTAGCTGAGTGTGATGTATGTTAGAAAGCCAAGCATCACACAAGGGAACCAATGAGCTTGTTACAACCACTGCCTATTTCAGCGGCTATATGAGAGGATCTTTTGATGGATCTTGTGAATGGGCTTTCTACAAGCCACGGGCTTAAAGTAATCTTAGTGGTGGTGGATCAGTTGAGTATGATCACTTTATCTTACTAAAACACCCTTATATGACCAAGAGTGTGACCAAAGCTTTTGTTGATAATGTGGTCAAGCTTCATGGTTTTTCAAGGAGCATAGTGACAGATAGAGATCGGGTTTTCATAAGTTCTTTTTGGAATGAGCTTTTTTGAGTTACAAGGTAGCAAGTTGAAAGCAAGTTCTTCATACCATTCTCAATCCAACAAGTAAATAAATGTGGTCAATCGAACCTTGGAGCGATACCTGAGGTGTTTCTACCATAAAGCATAAACGAAGTGGTAAAACTTTCTTCCTTGGGTCGAGTATTGGTATAACATTTTTGTTCATTTCTCTATTAATGCAAGCTATTTTAAAATTATGATTGAAAGACCACTACCCATCTTGGCCAACTATTAGAGAAGGACGACCAAGAATGATGAAATTTAGAGAAAGTAGATAACTAGGAATGAAATCCTAGTTAAGGTGAAGAAGGAGCTTGCAAAAGTTCAAGCTTGGTTGAAAAGGCACTATGGTCAAGGGAGGCATAATGTAACTTTTGAATCAGTAGATTTTGTGTATTTAAAACTTCAACCTTATACACAAAAGACCTTGAAGAAGAAGGTGGGCTAGAAGTTGTCCAAGAGGTTCTATAGACCTTTTAAGGTCTTAAAGAAGATTGAAGAGGTGGCTTATCGATTGGAGTTACCTCTTGTGATGAAACACCATCCAGTGTTTCATATGACTGTGTTCAGGAAGAGACCTGAATCTAATTGTGGAGGAGCTGCCCTCATTTGATGAAGAGGGAGGGATGCTACTCCAACCTAAGGAGGCTCTTGTTACTGAGTGATCAGGAGGGGGCGGACTAGAAGAAATGTATGATAAGTTTTGGTGCTTTGGCTTGGGGTTCTAAGAGGAAGTTTCATGAGAGGACTATGATGATATAAGATTGCGATTTCCAAAATTCACCCTTGAGGACTAGGGCACTTTTGAAATAAAGGAGAATGACAAGAACCCTAGAAAATAGGTGCAGGGAGAGAAAATATGTGTGATTGGGCAACTGTGAAGACTTTGTGAAGACGTGCCAGGTCTTATAAGGTCTTTATGGCTCAGCCAATGCCAAGGTTGCCTCGACCATGACCAACCTATAACCAGCCATGACCAAGTATGCCTAAGCCATGACCAACGAGACATGAAGGAGGGCGGCTCAAGGCTTCTAAAAGATAAGGATGTTAAAAAGGATAGAGACAAGATCAAGCAAAACTCTCAAGTAATTAAATAAGATAAGGTAGAGTCCAATAATGACTCTAAGAGAGATAAGGAAAGAGGAAAAATCCAAGATGAAGCCAAAACAAACCTAGACACCATAGTGGCATTATTTGGATAGCCACGAAGAGGGGATAAGCATGTCCCTACATTTTAGGCTTGTTATCCTATTTTTTAAACTTTGTCTCCTAGCTTTTAGACTTTATCTCTCATGTTTTAGATTTTATTTTCCTAGATTTTAGCATTTCAATTGCAGAGTACTTTGCTAGAAAGCCTTATAAATAAAGGTCTTGTAGCCTAGTTTTTATTCGTTAATTGGCTTTAGTTATTTTGACTTTAAGCTTGTAAGTTCTTTAAATTTTCGGTGCTAGCAGGTGTTTTGCTCTACACTTGAGCTATTAGGATGTGATTCATGAATCTGTTTTAAAGAGTGGCTATTTGCAATTCATGAATGGGAGTAACTTAATTTTATATTATTTTCTTGCATTCCAAACACCTACTTGAACTCCCATTCAATTTAAACACCAACTTTTAACCTCACAATGTTGGATCTAGACTTGTGGGAGGAGATCTTGTATTTTTCTTGATCGGTCTAGGAGGTTTCATCATTCAAATCTAAGGAGAGGAAGACTTATATTTAATGGCTAGACCAAGACTCTTAACAGCTAGACGTTGGTCGAAAGGCGAAGGCAAGCAAATGCACAAATTTGGTGGGAGGGAAAAAAATTTCGAAATCAATACTATAAAGTGGGATAAAGCATTGAGATACGCGAGTCAAAGTAATTATGGTGCGGTTTGGAGTCTTGGACAGTAAGATGAGATAGAGAAAGTTTTAGATAAAAGTAAAAGTTTATAGAATAAAATCTTAATTTTTAATATTATTATTTTGAGATTTAAAAAAATTAAAATATTTATTATATTGTGTGAAAATTTTAAAAAAGTTCTAGTTATGAGATGGGATGAAATGACATAAGTTGAAAGTATTTCTCATTTTAAATGAAACCTAAAACGGGCATTTGATTTAGGAAAAAAAAAACAAAAACAAATAAAAGCCACGTGAAGAACAACATGTGGTCTTGGAGAAAGAATGGAGATGAGTAGAAAGACCCATAAATACAATTAAAGCTCGTTTGTTTTTATAATGGAAAACACTAGAGTCACAAACAAATCTCACATATCATATTTTTATTTGATCCCCTCCCCTCCCTACTCTCTCTCTCTCTCTCTCTCAACGTTCTCCTTATTCTCTGATGCATCAACTATTCTCGGAGCACCATTGTCAACATCGGTTATAATGTTTTCTTCGAAATTTGTCTCTTCCACGTTTCCCTTATTTTCTGAAGCATCAACTCGAACGAAATTTAATGACTCTTTGCATAAATTCTTCGTTCTTCTCGCTCTGACTCGGATCTTCTTACTCTTAACCTCCACTTCTTCACCCAAATTCTCTAGGATCTTCTCGAGAATCAATTCCAAAGGTCCAGATTTTTGTACAAGAAAGGAGAAAAAAAAACACATTCATTTTTGTTATAAAAAAAAAAAAACATAACGAAATAGCAAACCAAATAATGGAATCGAAAAAGTTGAAAAAATTTAACAAAAAGAGAGCAGTTTTGCTATGGACAGTTGCCATTGTCCAAATGGGATGCAAACGGAGAGGACGTGGCACATAAAGAAAAAAAAATTGGCGTGAAATTCAAAAGAAAAACAAAAACCATTGTTCAACAAACTCCACGAAGATGGAAAAAGGACCTTGAGCTTGACCCATTTCCTTCTTTTGTACGAGTATTTGATTTTTCTTTTGAATTTCATTCGTATATTTTTGAATGTTCAAGGCTTGAATATTTCACATGGAGAAGCTATGATTTCTATCCGGTAGTATTTGGATTTTAGAGAATTCTGGTTCATTAATGGAGGGTTTTGTTCTCACCTACCTTCGTCCAGTAATTGATGTGAAGTACAGTAGACTTGTAAAATGTTAAAGTTAATTGCATTCAATTCCAACGGAAGAGTTACCTAATACGTTTGAATTGTCAAGATTTGGACATTTGATTTTTTTTTCTCCTAAATTTAGAGTTTTTTTTTTTTTTTTTTTTAGTGTGATTTTTATTTTTATTTTTTTTTTTTTTTGGATTTTTGGGAAAAAAGATGATGTTATGGAAAGTTGAAGCTGGGAAGAAGGTTGGTGATGATTCTTGTAATCGAAAGCTAAATGTGATTGAGTAGCGTGAATGTCTGAGATTTTCCCTTGTACCTTCAGGCGAGGATGCAGTATAATAGCCCCAAATGTCAGAGAAACAAGTCGTTTGTTCATCAGAAAGCAAAAAAAATTATTCGAAATGGGTTTCTGTGATTGCTATGGCCGATTGCCTCTAAAATTCATAGATTTAGAGCTGGGTCTTCACCATGTTATCAGCGATGAGACGGAGAAGGGGAAGAGGAAGGAGAAAGGTAAGTCGCCTTTCACATTTCATACCAACTGTTCGATTTAAATTTTGAAAGAAAGATGAAGCTCAAGCTCTAGATCAAGATCATGTTTCAAAAAACTAAAGGCTTCGGCAGCAAAGTCTCCAGAACTCGTTGATTCTTCACGGGCAGAGGCCACTCAAGAAGAAGAAGAAGGAGATGACGGAAATTATCGAGTACTAATGACTGTAAAAAGCAGTCTCAACAATATTTCAATCCTCGATAGTTCAATCTTCAAATTCCAGGATATTGCTCCTCAACTGATCTACTCATAATGTTATCTGAGGGAAGGAGCTGGTCTTCGAGTGATGGGGGAGAATGGGGACTCTAGAGAGGAGCAGAGAGGGAAGAAACAGTATGTTTAGTTTATTTTGCCACATAAGCAGCCGTTTGTGCGCCAACTGTATTCAACGTTTGTCTGTAGAAGTTTTCAAACGAGAGAGAGGTACTTGGACGTTGTTGAAGAGACTTGGTGAAGGGCGTTGCATTGGTCAAGAGGAAAAACCCTGAGATGAAATAAACGCTGGAAAGGGAGGGAGGTAACTGTTCACATTTTAAAAGTAAAAAATGGGATCCCATTGTGTCTGTAGCAATCCCCTTTCATAATTCTTATACTCAACTTAATTTTATCTCATCTAATTATTATTTTTAAAATCTTCACACAAAAAAATTAATAATTTACTTTTTTTCAAATTTTAAAATAAAACAATAGTAACAAAATATATTTTAATAATATTTTATTCAATTTTTAATTTTAATAACAATTTAATTTATCTTATTTTATATACAAAAACAAACTAGACGAAAATGGATTCCTCTTATCATAAAAATATCCAATTCAAATCACACTTTAATACTTATAAAGCATTGATATTAAATTCATCAAAGGGTCCATCAAATGCAAATTTGATATATTTATTTAAAATAATCTTACATTGGGTTTATCAAAGTCCGTCATTTCAAATTTTGAGCTACAAAATCTAGGTTCATCTTCCATCATTAAAGAGTTATTATTCACGCTCAAAACTAATTATTTAATATGTTTTATTATTCATATTTTTTTTACTCATTTTTCTCTTTCTTTTCTTAGTTGAAAAATAATTATTTAAATGTCAAATTAAATTATTAACGTACATATAGTTATTGTAATTATAAAATATGAGAAAAAATTAAAAATATTTGTATTAAAAAATATTATTATATTATTATTTTGATGAATCAAATAATTTATCAACTGTAAAATTATGAATGTATCAATTTTTTCAAAAAAAAGAATTGATTAATTCAATAGCAATATTATAAATATATATATATATTTTTATTTTGTTTTAAAAATTAATAGTTATTTTATTTTAAAATATTTTTGGGTCTGAGATGACTGACGGGACCTAGGGCTGTAACCGGTCTGGTTCGATCCGGTTTTGACCAAAATATAGAACCAAACCGATACCACCGGTTTTGCAAAATGTAAAACCGATTACGCTCCAATTATCTCTCAAAACCGATAGTACCAGTTTTACCGATTCTGGTTTGATTTTTCGATTTTAATTAATGATAAATTTCTAAAAATAAAATCTATTTTTTGAAAAAAAAAAAACTAGTTTAAAAATCTACTTTATTAAAAAAAATTGTAGTTTATTATAAAAATCTGTTTTACTAAAAAAATTTGTTATATAAAAAAAATTTGCAATAAAAAAACTGTTTATAGAATAAAAACTACAATAAAAATCTAATTTAGAAAACTGTTATAAATATGTTTAAAGCATATGATCAATTAAATTTTCGTATTTAAAATTAAAATTTTATTTTATAAATATTATAAAATTATTTATACATAATTATAATTTCTATTATTATATATAAAAATTATATATCATATAGAAACATATCATATATAAAATTTAAAAAGATAATTTTAAATATATATATGTAATATGACCGGTCTGATTTGATTCGGTCTTGACCAAAATTTCTCGAAATTGAAACTTGACTGATACTTACTAATTTTTAATTTCTCAAAATCGGTCTTAAACCAGATTAATTTAAAACAGGTCTAATCGGTCCGGTTTGAACCGGTTCGGACCCATTTTTCGATTTATGATTTATTTATTTACACCCTAACGGGACCTTAACTTGACCGGGACCTGTATATTAGGCAAAACTTTCTCGCTAAGTATTCCCCCATTATTTCACTCTGTAGACTGTCGCTCACTCTCCCTTACTCTCACGCCCGATCCTACCGCGCTCCCGACCAAATCGCCGGCGGGTTTCACAGCTAACCTCGCCTTTCTACCTTCTTCTTCGGAAACGATCGCTTCGAATTCACTGATACCGCCTGCGGTACTCCTCTCTCTCTCTCTCTCTCTCACACACACACACACACACACACAAAACCCTCTTTTCGTACACTATGTACATTTATGTTTCAATATGTATAGGTTTTGCGTTTGCTCTTCATGCATTACATCTCGTTGAACTCGAACCTATTTATACTTTTCTCCCTTTTTCTCCCTTTCTGTGTATAAATATACGCGCTATATGTAGGTGTCTATGCATGTGGGCTTATTTCTGCTTGTTGATCTTTGTCTCAAATGGGATGTCTGATCCGAACAGTTTCTGCAAGCTAGGGTTTTTGTTTTTATTTTTCGTAAGATGCATTTAGCCTACGCTCTCTCTAAACTGCAGCTCTCGTTCAGCCTAGAGGTTTTTGAACTTGTGTTCTGCGCCGTTTGATCTATGGCCTGGCATGTGCGATGGACGTAGTGTTGGTGTCTGTCGGCATTCGTGTATTAATTGCGGTATTCTGGATTATCTTTTTAGAAAGTTTGATTTTTTTGGGTTTAGTGTCCCTTGTGCTCCATTTGGTTGCTGAGAAACTGATCCAAAAATTAAAAGGTATACTGATGCTGCATTTTTTGTCTGTTAAAATGTATAAATCAACTCGGCTATTTCGTTTATTCTTGACCTAACAACTCATATTATTCTGTTTAGTTTCCAAATGAAAAGGACGATGCTTGTGGTAATATGAATTTGAACATTCAACAACTCTGTAATTAAAGAATAAAATAAAAATAACAAAATAAGGGACGCCTTTTTTAGTTTTTTCTGCACATTTGAAGTTTTCTTAAAGAACTTTTTCTAACAGAAGCATTGGTGGAAAATAAGATTCTGGGAAATGGTTTTATTATTCATCTATTACTTAGAGGATGTGCACTTCTTGTAGTAAGTTTTCTGTGATATTTAAATGGTTGAAGTTTAAAAATAGTATATGCCCCTAAATTGTAATATTTTATTATGTGCGTAATGGCTAGAAAAGATCAAACTTCTACTGCTGGATAACATCCTCTTGATCTTACAACAGGAGTCTTAAATATCTCCCGTTATTATGTATTTAATATGGCTATGTAGGTCTTGGAGGTCTTAATATTGATATTTTGTTTTGATTTTCATTCTCTCCTTTAATGCCATTCAGGTTTTTCTAATGTCGTGAGAAAAGGATACATACAATGGTTATTACTATCTTGTGTCAAATCTTTTGCATTCTACGTGCTGTGATATGGTAGATATTTTTCAGCCTACATTGTGAAAAGATGAATTCTTTTGCTCTCTCATCGGCATATTTTCTCCTACTGTCTTTCACCTCTCACTTCACACAAGAAGAAGGATACAGTTTTTCTTAAGGGTATATGATTTAATATTTGATAGATTGTTATTGGTGATAAAGTTGGTTTCTATTCTAATTGGGTACTTGGGCTATGCCTATTTACTTGGAATAAAAATTCTGTTATTAATTATCAATAAATAAATAATGTTGGTTTCTATGACTTGACTCCAATGTGCATCCATTTCTTAGGTGTTTTACTTTTGCACTTTACATTACAGGCAAAGATGAGTTCTGTTAGAGGAGGTGATCAATCATCCAGAGGGAAAAATGTATCAGAAGTCAATAGTCCTCAGGTTGACCACTTGAATAATAAAATGGCAGACATCAACCTGAACTCAGAACAAGATGATGGTCAATGGGAGGTTGCAAGGAAGCCCAAGAACAGAGCTGGAAGCAGTGCTGCAAAACAAATGGGTTCTCAGAGTAGTAATAGTTCTAAAGCTTGGGGAAATCCAAATATGGGTCCAAAACGATGGATGCGAGGTAACGGTGCCCCAGGAAGGGGTTCTGTGAATTCCTGGTCAGCACAAACTGCTGATTCTAAGCGACCTGCAGGCAGGGGACAGCCAAGGCACCAAGCATCCCCTAGGGGCTTTGAGGGTAACTATGTGGTCCCACCACCTGTAATTGGCCCTCCGTTGGAGCATGGATGGAACTGGCCTGCTATATCTGTTTCCACTCAACCCAAGGGTTTAGAAGATGGCCAGTTGAAGGATGAAACCATTTTGAACTCCCATCATGGTAATGACGTCGAGGCTGATAAGGATGACAATGTTGATGAGGCTGACGATGATGACTCTGATGTCATAGATGATACTGATGAGGATATGAGTGATGATGACTCTGATGCTAGTCAAAAGAGCCATAACACTCGAAAGAAGAGTCGATGGTTCAAGAAGTTTTTTGAAATTTTGGATAGCTTGTCTGTAGACAACATAAATGATCCGGCAAGGCAGTGGCATTGTCCTGCATGCCAAGGTGGTCCTGGTGCCATTGATTGGTATCGAGGGCTGCAGCCTTTGATGACACATGCCAAAACCAAAGGGGCAAACAGGATGAAGATCCACAGGGAGCTGGCTGAACTCTTGGAGGAAGAATTGCGACTGAGGGGAACATCGGTTATTCCGTCTGGAGAGGCATTTGGTAAATGGAAAGGTCTGAAAGTTGATGAAAAAGACCATGAAATAATTTGGCCTCCTATGGTTGTCATCATGAACACAAAGCTTGAACAGGATGATAATGATAAGGTATTTTCATATTTTGTATCTGTTTTTGCAAATCAATATCCAAATAAATTGTAATCACAAATGTGGTCTTTTATCCTTTATATTAAATATTGCCTTTTTTAACCTTATAAGCTATAAAGAAAAAGATGGATTTGTATTTACTCTCATTTTACTTACTTTGTGTGAAATGGATTTCAGTGGAAAGGAATGGGGAATCAAGAGCTTCTCGACTACTTCAGCTCATATGCTGCTATTAGGGCTCGACACTCGTACGGTCCACAAGGGCATCGTGGCATGAGTGTTTTGATCTTTGAGGCATCTGCAAGGGGTTATTTGGAAGCTGAACGCTTGGATAAGCATTTTGCCGACCAAGGAACTGACAGAGATGCTTGGGAGCGTCGTCGTGTCTTATTTTATCAAGGTGGGAAGCGCCAGCTTTATGGCTACATGGCAGTGAAAGAGGATTTGGATATATTTAACCATCATTCCCAAGGTTCTTCTCGTCTTATTCATCTCTATTTTTTGGTTGAATCCCTCGAAGTCTTGCGGTAACTTAAGTGCATAACCCCTAGGGGTTGGCTCCAATGATAAGGGCCTTGGCCTTGGTGGTATACTCCCTCCATGTCTAAGGTCTGAATCCTTTGGTGCAAAAAATTCCTGAAGGCCACGTTTCATTAGTTAAAAGACCATTTACCTGATTCGTGTGATGGGAACACATTATGCAGGTTAGGGCTTAACCTGGTAAAAGACTTGTGTTTGCTGTCTTTAGGATTTCTCATCATCAAAATATAACAACGAAGCCTTGTTTGGATAGTAAAATGAGATGATATGGTTTTAAATGAAAGTTGAATAAAATATTGTTAGAATATTATTTTTTAATATTTTTATTGTTTTGAAATTTGAAAAAGTTGAATTGTTTATTATATTTTGTATGAGTTTGGGAAAATTGTAATGATGAGATGAAATGAGATGGATTCCTTTTTTTATTCAAATGGGACCTAACTTAAATGCATAATGTTCTTTTTAAATTTGTATTTTTAACTTACCAAAAAAAAAAAAAAAATTGTCTTTATAAATGTGCAGTTGCCTCTGACATGCTTTATGATTGAGTAGGAAAATCCAAGCTGAAGTATGAGATTAGATCATACCAGGAGATGGTTGTGAACCAAATTAGGCAGATGAGTGAGGACAACCAGCAGCTTATCTATTTGAAGAACAAGGTTGTGAAGGAAAAGAGTCATTCAAAAGCTCTAGAAGAATCTCTTAATATTTCGACTGAGAAGCTGCGCAAGACACAGGAGGAGATGCGCATTGTAAGACACAGAACCAAATTGCAGCATGAAGAGAACAAGGAAGAGGTAATATTACTCCGGTTGAGATACGTATTAGTGGTGTATTTAAGCAACAGTTGTTAGACCCAGCTTTGATGTGCTATATTATGTGGAGACTATCACTATGGTTGTATTCGCGATAAACAATGTTACTATGCTTGTATGTGAGTCACTCTCTCCCCTTTTCAACTTAGAAACATCATTGAGGTCCTTGTTTCCTTTTTAGTTCTTCTTGTTGTCGGGATGAAATGCTTTTTGCCCTTTTCCTCTTTGGTTGTTAATGTTGCTGGATATCCATTCTTGTTCCGTAAATCTATTCAAGTGGACTCAGTTTCTAACGTTTTTTTTTTTTTTTTTATAATGAAGATGTACCTCCAAGAACAATTTTATAAGGATCAGATCAAAGCTATACATGAATCAAGGGAGGCCAAGGAAGAAGATTTTGAGAGGATGCAGCAAGAAGAGCGTGATAAGGTGAAGCAGTTAAATGGAAATCCTTCAGATGCAGACGAAGACAAGCTCAGGTAAAATATACTTTTGGGTAAATAATTCAGCTGAGTCTTGCCTAGAATAACCTTTTTCTTTTCTATTTGCATTTTGCTGTTCTTTTTGTTCATAGGGGGGAGGAAATAGCAAAATACATAAAGTTACAAGACAGAGAGATGGAAGATTTTATGGATGAGAGAGAGAAATTAATTAAAGCTCACGAGGACAAGATGGCAGCAATGAAGCGGAGGCACTGGGAGGAGGTAGTAGAGCTGGAAAAGGAGTTTGATGCTGAACTAAGCCAGATCATGGAAAAGTATACTCCCCCACAGCGGCCCGAAGACGATGGTTCTGCCAGCAACAGCTTTTGACCTAGTCTCTCTTTCGCTTCTCCCCTCCCCCACCTTCTTGAACAGAAAGCTTGCTGCGCACTTTGTTCATTAATTCCTAAGGAACTTTAAAAGACCTGTGTACTTTTTTTCCTCTGGTTAATGGTAGCTCAAAGAATATACCCCAAAGAAAGAAACAGGGAAAATAACAGTTAGCTCTTGTGGACCCTGGCAAGGGTCCGACAGTTTACCCGCATCAGTTGTTCCGTAAGATGTTTATTTTTGTGGGTTTTCGAACTATGGTATGATTTGCAGTTGGGTTAATTAGAGGTTTGGTTGGGGTCCCTTCGGCTTTGGTGAAGCATTTAGTTTTCTGTGAATGAATTTATTGAGAATTATTATTATTACTATTATTATTATGACTAAAAATAGTGTGCAAAATATTTAGTCGGTAAATGCACGTATGCATCTTAAACTTGAGAGAGGGTGGGCTGTCGTTTTATCCTCTCGGTTTCAATTAGGCCAATCTTTTTGGGTGCGGGGGATGTGCTTGCAGCATGTTTCTGAGACCTTTGATCTGACGACGGTTGGTCTTTGACAGAGGGCCGAATTGGCTGTTGAGTTTATGAATTTTTCCGTATTCTGTGGTAGCCAAACATAAAGAGTAACAATTTATTTTAGGATCTTCCTTTCACCGTCTCAGCTCTCCTTTCTATCTCGGCTCCCCAGTTCATATTATGGTAAGAATAAATATCATTACAACTCACCTATTAGTCAATCACGAAGGAAAAAAACTCTCTTCACAGAGCATATATATAGATAGATATATATATATATATATAACCATATAATGGTTATCTTTCTCTTCACATGCTACACAGACGAAAAAATTCTCCCCACATTCAAAAAAGAGAATGACTACAAATTCTTTTCTAAAATGTCTGACTTCTAAAGGAATAAATTTCTAGATCAGTCGGGCTTATGACATCCACTGTAATAATTTAGTTTGAAAATGATGGTTAAGATATACTATAAAGGCGCATGTTTACCAAAAAATAACCGCTGCATAATTAATGGAATAAAATAACTAATAGTAATAATAAAGGAACACGAAAAATATCAAAACCACCCTCCTGGGCCCCAAAAAATCCATCCGGAAGAGGCCATTTTTTTTTTTTTCCGAAATAACATTCTGATGAAAACGGTAAAACAAAACAAAATACAAAAAACAAAACGAAGATAATCTATTATCCTAACTAAATATTACAGTTATGCTCTGTAACATAGTTTCAATTGAAAGTTTGAAAACCATTTCAGTTGGTTTTCTTTTCATCTTCATTTGTGGCAGTCACCTCTGCACCATCAGTGACCTGATCATCATCGCCACCAAAACCGAATTCATTGACACGTTTCTTGTCCACTGGATATATCCACCTCTGGTACACATAGATCAGGAATATAACATCTGCATGGAAGAAAAATGGAGAAAAATCAGAAGGTATCCATATGTGTAGTCTGTGTAGAGGATATAACTAACCCACAATCCAACGCAGAATCACAAAATCAACAGAGTTTCCTTACGATACCCTTGAAAGGATTGCATGGACAATGAATGGCACCCGACTAACAAGACTGGAATATTTTAACCACAAAAAAAATCAACACACGGATGAAGATCCTTGTTTGCCTGTTGGGGACATTACACAGGCTTGAATGCTGCACTGCTAGAGGAACTTCATTCTCAATGTAATTTTTTTTTTTTTTTATAGAAGTATTCTCAAAGTAATTCTACCAATAATTTATGCAGTTTTCAGATGGTGGCATCAGTTATCCTCTGAATATACTACATGATCATTGTAAAACCATCAGCAATCTAATTTAAATTTGGCATCATCCATTGCATCATTGCACTTCCTCTTAACTCTCTTCCTCTTATGAAATTTTCCTAATTAGCATCATCACACTTCCATTTTCAGCCTCATTCTGGCT
Organism: Platycarya longipes; assembly: GCA_036559045.1. Taxonomy (NCBI): domain Eukaryota; kingdom Viridiplantae; phylum Streptophyta; class Magnoliopsida; order Fagales; family Juglandaceae; genus Platycarya; species Platycarya longipes. The sequence goes on along the minus strand of CM071803.1, from coordinate 45,096,777 downwards.
TATGTCAGTTAAAAAAGGGAGTACCAGAATAGTTACAAAGGGGATTAAATAAAGAGCTTTACTACTCATCATCCTCACACACCACACTAAATTTTTTTTTATTCTTCTTAAACTAATTGAATTATTCTACTCATTATCCACACACCACACATTTGGTAATAGAAAAAATTAAAAAATTATGTGGTGTGAGGACAATGAGTAGAATTTTTCTTAAGTAAAATATGCATTGTGCTGTAAAATTGTAAATTATATCTTACCATCACGAAAGACAGACAGCCGATGCAGTGTCGGCATTTTTATGACAAAGGCAAAGAGATCATCAATGATGGTGTTGAGGAATTTGTATGTCATCTGCCTCCAGGGTAGATGAGCCACAGACTTCAGCTTGTAATTTATAAACAACTGAGGGCACATCATTATGAAACCTGCAACAATGAATTCAAGTGCAAAGGGAAACAAACCTGTCACACTTCTACCAAATCCAAATCAGATAGTAAAAAGGTTATAACACAGCTGATATTTTAAGTGCAAAATTGGCAGACGATCTAAAGAAGAGCGCCAGAGGCATATTATTTTGTTTGACCAGGCAGAAAAATCTTTGGATGATTTACCATCAGAGAGAAAGAAAGAGGGAGGGAGGGAGGGGGAGGGTAATCACCATAATGAATCAATTATAGTGTGCAGATAACAGGTTTGATAAGTAAAACTCTCTAAAATAAACAAGCAAACAAAGGAAGCGGTCTGATAAGTTACTACTGATGATGGTGGTCAAAAGGGTCACAGTGAAAGCCCGAGCATATTACAGAACTGTGGAATCACAAGGAAACTCAAGCTAGAAATGAACTTATACTCCATACTCCAAAAGGACTAGTCAATGTTTCAATTAGATCTCCTTTGAATTCACTTACTGCTATGTATCATACTCATTTACTTTTCCTTATGTTCTTACAAATGGAACTCCAAAGATGATAGCACAAAATCTCCATGACTCGACAAGCGTGTTAAGAAGAATAAATAGATAGAATTACCAATATAACAAGTTTTGGAGGAACAATCTTACCAAACATGTACACACAGCTTGTCAGCGAAGATAGAATCCAAGAATACCAGCTCTTGTGGCGCTCATACATGAGCGAGTATACAGCCGAGCATGCAACAAGGAGGAACAGCACATAGGACAAATACTTCATTGCCATATCATCATATTCCTTCGTCTTATTCCCTGCATAGGACTCACGATTCCGGAACCTTAGCATGGGTATTCTCCCACTTCTATCAATCTGGGGAATGAAATACACAAGTTACAAAATTGGCTATCACAACAGGGTAAACCAAAGATTCAGAGCAGTATAAATAGCTCCCTAGTAGATATACCATAAGCAAAGCAAGTGTCAAAAAGTGTAGGTTTCAGGTAGTGGCGGAGCCAAAAATTTGCTTTAGGGGGGCCAAGCAAAACTAAGATAATATATATAAAATATTTTGTTGTTCTATTTTTATATAATTTTTTATGCAGTATAGAATAATTTGATAGTAAGATCTACAATAAAAATAAAATACGTTTAATATAACTTATGTATTAAAAAGCATATGATATGTCAAGATCATATCATCATAATAAAAATATATTAAAAATACATCACAAATCATCCAACTTTTTTATTTTTATTTTTCTAAACATGTCATCATATTATTATATCATTTTATTTTATATGAGATGTATTTTATTTTTAAATTAAATTAAGTTTTGTGGAGGGGGCCAAGATAATTTTTAGAGAGGGGGCAAATACAAGATAAAATTAATATTATCTTACTAAATTATAGAAAATTTAATATATTTTATCTTTTTCTTTGAAAAAAGATTTATTATTATTATTATTATTATTTTATTTTTAGAAAAGGGGTGGGGCTAAGGGGGGAGGGGGGGCCATGCCCCCCCTGCCCCAACGTGGCTCCACCACTGGTTTCAGGGCATTAGAAGATGACACCATTAGAAGGGCATGCCCGAAATCAAAATGCATTTGTAGATGGACCTGCGTGCCCCATATATTTTTTTTGATAAGTAAACATGAAAAGATGACAGACAGTGAAACCCAAGGAATGTGGTATGTGGCAAATGATAAAAAGAATAAGTCCATAAGCAAACTGCAGATAAGTGATAAACACAAAACATATGGAAGGCATGACATCTCTGAGCAGATTCTCTTGCATGCAAACAGCCAGTGTAATTGTGCCAACCTAAAAAGAGACGTACATGCACAAACAAACATTATTCTTAGAGATAATTATAGATGATACCTCTATGTGCATGGCCTTTCCGATTTTCCAAAACTCAATGCAGCAACCAATTCCAGAACTTGCCAGAATCATCCATGACGTATCATTATCAAGTAGATAGAGGAAAACAATGAGCTGACACAGAAAGCTCACTATAACAGACTTTGCAGATAGTCCTTCCATAGACTTATTTTTGTTCCAAAATTGGATGTCTGCATTGGGAAACAATCAGATTAATTAGTAATATTAATCCCCAAGAACATCTATGTGGCGAAATTTAAGAACCACATTATACAAAAATTACTTTACCATTCTTAAATGCCAAGAAGTCAAACACTGAATGAAGCAAGGAAACAACCATTGTGATTGCCAGGAGGTATGGATTTCCTTCCAAGAACACCCTCTGAGAAAATTATCAGATAACTAACATTTAGAGAAACAAGGAAACTAAATTTTAAGTTGCATGATAGGTGCTTGAAGAAATACAATATTTGATTCCATAACATTTGATTACAACCCAAATTTCACTATAGATTTATATTTTATCTTATCATGGGCAAAGTTAATGATACCTATCTGTGAATGGGGCAAACTCTTGGCACCACAGTAATTTATAAATTGATGACATAAACATTATCAGGTTCAGATATGAATAACTTCTCATGAGATTTGGTTGGTAACTTCGTCCTCATAGATCTCCATAAAAAATCCAAATGTTCTCTCTACTTTAAACCCAACAGTTCACATGGAAGTAACTTGTAAGATTAGCTACGTTTGGATGTTGAGGTAATCTCAGATAATATGTGAATAGTAGTAAAAAATTAATGAATAGTAATAAAAAAGTATTGAATAGTTTGTGAATAATAATAAATACTAGTGAGGTAGTCTGAACTAACCACACACACTCTAAATTCAAACCCAATTGCAACTTTGCAAATAATAAGAAGATAAGTAACTTGCAGTTCACATTGCAAAACTTGCAGAGCTTATTTCAATAAAAATCCAGCAACAAAGGAACGGTTCAAAACCAAAGGAGATTTTCAAAACTAATCATTGGCTCATGCCAGAGAAACTTGCAAGGGTAACACATAAGCAATACCTTCAACTCATCAGCCTCGCCTTCAAGCATGCTTCCATAATTACGGTGAATCTGGAAAGATTGGTCAATCTGCAGGAATATTTGCCACTTGGTCATGCTGATGGGACCCACCTCCAGGTTTAGTGGCAATTCTGTCACTGTCTCATTCAATGGTAGCAACTTATCTTTAAGTAACCAAAACTCATTGAAGAAGATGGTAGGATAGTAGTTCCCTGTACTAGGCTCAACATTCAAATCTGCAACTCTAGTCAAGAAAGTCAAAGATGTGATAACGATATCATTCTTCCCTAGCATGTGTAGCCCAGTCCAAAAGGGCCATGCGGGATCTACTTTAATATGTAGCTCCAGGTCCAGCACATTATAGCACACCAGATCACTAAAGACCTTTGGTTGCATCAATAATCTTGGTGCGCATCAACATATGTATCAAAATCAAAAATTTTATAGGCCCCTTGACATGTGTATGAAACCCTTTTCTAATTTGTTTCAGCAAATGAAAATCACATTGACCAGAATAGTAAAATCACCGAACAAAATCAGAAAAATTACATTTAATATAATTGTAAAAGCACCGAAAAAAAAACATAGTAAGATGGAAAAGCTCCAGGGAAATTGCCATGTAATTGAGAAAGTAGTGAGAGAATGACAACAAAACTAAAGGTAGATTGACAAAAATAAGATCTTGAAGGATACAAGGCGCAACATTTGGAGGTGCAGCATTATGGGGGTATCTGCAGGCAAAAGAGAGAGGGTCAGGGGGGAGGCATGAGCAATTTCAGTGACAGAGGCTCATACAATCGAAAAGAGAAAAAATGGAACAAGAGTAAGCATGATTTTTCTATTTCTAAATCAGTTGCACATGTAGTTAATACACTTCAAAGAAAATGAGCTAAACTAATACACAACCATTACAGCCAAGAAACATTTTAGATAAAAATCTAGAAATCAAAAGGCAGGGCCAAATGATACACTCACATCATAAGACATTGATTGTAACGAAATTGTCATTAACTTATCATAAGAAGAGATGAAATTATTATCAAGATCTAGAGTTAGAATTTAAATTGGGGAAGCACCACTCCAATAGCATTTTAAGGCAGCGTATATGTTTCAGCATCTAATTCCAAGCAATTATGTAATAACACAAGAAAGGCCCAAGCCGCATTTAGGTCCATACTCTAAAAAACTAGTCAAGATTATCATTTGAGAGCCCATTGGAATAAGCATAAAAGGCTTGAACTTCTCCTTCCAAACCAATGCAGGATCCCACTCACCACCTTCCTATACACCATCCAAGGAATAACATATTAAATTCTGATGTCTAACGTGCTAACACATCCTGTCGCTTCAATTCATCAATGTTTGCAATATCCATGATTTTCAATAAGATAATGAGTGAAATGTCCATATAAATGATTACAAGAAACAAATTAACTTATTTCTTGGCTCTGTTTATAAGAATCCATGACATATATATATGGCTTTATTTAATATAAACAAGGAATGAACAAAAAATCACAGAAATGAACGTAACCAAGGTATTCAAGGTAAAATGCAGTGGAATCATTAATGTGGTATAACCCCTGGTGGTTGGCTCAAGTGATAAAGGCTTTGGCTAGGCTGTGTGTTTCCCTCAGGTCTAAGGTTCAAATCCCCTTGAGTGCAAACAATCTCAAGGGGCTATCAAACTGGAGCGTTTTCCCATTGAATTGCCCGATGTGCACTTGCAAAAACTCCTTATCAAGGGCCTATGCACCCCTAGGACTAGTTGAGATGTTCCCAAACACCCGATGTCAATAAAAAAAATAATGTGGTATAAAGTCAACAAGCTTCCTACCTCAAACCAAACTTACAAAGAACTAACACTAATTAAACATACCTCTTATATATATATATATTTTTTCATTGGTATACCTCCTCTTCTTTTTCTTTTTTTTTTTAAATAAGTGAAGTTATTGAAAATCTAGAGTGTTATTGATGTACATAGGAAGTGTACAAGATAAACACCGAATTAGAGACACTCATTTTTTTCATAAGTAATAATCATCTTTATTAATGGGAATATAAAGAGGCATAGCCCAAGCACAAGGGAAGTATACAAAAATTTGAGACACTCATTAACACATACCTTGTAAAGTCATCGACTAAATTGATTGTGATGTTTGGCTTCCAATATGAAACCCACTCCACAGGTTTATCATCTATAGAATCACCTTCAGTACCATCAATCACCTGAAGTCCACGCAAATATTCATCAGGATATGAACACCAACACCAAACGGAGAATTACAAGATGGAAAACATGATGAGCTATCATGATTGTAGATTTATTTATTTATTTTGATAAGTATATCATGATTGTAGAAAATAAACTTTGTTTAACATATATAATACCATATGAGAGACTTCTATTTCAATCAACGTTGACATATACTGCATTACAAGCAAGACACCATGTATTTGCAATCAGAGTTGATGCTGGGTGGAATAGCTTTTATTTAAATTATATAACTACCGTCAATGGTCTTGTTGAAGGTTTTGCAGTGGGGAACAGTAACAATGGGTTATCCATCACACATTTATTGTATGCCGATGATACACTAATTTTTTGCGATGCGGACAGCGAGCAAATCAAAGCTTTGAGGGCAGTACTTTTATGTTTCGAGGCTGTTTCGGGCCTCAAGGTCAATTTGGAAAAGTCGGAATTGGTTCTGGTTGGGAGGGTGGCGAATATCAATCTCTTAGCCGACTTGATGGGGTGTAAGGTGGCTACCCTTCTTATGCGATACCTCGGACTTCCTTTGGGAGCTTCTTTTAAAGCAAAAACTATTTGAGATGGGGTGATAGAGAAGGTGGAAAGAAGATTGTCTGGGTGGAAGCGTCTCTACCTTTCAAAGGGGGGAGGTTAACACTCATCAAAAGTACTCTCTCAAACCTACCTACATACTATTTATCTATTTTTCCCATACCGGCGAAAGTTGCTACTCGGATTGAAAAAATCTTTAGAGAGTTCTTATAGGGTGGCATGGGAGAGGACCACAAATTTCATCTAGTGGGTTGGCCTCAAGTGTGTACTCCAAAGGAGTTGGATGGGTTGGGAGTGCACAATTTGACCACTTTCAACTTAGCCTTATTAGGGAAGTGGTTGTGGAGATTTTCATTGGAAGAGTCATCATTGTGGAAAATGGTTGTGGAGGAGAAATATGGGTGTGAGAGGGGGGGTTGGTGCACAAAAGAGGTAAAATGGACCTATGGAGTAAGCCTTTGGAAGTTTATTAGAAAGAGGTGGAATGTGTTTTCAACACACTATTTATGAGGTTAGTGATGGCACAAGAATCAGTTTTTGGCTTGACAGATGGTGTGGTGAGAGAGCACTCTCTACCACATTCCTTAGGGCTTTTAATATAGCAGTAAATAAGCAAGCTACAATTGATGTAATGAGTCGAGTTAATGGCACAGTGTATTGGAATTTGACTTTCTCAAGGAATATTCAAGATTGGGAAGTTGAGGAATTTGCAGATTTGTACAGCTTCCTTTACTCCAGGCAAATAGGAGGGGGAAGAGATAGAATGTTGTGGAATCATACCGGACTCAGAAAGTTTACCGTCAAGTCACTCTACGAGGCAATGCAAGCACACCAACCGGTTGGCTTCCCATGGAAGGGCATATGAAAAGTCCCAGCGCCACCTAAGATTGCTTTTTTCGTATGGACAGCAGCTTTAGGCAAGATTTTGACAACCAACAATTTAAGAAAACGAGGGATTATAGTGGTCGAATGGTGCTATTTGTGCAAGAAAAATGGGGAGACCATCGACCATATTTTCTTACATTGTGATGTGGCAAGAGAATCATGGAATGGTATCATAGGAAGGGTAGGGCTGCATTGGGTAATGCCAAAAAGTGTGGCAGATCTTCTAGCTAGTTGGAAAAGATATCATTAGTGCAAGCTTTTGGTTGCGACGTGGAAGATGATTCCTTTGTGTCTACTGTAGTGTCTTTGGTTGGAAAGAAATGAGAGATGCTTCAACAAAGAAAGGACCATGGGGGAAATTTGGGACTTTTGTGTATCTTCTTTGGTAAAATAGATTTCTGCAATTGTACTAAAGGAAGGGGATGTCCATGAGTTTTTGACTTCTTTTCATTTCAATAGAATGAAACTAGGTTTCTCTTTTGTATATTTCCTGTATACTTGGGCTTTGCCTAGTTGCATTCAATCAATAAAGGTTATTACTTATCAAAAATATATATATATATATAACTACCATAATCTTCCCACTTTATATCCTAAGATTGCATATAGGCATCTAAAGGGGCTTTAGCACTCATACAATGGATTTGATTATATAATTACTAATACATTCTAAGCCTTCGCATATCCCTCTGACTAAAATCAGACATTGGTTTTACCAAGGGAACATCTGGCATATACAGATCTTGAAAAAAGTTTTAGTACTCATGTGACTACCCCATGCCAAAATAAGATCTAATACATGATTTTATAGACTTCCTACATAACATATAGAAGCCAATCCTCATAACTATCCAATTGAAAAAGCATGCGTATGCGACTCATCTATAGAAATGCTATCGTCAGATATGGATAATCAAAGATTTTATCAAAGACTATCAAAGACACAGAAGGTATAGCACAAGTACATGGCTAGCATACAAGAGGAAAGCATAACTAGGATAGGAAAAGAGATGATAAAATCGCAGGAGTATAACCCATTACAATCTATAGAATCTAACCAAAGGAACAAAGTAATACAAAAGCACGTTTTAAACTCCTCCAGCATCAGCTCGCAATCCTCAAAATGTCTATCATTCCTTTATCTCCAAATATACCACATCATACAAATAGAGAACATCTTTCACATTGTTGTAACTTGTGGGATGCCATATAACCCCCTCCAACTGGCTAAGAGGTCTACTATCCTCCAAGGCATACCCCAAGCCAACCCAACTCAACTGAAAACGTCATTCCAGAATGTACTAACAATCTCATAATGAAGGAAAAGGTGGTCTAAGATTCTACACTCTTTTGCAAATGCATCATGAAGCTAACACAATAAAGTGACTTTTTCTTAGGCTGTCCATTGTGAGAATTTTCCCTAAAGATCCTATCCAAGCAAAAAGTGTTGCTCTAATAGGGGCCTTACGAGTTGTTTGGAAGATTGGATGGTTTCATCTCATCTCATTTTCTTCCCAAACATCACTCAAATACAAATACTTTTCAATTTCAAATATTCAACTTTTTCATCTAATCGTTACCTAATCATTACAATTTTCCCAAACTTCCCAATAGAACACAAAAAAGCAATTCAACCTGCCTAAGGATGTGGTGGATCTACTTGCAGGTTGGTACGGTTTTGAGGGAAGAAAAAGTGAAGTTGTCATATGGAAGATGATTCCTTCATGCTTGATGTGGTGTCTTTGGCTGGAAAAGAATAAGAGATGTTTTGAAGACAAATAACGTTCGATGGGAGAACTTAGAGATTTCATCTTTAGTACTTCGTGTTTGTGGGCTAAGACTCTTGTACTGAATGGTGTTAATTTTCTAGATTTGAATTAGTTTTTCTTCCATTTTCTAGAGAGAAGTAGGTAGTTCCTTTATATACGTCCTGCGTACTTGGGCTTTGCTTATTCTTGATAATAAAGCCAGCTGTCAAAATATTCCCTAGAGCAACTGTCCAGGCAAAAAAAAAAAAACAACTTTAGGTGGTGCTGGAATTCTCCAAATGCCCTTCCATGGGAAAGCTATGGGTTGATGGTTTTGCAACACCTTGTAGAAGGATTTGACAGAATTTTTTGTTCCCTGCATGTTTCCACAGCATTCTATCACTCCCAAATTCTCATAACTTTCTGGAATAAAGATGACTGAAAAAACCTGCTATCTTCTCAACTTCCCAGTCCTGCACATTTCAGGAAAAGGACAAATTCCAGTGCACTGTGCCATTAGCCCGACTTAACACCTCTAAAATAACAAACTGTTGATTGTCAGCTAATCTGAAAACTCTGGGAAAAGCAGAAAACAGAGCTCTCTCTCCACCCCACTCATCAAACCAGAACCTAATTCTGGTACCCTCACCAACCTCACAACTGTTGTGTTGCAAATACCTTCCACCCCTTTCTTATAAACTTACAAAGTTTCCCTACCCTCCTTAGAACACCATCCCCCCCAATCACAGCCATACTTCCCTTCCACTACCATTCTCCACAACGAATCATCTTCCAATTGCAATCTCCACAACCACTTTCCTAGTAAGGCTTTATTGAAAGTAGTCAAGTTTCGCAATCCCAAACCTCCCATCTCCTTTGGACTGCACGCTTTAGGCCAACCCACAACGTGAATTTTGCGTTCCTCTCCCACTCCACCCCACAAAAAGGCCCTGAAAAGTTTTCCATCAATTAGCTACCTCCATAGGTAGAGGAAATAGAGAGAGAAAATACGTAGGAAGATGTCTTTACTTAAGGGGAGGGAATGTTCAGAAGAAGTATACTCCCTATGTACACGGGCTACACTCATTTCATTCTCATTAATAAAAGTTATCTCTTACTTATAAAAATTAAAAAAAAAAAAAGAATGTTCATAAGTTTTTACTTTCTTTTCAATTTACTAGAGTGTAATTTTTTTTTTGATAAGTAAAATATATTATATATAAATCAATGCGCAAAAGCCAGTTACAAAACTCCAAAGGCCTATTAACTAGGCATATTGGATACAAGGAAATCATATAAGTCCATGCCGTTGAAGTCCACGGCGATGGTCCAAGTACATAAATTTCTAAAGAAAAAAACCAACAGCTCCTCTTGAGATTGCTCCTTGTCTTCAAAAGTCCGCTCGTTTCTCTCTTGTCAGAGACACCACATGATACAAATGGGAATCATCTTCCATACAACTATGATATGTCGCTCGCCCCTTATGGAAGTCCAACAAGCCATTGTTGCCACAACAGTCTCAGGCATGACCCAAGCTAAATCCAATCTTTTAAAGACCTCATTCCAAAGAGCTTTGGTTGTCTCGCAATGTAAGAGGAGGTGATTAGGTGTAAAAGTGTAATTAGGTGTCTCTTTTATATACTTATTGTATATATGGGCTTTGCCTAGTTGCATTTGATCAATAAAGTTTATTACTTAGCAAAAAAAAATGTTTCTTATTAATTATAAAAAAAAAATTATTATATTTTTGATTGTGAAAAAATAAAAACTATATTAAAAATATATATTTTAACGCTATAATTTTTTTATTCAACATTTTCTCTTCTTTCCAAAACCCCATAAATACTTAACTCAAACTATCTCACTACTATTTTACAAACCATCTTATTACTATTCACGAATTTTTCATCTCATCTCATTTCCCAAGCATCCCCCTAGTCTGCCAAAAATTCCTCCACGGGGAATGGAAATATATCTTGAGGTGCAAAGGCCTTATATAAAGATTGGACGGTGAGATTCCCTTTCTTAGTAAGGACCCAAGGCATCTCGTCCAAACTTCCAATAGGTAATCTATTAGAAATGCTTGAAAAATGAGATGAGATAAGAATTTCGTGATAGTAATAAAATGAGATAGTTTGAGTTAAACATTTATTGAGTTTTGGAAAAGGAGAGAAAAAAGTTGAATAAAAAAATATTTATAAAAATATTGTTAGAATATAATTTTTATTTTGAAATTTAAAAAAGTTGATTTTCTTTTATTTGAAAGTTTGGAAAAGTTGTAATGATTTAGTTTGAGAAAGTTGTAATGATTAATTTGAAAAAGTTATAATGATTAGTTTAAAAATGTTTGCATTTGGGTGATGTTTGAAGAGGAAATAAGATGAAATGAAAATTATTTCCCAATCTTGCAGGGAGCCACTAGAGAACTTCAATAGATTAGCCATCGCAACTTTTTGCATAGATGACTATACATCTAGAAAGAAGCTTCCTTGAAGGCTCTCTGGCTCTGTCATCGCACATAAATTGTGTCAGAATCAAGTCCTAGGGCTGTCACCCACCTCAATTCTAGTCTGACTAGAAAACACCCACATCATCTTCTAATAATCTTCCATAACCATACCTTATATGGCCCATGTTCCTCATTAGACCTTCATCCATCCCAAGCAAACGTAAATATTGAATCCACCATGAATTTCCACAAGGTCACAAAGCCTATATCACATTTTGATACTGCATGAGCCATTTCTATTCAATTTTTTTTTAAATAAAAGCAACTTTCAAACTTTTAAACCGCCATCTAAAATTGGAGAGTAAACCTTAGCCCTGATTTACTAGGTGAAACTTGAACTCTTCACCTAGCCCACTCCATAGAACAATCGATGTAACTTCTCTATTCAACTGACCACACTAATAGGGAGGGGAAATAAAGAGAAGAAATATGTAGACAAATTAGAGAGGGTGCTCTTTGGCAGTATAATCCTACCACCTTTGGACAAATACAACATCTTCCAACCATTCAATTAGCGGTTAGCTTCTCGATCACACCATCCCAAATAGAGAGCCTTGAAATAGGTAACCAAGAGGAGGCCAAGGTATTTCATAGGTAAAAGCTCACCAGAACTAGCTCCGACTTAACTAAGTAGATGTTCAGGATTGCAGTGGAAAATATAGCTTATACCTTTAAGGCTTATAGCTTATAACTTAAATAATAAGCTCTATACTTCAAAATTTGTAACTAGGTGTACTCCTTTGTATTTTGGCTAATTTTTTTACGGGCTTTTTGGGGTCATCCAGTGTTTTCTTATATACATCTAGTGTTGGTTACTTCTATTGATATATATAATATTTTTACTTATAAAAAAAAATTATTAAATCCAAAAAAACATATTAAATTACAAATTAATTTCTAATTCTTAATTAAAATAAAATTTCCTAACACATGCTTTTTTGTTTCTCAACTTATGTCCTTTTTACATTGATATACATATGTAAATAGTAGTTGATCCCCAATAAAAACAAAATTATGGCGACCAAAATGCTAACATTGACACTCTTTTAATTGTTCTATTCACAGTATGATCCCTCAAGGTATGGTAACTTAGCTACATAGACAATTTTGCTATTTGAGAAATTTAGTTATTCTTATGCATCACATAAGTTTACAACTGCTTTAATAGTAAAGGACAAACCTCAGTCACGGTTTCAACCTCATCAGAACCTTTGGAGTTTCCCAATAAGCTCTTTTTTTTATCTGCTCTTGACTTGGGCAAGTATGTTACAACAGCTGAAATCAATTAAATGGTAGCTCTCTTTACTGCTGATCTGGGTCATCACTTAATTATTGGTACAAAAGAAAGAACTAAAAGAATAAAAGAGAAATGGATATATGGAAAATGCCCAGGTAGATTCTCACGGTGTGTCCTTCCGAAAGCAGCCAGAGGTAGGTACTCTGGATCATTTGGGTCTGGTGTGTAACCAGAGCGTGCAAAGAAAACATGAGCATATAGACTCCCATTGTGCTTCAAAGCCTGGAAAAAAGAAATCAACCTTCAAGGATATTAACTTATCAAAAGCATAGTTCAGAAGAAAATGACTTATCATAAGCAACAAGAACAAGGAAATGATTACACATTGCCCAATATCTTTAGTATGTACACATATAAAGAAGAAACAATGCAGATAAATCTAGTGCATCTTACTGCAAGTGATACCTCAGACGGATAATACTTCAAAGAAAGAGACCTGGTACTCTCTGGTCCCCAAACTGCAAACGGAATATTTCTTTCATGCCAAATAAGTGCCTGTTCGTTGCCGAAGTCATTGAACTCCTCATGTTCAGAGACATATAACCACATATCCTAATCAAACAAGAAATGAGAAATAAAATATAAGTACCGGAAGGAGAAGAATACAAAAATGGGATCGTGCATCACGATTTACTCCCCATGGTTGGGTCCGAAAGGCCCTGCTTTGGTGAGGTCCACGACATAAACAAGAACATAGGATACACGAATGGGAAATATTTGGTCTATACACACAATGAAAAACAGTGTACAGCAATAGCAGCCAAAAATAAATTCGAGCAACCGCGTTATACGTAAGTGGTAAAGTCTAAATATGGTAATGAATGGTTAGGGCTTTAAGGAGTCTACTATGTTTGCATATCAAATTAAACTCCACTTATTTTCGGTCGATACTGTAGTTTATCTACTCTACTTTTTACAGGTTGATAACGATGCAATTATCAAAACTCAAACACGCAAAAGAAACCAAAAAAACCCATAATTTCCAAATCGCCACACAACCTAGCCGCAAGAAACATCTTAATAATCAGCCAAAGCAGCGCCAAAATCATAACAACTAGAACTTTGATTTTATTGGATGATCACTACATCAATGAATTTTTTACGACAAATAAATAAACTTTTTAACAAATAAAATCGAGGATAGGGATCGCAGAGTAAGTAGAAGAAAGAATGCGCCGAGAGAGAGAGAGAGAGAGGGATTAAAGGCACGAGTAGGGTATTACCAGGGGCTCGCCCTTTTGGAAGAGATTGGAGATGAGTTGGGAAGGATCGGATGGGGTTTTGGGAGAGAAGAATTTTGAAGCGAAGTACCAAAAGACAGCCATCCTTATGACACCCGTAATCATCTGAGACAACCCACCCTGTTGTTGCTGTTGCTGTCTACCTTGCTGCACTTGAACTTGCCCCTCCGTCAGCGGGGGCGGCGCCATCTCTTTCTCTCTAACTCTCTAGCCTGCAACACTCCCAACTTTCCCTTCAACACTTTTCGCACAGACTGAGAGAGACTGACGAAATCGATTAGGAAAAGATATTTGTAACGAGTTGGCTTAAGATGGAGTTTTGGATGTTAGAAGACAATGCCTAAGCTACAAGTCGTTTATCATTATTTGTTATATCATGTAAAGCTATCGCATATAAGCATTTGTATATTTTTTATTTGTTCATTTTTACACTTCTAGGTGTCCTATTTTTTTTTTTTTTGTGCCATAGTTAGTTTGTTACACCCGATGGTTATATATGTACCCCCACCTAATTCTCCCATTTCTTCTATTCATCCATACCTTCATACAAATAGTTTGTCTCGATACCTTAACTTAAACGATCCAACTAATCCTTATCGCCTAGATCACGGCGATAATTCAGCCATCACTCTTATCTCCAACTCTCTTACCATCAAAAACTACCTTACCTGATCCTGTGTGATGCGTCGTGCCCTAAGAGCCAAAAACAAATTCGGCTTCATTAATGGTTCCTTTTCCAAACCCATTGCTGAATATGACCCACCATTCAAAAGTTGGGAACGATGTAATGATATGGTCGTTTTCTAAATCCAAAATTCTATCAGTTCCTTTCTCAAATCGAGTATTGCTTTTTGTTGATGATGCCTATGTTCTTTGGCTTGATCTTCAAGAGTGATTTTCTCACCAAAATGGATCACAGATTTTTCAAATCAAGCCAGCCCTAGCTTCCCTTTCTCAAGACACTGATCTCATGAGCATTTACTATGGCAAATTGAAATCCCTTTGGGATGAACTCGCCATTTACGACCTTATTCCCGATTGCACTTGTGGCACGATGCAAATTCTGTTAAATAGGTCTCAACGAGATTGTGTTCTTCAATTTCTTATGGATCTGCATGAATCTTACTCTCCAATTCTCGACCAAATCATGCTCATGAACCACATTCCCTCTGTTTCCAAAGTTTTTTCTCTTATTCAGCAAGAAGAGCGCCACCACCAGATTACCTCCCCTTCTCCCACTCCTGAAACCATGGCCCTCGCCATCCACAAACCTCCTTCTTCCTCCAAAGCTTATCCTAAAAATTCCTCCCCTGCTAAGAAAGAACGCCCATATTACACTCATTGCAAAATCCCTAGTCACTCTGTTGACAATTGCTTCAAGTTGAGAAATGCCGAACCTTTTTTGTGCACTCACTGTAACATGATTGGTCATATAGTGGAAAAGTGCTACAAATTGAATGGTTATCCCCCAGGCCATAAATTCCACACAAAATCACCATCTGGTTCTTATGCTAATCAGTCTTCTTTTGCTAGTGACTCTGATGGTAGCAGTGAGGCCAAGATGGGACTAACCAGATCTCAATATCAACAGCTGATGGCTTTGCTTCAACCCCAGGATTCTTTCATTTCTACAGCTGCCCTGCACTCTCACAAATCGATGACCCCTGTTTTTGAATCATTTTTTGCCATGAAGATGTCTGGTATATTCACTTCTCTCTTTACACGCACACACAAGCCTCTTCATACTTCTTATTCCACCTGGATTATTGATACAGGAGTTACAAACCACATGGTCTATAACACCTCCCACTTTTCCACCATTACTTCACGTGTTTCTTATTTTGTCAACTTACCTTACAAACATTCAGCCCCTGTTGCACATGTTGGTACCATTAAGTTGGCCTCCTCCATCATCCTTACTGAGGTTCTGTGTGTTTCCTATTAACTAAATCTCTTAATTGTGTTATTTCTTTCTTTTCCTCTTATTGTGCCATTTAGAACTTGGACTCTTGGAGAGTAATTGGGAAGGGAGTACTTAAACATGGCTTGTATCACCTCCACTACTCAAATTCTACAAATGTAGCTTCCCCAACCACCTTACACATTGTTCCACACAAATTGCATTTACTTTTTAATTCAACAGCATCTGATGTACATCATACATCATCTGACCTATGGTACTGTTGCCTAGGCCATTTATCTTTTTATACACTGAAAATGATCCTTGATATACTTGTAACCTCTCATAGTCCCAATATTAATGAAAGACCATGCATTGTGTGCCCTTTAGCGAAGCTTTACAGACTTCCTTTTCTTGCTAGCTTGCATAAATCTTCTAAAATATTTAAGAATGTTCATTGTGACATTTGGGGGCCTTGTCCCACTGTTGCTCATGATGGATTCAAATACTTTTTCACTATTGTAGATGACTTTTCTAGAACTACATAGCTTTATCTTCTCTCTACTAAAGCTGACATCCGAAAATGCATTCAATCTTTCACCAATCTCATTGAGACTTAGTTTGATGTGAAAATAAAATTCTTGAGAAGTGATAATGGTGCTGAATTCCATATGATTGGTTTTTTTAACCACAAAGATATAATTTGCCAAACAAATTGTGTGGAAACCCTTCAACAAATTGGTATTGTTGAGAAGAAACACCAACACTTGCTTAATGTCATTCAAGCCCCTTTATTTCAATATGGTTTGCCATTAAAATATTGGAATGAAGTTGTTCTCATAGCCATCTACATCATTAATCCGATTCTAACACCACTCTTAAACAACAAGACACCCTATGAACTTTTCTTTCGAAATAAATCCAAGTATGCTCATATAAGGATTTTTGGCTTCTTGTGTTTTGATGCCACCCTGTCCAATCTCAAAAATAAACTTCAATCAAGAGGTAGAAAATTTGTTTTTATTGGCTACCCCTTTGGCACAAAAGGTTATAAGCTCATGGACATTGACAGTAACATCATTTTTATATCTCGAGAGATTATTTTTTATGAGTTTACTTACCCTTTTAAAAACACTTCATCCTCTTCCACCCCTTCCTCCAATCCACCATTACCTTTTTTTCCTACTCATAATCATTTTCCTCCCCCATCCCCACCAGAAACTGCACTTGCACCATCCAAGCCTACCTTTCTCCCACCTAATAGCAATAACTCACCCATTTTCCTTCACAATCCCCTCCACATCTCGTCCCTCCCACTTTCTTCCTTGCTGCCACAAATCCCTACTGTCCCATACATGAACAACCACCATTTAGAAGATCCACCAGAACTTGCAAGGCTCCTCAATATCTCAGGGATTTTCACTGCCACCAAGCTGTGTTTTCTCCTCCTTCATAGTCAACCTCCAAGGTAGTCCCTATCTCGAATGGTAAACCCTTTTCTTTACTTAATTATTTATCCTATCACAAATTCAGACCTGCTTTCCAAGCTTCTTCATCCTCTATTTTCATGCATACAGAACCTTCTTCTTATAAACAGGCCATCAAAGATCCTGCTTGGTGCAAAGCCATAGAAGTTGAACTTGAGGCATTGGAAAGGAACCACACTTGGATCCTCACCACTCTACTTGAAGGGAAAACAACCATTGACTATAAGTATGTTTACAAAATAAAATTTAATTCTGATGGGTCATTGGAGATGTTGAAAGCTAGATTAGTAGTTAAGGGTTTTACCCAAAAAGAGGGCATTAATTAAGTTGAAACATTTTCTCCTGTCGCTAAATTAGTGACTGTAAGATGCTTGCTTAGTGTTGCTGCCATTAAAAGATGGTTTTTACATCAATTTGATGTAAATAACTCATTCTTAAATGGTGACTTGTCAAAAGAAATTTATATTAAAAAAAAAAACCCTTGGTTACACAAAGGGACATCCCAATCAATTTTGTAAATTAATAAAAAACATTTATGGTCTTAAGCAAGCATCTTGGCAATGGAATGCCAAGTTGACTTCATCTCTTCTTGAGTCTGGTTTCCTACAATTTAAATCTGATTACAGTTTATTCACCAAGCATAATGGAGACTATATCACTACTTTATTAATTTACGTGGATGATCTTTTAGTTGCTAGCACTTCTACTACTGCCATTACTTCTCTTGGACTGTTATTCCCACACTAAATTTCAGATTAAAGATCTTGGTTACCTTAGATATTTTCTAGGCTTGGAAATTGTCTGATGTTCTCAAGGTATCCATGTTTGTCAACGTAAATATGCCTTAGAAATCTTGGCTGATTCGGGAATACTAGATTGTAAACCTCTTAGAATTCCCATGGATCAAAACTTCAAGTTTAGCAAGGATGTTGGTACCTCCATATCTGATCCTAGTGTGTTTAGGAGACTAATTGGCAAACTTTTGTACCTTACTATCACACAACCAGACCTTTGTTTTGCTGTCCAAGTTTTGAGCTAATTTATGGATGATCCTAAAACTACACACTTAGTTGCTGCCCAGAAAATTCTTAGATATTTTAAGGCAGCTCCAACTCAAGGAATTCTTCTCTCTTCTTCAATTTCTATTCAGCTGCAAGCCTATTATGACAGTGACTGGGCTTCCTGTCCAGATTCGAGAAGGTCCACCACAAGTTACTGTATTTTCTTAGATAAGTCCCTCATCTCTTGGAAGTCTAAGAAGCAAACGGTAGTCTCACGTTTATCACTTGAAGCAGAGTATAGATCTATGGTTGCCACATGTTGTGAGTTGACATGGCTTTGATACTTGCTTTCGAATCTTGGTTTCAGTCATCCATAGCCCGCTCTTATACTTTGTGACAATCAAACTGCGCTCCATATTGCTGCCAATCCAGTATTCCATGAGAGGACAAAGCATTTTAAACTTGATTGTCACTTGATATGTGATAAAATTTAAAATGAGAGCATTATTACAACTCATGTCTCCTCTGCCATACAGCTGGTCGATACGATGACCAAAACACTCATATCTCATGTATTGCAATCGCATTATTCTAATATAGGAATAGTTAATTTCTATTCTCCATCTTGCAAGGGGTGTTAGAAGACAATGACTAAGCTACAAATCGTTTATCATTATTTGTTATATCATATAAAGCTGTCGTATATAAGCATTTGTATATTTTTTATTTCTTCATTTTTACACTTCCAGGTGTAATGTATTCTTTGGTGCTATAGTTATTTTGTTACACTCGATGGTTATAAATGTACTGTACAGTTGTCTTCTCCATCGTATCAAATGTGGAATATTACAGAGATTTCATCTCCATTGTATTTTATCGATTTCTCTTCAACTTTCTTGCCTTGTTAGTTTGTTACATTGGAAATCTCGTCAAATCGGTTTCAGCTTTACATATTGCAACTAGAGCCAGAAAACAAACAAGCCTGTTTCGGACGCTCAAATTCATATTTATTATTTTTAATAATAAACATAATTTTCATATCTAAAAATATAAGATGATATACAATACATGCTCAGACTCTTTTAAAAATATTCATTAATATATATATATATATGGAGAAATTATATATAGCTATTGAAAAACTCAAAACTTGGTGTGTCGAAATTTATAGATAAATTTATTATAAAGATAAAATGAAAATGATTCGTGAACTAGTTAATTTATTTGGGAATACAAATATAATTCAATAATTGAGTTATTAATTGATAGTATGTGCTTAAATAGAAGTTGAATTGGTATTATTAATTTTATTTTTATTTATTTTTTATAGGAAGAAGTTGAAGTGGTATTAAGTTTATGTTGAATTATTCGCTGCTAGGAGCTAAAATGAAATAGGTGATCAACTTGTTTTACCCTTTACTTGTACAGTCATTGTGTAAGTTGAATGGTTGAGTCTGAAAACGGAGAGGGAAATTGATGTTATCTATGCTTGCTAGTATTGTTTGCATTATAGCTTGCTATTTCAGTTTATTCACCATTGCCTCGACAAAATTGCTTTTATAGCAAAAAGGGACTTGTAGCAAGCACTGAAAATGGGTTTGAAGGAGTTAATATGGTACAAGTGCTTACCTTGAATTGGGACCGTGTGGCTTAGGAAGCTTTTCAAAGGTTCTGACTCATCAGCAATATATTATAGGCTGATAGTAAGAGATTGGAAATGTGGCGTGCTTGATGATTGCTAGAGGCTGTATAGTCAAATTGGCAACTCTGATCTTGTCGCTTGGAACATCATTCTCTCTGGATTTTCTGGGTCCCGGATGTATGATGTGGAGGTGATGAGATTGTGTGATGTTAGGGTTCTCTCTTATATGCTTGAGCTGGGTGGGTGTGAAGCCAGATCATGTTATCATCACTGTTGTGTTATCTGCTTGCAGTCATTATGGTCTTATAAGTGAAGTTTTGAAGGTGTTTTATTCAATAGAGAAGGTCCATACTCCATGGATTCAAGCCAACCGTGGATCAGTATGCCTCTGTGGTCAGTGGTGGATCTCCTTGCTCGTGGTGGCACGATAAGGATGCCCATTGAAGCTAATGCAAATGTGTGGGGGACCTTTCTAGGTGCCTGTAGGACACATCATGAGGTAGATATGGGCCGTCTTGTGGCTGATCGGCTTTTTTGAAATTAAAGCTAACTATATTGGGAACTATGTGGTTATGTCAATTCTATATACAGCAGATGCTTGATGGGATGGGGTCTTAGAGGTAAGGAAGCTTATGAGGACTAGAAATCCGAAGAAGCCAGCAGGATGCAGCTGGATTGAGGGGGAGAGGAGGAAAAATGTTTTTGTAGCTGGGGATTCTACTCATCCTAAAAGGCACATTATATATGACACACTGAGTACATTGGATCAATAGATCAAGGAACCAATTTAGTTTTAATTTAATCAATGAGTTTACTTGTGTCATTTATGGTGTCATAACTTGCAAGCAAAGCATTCTGACTTCCATTGCGAATGGCCTCTTATCTCCAAATTGAATGCCTAAGCTTTTGAAGGCTGGGCAGTTGCTTTGTTTTTACAGGTATACCATCATACTTGAGTTATTCAACTCTATTGAAGTAGATTTTTATTTTTATTTTTGTGAAAAGAGGGTTAGCGCCATGTTTAGCCTATGAACAGTTGCCGTTTCAATCGGAAAACCATATAAAAATTTACAAACTGCTCGTGAAGATTAATATATATCAATAGTTCCTTTGATAAAAATGGTCCAAAAAATTAAATCACCAAATGATTTTTACTTAAGGCGATCAATCAATCAGGCCATCTTCCAAGTTTATTTGGCTATTCTGTTGTTCTCCTCCCCATTCCTCCGTTGTCCTTCCTCATCATTGCTGCAAACTCGCCGTAATTTATTTGTCCATCCTGAAACACAAACTCAAGCTTCTATCAGAACAAATCAACAGCTTGACAACTTTGAACATATATCAGGAACTTGGGACATTGCAAACCCACATTTCAGGTTGATCTATAGCTGATAAGTTTCAGTGCCGATACTCATTGGCACTAGTCTTGAAATCACTTGAAATTTTGCTCTTTCAAATTGACAGAAAGCTAAGTGGATACACTTACATAATCTTGATCAATTTCTTTGATCATTTCATCAAGGTTTTCTTCACTTGAACCAAACTCTTTGTAGGCTTCTTGAAGCTCATCAATGGTTATATAACCGCTATCGTCCTTGTCGAAAAAAGAGAAAGCTGACACTAGATTCTCCTCTCGCTCCAACTTATTCAAGTGCAACGTGGCAGCAAGAAATTCACCATAGTCTATCGTTCCACTGTTATTAATATCTGCCCGTCAAACACCAGAGGGAAATCAGCTATCAAGTTTAGAGGACCAGAAGAACAAGATATTCTAAGAACTTAAAGTTTAGTAAATCAATGGTGGGACAAATTTTCTTACTGCATCCATAAGATCCTTGATCTCAGTCTCCATAAGTTCATGCTTCACTTCCTTTAAGCCATTTTTAAGTTCCTCAAATGTTATTGTTCCACTGTTGTCGGTGTCCATCATTTTGAACCATTCTTTCAAAGCGCCTATTTCTTCTTCAGCTAACCTCTTAGCTATAAACTCCATGG
This sequence comes from Platycarya longipes, assembly GCA_036559045.1. Lineage (NCBI taxonomy): Eukaryota > Viridiplantae > Streptophyta > Magnoliopsida > Fagales > Juglandaceae > Platycarya > Platycarya longipes. Next base: position 45,074,893 of record CM071803.1, on the reverse strand, counting down.
ATTGGAGCTTAGTTTACACACACAAATTTTGCCACCATAATGTATGTTGACTTGGGTATCATTAGAAATGCGGCCATTTTTATCTTTTCTCATCCATGTATTGTTCTAAGGAGTGTTTCAATGACGGAAAATCTCTTTACACACCATTTCAGTTGAATGCACCATTCAACTCTTTGCCAGGTATCTTCATAGAATGATTAACTATGTGCCCAAAGAATGGAGAATTTTGAGTTTTGAGCTTTCAATTCACCGAAAATTTGGTAAGGTTATGCAAGAGGGAAATTGACAAAGTCGATTAAAAGAGTTACAGAAACAGTTCACTGGAAGTTCAACCTAATACTTAATAATTCACATTTTTTAGCGTTCAAAAATATAGTTAGTAGAAGAAACAACTCTTATGTTTTGTGGGTTTGGGGGAGGGCATGTTTCCAAGAATTAGTAATAAAATATATATAGGCCAAGCGTATCTGTGCAGGTGCTAATCTATCTATCTATCTTACACGCAAAGCCATCTTCTTAATCTTGTTCATTGCAGAGAATTTCTTCAAACGTGATAAAACTGCACAATGAAGAGGTTTATCTGGAGCAATGTCATCTGCAATCCACGGGTGGCCTAATACGGTACAAAGATAAGTTACAAATGAGATCTTCTTCTTATGAAAGACAACAAACAAGAGAAGCTGCTTGCTTCTATTGGTTAAAGTACTTACAAAGGAGATCACGAGCTGTCAACCTTTTCTTGGGATCCCTATCAAGCATTTTCCATATGAGATTCTTGGCACAATCTGAAATGCTAGGCCATGGTTTAGATTCAAGATCTAGTTTTCCTTGTAAAATCTCTTGAAAGATCCCCCTTTCAGATTCTGTACATGTGAACAGATGAAAAATAAAACCTGTCAATTCTCTGAATATTGGAAGTCTAGAAGATATAAATGTTGTTGAGAGTTGATTGTAGCATACCAGCCCAGAAAGGTGGCATTCCACTCAACAGTATGTATAATATGACTCCTGCACTCCATACATCTGCTTCAGGTCCATAACGCTTGCACAACACCTCTGGTGCAACATAGTATGGACTTCCAACAACATCAAAGAATATTTGGCCTACAAACAAAATAATAATAATAATAAGTATTACATAATAGCAAGATAACATCATGCAAATATAACATCTATTACTTACTAACATATCAGTCATCCTTTTTCATCAAGAGTCTTAAAATTTATTCTGATTAAGGCCATAAAAATTTGAATTTTTTGCATTTTTAAAATGACAATATTCCAAATAAATGGATAGTTGTGATTCTGTCCTCCAGATTTCTAGGAGTTGCCATGCCCCTCATACTCTGTTCCCACTGGGCAAGACCTTTGTTTTCATGTGCTCCGATTATATTAAAAATATCCAAAAAAATAACTGTGAAATATAGGATAGGAAACATTGATGAGTAAATGCCCTTAGAATGCATTCACTGGATATTGTAAATTATGTTCCAGGCAGAATATGAACATCGAAGAAAAGGAGTCACAAAATATGCTTAGGAAATTTACCATAAAAACATGTACCCAATTTATCAAGATACAATTACTTATTAAGAGATTCAAGACTTATGAATCAGCTAGAGCCTATCATACAAACATTTCTTATCAAGAAATCATGAACAAGAACCATTTAAATTTATTGAAAACTAATTCAATCAACCATATTAGTTCAAAAGCATGAAAGACAAAGAAATATAAGAACAAGAAGCAACCTCTAACCAACATCTTTGAGGACAGCGAACCATAATGCATTTAAAAAAGAAATTTCAAGAGATAATCAACATTGAACATAAAAATAAATAAATTCAAGGAAAAGGAAAGAAACCCAACAAGGAACCTGGCTTATAGAATATAGAGAGCCCAAAATCAGCAACTTTAAGAGCAGCATCCTCCTCATCGTTATCAAATAAGAAGTTGTCAAGCTTAAGATCTCTATGCATGACCCCAAGCGAATGACAAGTCTCCACGAACCCAACTATAGTTTTCATCAACTTGGCAGCCTCTCTCTCATTGTAATGCCCCCTCCGCACAATCCTATCAAGAAGCTCTCCACCTTCGCACAATTCCATAACCAAGTGCACATGCACATCGTCCTCGTAGCTGCCACGGATCTTCACCACGTGTGGCTGCTCAGACAGGTGTCGCATTACCTGAATCTCCCTCAAAACGTCGTTGTAGTCCTCTGTATAGAGGAGCTTGCGCTTCAAAATTGATTTGCAGGCGTAGTTTTTACCAGTGGAGTTTTCTGTACAGAGATATGTGGTGCCAAAATGAGCATGTCCGACCTTGGGGCCAAGTGTATAGAGGTCCGCCAGGTTTTGAGTCTGATAGGGGAGGCCTTGTGCAAGCTTTGAGTCTTTTGGAAGTACAGATGAGCTCAATAAGTTGTTCATGATTAAAGGGAGATTACAACACTCAAACACGCCTGCAACTATTCTTCTGGCTTTTGCCGATAAGGAATTAAGCAGATTAAATAGAGATTAATATGAGAGAACAAAAAGGCTATTAAACAAGTCAAGTTGAGAGAATATTTAGGTGAAAAAAATAAAGAAATATTAGTCTATCGATCATGATATGGGTGTTGCATGTACATCTTGGTGGTGGGTCTACAAACAAACAAAGATTTGTCTCCTTCTTTTAGTTTCTGGAAAATGCTTATACCTGACCTATATAAAAATATGTATAAATTAGTGTCATGTGCAATTTGTTTATAAACTATGCAACCACGTTCACTTTTATAATTCTACAAAGGGAGAACAGATAAAGTGTACACTTGCAAGTGGCCTAACTATTCACAAATGGTGGATGCTATAATGTTTAAAACGTGGTTGTAAATGCAAAGTGGAGACCTATTTAGTATTTAGACTATTTTGATCCAAAATAATAATAATAATAATAATAATAATAAATAAAAGCATCTCTACCAATTCTTGACTATGTATACCTTCATCCACCCAAGTTTCTTAGAGCAACGATTAGTCAGAACTCAGATCTTTACTTGTAAGTAATAAGAAACATTGCAATTTCTGTTACATGTGATGTAAATAACTTTATAATAATCATCCCTATACGGAAGTTGGGTTGGGGAACCCGAACCACAATTGCCCCAAAATGTTTGTATCTCGGTGCAGAATAGTTAAGAAAAAATGTAAATAGAAGTAGAAAAATAAAGTTGGAACTAATGGAGCAGCATAGATCCTATGTTGATTGGCCAGTAGATAACTAGATGGTCAAAGACCAAACAGAATGGAGCTAGCTAGTATTTTTATTGGCAAGTCTCTGAAGAGTGATAATGTGTAGTAGATAGGATTGCACGTACATATTCTAAATGAGTTGCTGCTGTCGAAGATCTCTTACTCCACAACCTTGGATAGAAAAAGGAGTCAAAGCATCAAGATCGGTTGCACAATGTAGTGTCACGAGACTTCAACGTTCTCCTGAGAGGATATATCTGGCTCTCCTATGACGGAAAATGGAAAAGAAAAAACGTAGAAAATTCTATAATATTAACATGTACTGTTGAAATATGTGACTCATATTTAATGAGTATATAGCGGCAAGTGGCAACGGTAGAGCGGGAGGGTGAACGATTAGTGGTATTTTTATAAATTTTCTTAAGTATGTTCATACAATTAGGATTAGTATAAATATATAGATGTAACTCTACTTTGGATGATGATAAAATTATCACCACTCGCTCCCGTGAACATAAATATATTGTTGAATCACGTAAATTTCTGTGTTATTTTTTTATTATTTTTTCTTTTGATTGTTCCGTATATTCTTCATAATTGCCATAGGATCACAAGATGTACCGTGCCTGCCCACCCATAACTCGCCCTTGGTTTTGTTCGTATTGCCAGCTTGTTCTTATGCTCAAAACGTGACCTTGAATAACATATGTCGTCACTATGCGGGGATGATCCCACCTATATGTCACGTGGTTTCTCACACAAGTCAATGTGAAGAACACACCATCCATATCATTGATATGACACGATTTGATATGCAAGATTCAAATTTGTAAATTATTCTTACAATCAAGTTTTTTCATATAAGCAGTATGCAATGTATGTAGTCCACACGGCTTAGGAATATAATTTTTCAAAACAATATTCCATGGAGACTTTTAGTCCCTTGAAAATTTCATTTAACATTTAGATACAAAGTTATAGGTTATTTTTTATTAGTGACATTAAGATATAACTTAATGAAGTGTTGATTTGTAATTGTTGGTCAATGTTTTTTCATCTGTGTCTTTGCTTTTTTATCTACCTGCCATTGGAGTTTTGCCCCTACTATGTATATTACAATGAAAATGTGATGCTTGGAATAAGAAAAAGTTGTCTGGCATATAATTTTCCCTTCCAAATGCCTTACAGTGGAAGAAAGATGAGGCTACCTTCATGGCAACACCACTCTAAGATTTAATCAGTGTTTTTCTTTCCATAAGTATGCTTCCATAAGAATAAATTGCCAAAAGTTTAATTACTTAAGGTGGACAATCAATCAGCTCATTAGACCTATTGTTCACCAATCCGAGAGCGCTTCCCAGATTTAGTTTGCTTCTCATGGTTCTCCTCGCCATTCCTCCATTGCCCTTCCTCATCATTGCAGCAAACTCCCCATAATCTATTTGTCCATCCTGCAACGTGGATTTTAATTAGTGCAAAGTTCCAAAAGTAGAGGAAAGTGGACTCATAACACAGATTGCTAGTCCAGCTCTTGATTTATATAAGGCTATAAGTTAGAATGGTGATGCTAGCATAAGATCGGCAATAAAGTTCTTGGATGGAGAGAGAGAGAGAGAGAGAGACTAGAGAGAGACTAGAGAGAGATGTCATTTACAAAAGAACAGAAGCATGGTTCAGTTCATCTTCTATACAAGTTATGTTTTGATGAACTTCTTCCACACAAAATACTACAACTAGTCGTAACATTTTCTAATTTTTTTTAATAGTCACCACTTAAAAGGAATGTCCTTTCAACTTTGTTATGGCTACTGCCCCATTGGCACCATGTAGCATCTAAGTGCAGTAAAGATTGCTTAATGAAATTTTATATGAAACTGAAACTATCTTATCATGGTCAGATAAAATGAGCAAACTTACATTATCTTGATCAATTTCTTTAATCATTTCATCAAGATGGACTTCACCTAAACCAAACTCTTTGCAGGCTTGTTGAAGCTCATCAATGGTTATGTAGCCACTGCCATCCTTGTCAAAAAAGGAGAAGGCCGACAATATATTCTCCTCTCTCTCCAGCTTATTCAAGTGCAGGGTAGCAGCAAGAAATTCACCATAGTCAATTGTTCCACTGCGGTCAATATCTGCCTACCACACACCCACAAATAACATTCTTATCTGGCATAAAAATCACAGCAGATTATGTTGATTAGGGAGATTGGTTTTCTTACTGCATCCATAAGATCCTTGATCTCGGACTCCATAAGTTCAGAGCCCACTCGCTTCAATCCATCTTTCAATTCATCAAATGTTATTGTTCCACTGTTGTCCGTGTCTATCATTTTAAACAACTCTTTCAAACCACCAATTTCTTCGTCAGAAAGCTTCTCAGCTATGACCTATAATACAATAGAGTTCAAAATTAGTTCACATACCGATAAAAGGGGTCACCCCTTCTAGGAGTGCAATCCAATGTAAGGCTTACAAACATGATATTAATGGTTCGTGTCATATTTATCAAAGTACTATGCATGGAAAAAAAACTACTCATAATATAAAGAGAAGTGCTAGGTCTACAAAAAATTTTAAAAAGTAAGTTTATAAACTGATAAGGGTTAACATGATATGTTATATCTACTTTACAACAAAAAATACTTAATCTACATTACTTTGTAAATTATTTTTCTTATATTTTTATGTAGACTACAAGGAAAGGCAATTGCTTGGTAATGGTAGGTACATTCTCTAATATAAAATTGGAGAACACGAAATTGACCACATGGACATGCATGAATGTTTAGTAATGGATGATCTCTTTACACCACATCTGCTTCGATAACTGGCCAACATCTTTGATTCTCTTATGATGGCTTTCAAAAATTCAGCGGATATTTCAAGGTTATAATAAAACCCTAACAAAAATCCTCTTGATAATTTGTATTATCAGTCTGTAGATAAGATTGTGGAGTTTCAGAAGAAAATTATATATTAATTCAGTTAGAGTTATTCAACTTTCACTAGTAGGTATCTTTCCAGCCTAAAACTCTTGAATCAAGCTTGTCGTAGTGCCTCTTTTGCGCACAACAACAATTGGTAGATAGTCTGTTCTCAAACTCCAGTTGCTTCAGGTTCCATAAATAGGTAGATGTGAGAGAGTTCACAGAAGTCCAAGAAATTAACTTTCAGAGAAATGCAACTAAAATGTAGTGCTACACATCTTTTGAAGCCTCACCTGCAAAGCCATCTTCTTAAGTTTGTTCATTGCAGAGAACTTCTTTAGGCGAGATAGCACTGCAGAATCAAGAGGTTTATCTGGAGCAATGTCATCTACAATCCACGGGTGGCCTGCAAAGATCATGTTAGGACTTGTTAAGCCTTATCTTCTTATGAAACCTTAACACGTCACCTTGCTTAAGACAACTATACAAGCGAAAAGAGACTTACAAAGAACTTCATGAGCTGTTAGTCTTTTCTTTGGATTCCGATCAAGCATTTTCCGTATGAGATCCTTGGCACTTTCGGAGATTCCAGGCCATGGTTCAGACTGAAAATCCAACTTACCTTGTAAAATCTCTCGGAAGATCCCCTTTTCAGATTCTGTAGATAACAAAAGATGCAAAATCTACATTGGTACTATGACTTTGAGGTATACAACATGAATTTTCCAATGGTATATCTATTAATCCTCATTCATTGATCAATTATGAATTCAGAGATGGCTACCAGCCCAGAAAGGTGGCACCCCACTTAACAAGATGTATAATATAATTCCAGCACTCCACACATCCGCTTCAGGTCCATAATGCTTCCGCAACACCTCTGGTGCGACATAATATGGACTCCCAACAACATCACAGAAGGTTTGACCTAGAAAAAACCATATAAAAATCAGCACTTATTCCAAACAGATAGAAAGCACCATATTAAAACGGTACAGCATTCGGTCATGTCACAAGTACATCAAAATAAGAAAGCATCAACATCCCAAAAAAAATGTCAACTTTCCAATAATCAGCTATGATTTCTAGTAACTTCTTTCCCAAAGGCGTGTTGCTTGCAGACAACACTAGTTTCCATGTTTACAGATCACATCATTTCCAAACAACCTGTGAACCACCAGACATAAATTATGTGTTTTATTTTTCAAATTTTTAGGTACTCCAAGACCCCACTATAAATCCATATGAACCCAAACCCAGTAGAACATGTACAAGTTATACATAGAAGAAACACAAATAGATCTGGTCTCCGATCATAAATATTTCTTAAAGAAACCCATGCGTATCATTGTAACAATCCACAGAAGGCTGAAGCCATATATGCGCTATTTCTCCAAATTGACTAGTCTATGGTACAATTTAAGCTCTTTAGAATCATTATAAAGACGAAGAACTTCTTTTCCAAGCAGTGCAGGGTCCCACTCACTACCTATACTCACTCAGCAAGGCATATCACAATTATTTAGTTATTTTACAAAAACAAAAAGGCCGAGAATAAATGAAAGAAAAAGGGTTAGTAGACCCCATTTGTCCAGTCACATGGGCTAATCTACCACAGAAGTAGCCAAATCTTCTGAAGCTGTTAAGTTCTTTTCAGATTGGTAGTTCTAGCTGTAAAGCATGCACATGTTCTCTAGCCAAAAGAAAAAAGGGTGAGAGAATCTTCAATTCCATGTTATTTGGGAATCTCCATCACTAGAGACTGCAGGTGGCATTGGTCATTATGTTCTTATGTTCATGGAACCCAAGTACACAGACTGCATGAGAAAAAAATATAGGTCTGTTATATTCTTCTCGGTTTCAATAAGCCATCAGAAACCAATTTCTGAGTGTAAAGAGCTCAATCCCCTCTGTCTGTTTGGCCCGTTTCCATCACAACTCATGAGCATCCGTTCTCTTGCTCATTAGCCCTTTTGATATATGCATTCTATTAATGCATTATGCTCCAAAGCCCATATTCTACGTAGGAGTTGAAAAGAATTAGAATTAACAGGAAACGACATTTGAGAAATATGCTTCAATCTACTGCCTTCATTGCAGGTAATGCACTAAGAAATCAACAAGAAATATAAGGAATCCCCAAAACACATTTTCCTCTAGTGTCTGCTCCCCAAAACACATCTCAAAATCTCCAAAGCTATGTGGAAGATGGTCCCTATCTGCATTATATGGTGCATATGGTGAGACGATCAGACGTTCGAAGATAAGGAGCTGACACTAGAGGAACTTTGATCTTTGTTTTTCTATACTTTATTTCTATGGGCCCATCTATAGACTTCAATGGCCAAAATTTACATGATTTTCTTGTTTCCACTTCTGGGACCTAGTTAGGTCTTATCTCTTGTATGTTTTCTTGTGTATTTGGGTTATGCCTATCCTTATTAATAATATCGTTTACTTAAAATAAAATAAAAAATGTTTTTTATCCCGAAAATCATAATGTCTGGAAATTTTTTTTTTTGGGGGGGGGGGGTGTTGAGGCGTGAATTTCTAGAAATCACACCTCTAGTAAGATAAAATCAGGGCAATCGACAGGGAAAGAAGTGATATTGAAGGAAACATAAATGCCTGGCAAATGGACTGGTTGGTAAATCGTGCAAATAAGCTGTAGGAGAGGTTGTTGCTGTCACTAATAAGAAAAACAATTCCTGCAGAAATAATATATCAAGAAACCTATATTGGAAACCATCCAAACAAATTCAAAACAACAATTACACCTAAATAAACGAAGAAAGCCCATAAAACAGTGCTAAAACACAGAAAAGAAGATAGGCTATAAGAAAAAGAATCCCCAGAACGAACCTGGCTTGTAGAAGACAGATAGCCCAAAATCGGTGGCTTTAAGAGCAGCATCCTCCTCCGCACTATCAAACAAAAAGTTCTCAGGCTTGAGATCTCTATGAATAACGCCCAGCGAATGACAGGCCTCCACAACCCCAAGGATGGTCTTTATCAACTTGGCAGCCTCTCTCTCACTGAAATGACCCTTCTTCACTATCCTATCAAAGAGTTCTCCACCCTCACAGATCTCCATCACCAAGTGCACAGCCACAGAATCCTCATACGTGCCTCGGATCCTCACCACGTGTGGATGCTCAGACAAGTGGTGCATTATCTGAATCTCCCTCAAAACATCCTCGTAGTCCTCTGCATACAGGAGCTTGCGCTTCGGGATTGACTTACAGGCGTACTTGTGGCCTGTGGACATCTCTGTGCAGAGGCATGTGATGCCGAACTGGCCCTGCCCGAGTTCTTGACCTAGTCTGTAGAATTCTCCGAGGTCTTGGGTCCTGTACGGAAGTACCCATGTCGACTTCGAATCTTTTGGTGGTGGAGCTGAGCTAGACTCGTTCATGATCTCCAATGTCGAGAGGGAAGACCCAGGAGAGACCAAGCTGACCCGGTGTTTCTGCTTTTGAAAAGAAAAATAAAGCTTGCTTTTAAAAAGTATAGATTCTCCCCAAGATCCTGTACAATCTCTCTGTCCTGTCTTCTTCTCTTTGATCTTGTTTTTCAAAATTCTTTTGGGCACTTCTCTGTTCTGTCGTCTTTGGTTACCCTTTATTATTGCTGCTCTCTAGGACTAGATTCGTTTTGCTTTGGATGGTTTCTTATTCTCGAGTGCAGATCGTACTATGCATTGAGCTACTTCAATTTCTTCTTGTTTCCAAAGAGGCCAAATCCGAGCTCAACAGTCAAGCCAAGTTGGCTGGTTCAACTTTTTGCCCTTTTTTAAGTGAGAGAAATTATCACAAAATAAGATAAAATGGGGTTGTTTACTTTAATTTCAAACTTTCTAGTGCACAATTTGTCAAACAATAATTAAATTTGTTTGCTTTTTTGAAATCTCAATCATTCCTTGATTGTTTCTCTCAAATAAAAAAAAAAAAATCCTTGATTGTTTAAAACGTTGTATTCAATAATATGCATGTTATATAATGTACGTTTGGGCTGCTTGGATTGGGAAGTGGGTTGAGCTCATCTCAACTCACTTCCATTTCATCATTATATTTTTAAATTTTTTATACAAAACACAAATTTCTATACACCTTTTTCAAATCCCAATACACCTTTTTCAAATTCCAACACATATTTTTCAAATCTCAAAATAATAATAATATTAAAAAATAAATCAAATTCATCTCAACTCATCTCATCTCCGAATCCAAGCGGGGCTTTAGTCATGAACGTTCTGTTCTACTCATCACCTGGTTTGTGGAAAGCCAAAGTTTGAGAGTGATAGACGCAAGTATTCAATGTGATTGAGGGAGATTTTCAAATTTATAAATAAATAAACAAATAAAATAAAATATATTTATATGTGTTATTTAGAATTCTTTTGTTTTTACACACACAACACAAAAAAATAATTCTTTACGATGGACGCTACACCATGTCACCATCTGATCAATATGCTCGAAAGCTTTTTAGGTTTTATTTTAAGAGATAAAATTAAAAATTTTAAAATTTTTTTTAAATTTATTATTATATATTTTTTAAATTTTTATATAAAATATTATAACAAAACTTATTTGTTTTTAAATTTTAAATTATTATTTTAAAATTTTAAAATGGAATTAATATTAAAAAAAATTTGTAATAATTTTTTTTTTCATTTTTATTTCATAGAAATTAATTTAAAACCAGGGCCAAAACTTTGGTGAACCTAAAACCTCTTTCTAGTCTCTGCGTTTCGAAGCCTCTGCTGAGAACACGACATGTCGGAACAACTCCAAACCGACACAGAGCTGCTCCTCCGCGAGTACGAGCTCCGTCTCCTCCGCTGCACCCTCACTTCTTCACTGCTCGATTCCTCTCCTCAACCTCCCCATGCACCGTCCGATCGAACTTCCTCTCTCCACTCACTAATCAAAGACATCCTCGCTTTAATTGAGGCAGGTGACTATCTCCGCGCCCTCTCGTCTGACGCCGCAAGACTCGTCTTCCAACTCTCCGGTGACTCTTACGTTGACTCCGTTGAGTGCGCCGACCGAGTGTACTCCGAGTCGCTCGACCGCGTCGAGTCATTTATTTTAGAAGAAAATGAATCCCAGAAGGACGAAAGGGACAAGGACAAGGCCTGTAGGATAGTGCTCGTGATGTGCGTCGCCATAGCTGCGTTCCTCGGGTTTACTAGGTGCAACTTGACAGGGTGAGCCAGACCACGTACCTCTGTTTTTCATTTTTTTTACCATGAACTACCAAAAGTTGCAATTTGCATACTAAATAATCCATTTTAATAAAATTTAAATTCGATTCCTTTTAGGCCCTTGAAGGAAATAATGCCGAAATGTCCATTGGCATTAATAGGAGATAAAGAATATGTGGAATGGGAGAATTGGACGCGTAATCAGCTTATTGCTGCTGGCTCTGACTTGCTTGGAAAGTTTTCAAATCTTCAGGTAACTGCTAATTTTATTTTATCAAAATCGACGCAATTTGTGGTGTTCCAAGGATCCCCACATTTAGTGAGGTCCGTTCGTTGTTGTGGATGGTCGAGAATTGGACATTGCCAATCGTTGTTGTGAGGAAAGACCTCTTCTTTTTGTTCTTTAACTAAGTTACACGAGTTTTTAACTGGAATGGGTTATGAAAATTTACAATTTTGAAACGTTTCAATCTGCCAATAGATTGAGTATTGTTGACTGGTAATATTCTCTGTTTGTCATACTTATAAAAAAATATTATGTGTTTATCATATCATTGTTGTTGTTATTCTTGTTGTAGTTGTTAAATTGGAATCTTAAATAATCTATTTTTGGTTGCAATGAAGTATATAGTATTTGCTAAGATGTTGGTCACGAGGACAAAAGACATATCATTTGGAGGAGGTGTGTCTTCCACTTATGGAATTAATAGCATCTCGTGGTGGCTAGCTAGGATTTTGTTTCTTCAACAAAGAATTTTGGATGAGAGGTCGTCTTCATTGTTTGATCTGTTGCACGTGTATATGGGTGAGACTCAAGGCCATTTTGACACTTCAGAAAAAGTAACAAGCTATTTTGGTTCATGTTTACGTGATGGAGAGGCTTCAGCAATCGTTTCAATGGTTCATTTAGAAGCTGGCATAATGGAGTACACATATGGAAGAGTAGATTCTTGCAGGTGAGTCATGGCAAATAAGCTATTTTATTTATAAACTTAATTGGTGGTCATATTGCTTTTAATCAGAAAAAAGAAACTTCAGTAGTATAAAACTGTATTTGACGGTATTTAGTGGATTTCATGAAAAATGTATTTGAAAGCATTTAGTGGATTTCATGAAATTTACAATTTCCCTCAATAGAGGTGCTTTCAATTGTTATTTGTAGCCTTTGTTTAATGTTGAAATGGGATTTTGCTTTTCAATTATCCCAAGCTTACTTTTATTTGCTGAAGTACCTGTCTGCTGTTAGGCAACATTTTGAGTCAGCTGAACTGGCAGCTGGGCTTCAGCTTTCTGTCACCGGGGTTCTTGGCTTTCGAGCTGTACATCAGGTAAAGTGTTTGGAGTAACATAATTTACGGGTTTGTTGGAGGACTTACTTCTTCTAAGCTTTTTCAATCACTCTTGAGTATAGGTAGAACCTAAGGCACAGATGGTACTTGTTGCAAACACAAACTCATCAAACTGTGATGGTAGATGCCCCTCAGAAAGCTCTGGCCTCCAGGAAAATGTTTCCAGTAATATAGAGGATAATTCATGTCAACATCAACATGAACCCTGTGATGTCTCTGACATACTGATGACCCCAAAATTGTTAGTGAATAATAGTGAAGGAACTAGATCAGAAGGGACTCAAAATGGTGGTCCTGCTGCAGCTCCTTTAATGGGAATCCAACAGGCTGTGATTCTGGCCCAATGTCTTGTTATTGAGAAGAGCACTCGGCATGATGAAATGCAAAGTGAGTTCTAGACACATACTTATGGTTGTGACATGGGCCTTAGCTTGTTATACATGTTTAGTGAAAAGGAGGCAATTGTTTACAGTCATTTTGAAATAAGGCTATGTTCTTTACTGATTATTCATTTTTGTGGTAATGAAGGATTGTCTTATTGTACCAGAAGGGCTTAGGCTAGTTTGGGTAGTGTAGTATTCTCACTACTATTCTCAAAATACTCCACTACTATTCATTATTTTATTATTATTTTTCACCTACTTTATACTACTATTCACTATTATTCAATATTCTATCATTCCTTTTTCACTACTATTCACAGAGTATTTGAGATTAAACTTTGTTGACATTGTCATTAGATCAGTTGCTTATTAATTTTTATGCATAATTTTTTAAATACTTCTCCATTTTTCTTTTTTCCGATAAGTTAAAAAGAGAAAAAGAAGGAGCAGTATGTTACAAATTATTTTATGCTGCTGTTTGTTTCTTTAACTACAGAAAACCAATCCATTCATTTGGTTGATAACAAATGATTGTTCAAGGAACCTATCAAAAAGAACAAAAATGATTAATCAAGCATAAAATGAATGACAGCAACAAATAAGAAGGTATGAATTTACATTGAAATGTGAGATCCACTGCTGAGTTTTGCCACTGGAGCCTAGCAGTTAAAATATCCATCACTATAATGCCACAATCAATCAACACAGTATTTGCTTCTACTGTTGTCTCAACTCATTTGATATTTATCCATAGAGCAAGGACTCTTTTCTACAGGAGTTCCTCTACCGATTGGTCTTACCTTAATTATTTTCTCATGCAAGTTTCTGAAAAGGCTCTCTTTGGTCATTCAAGTGCCTAATTTCTGTTTCAGGATGGGATATGGCTCCATACATTGAGGCAATCGATTCTCAGCAATCATCATACTTCATTGTATGTATAAGATTACTGCATTATGTAATTCCTCATTACATTTTCTATTTTTCTGTCTAGACCATTTCTTGCTTCAACTATCACTTATCAATTGTCTAAATTCTCGTGATTGAAGTTTGTAACTTAAGATATGAGGATGAGGCTTATAATGATGGGCACAGAAAGGATCTTCAAGGGGTGGGGCACCTACAAGAAATGTCCTCGTTGATGGAACGATGACACTTATGATGGAAGTGAAGGAACCTTTTTTTTTTTTTTTTATCAATAAACGATACATATTCTTAATAATAAAGGAAAGGCAAAGTCTGTGCAAATAGGAAGTATACAAACAGACGCCTAGTTACATTCTAAGACTTGTAAAGAAAGACAATAAGTCATTAACATTATTTCCGTTAAGTACAATAGTTGAAAACCACAATAGTAAAGTGTGAACAAAAAACTCTTGCAGCTCTGCCATTGTGCGCTCCTTGTTTTCAAAGTAACGATCATTTCGTTCCGACCAAATGTACCACATGAGGCACAACGGAATCATCTTCCATGTTGTCGCCACTTGAGGGCAACCTTGTAGTTTCTTCCAACACCCCAACAAATTAACGACTCTTGTTGGCATGACCCAAGGAACATCCACCCTACGAAAAATCTCATCCCACAATCCCCTTGCCACCTCACAGTGCAAAAGAAGATGATCAATTGATTCACCATTCTTCTTGCATATGTAACACCAATCCATTATTATGCACCCCTCCTCCTCAAGTTATCCATGGTTAATATCTTCCCAAGGGTAGCAGTCCACACAAAAAAAGCAACTTTCGTAGGAACCCTGGACTTCCAAATACTCTTCCAAGGGAAAGGTGCATTATCATGTGTTGTCGGGATTTTGTAGTAGGCCTTAACTATTCATTTTTTCTGATCATTAGACCGTCATTTCAATTTGTCTCTTTGTGCCGAGGGCCTTCCCACAGAGTATAACGAGTTAAGAAAGTCTGAGACGATGGATACTTCCCAGTCGTGAAAATCTCTGATAAATAGAATGTTCCATTGATAAGAGCCATTTGAGAATATTCGTAAGTCAGCCATAGACGCCTCCTTATTAGCTGCAATATGATAGAGAACTGGGAAAGCTCTATCCAAAGCATGCTCCCCACACCATGCATCCCGCCACAAATTGACTCTAGTACCCTCGCCAACTACAAAGCGGGCATGTTTCTCAAAGCAAGGCCAACCCCTCCGTATAAACTTCCATAAACCCACACCATAACTCTCCCTCACTTCTTTCGAACACCACCCTCTGTAAGCACTACCATGTCTAGCATCAATAATTGCCTTCCACCATGACTTTCCCTCTAAGTGATATCTCCATAATCATTTTTCCAATAAAGCCTTATTGAACAATTTCAAGTTGCACACTCCCAAACCCCCATTTACCTTTGGAGAGCAAACTGTGTTCCAATTGATCAGATGAAATTTATGTTCCTCACCTAGCCCCCCATAACAATGCTTGGAATAATTTTTCAATCCTCTTCACCACTTCTGCAGGCATAGAAAACAAAGATAAAAAATACGTGGAGAGATTAATCAAAGTGCTCTTGATGAGAGTGAGACGACCTCCTTTTGATAAGTACATCTGCTTCCAACTAGCCAATTTTGTCTCAATCTTCTTTACTACCCCATCCCAAATAGTTGTAGCCTTAAACGTTGCTCCCAAAGGAAGTCCCAAATATTTCATTGGTAAAAAGGACACCTTGTAATCCAAAAGACTTGCTAGGTGGTTTATGTTTGGCACCACACCCACCGCCAACATCTCGGACTTTCCTAGGTTCACCTTCAACCCCGACATTGCCTCGAAGCAAAGGAGTAAAGGTCTGAGCCTTTGAATCTAATTAGCATCTGCATCACAAAAGAGAAAAGTGCCATCTGCAAATAATAAATGTGAGATAATAAGGTCACTAGCATTGCCCACCTGAAAGCCAGATAAACAACCTCCCTCAATAGCAGCCTGCACCATCCTCCCGAGTGCCTCTATAATAATAATAAACAAAAGAGGAGATAAAGGATCTCCTTGCCTCAAGCCTCGGGAACTATCAAAAAAGCCAACAGGTGTGCCATTTACTAGAATTGAGAAACGAACGGTGGTCACACAATGTTGAATCCAAGCTATCTACCTATCCCCAAAACCACACCTCCCAAGCATGTAGAAAAGAAAGTTCCAGTTTACATGATCATAAGCTTTTTCCATGTCGAGCTTACACAAATTCCTTGGCACACCCTCCCTCATTCTATTATCAAGGCACTCATTAGTGATGAGAATCGAGTCAAGAATTTGTCTCCCTGGAATAAAAGCATTTTGGGGCTTAGAAATGATACGCTTCAACACCAGGCAAAAACGGTTAGCAAGCACCTTTGAGATGATCTTATAGACACTACGCACTAGGCTGATAGGTTGAAATTCCTCAATAGACGTAGTCTTGTGTTTCTTAGGAATGAGAGCAATGAAGGTCGAATTGAGGCTTTTCAAACTTCTAAAAGGAATGGAATTCACTGAGAACCTACACCACCTCACCCTTCACAATGTCCCAACATATTTGGAAAAAACCCATCATAAAACCATCTGGACCCAGTGCCTTATCCTTGGCCATACCAGAGATGACCTTATAAATTTCATCCTCCTCAAATGGTCTCTCCAAATGGTTCACACTGTGTAAGTCGATGGTCTCAAAGTTCAGGTTATCCAGCATTGGCCTCCAACAAACTGATTCTGTGAGGAGATTCTTATAGTAACTAACAATATGGGTTTCCAATTCTGGAGAGGAGGAGAACACCTGATCACCTGAATGAAGAATCTCAATGGCATTTGTGCGGTGATGTGAGTTGGCCACTTTATGGTGTGCATTTATCCCCTTATTTCAACCACAAGGCCCTTGATTTTTGGCGCCATGACTTCTCTTCTGCCAGCAAAACCCTCTCCCAAGTTTGCCACGACTGTATTCTTCCTCAAAGTTACCTCCTTCGAGTCGTCACCCAAAGATTCCTTGTTCTCTAACTCCTACAATTCCTCCAAGAGTTTGTTCTTTTGGTTATCGAGGTGGCCAAATACTTCTAGGTTCCACTTCTTTAGGTCATGTTTTAGCGCCTTTAGCTTACCTGCAAGAATGAAACTAGGAGAACCTGTAAACTGGTACGATGTCCACCAATCACGCACCATATCTACAAACCCATCTGCTGCTAACCACATGTTTTCGAACTTAAAATAACGGCGCCCTCTGTGAAGTCCTCCACGATCAAGTAAAATAGGAAAATGATCAGAGTCAACACGTATATACATAGGTTACAAACACTGACAAGCTGCCCCTGTAACAAATTTGTTTTCTTACATATTATTTTGGCCCCTAAAGAACTCTTCTTACACATGTCCTCAAAGTGGAGCATCTATATCACATAACCCAGCTTGGAGAAAATTAAATCTAACAGTTATGACACAAAGACCTTATAAACAGATCAAGTTACTGGTTGTCAGACTTCATGAATGGTTAAGATATATCTCCAATGAGTATCTTATCATGAATGAAATGAAAATTAACTTCAATATGCTTGGTTCTTCTTGAAATTAGATTTGGTGTAATATCTACAGTAGCATGATTATCACAAAACAGTGAGAGGAGTAGGAGCTGAGAAACCAAGTCCTTTGTATAAAACTGCAGCTAATTGTCTCGATCAAGCAATACCCCTTAAATCTTCTCTGATGATTAAAATATTATCTGCATACATCACAAGAAAAAATACAATTCGCATCAACATGTAGATAAAATGCTGAATGATTAGTATTATCTTTGGAGGCCAAACTCCAATACCGCCTCAGATAACTTTCCAAACCATGCTGTCAAAAATTTCTTGAGACCATAGAAAGTCTTTTTTTAGCTTACCACTATGTCCTCAACTCCACTTGTGCAACAAACCAAGTGGTTGCTCCATATGAACTTCTTCATATGGATCCCCATATATAAAATCATTTTTGAAACAAGGACCATTCAAGATTAGCAGCAAGAAAAAAAGGGCATGAACAAAGGAGATAATTTCAGGAGTTTTTCTCCTTTAAAAAGTTTGAAAAATCTCTTAATACAACCTTCGTTGCTCTAATCCCAAAGAAACTTGGGGCCTCTGAGCTCATGGATTTTCGACCTATTACTTGTGAGTGGAGTTTACAAAATAATATCAAAGGTCCTTGCTAATCATATGAGCAAGGTGATGGAGCAAATCATCTATAAGCCCCAAATGCATTTGTTCGGGGTAGACAAATTTTTGATTCAGTGCTTATTGCTAATGAATGCCTAAACAGTCAGATGAGGAAGGGCGCTCCTGGTGTTCTTCATAAGCTTGATATGGAAAGGCTTTTGATCATGTGAATGGAGATTTTCTTTTCTATATGCTTGGGAGATGCGTTTTGGGGCAAGGTGTTGCTCAAGGATTAGACACTGTGTTTCTACTGCCCAATTCTCAATATTGGTTAATGTACCTTTGCTAGTTTTTCCCCATAGGTCAGGTGGATTGAGACAGGAGGACCCCTTATCTCCCTTCCTTTTTATCATTGTTATGGTGGCGTTGGATCGGACGGTGAGGGTTGTTGTAAGTGACAATTTTGGTCTGAATGCTCTTTCCTTGTATTTTCTTTCAATTATATAGAAAATTCTTTACATCTCATAGTCAAATATTTCTGCCATCTACAACTAATACTTTCGGTATTTCTACCACCTACAATTAATACTTTCGGTGCTTACAATTGTTTACTTAATTTAGTCACTTATTTACACTCAATTTCAGCTATCCCTAAATTATCTCCGTAACATCCCCCCTCAAATT
Organism: Platycarya longipes; assembly: GCA_036559045.1. Taxonomy (NCBI): domain Eukaryota; kingdom Viridiplantae; phylum Streptophyta; class Magnoliopsida; order Fagales; family Juglandaceae; genus Platycarya; species Platycarya longipes. Next base: position 45,056,001 of record CM071803.1, on the reverse strand, counting down.
GATGCTGGTAGATCAATAAACATCAATTTGTCAACCAAGAACTGATGCCATTTTCGAGAAAGCGCTTTAGTGAATATGTCTGCAGTTTGATGTTCAGTGGAAATGTGAGGAAGAGTAATGATATGTTTGTCGAAAGCTTCTCGTATGTAATGACAGTCAACTTCAATATGTTTCGTACGTTCATGGAAAACAGGATTAGCAGCGATCTGAATAGCACTTGTATTGTCTGCATGAAGAGGAGTGGAATGAAGTTGAGAGAAACCAAGTTCGCCCAATAATCCACAAAGCCACGTGATTTTTGAACAAGCGGAAGACATAACACGATATTCCGACTCAGTGGAAGATTTGGAAACTCTGTCTTGTTTCTTACCCTTCCAAGAAATGAGTGCATTTCCTAAGAACATGCACTAACCAGTAATAGAATGACGAGTATCTACACAACCTGCCCAATCAGCATCACTATATCCCACCAATTGTAAGGAAGATTCCTTAGGAAAGAACAATCCGCGTGTAGAAGTGCCTTTGAGATATCGAATAATGCGGTAGACAGCAGCTAAATAAAGATGTCGAGGAGTCTGCATAAATTGACTGACTTGCTGCACGGCAAAAGAAATGTCAGGTCGAGTAATTGTTAAGTAGTTTAAGCTTCCAACTAGTTGTCGATGTAAGGATGGATCTGAAAGAAGCTCCCATTCCTCCTTACAAGGCTTGAGATTTACTTCCAAAGGAGTAAGAACAGAGTTACCCGATTGGAGACCAGCCAATGAGATCACTTCTTGTGTGTATTTGTGTTGATGTAATAATGTACCAGATGGAGTGATTTGAACCTCAAGTCCAAGAAAATACTGCAAAGGACCAAGATCTTTCATATGAAAAAATCCCTTAAGATGCAGTTGTAATTGCTTAATCAATTCAATATCCGAACCAGTAATCACAATGTCATCAACATATACTAAAAGCAACACAATTCTTGTAGGAGTCTTGCGAAGGAAAAGAGAGGAATCAAACTGACTCTGAGCAAATTGAAAGGTAAGCAAATTAGAGCAAAATTTATCAAACCATGCACGTGGAGCCTATTTCAATCCGTATAAGGACCGGCGTAGCCGACAAACCTCTGAGGAAGGTGTAATAAACATGTCTGGAGGTGGAGACATATAAATTTCTTCCTTGAGATCTCCATGTAAAAAGGCATTCTTTACATCCATTTGCCTGAGAGGCTACCCTTGTGAGGCAACCAGTGCCAAGATAGTCCGAACAGTAGTCATCTTGGCAACATGGGCAAATGTTTCTTCATAATTAATGCTATACTCTTGACGATTCTCAAGAGTCACAAGTCGAGCCTTATATCTATCGAGTGAACCATCAGATCGAAGCTTAACTGAATTCACCCATTTACAGCCAATTGGTTTCATATCAGATGGACAAGTCACAATATCCCAGGTGTGATTGTCTTGAAGAGCCTGAATCTTTTCTTTCATAGCCTTCTGCCAACAGGCTTGAGAAGCTGCCTGAGCATAAGAGTGAGGAATAGAAATAGTATCGAGAGTTGAGCAAATGAGGTGTGAGAAAATCCATACCTATTATGTATATGTCTATCCCAGATGGAACGCCGGGGTAGAGGAGTCACAAAATCAAGTGGCGGATCAGTGTCTGGAAGGAGTGTTGGAGAAGTTGGATGACGTCGATGATACACTAGTCCTGGTTTAAACCTCTCAATAGAAGAAGACACAGCATCAAAAGCTGGAAGAGAAGCAATTGGAGGTTCAGAAAGGATTTGAGACTGAAAGAAATATTGATTTTCAAAGAAAATCACATTTCGAGAGATTCGGATTTTGTTTGCATAAGCATCATAACAAACAAATCCTTTTTGAGTAGGACTATATCCCATAAATGCATATGTAACAGACTGAGCGCCAAGTTTGTGACGATCAATGGAAGGGAGATGAACAAAACAAACACATCCAAAAGTATGAAGAGAGTGATACTCAGGATGTATGCCAAATAATCGAAAATAAGGAGAATCATATTTTAGAGTAACATTAGGCAAACGATTGATCAAATATACAAAAGTAAATATCGCTTCTACCTAAAAACGAGAAGGCATGGAGGAATCAATTAAAAGAGTATGAACAACATCTAAGAGGTGACGGTTCTTACGCTCAGCGACTTCATTTTGTTGAGGGGTATACGGGCAAGAACGCTGGGAAATAATTCCCTTTTGTTGTAGATAAAGCTGAAAGGATTGAGACATGTACTTCCCCCCTGAGTCGGAGCGTAAGATTTTGATGTAAGTACTGAACTGTGTCTCAATAAGTGCAACAAATTTTTGAAAAACAAAAAACACATCAGCTTTAGAGCGAAGAAAATATATCCAGATAAATCGACTATAATCATCGATAAATGTCACGAAATAACGATGTTGACTATGAGAAATAACAGGACTCAACCCAAACATCAGTATGTATAAGCTCAAAACAGGTAGTTGCACGACTACCATGTGTAGGAAAAGGTAAAATTTTACTTTTACCAAGACGACAAGTAGCACAATTGAAAGAGACATTGGAAGAGGAAAACAAATTTTTATTACTCAATAAACCATTTTTAAAAAGATGAGTTAAGACAGTAGGATTGGGATGACCTAATTTCTTATGCCATATTTCATTATTATTAGCAGTAGCCGTACAAGTAAGAGAAATAACATTAGGAAAGGAAAATTGTAAAGGAAACAAACATCCCACTTTAGGCCCCTTTGCGATCACTGTCCCTGACACCCGATCCTGCACAAGACAACCGCCATGAGAAAAGTGAACATCACAATTATTATTAACCAATTGTCCAACAGAGATCAAATTAGTAGATAATTCAGGAGAGACAAAAACATTGTAAAAGGGACCCAAATTACCGACAGTAGTGATGGGAATAGTACTACCATCAGCAATTTGAATATTTTGAGTGCTCTCATACTTACGAACATCATGAAGACTTGTCTCAGTAGCAGTCATATGATTAGAGGCACCCGAATCAATAATTTAAGAGGAAATTGAACTATTACCTGTACCTTGTAGGCCTAAAGCAGTAAAAGCAGACACAATCATCTGTTGAACCATTGCTGGTGTGAGAACAGAGGAATCAGAATTCACAATGGGAGGTGCAGAAGAAGATGACTGAACATCAGCTCGGAATGCTTGGGATTAGCAATTTTGAGGCCGTATCCGACAAACCTTAATAAAGTGACATTCTTTCTTACAGTAGTTACATATTTTCTTGGAACAAATTTCGAGCAATATGGCCAAATTCTTTGTAGTGGTAACACTGCAACTTATTCCGTCCTCTCCCTTGCACAACATAAGCAACATTAATAGCTTCAAAAGAGATCCTATCAGAAGTCATATCTATTTGAGTGGATAATCGTTGTTCCTCCCGCAGTAATTCTCCCAAACAAATATCCAAAGAAGGAACTAGGTTACGGTTCAATAAACCTGCCCGAACAGCTTCAAACTCAGACCGAAGTTTCATCAAAAATTGATCGCGTTGACTCTCAGAATGAACCATTTGAAGGGCCGCAAGTGCCGTTGAGGGTACTTTGGTATAAATAATGGAAGAATATTCGCTCCACAGATTCATAAAAGCGGAATAAAATTGTTCAATAGTCAAGTTACCTTGACTGAAAGTACTGATTTCCAATTCCAATTGGAACTTCCGAGCGCTGTTATCTTGATGATAAATCCGGTGCAAGTAGTCCCACATAGCTTGAGCCATAGTAAAGCAGTGAAGATTTGTGACAAGATGTGGTTCAAGTGTTCTCAACAATCAAGAAACCACCTTAGCATCGTTGACTACCCATTGGGCAAGTTCATTTTTGGTAGTGGGAATTTTATCAGAACTATCAATATGATCTGCTAATTCTTTTCCTTTTAAGAACATTTTAAATTGAAATTCCCATGTAGGAAAATTCTTTCTATTAAATCGAATAATAGAATTTTCAATAGACATGACTAAACCCACCCTTTTGATTAAATCAACTAATAATAATAATATATATATTTTTTTAACTTGCCGACAGCTCAAACACTAAATAACACAAATTGAGAAAACACAAGTTGAGAAAGCCCACCGACGGAATTCCACCCTTTTCCTGGACGCAAGTTGAGAAAATCCACCGACGGAACACGAAGAGCTCCAGCATCGCCGATGACCACAGAAAGTTCCGACGAACTGGAACTCACCAAAACAAACGATAGCTCTCTTCCTTTAATTTCGAGTTTCCTGAGTGCTAGGAGATTGAATCCCAAGTGCCGAAACCCAAGTGTCGATTAACCCAGACAACTGAGCACCACAGAAAGCTCCGATAATCACAGATGAGAGCTCCGACAACCACAGAGAGCTCCAACGATGAGAGCTTCGACGATCCGAAATTCACCCAAATAGAGATTCACGTCGGGTTCACCACCGAAACAGTCGAACACCTCCAGAGGTGAGGTCGACTCCCCTAGAACAGGAAACCCACAACGTGAGTTACCACCAAATCACCAGTTGCAAGTTGAAACTTGCCGAAGCAGAGAAGAGAGCTCTGACGATCACAAATGAGAGCTCCGACCCTGTTGTACACACGAACACGACCTCAAAGATGTCGACTGCCCCACACTAAGAGCAAGCGTGAACTTGCTTTCATCAAGAGCAGAAATCACTCTCTACTATCCTTCCAAGAATTCCGATCAAAAGATCGCACCAAATGATTCAAACTAAGGTTACGGCAATCAAAGAGGCTCTGATACCATGACAATTTTGGTCTGAATGCTCTTTCCTTGTATTTCCTTTCAATTATAGAGAAAATTCTTTACATCTCATAGTCAAATATTTCTGCCACCTACAACTAATACTTTCGGCATTTCTGCCACCTACAATTAATACTTTCGGTGCCTACAATTGTTTACTTAGTTTAGTCATTTATTTACACTCAATTTCAGCTATCCCTAAATTATCTTCGTAACAGTAAGGGGGGCTCCTTTTCGGCTTTTCAGTTGGTAATGCCATTAATGGGTCTATTACTCTTAAGCATCTCTTTTTGCAAATGATACTCTCATTTTTTGTGATATGGATCGTGGTCATATTCAAGCCTTAAGGGCCATATTATTTTGTTTTGAAGTTGTTCCAGGCCCAAAGGTTAATCTTGGCAAGTCAGAGTTAGTTTCAGTGGGGGAGGTGCGAAACATTAATAGTTTGGCAAGCTTGTTGGGCTGTAAAATTGTGTCTCTTCCTATGAAATATTTGGATTTTCCGTTGGGGTGCCTTTCAAGGCTCATGCAATTTGGGACAGAGCCGTTGAGAAGGTTGAGAGAACACTGGCTAGTTGGAAGCGACTATACTTATCTAAAGGGAGTATACCCACTCTTATTAAGAGTACTCTCTCTAATCTCCTTACTTATTTTTTATCGCTTTTTCCACTACTTGCAAGAGTGGCAAACTAGATTGAGAAGTTGTTTCGTACTTTTCTATGAGGTGGCATGTTCAAAGCTACTAAGTCCCATCTTGTTAGTTGGAATAAAGTTTGTTCTCCCATTTCAGTTGGAGGGGTAGGAGTTCATAATTTGAGGGTTTTTAAACAAGGCGTTATTGGGAAAATGGCTATGAAGATACAATTGGATAGGGAATCGGTTTGGAGGGAGGTCATTGATCGGAAGTATGGTAGTGCATGGGGGTTTGGTGTTCTAATGCCGTTAGGGGGGCTTATGGTGTGGGGCATCGGAAATTCATTAGAAAGGGCTGGGAGAGTTTTGTTAGTCATGTGAACTTTGCTGTTGGTGAGGGATTGATGATCCCTTTCTGGTTTGACATTTGGTGTGCTGAGCAAAACCTCAATGGGGTGTTTCTGTCTATTTTAGATTGGTTTCTGATCAGTATGCTGCCGTTTCAGATCCGATTTATCGTTCTAATGGTGCGATTCAGCAGGATATTTGTTTAACTTGAGCTGTTCTAGTATTTATACTCACCGAGTTTGATGGTGATTGCTGTTGATAGGATGTTGTAGATGAAGGGGAGTCTCTTTGTTTGTATTATAAGCTATTGTCTTCTCGGGATAGTCCTTCCTTCCCTTGGAAGCGTATTTGGAGGCCACATGTGCCTTCCAAGGCAGCCTTTTTCATTTGAAAAGCATTTCTTGAGAAAATCTTGATGCTGGACGATTTAAGAAAGCGAGTTATTATCATTATGGAGTGGTCCTGCATGTGCAAAGGGGAAACAGTGGATCATCTTCTTTTTCATTGTGAGATGGCAAGGGCTTTGTGAGATGGCATGTTTTGTAGAATTGGCTTGGCTTGGGTGATGCCGTTGGGAGTGGTCAACTGTTGGAATGAGATTCATGCTTGTTCTCAAGTGGGCTCCACTTGGAAGATGATCCATTTGTGTCTTATGCGGTGTATTTGGATGGAAATGAATGAACGGTGTTTTAATGATAGAGAGCATTCTTTAGAACAAATTTGGAACTTTTTTGTACATTCCTTACTGTCTTGGTCTTCAGCTTTAGGGAATAATGGTTCCTCCGTTCATAATTTTCTGATGTCATTTTCCATTTTCTAGAATGTATTTAGGTGTTTTCTCTTGTATACTTCCTATGTACATAGGCTTCGCATATTCACTTTCAATATTACTTATAAAAAAAGTCTCGTTCTAGTACAAGGTCTCTATTCCCGTTTCTATTGCTAGTCTCCGACCCAAGTCAGAGAAGGCATCTTGCATTTTCCTTGTGATAGAAACACTAGAGAGATGTGAAATAAAGCAGGAAGTGGGATGAGACAAAGAACGAATAGATACAAACTAACTAATAGAATATTGGGTGTTACAAGAATGTTTACCTTTTGGTGCATGAATTTATGGCCAAGGTGATGTGTATATACTTGAAGTGGATTGGGCAAATGCTGTGTATAAGTTGACTTTAGATGAGAATTAGGAATGGGACCATGTAGAGATGGAACTAGAAGCGGAAAGAGGGAAATAGCTGGCGAGAGAGTATAATGACATGAAGAAGGAACATATGAAAACCTGGGAGTGGATTCAATGAATGTGACATCTGCACTCATAAAGTGCTGTCGAAGAGCAGGGGTGTAGTATTGAGATCCCTTTTGTGTTGTAGAATAACCTAGAAATACATATTTAGTGGCACAAAATTCAAGCTTATCAAAACCTGGACCCAAATGATATGCATAGGAGCCACGCCCAAAAGCATTAAATAGCAAGGGAATGAGTTTGAAGAAGGAAATATAAGAGAATGAGGAGAAGCAAGATTTAAGACAGGAAACATTCGACTAATGAGATATCAAGAGCAGTAAGAATAACATCACTTTAACACTGTTTGGGAACATGCATATGAAATAAGAGAGCACAGGCCATGTCTAAGAAATGAACATTCTTGTGTTCAACCATACCATTTCGTTGTGGAATGTGAACGCACTAGGTCTCTTGAATAATACCTTTATTTTTTTTATGAATATGAATACTACCATTAGAACCAAATATACATAACTTCTGATCAATTTGAATCTTAGTGGTGGACCCATAACCCACAGCTCCTAGGACCAGAATCTGGCTTTGATACTATGTTACCAAATTTCCAGGGAAGGAGGCAGAAAACACGTTTCCTCTCTCAAACTCTTATTGAAACATATAAGTTAAAATATAGTAATGTGACAAAACTACCTTTGGAACATATTCCTTGACTAACATATTATTTTAGCCTCATTAAACCCTCTTAACAGTTGATAATATTTTTCCTCTTCAGATACAATCTTTCTGTGACATCTTACGTATTCGATGGGAGTCAACTCGTAGTCGCACAAAGGAGCGTGCTTTGCTGATGATGGAAAAATTGGTATGATGTTTATCATTGGTCACTTGATATTAAAGAAATCCAGTTGTGTGATGTGTATCATCGTTTGCTAGATCTTAAATAAACCCAGTTATTTATCTAGTATTGTACAACAACAGCTTCTCACAAATAGTTTTTGCACTATTTCAGGTCCAGAGGATCTGTGATCCTTCTCTGGGAGTGGCACAGCGGATTCCTTTTTGTTTTGGGGTTTATAGCCCTACTATTCCTGCCTTGCGAAAGTATAACTTCACCTTGCATTGTCTTTAAATGCTATAGCAGTCCACCCCATCCCCCCCCCCCCTCCCCACCCTTAAAAAAAAAGAGAGAGAGAATCTACTACATTTTTCATTGATCAGATCTATCATTTTTATTCCTTCCATCTATGTTCACTTAACTGCTGTTTCTTTGTGTTCCCTTTTCTTTTTGCCATTAATATTAGGGAATATGGTGAACTTTTGGTGCGCTGTGGTTTGATTGGAGAGGCAGTTAAAATTTTCGAGGATTTGGAGTTATGGGATAATCTAATATTTTGCTACCGGTATGTTAATATTTGACAACCATTGTACCCTCAATTTTTTTTATATGTATTTCTTGCTGTGAGTTTTATGGGAGATACAAAATGTAAAACAGCCTCTTGGAGAAGAAAGCAGTTGCTGTTGAACTCATAAAGAAACGGCTATCTGAAATGCCAAATGATCCCAGATTATGGTATGCTAGTTGTTTGTTTGTATTTTATTCCTCCTCTTGGTCGAACTCATGGGAATTTGTCCAGTTGACATTTAGTTCATACAATTGTAGCATGTACATCTATTTTTCTAGTTAAATATGCAAGACTTTTTGGTAAATTTCTAGAATGGAAATAACTAAAGTAAGCAAGAAAGTGGCAGGTGGATTGATGTTTAATTTATTTGCAAAACCATGTTATTGTGGTGGCGGCATGTTGTCAAAGGTTTCCTAGCTTTCTAACCATATAGGATCCATCTCAGTTTGATTATTCAATTAATTTATTTTGAGTACTGTATTATTTGACCATACATATATGTGCATTTATTTGTGTGTTTTTTTATAAGTTATTTGTGTACTTTAATGATCAGTATAAGGTCACTTACATCAATCCATCTCTCTTGAAAATAATGAATAATCAGCAAAGATTGTCTTGTAGAGTTGATGACTACCATTACATAGAGCCTGCTCGAACCAGCAGTTACTTATCTTTCAACTACTCTCTGGAAAACACTCTTCTGAACTTCCTGAGGCCTTAACTAATGGTGGACTCCCACCAGTTGATCATTGATTTTGACATAAAGTTTGCCTTTGAAGTCACAGATTTGCTCACTAGAATTTTCATTTATAGGGTCATGGTCTTTCCCTCTTTGTTATCATGCTGGAGCAAAGTCATGTTTTTTGCCGCGCCACTTGTTTTTTATAGGATCTGTACATATTATGATCAAACAGAACTCTAACTTTTCTTCAAGCAACTTCTATAGCTAGTAGTTTTTCTTAGAATGGTACTAACTAGGTCCTATCTGCTCTTTGCCTTTGTTTGTTTATTTTGAGGTTATATCTCCCCTCTTATGTACCCTCACTGTTGTTGTCTCCTTGCATGGACCAATGCATGTGAGTGATGATCCTAAGCTTTCAAAAACAGAATTACGAAAGAGCTAGCCTATGGGTTTCCACAATCTATCTCACTTGCTCAAAATTTATGTCTAGGTGTTCATTGGGTGATGTTACAAATAATGATGCTTGCTACGAAAAAGCCTTGGAAGTTTCAAACAATAGGTCGGCTAGAGCTAAGGTGATTCTCATAAACAACTATTAATCAGGCTGCTTCTATGTGGATTTTTTATTAACACAATTGAGTTGGTTTGACAGCGGTGTCTTGCTCGCAGTGCATACAATAGAGGCGACTATGAGACATCAAAAGTTTTTTGGTTAGCTTGCTTTAGTGACTTCTACATACTGTTTCCATTATTTGGCATTGAATGTAACTAATGCAGTGCATAATTATTTGGGTTTACAACTACATCCTTCTTGTTTTGTTTCAGGGAGTCTGCAATGGCCCTGAATTCTTTGTATCCAGATGGTTGGTTTGCCCTTGGTGCAGCTGCTTTAAAGGTAACTTATGTGATCTGCATTTGGGTTAATTCTCTGTTCTATGGGATTTTGCACAAATATATGTGCATAGGTTCTACCAAATGGGCGAAATCCTTTTGTTTTTCAGCTTATAAGAAATTTCTGAAACTATTGCTGATGATTTTTACAGGCTAGAGATGTTGAAAAGGCTCTGGATGGGTTTACTCGTGCTGTTCAACTTGATCCTGATAATGGGGAGGCTTGGAATAACATTGCTTGTTTGTATGCTCCTATTTCTTTCCTTCATCTTGCATTCTGAACTATGCCATTTTTAGTTTTATTTCACATCTATACGGTGTTACCATTTTAATTTATTATTGACCTAAGCTTTTTGCACACATTATCCTTCTGTCAATGAGCTAGCTTCTATTTTTTGGACAATAACCTCGATCATCGTTTGGCATTTTATGATGGCCTTGGCTGTCACAGGAACAGTACCACTTTCTTGTGTCAGACATGCCTAGTGAACAAGATTTTGTCCAAAGATGAAACCTGAGTTTCTCTATTTTTCTTATTTAACTTAGAATGGTATATTTCTGCTCTTTTGACGGGCCCTTTTTTTCTATTTTACAAACTGCCAAGACTGGATCTTTTAATGTCATGTACTGCATGGTCTTGTGTTTTGTTCTCGCTTAGTCTTATATATCCTGATCACAAAACTTAATAAGTTCCATATTAGTTCAACCAGAATGTATGCTGTTAGACATTTTTAAATCAGTTGGAATATGTGAGGGCCTTGGAGTACTAGGGATAGGGAAACCAAGCCTCTCACCTTATAGGATTTTCTCCTATCGTTCCAGAACATAGGCCATTTGCATTATACTTTCCTTTGTGAGAATCAGGAGAGGAATTGGCAGAGAAATTTTATGTTATATAGGGCCAAGTTCGGTGCAAGTCTTCATCAATTGGCAGGCATTTGCTCCGGCTCCTGTCTGTGACAAGTGAATTGTCATTTGTTACTGTTTTATCTCTTAATAATCATTTGTTATGCTCTATTATTTTGAAATTTTAATTAGTGTCTCTCTTAATATCATCAGACACCAAGGGTAATGTTTTGAACCATTAATGAAGAATAGGAATTATTTTTTCATATATAAAAAGTCATTTTTTGAATGGCTTGTCATTTATCACTTTGGATATTTATTTGTCATTTAATTCCTCCATCTAGCTTTAATAAAGGCAAAACTACACTGTTTTACCCACAAACCACCATTTTTTTTCACCATACATGCCGAACTGCTAAAATCTTTATTTACAACTACTAAAAGTTTCAAATTGTACCCTAAATTATGGAGATATTCTATTTGCACTCTCCGTTAAAATAGATTAATACTTGGCCACGTGGTACAATCTGAACTGTTAGTTTGGGAAATAAAGTGAAAATCAGATTATTCTTTTTTGGTGAAAAGTGTAATTCCCTCTTTTAAAATTATATGCACACTTTTTTCTTGCTGTTTTTTGCATAAATTATATGCAAGTTACCAATTATGCAGGCATATGATCAAGAAGAGGAGCAAAGAGGCTTTCATTGCTTTTAAAGAGGCCTTAAAGTTCAAGTTTGGTTTTTCTTCCCATGAATAGAATGCCATTTCTCCACACACACCTGCATGCAATGCTCACACACTATTTCACTTTGTGTTTTAAAGGTATGATATGTAGTGACCATACATGATTTGGTGACAGGCGAGACAGCTGGCAATTGTGGGAGAACTACGGTCATGTTGCTGTGGATGTGGGCAATATTAGTCAGGTATGTGCTTTCTTTTTGCAAAACCTGTTTTGACATTTAAGGCCGGTCTTTTCCTAAGGCTTTCTTTATAGGCTTTATGTTCAAATGAGGAGTTAACAGAAGGAAGCATTTTGTCATGCTTTCAAATGATGAATGCTTATAGGCAGTTGGCATGCCATACACACTCCACTTTATTTCATAGACAAACCTGCTAACTTGTTACGGTCATAACTTAGCTTAAGGTCTATTTGGGTATATGGCTGCACATTATAAGTCAGTATACTTACATATAAGGCCACCCTCTGTGCTTGAGATGGCCCTAATAAACAATCATGCAGGGTCTGTAGATTATGGATATGGAGAGTTACTGGTTTAAACAGGATGCTGTTAGTTGGACTGCACTTAATCTAGGTTATACAGCAACAATCTCTCTCTCTCTCTCTTTCTCTGGAAAACTCAAGCAATAGTTCCATGCTGCTGCTGCATGATAGTTCCATAAAGAATGTGGCAGAGGATGCCTTCAAAACTTCTCTAATGGATCCAACATTTGCAACGCCCCAATGAAAGGCCCAAAGCACATGGCCTATACTCCAAAAGGATTAGTCAATGACACAATTAGAGTCTCATTGGAACTTTATAAAGAGCAAGAACTTCTTCTCAAACAATGTGGGATTCCATAAACTACTTGTCATTATCCTTATCATATGGGGTATCAAAATCTGCTCCCTTGAATTCCCAATGTTCTCATCAGGCCAGTCTGTCATAGGTGGTAAGGCTCAAGTCCCACATTTTTTATTAGGATAGACTCTGATATCATTTGTAACACCCTAATGGAAAGCTCAAATCACTTGGCTTATATATCAAAAGGATTAGCCAATAATACAATTGAAGTCCCATGAAACCTTTTAAAAAGCAAAAACTGCTCATTTCCAAGTAATGCGAGATCCCATACACTACCTACTTTTATCATTATCATATGGGGTACCACAACATCAAATGAGACTAATATGTCAGATTGCCTGCTTAAGTTTTTGGGGAGGGTTTATATAATATTTATAAAGAAGTGCTACCATGTTTAAATGTGGCATGATGGAAAATAAAGAACTAATAGATTCATCTCGGATTCCCTTTGTTCACATTCATAGCAATACTCTTTTAATATGCAATCTAAAGTTATTCCTGTGTACTTGGGCTACTCCTATTTATTCATTCATGTTAATAAAACTCCTCTTATAAAAAAAAATGAAATCATAAGTTATTGAAAAACACAAAAGGCATATACCATGTACAAATAATTTATACATGACAAATACCCTATTAGGAAGTGATGAAAACTTAAAACATTAAGATGTATACCAGCTCCCAATGGAACAAAGCATTGAAGAAGAAGGATTTAAGCTCTTCCATTGTTTACTCACAGTCCTTAAAATTACTACCATTCATTTCCCTCCAAATACACTACGTTAGACAAATAGGGGCCAATCTTCCACACTGCTGCAATTTGTGGGCTGCCATATAATTGTTTTTAGTTAACAAAGAGGTCTACCATTCATAACCCAAGCCAGCCGAATTCTACTGAAGAAAATTGAAATCATTCTGCAAAATTTGGCAACCTTGCAATGGAGAAAAAGGTGATCTACAGATTTCCTGCTCTTTCTACACATACAACACGAATTAGCCATAATAATATGATCTTATTTACTGATAAAAAAATAATCAGCCATAATGATATGACATTACACTCTAAGGAGTTACAATGATCTGATAGAAAAAAAAAATAGTAAATTTTATTTTCTTGGAATGTGTCTGCAAAGATGAGCAAGAAATAAAGAAATAAGCCTCAGAGTGAGGAGAGGAATGAGAGCTGTTTGAATCTGATAAAACAGAAATAAGCCTCAGAAAGAAATAACCCTTCACACTGCAACTGCGAGCCCTCAAATCTTGGTTGGTTATTTGCTAGTTTTGTAGTCTCAATATATATATGTTCTTTTTCTTTTTCAATGTTTTTGGATGTTCAGAATCCTCCTCCTTAGATCTAAATGTTTAGCATGTTCTTAGTTGCATAAGCAAGCCTGGGTTATCTAAATGAAGTGATTAAGTACCTGTGCTAAGAATTGAGTTATTTTGGTTCCATTTCTCTCAAATTTTGCATTAAATTATTATGAACTTGGATTCCTTTCGCATCTTTTTTTTTTTTTTTTGCTATTCTTCTTATATCAACTTGTCCAAGATATGATCTAGTAGAGTACATTCAATTGTGTAGTCATCAACTTCCTACCATGATCTGCTCTGACAAAACTAGCATTTGACTCAGGAGAGCCACCAGAAAATACTAATAAATCAGCTAGTAAAGCCTTCTGCATATGTGTGAGACTATAAACCCTTAGGAAGACTTCCTTGAGGGTCCAATCTCCACACCACAAATTGGCTAAAACTTGTTCTTGAAGCCATTACCCTTACCCCATTAAGTGTGCTTAGAAAAAGTCCGTCACCCTCTTCTGATTTTTTCAACAATTTCTCACCCATGTGGCCCATGTACTACGCTAGAACACTATTCACCCCAAGCACAATCAGACTTGGAATCCACTACGATTTTTCACAAAGCCTTCATTCATGTTGATGATTTCAAGCTCCCAAACCTCCTTAAAAAATTGGAGACCACGCCTTAGCCCAATTTACTAGGTAGAATCTGAACTCTTACACCTAGCCCACTTCATAAAAAGCCCCACTGTAGCTTATCAATGAAATTGGCCACACTAGTGGCAAGAGGAAACAAGAATGGGAAACATGTAGGCAAATTTGAGAGAGTACTGTTCATCAAGGTGACAGATAAACTTTGGCTTGGCCAAATTTACTTTCAACCTGGAAACAACTTGAAAGTATAAGAATAGAGCCCTCAAAGAGCAGATGTAGTCGCTCTGCAGACTGGAATGCTATATAACCGTGGTGTCAATCATTTACATTCCTCTCCATAGACTATCACAAGTTATTAGTATCATCTGAAGTAATAGGTGGGAAGCTTTAAGTACAACAAGATTAATAGCCACACTGACGAGCCAAAGAGAAAACCTCCGTCAACGGTAGCTGATAACATTTTGCTGAGAGCCCATGATCATAACAAAAGGTTACAGAGACAGTCGATCACCGTCTTAATGCACGAGAACTACTGAGCGGGGGAGTGCCATTCATCAATATAGAATAATGCTCTAAGAATGCCATTTCTCATCAGAAATGCAACTCCCAAGAAAATAGTACAAAAACTCCCAATTGCCAAATTTCTTCATTGCTCTACTGCTACTACTAGTCTTTTTTAATAAATATATATATATATATACACCTCACTTGTGGTGGAGAAATATCACTTAAGGGTTACATCTCAACCAAAACTATAAAAACTTATTACCCACCAAATGATCATTTACAATGAAGACTCTTAGACATGGTAGGCCTATCTTGTCTAGTTTTATTATCCCTCGCTCTTTCTGGTATTCTGATTTCTTTTAACCTCTGTGATCTGATGATTTATCCCCCAACTCCCCATGAAACCATGGAAAGCACCCTTGCCCTTGCATCCATCGTACCACAACCGTAGAATCTGATTCTACCTCAACATCTAGAAAACTCTTCTGTATACACATCAATAGTCCCTCTAGCAGTGCTCTCATCTCTGCCTCAGTGTTTGTGCCCTGCCCATAAAAGGTTGAAAAAAAGCCACTAAAGGTTGTCCAAGATCATTCCTCGCTATACCACAACCTCCACAGTTTCCAGGATTTCCTATAAAGCAGCCATCTACATTGAGTTTTACCTTTCCAGCTTGTGGTTTAGCCCAAATCAAGGTTTGGGTCATCTGTCTCATAACTTCTACAATGGGGAGTAGAAATTGTAGTATATTAAATCTGTCCTAAGAGGATGCTTTTTTCACTTGGCTGAGTTTAGAGAACAGCTCAGCTAATATTCCTCTAATTTTTAAGCACACAGACCTCAGATTCTGATGACGTCCTTCCATTCTATTACCAAGTAGTTCCATACTTCTTTTGCCAATTCACTTGATATAAATCACGATCCAAGGATTCTATTTGGGGATTAGAACAACAATTGCTTTGCCACCAAGTGAATCAAAACGTAAAGCAAATGAATGTTTTTCCTCATAAAAACTGATATTTTAGGAGATAGTTTGTGTCAAACCCATTTACTCCATCCCACTACATTAGAGTGTACTCTGATTTTCTCCCAAGCTGATTTTACTGTAAACTCTCCCGATGTAGGGCTTTCAATTTTTGGGACCTTTTTCGCATTTGTAACAATTTGTGGTAATGTCATCCTACTTGATCCTTCTTGTTATTGATTTGTATATTCATTCCTTCAGGCTCTGGAAGCTATACAGAAGGTTTTGGATATAACTAGGAATAAAAGAATTGATGATGAAATACTAAAGAGAATTATGGTAGAGGTGGAAAGAAGGGCTTCAACTGATCATTCTAGATCTCCTATGATGACAAATGATGATAATATTGCTGATCAAGGTTGTACAGATGATTGTGGAGTAGACGATCTTAATGAGTCAAGACATGCAGACTCTGGGTTGGGAAGGTCACGTGAAACTGAGTACTTGGTGGAGTTTCTTGGGAAAGTTCTCCAGCGGGTATGCAGTTTGTTCACGATCATCATTTTGCTTTCGCTTTTCAACTTGTGTGTATATTGTAACCGTTTCATATTTCAGGTTTGTTGATTTTATTTGTCCTGAATCTGTGGATAATGTGACCATTCTAAAGTCAGTCCACCCATTGCTCGATGTCCATGCTATGATGAATACATATTAGCGCATACAGGCTTACAGCTATCAATCTGTGTGCATCTGTGCCATGGCTATTCTATATGGTTTCTAACTTGTATGGCAACTTAGTAATTATATATGATTTGGGGTGGACAATACTTGGTGTCTTTGGCTTTGATGCTCCCTTGGTATCTTTTGAGTGAATTTACCAGAATCAGCTTAAAAATATGATCTTGTTACATATTTCATATTTTAGTATCTCTTTCTGACACAGATAGTTCGAAGTGACTGTGGGGCAGATATCTGGGGCTTATATGCAAGGTGGCATAAAATCAAAGGAGATTTGAGAATGTGCTCTGAAGCCCTCTTAAAGCAAGTTAGATCATACCAGGTATCATTGTCAACGTCCAGTACCTGTGTTTCTTCCATGTTACCCCATATGATTACTTTTATGGAATTCAATTTTGTATTAATATTCTTGTTATACATCATCATACTAATTGTAGCATACCAATTTATCAATTGGGAGGAGACGTGTGATTTGTGGGAGCTTGGCTTGGATGTCTTCCCAGTGTACCAGAGTTTGGCCCCATAGTGCTTTCTTTCTGACCTTGCAAATATTTTTAAGGCTGTAAATTTTAGAGGAGAGTTGGCCCAATCTCTGGCACATGTAACTCAGAATTTCTGTTCATAGAACTCGTTTTGGCCATGAGACCTTATCGTGATTGCCCAAGTAGAAGTAGTTCACTTGGTAGTTCTTTCTTTGTTTAGTGGTGGATATTAATGCCAGCTATAGTTGCCTTCTCTGATACAGATTTAATATTAATTGAGAAAACAAAATGGTTCTCTCTCCCACTCTCTCTCTCTCTCTCTCTCAGGGATCTGATCTATGGAAAGATGGAGATCGTTTCAAAAGTTTTGCACAAGCATCACTGGAACTTTGCAAGGTGTATGTGGAAATTTCTTCGTCTACTGGTAGCGTTCGAGAACTCCATGCGGCTGATATGCACCTAAAGAACATAATTAAACAGGCAAGATGTTCATCAAGTGTAAAACCGTTGATAAGGTTTATCTGTTGGTGTATCATTTTTGCATGGCATGAACTTTGCAAGATCATCTTTGTTATTTACTTGTTTGAAGATGGATTATAAGTTTCATTTATAAAATATCAGGCGAGCAGCTTCGCAGACATGGAAGAATTCAGAGATCTTCAGACTTGCCTTGATGAAGTGAAGATGAAGCTCCAATCTCCTCCTGCGGCTCAATAAAATCTCGTTTGCCAGATACCACTTGGACGTATGTCTGTGGGGTTACCGAGAAGACAAAGTCCATGGATGAGAGTATCTATTTCGTCAGATAAGTGGATACCACTCAAAGTTTTGTAATATTAGCCAAATTCTCTTTTAACTATAGTGAACTTCTACTTAAGTGAAAATGGTTACAAGAGTAACTATTTGGAGGGCTGTGCGATGTTCTTGAATATCTAAATTTATTATGTGAAAACATTTCATGTAACAAAGTAAGCATAGCTTGTATCGTTAGCATCTGGATTTTGAAAATTAGTTTGAGCACTTTGATCTTCTCTTTCCTCCTTTTTTTCTCTGTGATGTAAAATGTCACAATTGCAGGGAGGGACCAAGAGTTCTTTATGGGTTTCCTTCGCCATTATAAATGGATAGTGTCGGCTTGTCATGATTTAATTTGCAAGAGAAATTTGAAAAATGTAGGATATTTTCCATATATTCAATAAATATTTTAATTCTAATTTTAATATACATGTATATATTTATCAAAAAATAAACGTGTAACATCAAAAGAAGAATTGTTGCAAAATTTGGTAAAAACCCATTCAATTTTAGAAGTTAAAAGATTGCTGCTTTCTTCTATTTCTGTCCTTTGAATGAATTAAGCTGTGTCTTCTTTTTTATCTTATTTTTACATTACTAAACTACGAATATGATTTTATTTAAGACAAATTAAATTAATCTTATATCTCAATATGTTTTCTGGCATCTGGAATAAAACATAATTATATATCACATCATCCAAAATGAAGAAAATAAATTAGTCGACAGGTCATTGATTCCAGTACAAAAGAAAAAAGCCCATTCAAAGAGAAACTACACCATCCATAAATGGAACCAACTTCTTATGCCCCCCATCCCAGTTAAAAGGCGGAATATCCACAATTTACACCGCCTAATTAAGTCAAGGTTTTTGAGAAATTTACTCATTAAATTAGCAGGTTGACTCATCATGTAAGTTAGACAAGGATCCTACCAGCGAAAAGTTTGAACTAGGGAGTCATGCATTCGACTTTGTAAATGCTATACAACCTCTACATCCTACTAGTCTAAAAGGTATCTATGGCTTTCCAGAATATGGAACTAACGAAACTGACATCCTATCCTATTTTTTTCCATCTTCTAACAGCTGAAGGGCATAAGAAAATCTATTTGGTTTGATGCCTGCATATAGCTCACTGA
The DNA here is from genome assembly GCA_036559045.1 of Platycarya longipes. Lineage (NCBI taxonomy): Eukaryota > Viridiplantae > Streptophyta > Magnoliopsida > Fagales > Juglandaceae > Platycarya > Platycarya longipes. Next base: position 45,037,012 of record CM071803.1, on the reverse strand, counting down.
ATTTGATATCTGCTCCAGACGCTGCTCCGTCTTATCCTTCCACCTAAACAGCTCCATAATCATTTCCTGTCCAAGAAGATAACTCCACAATGAGTTAACATGAATTTAAGTATCAAACTATTCAATATTAATAATCTGCTTTTCAAAGTCACCTGAAATGGAATTAATGAGTTATCAAGCTCTGACTTTGAATTGGCAGTAGCAGAAGAATCTGGGGTCACATTGGCATGATATTCCTCTTGATTCTTGGGCACCATCTCTCGCACATCTCTACTTTTATGCAAGAAAAGGGGGCACAAGTAAGATCAACGATAATTAAAAGGCTATAAAAAATTAAGTTGCCTAGTACCATACTCTTACCTCTTCGTTTTGGCCATTTCATTATTAAATAGCTCAAGATCTCTTGCACAAACAGGGTCCTCAGAGGAGCTATTACCAGGCACCATCTGAGGTGGTAGGGCTGAGAAGGGATTTTGCACTGCAACCGCTTGCTTGACATTAACTGGATCTGTGCTCTTATAGAAGGGTATGAGTTCACATCCCTGGATATTATTCAGATTACTACTCTCAAGCCAATCTTCCCATCTTTCAGAACCCAGAGGACTAAAGGCAGTGTCCTGCTTTAATTGCTCTATACTGCTCAAGGAGTTTTGAATTTCAACCAGCTGTCGCTCAACTTGAGCTTTCCATACTATCAATTCCTCATGCATCCCCTGTCAACAAATAAAAATTATAGGGAGCTTTATCGAACTGAATTTAGATACCGATCTAAGAGTGAAAATATAAATACTAAGATCCTCCTTATCTTTTTTATCTATCACATTCTCAGAAGCTGAGTGAAAGACACGTATTTTTAAGTACCTTCATACCCACCAAAGAATTTTTAATCTCCTTCAGGTGTTCATCGACTGTAGCTTTATATTTCACCAAATCCTTATGCACCACCTGTCAATACAACATAAAAAATGGGGTTACAAACGGCAATATTAACAATATACAGGAGATGTTCAAAATTAACCTCAGCTTGATCTTGTCCTTGATTCTTGGATATGAGCACCTGCATATCTCTGTTTATGAAAATGAATCAATATAAGGGGCCCACCAAATGACAATGATATTGACCTTTTATGATTAAAATTTCATAATTCCAATTCACTACCTTTTCAGGCTGACCATTTCTGTTTTAAGCAGCATCAGTTCTCCAGCAGAAACAGAATCCTGGGAAGGACCACAACTTGGCCACCTATTTGGCGGAACCCAGAAAGGATCCTGCCAGCCAGCTTCCTGCCGAATTTTAACCAGTTCAGCACTCTCTAGCCAATACTCCATCACTCCATTTGGGCTGAAGCAACGGCGGAATCGCTCAGTCCCTACCACTTTACCATCAATATGCTTCAGTAAGTGGTCTAGCAGTCCAGTGTCACCAATGCGTTTACGAGCAGCAGTTCTCAGTGCAGGGCGGGAAATTGGGTTCCCAAAAGTTGCTCCTTCAGCCTTCAAGACTTCAAACATACTCTGCTCAGCCAAATTATACCTGCATGATATATATATAGGATTTGAAAACCACATTGAAGATAAACATAAAGAGCAATTTTAGACAAAAAAAAAAAATACAAATTGGCTTGACCTTTCAGCAGACCATCTTTCTACACCCTTGAGCTTCTTTGGATCTCGCTTAATTTGCCTACTACTGTAGCTAATGCTCTGCCTTTCCTTTACACGTTCTGCTGCTTTCATCTCTCTAAGTTGACTACGACCCAGTCGTTTTCTCTTCCTGACTTCTGATATTGCCAAAGATTCATCTTTAACGGCTTCTTTAATTTCAGACTTTGACTCTACTTCCTCATCTATGCTTGATAAAAGTTGAGGTTTGATTTCTTCCTTCTCACTAATGCACCCAACTTGCTTGTGACCAGCCCACTGTGCCATCCCGGTCTCTTGGCTAAGTCTAACACAGCACTGCTAATGAGTTCCTGTCAAATCCTCAGAACTTTTGTGTGCCACAAAAGAAACTGCAACATGAGAGTGCTCAAATACTTCAGTTATACATTTACTGACTTCAGAAAAAAGCACTATGTTATATACATATTAATGAAAAAGGGCAATGTTAGCACATGTTTAACACTTGAAATTCCTCGCTAATTGTCACATGTAAACACCTGAAGAATATGGCATAATAAGGGAGAGTTCAGTGGCAGAGATGGTGAAAGCGCCAGTTGCACTTAAGCGCAAACAACACCCAATGGCAAGGTGCAAGTGCGCAACTGATTGAAGTTAAGCATACACTTTCAATAAATAATTTATAGAAAAAAATACTCATAAAATGAAATACAAAAATCTTTAAAAAAAATATTATAATATTAACTAAATTTGCTAGTATTATGCAACATGGCAATCAAGTGATGAACTAATTACATTTAAAATTGGACTTAATTTAATTCTCATACCTTTGCAAAATATAGATGATAGGATCTTTTATTGCCAAAATTACAGAAGTATACATTATTGAATCTATATATATCCAAACAACAATGACTAACAAACCATAAGAATTGTAGGCAGTGACTTCTCTACAAGCATAAGAAATACAATGCAATCCTACGGTATATAATTATCCTCATCATTAAGCATAGGACCATCATCTTCATAAAAAGATTTGTAACCATCATCATATTTCTCCAATAGTCACCTTAATTAATGATTTGACAAATATTTTATATTTGTTTTTCAAAAAAAGTATAGGAAGACACTTTGCACTTTAAGTTCACTAGAAAAGTGTTGATAAGCTAAAAGCTTCAGCCTTTCTTAAGCTCACTTTGACCAACACTGGTCACGGTCATTATTACTTAATTCCAAAGTCTGAAATTATTTTTATTGTATATGAACTGGACACCTATTACATTATTCCTTAGCCTGACAACAAGTACTCCTATCCTAAAAGTTATCATTTGTTTTCTAACCCTACCAATATACATCCATACCAATAAGTTTCTTCTCTCTCTCTCTCTCTCTCTCTCTCTCTCTCTCTCTCACACACACACACACACACACACACAAAAGAAAGGACAAAAAAGGTTTTCTTTTGATAAGAACAGGTGTCATTGCAAAATCTTTTTTTTTTGATAAGTTCATAATATATTGATAATCATAAGAGAGTTATCAATATACACAAGGAGTATATATTATAAGCACCTAATAAGAAAATGAGAATGATAAAAGTAAATCGTTTTTTTAATTGGCACTAGGTGTCCAAAACAAAGTCCATACTAAACCCATGGGTGCGCAGGCTTCTAGTAAGGAGTTTCCTGTAAGTGCACTTCAGATAATTAAGAAGGTCTTCCAATCCGATGGCCCTTAGAAATTGTTTGCCCCCAAGGGTTCGAGCCTTAGACTTGGAGGGAGCAAACCACCAAGACCAAGGCTCTTACTAATTGAGACAACCCCTAGTGGCTAATAATAGAAAATCTTGAAAACTAGAAACTAGAGAGGGAAAAAAAAAAGATCGAGAACCCATCCATTGACGTAAGATTCTAAAGAAGAGATCCTTGGCTTCTAGCACCATCTTCTCATAATTCTTAACTTTTTTATTGTCCCTTTCTCCCCATAAGCACCACATTAAGGACAACATTACAAATTTCCATAAAATATCCCTCTCAGACCCAGCACACTTTCATTTCCAACATGCCAAGAGATCCACCACTCTATATGAAATAACCCAACACCAAACAACGCAAAAATAATGTTCCAAAGAGCATTAGCTGCCTCATGGTGAAGCAAGAGGCAATCAATCATAAGTAAGGATCTTTTCATGAGCCATTTTTCAAACAAAAAAAAGACACTCAACAGAGCCTTATTCCTCTGGATAGGGAAGAGAATATTCCTCTGAGGTAATAACACTTGATGGAACAATCTGACTTGATACTAACCTTGCTTGGATGGAATCCATGGAAGTGCTCTCATTGCCTCTTCTCAATGCAAAGAAAAAAATTAAAATCCCTATCTCCAAACCATGATCCACTCAAATAAATTCAACATCCAACTACTGAGTACCATCAAACAAATATAAATAGTCTGCCTCTCAAGTGTCCTTACAACTAGAATTATGAACACGAATTATCTTAATAGCGTTATCACCACACCCCACATGAGGCTAGAACCTTATTACATGTCTCTAACCTCAAATCTAGTAGTGGGAAAACTCCCCCCAACCCCTCCAAATGCTTTTCCAAATGACTGACACCACAGGAACCATTAACTTCAGTAGGACAGTTAATGATACCAAAAAGGTCCCAAGCATGTAGAAAAAAGACTCTATATGGTATACTAAAATCATAATCCGTCCCCATTCATGATGACATATGCTTTTTGTGGATCCTATCTTATTGTTCTGGTTAAGTACGATCAAATGCAAAGTCCCAGAGTAATCCACCACATAATGTAAAGTTCATCAAACATCTCATTGCTGAAGCAGAAGTACTTCCTTGAAAAATCATTAGCGGCCACTTATAATTTCAGATGAAACCACTAAAGCCAGAGCCTTGAGGAGGTTGATAAATAAGGTGGGTTCAGATTAAAAATGTAGAAGATGGGAACCAACCAAGATTAACAAAAACATCAACACTATATATAAGGTCTATATAGAGTAATTACCGTATTGCATTAAACAAACTGCTTACATCAATAACAAAAGAACAAAACAAAAAAAATATATCACGTGGCTTTTATTTTTCTTTATATTCTTGCGTTTTCTCAGCAAAAATACAGAACAATTGGAAAAATCTAAGTAATAACACTGAGAAAGAAAACCCCACAAAATCCAAAACCCTCGAAACTGCAAAAACCGGCAACTTCTGTAATGAACGTTGAAAACCAAACGCGACCGTTTAGGAAAGAGCACAAAACAGCATAAAACCCTAAACTGGTTCCCAAGAAACGACATTGGGGTTTAGAGAATGTTTAGAGAATGCCCAAAACTCAACAGGGTCGGAAGCTTCATGTTCCAAAATATCTAAAAGAAACCGTAAGGCCATAAAATATTAAAATCACATGCAGAAAAACAATCTTGCCATACGCATAGAAACCCACAAACAAACCCACAAGAGAGATAGATTACCTCAGCTATGATCTGAGCAGGGAAAAAGGGCAATGGGTTTTGGACTGTGGGGAAGAAGAAGAAGAAGAAGAAGAAGAAGAGTAGAGGAAAAGGGTTTTAGGAGAGGCCGACACTGTAGCCTCGAGAAACATAGTGAATTTCTTTATAATTATAATTTAATTTATACCTTTAAAACCCAACCGAATTAAATAGTATAAATTTAAGTAGCTAAACCCTGACCGCCAAATTCTCGTAAACCCTCAGCTTAAAATATATATATATATATATATATATATCCCGTAAACCCTTGAAATTTTCATTAACATAGTATAAGAACATAAAATATATATTACGCTTCCTTAAAACTCTCATCATCTTGTTAATTTATAAAAAATCTTCTTATCCTTATACCATATAGGACACATCATTTTTTTAATTAAATATGTGATACATAAATAATGAATAAACCAACATGAAAAGTCAATAATATATATAGAGAAGTTAATTATGTAGCTTACAATTTAGCTAGAAAGGTTGTTAAACATATCAATGAACAAATAGAAGAAGTTTTTTCTCAGGTTATGTATGTAAAAATTTATGGGTCTAACTCATCTCATAGAATTGGTCTTATAAGAGAGATTTGCACATTACTTATAAGCATGCTTAAGACTTTGTTTATAAGTAATGTGTGATTTATTCCTTAATACTCTTCTTCAGATAAATAATGTAGACCCTCATTCGTCCTGTGGCAGGTTTTAATACCATATAAAAATTTATAGACCTAACTCATATCATAAAATTAGTCCTACAAGAGAGGTTTGCACATTATTTATAAACATGTTCAAAACTTTATTCACAAATAATATAAATTTTATTTCTCAACTATGTATATGATCGAGGTCGAGAAATCTTGTAATGAGCGTAGCTCAAATGTTCATCGATGAAATGCAATCTGAGTTTAAAAAAAAATAGAAAACCTGTTTTAATTTAACAAAATATGTTATGTGATTCATAGATAATGGATAGAAGAATTCTTTTAATTTAACAAAAATAAAATAAAAAATTATATATAATGTGTGATTTAGAGATTAAAGATGGTGAGTAAAATGACCCTTTTATTTATTTTATAGTCATCTCATAATATAATATTAAAATATTAAAAATTATCTATCTTAAATAATTGAAATTTGATGTCACGTTATAAGATGGTAAAAGAACAATAAATAACATTTTTAAAATCCAAATATGTAACGTGACTATCTAACAATCACTTAATAGATTTTTTTATTTTTCGTTAAATTTCTTATTTTTTCGTTAAATTTAACTAATTAACTTCATCCGTCCGTCTATTTGAATTATGAAATGATGTAATTCTTAAAATTTTGCCTCTTTATTTAAATTCTTAAATCAAACACTTCAAATGTAAATCTAGCCAAATTCAAAACTCTTATTCTCTAAATAATCATTATTTTAAACTCTCATTCAACTCGAATCCGTTTAGACTATTACTCAGTCATAGTTTAAATGAATTCCTAGATTGAAATCAATACTCAATTTCAAATTCAACCCAATTTCTTTATTATTTATTCTTCCTCCATCATCTATAAAACTCACACAAGATTCAGATTAAAAACCACAAATTATATAAGTTATATATAATTTATATAGCATACAAATTATAAATTACTAATATTTTATTAGTAATTATAAATTATATAACATGTAAATTATAATATAACATTATAATATTAGTAAAATAATTAAGTTTAAATTTGTTTGCCAATTACATTTGCGAATACAATTATCTAAATAAGTTATTATTTATTTCTCAATTTAAATTCATTATGAAATATTAAATTCAAATAATAATATTTTATAAATAAAATTATAATAATTATTAAATAGTTATTTTTTATCACTTCACACTAGTTTATAATTTATTTTTATATAATTCTTTCATTGTTAGAATATTTTTCTTTATTTATCCGTCAAATATTAGTTAGAATTTACATTTTTTCCTTTATACATTACATTCTTAGTCGAAATTTATTTATTTAAAAAAAGCATATTATTTTTTTAAAAATAACCGTTTTACTAAACTAAAAAAATATACTTTATACGTTATACGTTGTTCTTTCCTTATATATATATATATATATGGAAAAAGCTTGGGATCCCATTTATCTCATTGGAGCTCCCGCTCTTTTTTTTTTTTCTATTTTTAGTTTGTTTTAACATGTTTAAGTCAATGTTTTATTTTTAAAAAATATTTTAAGATGTTAAAATAATTATGTAAGAAAAATCATGTCAACACGCTGACCATACGATCAAAGCAATTATTAAAAGATTACGCTATATTTTTTTATGTTAGTTGATTTCCATGTTAGTAACGTTTGATATATTAGCAAGCAAAATTGAAATAAAGTTTTTAATTAGAAATATAAAATAAGGTTTACGCAGCCAAAAGCACTCCCACGCTGAAATGTTTCCAGACCCCCCAAAATCCAAATCCTATAGATATACACTGGCAACAATCACCTAACAAGGGGAGTGAACTCAGTGAAGAGCTTCGGCCGCCCCTTCCTTTGATCCACTCCCTTTTCTTCCCTGTGTCCATACCACTCTTGTATTTGTTTTTCAGTTTTTTATGTTTTTTTCTTACAAAGCTTAGAACATTTTCAATGGATGTTATAAAACACATGTATATATAAAATAACTTAGTATTTGTCCAAAAAGTATCTCCATTGGATATTGTAGTTTATCTTCATTATTCTCCAAACCGCTACATTTGTAGCATAGTGTTCATATGTGTAAAAACATTTTAACTCGTTTTTATTTCCTCTGAATTCCTCTTCCTTTGTATTTGACAACATCTACTGTCGTGCTTTCTTAGCAAATTTTGTTGATCCTATGTTGATGTAAAACTTTGGCCAGGTTTATGTCACTAAATTGGTAAGTTTGGATATAATTAGGTGATTAAGATAAGAAGCGTTTATCTTATCTTTATTTTTTATTTTTTCTAAGCAAGCTTGCATATCATATAAAATAATAAAGGATACAAAGATTAGGACGGATCATTGCCACTATCAATATACAGATTACAACCAAGAATAATATTTAGGGGAATGCTACTAAACACAAGGTTTGTAGCAATCCATTGTGCAACTGAGTGTGCAAGTCGATTTTGAGATCGATCTATTTTTTTGTAGCTTCTATCGCAGTGAACTTTCAAAACTTTTGCAATGTGATCTCCCGAGATGGTGGAGATTTGCTAGCCATCTTCCTTTTTCATATATGGAAGAGATAACGAACTGAAAATCTCCTTCTAAAGATATGTAAGGAAAGTTTAAATGCTCTGCTATTTTGAGGGCCAAACTTGTCGCTAAAGCTTCTGCAATAACTCGAGTGGTTGTTGGGTGCTCCTCCATCCATATATTTAAAACTTCTCCTTTCAAGTTTATGCTTACTTCTAAGGCAATTGAGGAATAGTTTATAACTGCAACATTAAATGATACACCAATATGATTATGGGGTGGCAATTGCCAAGTTTTTTCAATTTTAGAGGAAGTCTTCTCTTGCCATGCCCATAGATTTTCTTGATATGGGATATTCAATTGGTTGGAAGCTCTAATAGGAGAGAGTTTCGTCTGATTATGGATTCGATCATTTCGAAGCCTCCATATAAAATCAAGAACCAATGCTTCTAAGATTTGGAAGGGATACACTTCCTCATCATTTAGGCCAAGTCTTTGCTTGGGGTTAAGGATAAAGGAAAACCATTCACTCATAGAGTTTACCACTAAGGAGGACAGATTTAATGGCCATCTGCTTTGGCTTTAAAGAATTCTAGTGAAAGGACATTCAATAAAGATGTGGATGAGGGTATCTTCTTGCTCTTCACATAATGGACAATTTAGTGAGGGAATGTTTGAGATAAATCCTTTTAAACGGTCTTTGGTTGGAAGAATATTCCCAAGAATTTTTCAAAGGAGTTTGTGGCAGTTATGGATTTTAAGTTTCTAGATTTTCTCCCAAAGGATGGTAGATATGATTGATTGGGTAGCATTTGTTATATTGGATACAAGGTGATATCCAGATTTAATAGAGAATTTTTCATTTTGTGACTTGGTCCAAATAAGATGATTTGGCTTTTGCAAAGAAAAGAGTAAGGGAATTTCAGAATTTTTGTGATACTCTCAGGTTGGAAAACAGATATTAGTTTTGGGAGGTCTCAAATGCCATTAGCAAGATTAAACAATCTTGAAACCTTTAAGAAAAGTGAGGGGTCTACTAATACGTTTAGGAGGGAAGGCTTGAAATTTTCCAGTGATAATATCCAAGAATCTAGCCAAGCTCTAACAGAATGACCATTTGCGATTTGGAAGCACATATATTTTTTCAGCAGGGGTCTGATTTTGAGAATTACAATCTAGATATTGGAGTCAATTAACCTTTGGATTATATCAGCAATGATGCTGGTATGCAAATATTTCGTAGATAAAAGCTTCTACTATATACTAGTGTTTTGTTGGCTCAATTCCCATCCGGTTTTGGCTATTAAAGCTTCACTCATGTTTTTTATCAATCATAGTTTGAGCCCTCCATCTTTCTTTGACGTGCAAATAGTTTTCCAATGCCTCATGTAAAGTTTGTGCTTTTGGTTTTTAGAATATCCCCACTAGAAATTTTTGAATCTAGTATTCATAAACTTACAAGTTGACTTTGGAAGCATGTGCGTTGACATTTGATATGTTAGGATGGAGTTTGCAGCAGTTCTTATTAGCATTATTCTACCCGCTTGTGAAAGCGTTTTGGATTTCCATCCATTGAGTCTATTGTTAATTTTCTCCAACATCTTTTGTAATCCTCCTTTTTGGAATGACTGAATGTGGTGTAAATCCCCAAATATTTTGTTCTTGAGGTCGAGACCTTGTAAGGCAACTTGTCAAGATTGTTCTTCTTTTGTCTACACTAGTATGTTGAGTAATAAAGATTGAGGATTTGTTTTGATTGATTCATTGTTCGGACTAGGCTTGATATTTTTCTAGCACTTTTTTTATAGCATTAATTGATTTTTCTTTTGCTTTCCCAAAAATAATTAGATCATTTGCAAAGAGAATGTGAGAAATTGGAGGGTAAGACAATCTCTACTTATTTTAGTACCTTCCAATTGTTGAGGTGCTTCAAAGTGAACTAATAACCTTAAGAGGACCTTTGTGCACAAGATAAAAAGGAAATGTGAGATGGGGTTGCCTTGCCTTAGCCCTCTTTGGGCTTAAAAAAAATCTTGAGGGGAACCATTAATGAGGATAGAAAAGACAGCCGTTGAGATAAATTCTCAAATGAAGATTATCCAAGTTTCAATTGTTTTAAGAGCTTGCTGCTTTTGGATTATTGAAACTGCATCTATTTTATGATATTCTAATAATGTTTATAAAAGAGAGCTGGCATATCATCTGTGCCTGGTGCTTTATGGTTTGGGATTTTCTTGAGTACTCCATAGATCTCGTCTTCTGATGGCAAAGTAGTAAGGAAAGTATTATCCTCCATTTAGATTTGGCGCTTAAAAATATTCTCAATATTCTCAGAGAAAGATGGAGCCGATGAGGTATAGATGGGTTTGAAATGATTAACAAAAGTGTATTCAATAACATTTTGGTCCAAAGTCCAATTACCTAGGCTAATTTTGATTGCATCGATCTCGTTTCCTCTTCAATGCATAGTCATTGACAAGTGATAAAACTTGGTATTCAAATTTTTTGTAGTAAGCCAATTGGCTCTTATTTTTGCCTCCATAAAGTTTCTTCATGGTTGAACTGCTTATGGAGTTTGTGATGGAGGGTCTTCTCTCTTTGTAGACTCCAATGACTTAAAGGGTTGTTTTGAAGGAGAGTAAGTTCTATCTCAATTTGCTGAATGTTTGTCTAAATTCTCTCGAATTTGATTTTGTTCCAATGCTTGAGTGCCATGTTCCCCTTCTTGGAGCTTGTTACAAAAATAAAAGCGAGATTCCCGTTGAAATGTTAGCACCATGCTTCTTCGATGATGACATTGCTTAGTGATTTTAAGGTCCAAAATTCCTCAAATTTAAAAAGGGAGGCGTTCTTCCTTATCTTCATAGTGTTGAGTAGAAGGGGAACGTGGTCTGAAGTCCCAGAGATGAGATGTTGAATGAAGGCAGCTGGAAATAGTAGACGCGAAGGTGCATTTGTTATGCTGTGATCCAATCATTCTCTAATCAAAGCGTGTCCATGACGATTGTTTGACCAAGTTAAAGTAGGCCCGAAGTGGCCAATATCAACAAGGCCATGATTGTTCATTAAGCCTTTTAGCCCACCAATAAAAGAGGACGTGACTAGTCGGCCTCCAATTTTTTCTTGTTGGCTTAATAAGTCGTTGAAGTCGTCGATACAAAGTTATGGGCCAAGAAAAGAGTAGTCGATTGAGTCTAAAAGAATCCAAAATTTTTCTTTGTGTTGCCATTGGACTAGAGCATACACAAAAGTAGCTAACCATGGGTGATGAGAAGGATCAGAATAAATCAAAACAGATATTTCATTAGCATTAATATGGAGCGGTTTAATATCCACACCTGGTCTCCATAATAACAAAAGGCCTACTTTCTTACCTGAGGTTGGGACATGTACAGAAAAATGAAAACTTAATCTATTTACAATAGTGACAGTGTTTACATCAGACACTAAGGTTTAACAAAAATATAATATACGGGTTACACTTATTAATATATGCCTTAATGCTTATGATTGAGTAGGGGTGCGCAAGACTCTGCAATTCCATACCATTGTCTTCATGGCACATTTGGAGGCATGGTATAGCTAGCTTCTTCAGCTTTCTTCAGTTTCTCAGATGTCGTTGCCTTTATCTTTGCTTTACTATAAGGTTTTGATTTATCTGCGTCTTTTATTTTCTAGACTTTCCCAAATGTCTTAGCATTAATGGACAGTAGTAAGAGAGCAACATTTTTTTCACTCTTGCAAACTTCTTGGGAGATCGGTGACTTTCCTCCATCAGAATTTTTTTGAAGTTTTTTTTTTTTGGAAGGATGAGACTCTTCAACATTGTAGATGATGCAGATCGCTTTTATTAAGTCTCGACTTCAGGAAATAACATGAGAGTGACCGAGCGTAATGGTGGGTTTGGGTCATCAAATTGGACCTCAAGGGAGTTCGGGTAGGATGATGAGTATTTGAGAAAAAACAGAATGGTGGAGAGGCTGTGCAAATAGGAGTTGAGAAAAGGCCGAACTTACAAAAAATCAATTCAATGGGCTTGTAAGAAATGTTGGGGATGAAATTCGGATTCTTGGGCTTAGCTTGCAAAAGGTTAAGAGCATTATAGGGGAGGTCTGGATTTCCACTTTGCTCTAGTGTTGCTTGCTTGAGCTTGGGCCATTGGATGGCCCAAACTGTCTTGCAGATTTGGAATTATGATTAGAGCTTCGGGCTTAGATATAGGGCTATCTGTTGATAGGCCTAAATGAGAGGATGCGGCCTACTATTGATTAAATGCCTCAAGACCCTTAACTGCAATTTGGATATTAACCCACTGAGAGGACCATTATTCCTGGTTTTAAAGTTGTGCTTCTCAATGCTATTTCAACCATTTATTGGAGAGCAAGTGAGATGCCATCGAAGTTGTGCTTTAAATATCTTGATTGACTGATAGGAAAATATTTGGTGGGGATGAGTAAATATCTATAGTGAAGGCCAGTCCAAATGGTGAAGATCTTTTAATCCCCTAGGTTCTAGAGTAATCTATAATACTAGATTTCATCTTTATCATTTGACCTTGCAGGGCTTGACCACCGTTGACTTTGCTGGAAAGAGTGCACTGAATCGTCGATTGAGTCTTCACTTTCCTCTACAGTTTTAGGCTCCAAAGGAAAAGGATTAGAATTTTCTCTTTATTTTCCTATTTTGACTAAGATTGAAGCTGGTAGTCTTTAGGGTTTGTGTTTGAGAGTACTTTCTGAGGAGAATCAATCCTAATAGGCAGTTTGGCCAGTTTGAGGCATACTAGTGATTCCTTACGAGAAACTTTTCAGCTTTTATTTTCTGCATTCCTTATATAGAGACTACCTGCTAGTTTGTTAATACAATCAACAAGGAACATGTTTTTTTGGATGGTTGAGACCACATCAATTTTTTTTTTCCTTTATCAAAAGTGTTTGTAAATGAAAAGTCTCTTGGTTTGCCTTGGGAATTAGGCTGACTGCATAGGGAGAGTTGTTGTTGAACTTTCGAAGAGCATAATATTATCACAAGATGAGTTTTGTTGACTATTCTCAAAGTATGCTTCATCTTCTGTTATAATTCCTGCTATGTTTTACTTAGGTTTTTTAGGGACAATTGCTTGACCTTGCTGTGGAGGAAGCACGAGCATGAAGTTTGGGGATTGATTTCAAGTACGTGCAAAACATTTGAGAGTGACCAATTCAACTGCATGCATAACAAAAGTCTGAGAGACGTTCATACTTAAATGAAACCTAAGTGTCAATATTGAAGTCTTGGTTCCCATAGCCCTTGTTTCAAAGGCTAGGTAACATCTAATTCAACCTTTATATGAACGAACTTTTTGCATGCAAGTCCAAAATGTGGATCAATATCCACTCTAAGAAAGGTGCCAAGAGCTTGCCCTAATCTTGTGGTAGTTTTTTGTCATATTATTCCTAGTGAGACCATGAGTTTGTACATGAAAAATGGAGGTGTTAAGACTTATCTCTTGCCATGTGTATCCCTGCTTATCCATGGTACTTGGTTGAGGATCCGCTGCTTATCACTTTTAGTTTGAAAGGTGAAGAGGAAAATGTTTGTATCCAGATCTTCAAATGGAATTTTCAGATGAAACTCATTGTTGCCTTAAAGAATGCATGTAGAGAGATCCTGTTTAAGGGTCGGGTCGACACTATTTCTCTAATGAGAGCTAGTTCAGAATTCCCAAAGTCTTTTGTCTGAGAAGTAAGAAAGTCAAGTTGCAAAAATTTTGTAAATTAATGATTACTTGTAATTATTTTTCAAATAATAAGATGAACTTTTTTGGGTTTGCCTGTCCTGTAGAGTTTATTTTTGAGAAATTTTTCAAAAGATTTCACTTCGGAACCAAACTTGGTATTACGTACTTTATTTATTTTATGCATTTGATTGATTGTCAAATAATTGCATAGTTGGGGACTGACCAATTTGTTGAGTGAATTGGTAGATCTTTGTATTACAATACAGGGATACTTGGGTAATTTCACTCTAGTTTTAATATATGTTCATATATGCTTCTCTCTCAATCTCTTTATTCTCTTACCCTTGAGCTATTTTAAACTTTTAAATGATAAAATATGAGATTTTGAAGTTACTAATCATGTTTTCGGATATATTTCTTGCATAAATTTGGGAATGATTGCATTTTTACAGATTTTTATTTTATTTACCTATGTTCAGCGTCTTCTACCTCTTCAATCTTCTTGTTTATGTATGTTATTTTCTGGGTTTAACTCTCGAGATGCTTGGATCAAATTAAATTAGTAAAAGTAAAATATACTTATTTACTTTTCTGGTTAGAGTATGTCGACATCATCTCCATGAATTTGTGCCTTAAATGGCATATGAAGTTTTGACACTTTTCTTCTCAACAAGGATGCTATTTAGTTAATATGAAGGTTTTTAGCACTTAGCTACTTGTAGAATGCATATTGGTCTTAGAAATTCCTTCACAACTATATAACTCCAATGTATATGTTAAAGAAGCTATCTTAGAAGTTATTGAAGTGATCATAGTTTAGTGTCTTTGATACTCACTTTAGTTTAGAATATAGATGAATGATTTTTGTCTTTAATAATCTAAGTTTATCCATTGACTTTGTTTTATGTTGTACTAGCTGTAGGTATTGGCGAGTCATAGTCTAAGTTAGTCTAAGCTTATTATAGAAGGCATTATCTAAAATAGGATAACCACTTAGAATGACGAAACAAATTATATTTGTCTTATAATTTATGTTACAACTATATAACTCTAAGAATATGTTAAAGAAGCTATGTTGGAAACTAGTTGAGAAACTATAGTTTAAGTGGTTGCATGGAATTAAGACTTTGAGATTTGGATGCATTCGAAGCCTTCACCAAACTTGTGAACATGACCAAGAAGATTACTTTATCATCTGATCAACCAAGGAAGCTACATTTCTAACATGTAGCTCATTTCCTTGTAATAGAGAATATTTTTCAACGGTGAACTGAGTATTTATAGAAAATATTACTTTACTTTGGTTTGCTTATCTTCTCAAGGAAGAAAAGTTTAGGGTATTAGAAGCTGTTAAAAATACAGATCGAAGTAAACAATGAAAGCGATATTATCTCGTTGGTAAATTGTAGATCTAATGCAGTTATTCCATAGATTTCTTAGCGTCATTCTACATCCAAAATTCTCATAGCGATGATGAAGTGTGCTATGTGGTAGAAAACTAGAGCATCACTTACAAATTTTATAGCCTAGATGTCGGGACAAGAAAGAACTATTTGTGAGTGAGAGTTTGTTTGTATTAGGGTATTATCCAAAAGGGAGGTGTGCTATGTAAATAGCCCTACTAAAAGTAATTCCCGGTTGGCCCCTAATGGTCAACCATCAAACTCATGAAGTAATTTAAGACCCATTTCATAATCTCCATAGTAGATGAAATGGTGCCCACTATAAGTATCCATTTCTTACTAAAGCTATTCCATTTAAAAACTAAAAGGGATATCCTATGTCAGTTTTCTTTTCCTTCACCAAAGAAGGATGAAGATCTAGATGACTAGTGTCATTTGCATGATGATTGTGAGCAGTAATATTGTTGTCTAGATGTTGATCTTATTGTACTTTCCAAATAAGAAAAGCAAGGTGGAGGGGCAGACAGGCATGTGTGTGGGGGTTGGGGGTGAGGGACCTTTGTTTTTGGCTTCCTTTTTATTTTTGAGAAAAGGTCTACTATCATTTCAACCAAGGAACTTGGAGTATACAATGTGACTCATTACAAGTCAGCTTACAATAAATGAACGCACAAAACTCCTATTACTCTCAGGCTAAAATTGAAAGACCAAAAAATACCTCAAAAAGAGGCATTTACTAATATTTCTCCTCCAAAAGAGAAAAAAACTAAACTCTACCGGCATAAAGCCTGATAGACTAATTTTTCAAATAAAATTTTTTCTATACAAACAATATTCACAAAACCAGACTAAACAAATCTACATATAACAAATAACGAAACAACAGTCATATGTGGAGGTGTGTGCAAACCACACACCCCACTAAACAAGAGTTGCCGCAGATCAAAGAAAGGTTGAAAAAACAACAGGCATGACCACCGGCCAGGCAGAACCACCGGATGTGAGGCGCGTATGAACTCTCGACCATAGCTGACCTCGCGCGTGAGAAGTACGCGCAACTCTGACCGACAAAAGGCACCGGGCGACCACCCGATCGGCAGACGGGGAAGACAACATCTTGTAGACAAAATTTTGACTAATTAGGAACATATTGTAGACAACATCCTGCCTTTACTTTTTATTATGGTAGCGAAAATATATTGTAGAAACCCTATTGCCTCCATTTTTTATGATAACAGTTACAATTATATAATTAGTTACCTCTACTTTTCATTGAACAGTCAATGAAGTCTTCAAAAAGCTAGTGCGATGTATTAAATTTCATGCATTAGCTAAATGTTATATCACTTTAACATTTCCTTGTATGTATTTCAATCATCTTATTATTGTTGAATTATAAATTATCAAACCAATTGTTATGTTTGGATGGTACTTACCAAAAGAGGGAAGAAAGCTATAGTGGCCTAGCTACCTCACTACATCATTGAAAAAAAAAACTTTGAATCCCAAGTTTCTCTTCCCAAACCAAAACAAGTGAATATCACAAAAAAACCAACACAATGGAACTTTAGTGTAGAAGAGGAAAATTTACTAGTATCAGCTAGATGCAATACTAGTTTGGACCGAATTCTTGGGGTTGGTCAATCTAAACATTCAATCGGCCGGGCTAAAGTATATGAATACTATGGGTAAAACAAGAAGTCCACTGCTTTTGAACATAGGTTGAGCTCTTTTACGAATAGGGGGTCAACCATCCAACATGTCAAAAATAAGTTTTGCAAGGCCTTAGTCCAAATTGAAGGAAAATATGATCTAAGTCATGGGCTTATCGATTAGGATAAGGTGAAAAAATATCTACTTTTAATTACATCGTATTAGATATGTTAATCAATCTCATTTATTAATTTTTTAGTTTGAGTAAGCAATTAATCTCTACCGAGGTATTAACTCAATCACATTCATTGATGGACTATTCTAAGGTATCACCCAAAATGGAAATGAACTGTTGGCTAAATTAAGAGAAATTAAAATCTAAAAGGAAATCATTACACGAAGAAGCTTATATGCTGAAGTTGAAGGGTTTAGATACACACACCATGTCTCCATCTATACATGTAAATTTGGAGGGACTCGTTGGAAAGAAGGTTGAAAAAGAGCAAGAATAAACGAAAGAGGCAAAATATATGTCACAAATTTCAATATTATCGACTTCGTGAATGAGATGAAAATAGAAGAATAGAGCAAATGTTGAGAAAAGAGAAAATCGAAAAGAGATTATCGATCTTATAAAAGAGAGAATTGAGCTAAACCAAAAAAGAGGGAAATTATGATGATAAACACCTCAACTTTGTCTTCAACGCAGCAAAAATATTTTTATTGGTTCCTGACCTCGACAAGTCTAAGGAAGTCAAGTCTCAGATTCAGGATTACTATGATAAAACTCGGGATATATGAATATTCTCATAATATACAATACACTTGAGAATATTCTAGTAATCTAATCTCATTTTTTATATCTTGTTTTTTGTTTTATAATTTTGTAAAGTTTATAAATTTCTATTTTGTATGTATAGGGCATAATTATATGATATTATATATGAAAAAAGATTGCAAATATATAAAGATAAGAGAATATTGCAAATTCATTGGTAGTTAAAGAAAATATTTGAAATGAATAAAACAATATCAAAAAATTATTTATATGATATAAAATATATATAAATTAATTAATATATGGTATATTGTAAAAATTATTATGTAAGATAGAAAATCTGGATTTTGGTAATATATTTTGAAATAAAAAAGTTACAAAAGTCATTCGAAGTGCTTTATAAGAGATGGCCTGATATTTTGCCTTATCATGTCCATTGCACGCACTGGTTGCTGATCATTCAATGCGTGTGGCTTATGTGTAGCCTACGGCTCGCGTGAGATCCATGTGCTTCGACGTCTTGCCTTCTTTCGATATGCGTGGCTCCAGAAGGCTCAACGACGTCAACTCTACTAGACCCGACTACTGGCCTACTCCGGACTCCCCAAACACTTATACCCCATGCACATGGTCCCACGCCTATGCACAACCTCTAATGAACATTCCTGGCTAGCAACGACTCAAACTATCCTTAGCCTTCTTGTATCCGCTTCCCCTAACTAAAGATCATCAAGTTAAGGAAGTAGAGTTTTCCGTCATCAACTCAAAACAACAAGATACAGCATGCATACGGCCCCCAAACGCCACGGCTCCTTATCATGGCAACATAATCCTCAAGTTGGACTGCACAAAACCTCAAATGACAAGTTCCCTTTAGTAGGGATGGTTAGGGACCGTTTGATTGACCGCAGAACCCGTCATTTTATTTTATTATTTTTTGTGTCGAAGTAATTGTAATTTGTTGTTTGTTGATTTCCACTCTGTGCTTCTGTTTCTTATAAATACCTATGTTTAGTACATAACGAAACGTGCTTAGAAAATAACTGTCAAAAGCAACTTTATATATATTACTAAACTGCATTTGGATGTTAAATTAAGTTGAGATTAGTTGAATTATTGTTAAATAGTAATGAATTGAAATAGTAAAATGAATTTTGTTAGATCCACCTAAGATGAGTAAATATATTTAGATGTTAAGATGAGTTCATATATAATTATTAGGAGTTGAAAGATATTGTGAGTCACATGTGTGTAAAGAAGTATTAACTTGAAAAAGATTATGGATCCCACGTATAAAAATATTTTGAGCTGATCAGATAAATTTAGTAATTTAAAAATCAAGTATTTGAATGTTAGACTTAATTTAAAATTAGACTGAACTGAATTAATCTTAGATAAATTTAACAACCAAATAGAGCTGCCCTCCAAAACTTTTGTTGGGATCTTATAAGAATTAATGTTGGCCAGTACTGTAGTTTGCTCCGGTTATAAAGAAAGGCAAAAAAGAAAGAAAGAGGAAGTTCATTTGTAAATCCAATCATGGACATATTTAACATACTAAGGGAAGTTTTGCTAGGTCGACTAGTGTTAAATATATGTTTTGTTTTTGGGTTTTTGGTTTTTGTTTTCTAACTAGAACAGGTCCTGTAATCAGAAATATGTTTATAGTGAGCAACAAAACTCATAAAGAAACAGTGTCACCTAGCTAGAAGTTATCATTAATTTTGATATTACTATGTTAGTATATATGTAATGTTAGTATATATGCCTAGTGTGTCCATGTACTCGGACTCAAAATAGTTCTCCCCAAACGGCCAGTATATGTTTCTATGAAATTTATATACGAAGAATGCAATGCATCTACACTTGGTATTTATGAAAGTAAACACAATGACATAGTGATCTCTAAGGTTCTATATGTAATTTGCTTCAGTCTAGAATTTGATATGCAGAGAGCAAGCAATCAGAATCTTCCAGCTGATTAGCATTAATTAATTACCTAAATATTCCAACTATATATATATAGCTAGCATGCCGATCCCAATAATTGAATGAGGATATAATTAACGTAATTTTGTTAGATATATACATATATATGTATATGTTGCGAATTTTGATGACAATATAGTAAAAATAAATAAATAAGAATAATCAAATAATCAACTACACGGCACAATTAATTTATGTAGTTCAGTAAAGCATCGAATCTAAGTCTACGGATCAACCGTAGAGGATTTTATTATTTTAATGAGAAATCACAAGAAACACTTTTGGGATGATTTTTCATTGTTCAAAAAGGGTCAAATTATACAAAATAAGCTTATTTATAGGATTATACACAGTGAAAATCCTTATTTCCTCATTTTTGTGATACTTACTCGAGTGGAATGTCAAGTTTATATTAAGTAAACTCTTTATCTGGTTCTCCTTCGAGCATCGATGTAACATCTCGACGCCGATATTATAGAGATTTACGAGTAATTTGTTTTTTTCAAATTTTTTTTTTTTTTGATATTATCTTATAATTCGATCTTGTTATTATTTAGTATTATTGGTCTTATCAGATTCTGTTAATAAATAGTTTATTTTTTTAAATGCATATTTAATTATAGATATTATTTTAATTATCATTGTTTATATTTATAAATGAGGTATGATTTTTGTTTTTATAATTATTAATATTATTATTATAAGACATATATTGAGATAGCGCTTAGATTTGATTCCTTCCCCTAACTAGTCACGTATTCATCTTATTCTTGTTTGAAAATTAAATACAAATTCTCAAATCAAAACAATTATCTCTCAGTATTTTTATCCGAATCAAACAAACTCTTCAACTCAAAAAGCTCTCATCCTTTCAATCATGAACGACTCCTTTTTCACTCACACTTCCATGCACATACGTCACCTTCTTCCTCCGTCTATAAGAACCCCTCACAAGACCCCTTCACGTGGCAGCCTCCCCTTATGCACACGAAAACTCTTACTGCCACACTGCCACGGTACACCTCAAAGAACACTGCCCTGGCACACCTCAAAGAACACTGCCCTAACCAGCTACGGCGCCCTCCCTCCACCGCGGACGTCGAAACTAACAACCCCTTTTCAATTCGGCAACTAGACTTCATGACCAAAAAACAGAGCAACCTTCAGCCCTTTGGTCCCATACACAGCCAGTGCAACCCCATTCAGTGCACCACCCTGCTGATAGCCACCCCGACATGCACGCCAATCTCCGTCGCAAGCAGTTCGATCGCCACCACCCGAGGTCACAGCAAGACCTCTGTTTTATCATCTAGAAACAGAGCACCTCTTTTCTCCACATAGAACCCTGCAGCCACCTCAACCTCGAGCCAACCGCGCCGGAAATAACCCAGGCGGCAACAGAAATCGCCAACCGTCTCCCTTGGTCCGTCGTTAAGCAAGTCACGCTCTCCGTCGTTTCTCACACGACCCTCTAGCCGCCCAGCCGTGGTCACAACTATGCTGCCCCTAATGTCCGAGCCATGGTGAGTCTTCAAGCTCTCTCTCTCGATCTGTTGCCTCTCCATGGTTGATACTCCCGTTGTGTTTGAGAGTTCTGGAAGACGAATGCATGGCTGCCCCTTTTTGTAAATTACTTCTCTGCCTTTATATGAAATCTATGGCAGCAATGGCATGTGGGTTTACAGTAAGTATTTTTTTTTTTAACTTAGCAATTCTAGTACGTTATATTCAGTGATGTTTTACGATGGGCTTGTTTAGGAGGTTTGACTTATTTCATTACATAAACATTTGTATTATTTTAACTTGGTTTGGGATTAATATTTGAAATCGGGCTTAGTTTCTTGAAATGATATGTTAGTCCAAGAGTTTTTTTTTTTTTTAATATATAATAGTTAAAGGATTTAAACTATATTATTTATTATTAATTATATTAATAGATTTTAATAATAAATAATAAGTGTTTAATATTTTTATTTTTAAATACTTTAAATCCATTATATGGAATAAATCTCGAATGCATCATAATAGACTTTGATGTATATACGCTATTAAAGTTTTGTAGATTTGTAAACCTAATGTTTGTTTAAGTTTAATTACAGTTATGCCCTATCATATGAAAACTACAGCAGATGTGGGTTGAATAGTATTTGTGAATTTCATTTTTAATGGACCCTATTAGTTGGCCACGTTCTTTCCAGGCTTTGTTTTAATATCAAAGATTATAAGTGTACAAGTTATATTTTTTACTATTATCTTTACCATAATGAATAAATAGAGTTTAATTTATTGTAAGTATATTGTATGAAACTGGCTTTCAATGTTAGTAATAGTTTTAAATCAAATATGATTTCCTACTAAATTATAATATGTTATTAGTAGTAAAATAACTTAAAATATCAATATTCATTAATCTTTGCAATAAACAGAATATTTAATTGGATAAGTTCTATAGTATGAATTTATTCTAGTGAATTATTAGGATACGTTCTCGAGATAGATTAATGACTATTTAATACTTCGTATAGATGACGAGTTACAAAATGAGATTCAAGAAGCAGTGCAATGAGGTAAGTGAATTTGATCACAAAATTAGGATCCTCACATTAGCTTATATTATTAGTATAAGTAGTTATTTGATAGCCCTTTTCATATACCCCTCATGTCATGCAAGCATGTCATTTAGTATAGCACAATATACGATTATGTCATTCAGCATCATGTCTGGATTTAGCAAGCACAGTTAGTTATATCAGTATATATGATATGCATCTCATGTTGCATAAGTTTCATAAGTTAAGTTAAGTTAAGTTAAGTCCAATTATAATATTTGATTAGAGTATAAAGCAATTAATCAGTTATTTAGTCAAATAGTTCAGTAAATCAGTTAATTCAGATGGTCATTTAGATGCATGGTACTGATGCATATCAGGTTAGGGTGGATGCACAAGCCACGGACCTAAACTTGGTCCACCATAGTATACTAAAGTACTATCAGCGGCTCCCCTTGTTGCAACGGAACGTGAGACCAATACACAACCTTGTACATAGGGTTAAGTGTATTGGCCAATCAGTTCAGTTAGATCAGTTCAATTAAGTTAAATCAGTTAAATCAATTAGTAATTTTAGTCAGATCAGTCAGTTAGTTCAAACCAATCACTTAAGTGAGTTAATCAATTAATTTAGATAGTTTAATCATGCATAACATAAATATCAGCATGTACAGTCATGTTTCAGATATCATCATAAGTTTATGAAAAAAATTTTATGATTATTATTCTCACGTTGTGATAGATTTTTTACTGAGTTATCGACTCGTTTTAGTTAATTCTCTGTTTTAAAACCATCTAAGTGAGGAAGAGGACAGCAAGCAGGCCAAGAAGAGATTGAGCAGTTATTTGAGTTTTCAACATTTCTAAAAATAAGTATCATTATGATACAAGTTTTATTTCAGTTCATTTTTGGGAACTTCGTTTCTATGGAATAAATGTTATTAAATTTATTATTAAACCAAGAATTTTGTGCCAGATTAATAGTTTAAGAAAAATCACACGACACTCGTTAGCCTTCAGAAATGGAGCGTTACAATCAAGTCAAGCGACCATCGAACAAACTTAATATCTACTTGGACTTCACTCGAGCTAGTCACTATCAAGTGAAACTCGAGCAAATTTTTTGCTTTAATGCTTCTCAAGTCAAAAATAGTGTAAAAAATATAAAAATATATTTAAAATTCACTCAAAAACCATAATGAATCTTTGTTGGATAAAGTCATCAAGTCGGATCGCCACAACAATATAATCAAACTCCACAAACTCAATAATATGTACTTGTTATATAATTTGGTACTTAGCCTTTGTATTGAAGTAGATGCTAAAGAAAGTTAAGGCTCAGAATCCTTTGAAGGTGGGATTGAAATTGCTTGCTAGAAAGCAACCTTTGTGGAAGAAATTTCGGTTTTCATTTAAGAGGATAAGGAGCATTACCATGCTAAATGTTGTCATTGTTATCTTTAGTATTCAACTTTGATCTCTTCCTTCAAATCCATACAAAACTTAATTGGTAGAAGGTGTCTTTGCTGTAAGGAAATGTCATCACTTTCTTTTTTTAGCTATAAGGAAATGTCATTTCTTTTTCTGATACCTTATGCTTGTTATTGTTTGATTTGGTATCTTTATTGTGTTCGCAACATCAATACATATCTATTGATCTTGAAGTGTTTTTTTTTCTCTTAATGCATTTTCTATTTTAGGTTCCTTTTGTTTCTATTTTTTAGTTTTTTTATCATATAGGGAGTCAAGAGTAGGCCTATTTTATCAAATGCTTTGGACTGCCATATTTGTCTTTTGTCAAATGCTTTGGACTGTTGTTATTGCCAAAGTTGGATTAGTTGTATTTGATTGGATTAGCTGTAGTTTTATCATTGGTTTGCATACACATGCACTTTAATGAACACATGCCCTCACCCTACACCATATTCTATTATGGGGAGTAGGTGTTATTTAAGTAAGAGCTTATTAATAGTTTACTTAACACATTCACTTTTTTTGCATGGATGCTCCTATTGATATATATCATACCATGATGGACATGCACATGATTATGATGCAAAAGTGGGGATCATTTAGTGCAGCCATTGATTTGGGTAGTTTCCAACCTTCACTTATTGCCAGACCTAGCTATTGGAATATAACTTGGTATTGCTTTCTTTTCACCAATTAAAAAATCAAAACCACATCATTTGTTTGATTATTTTCGTGAATAGAAACTTATTGTATTTATGGCACAAATCTGTGAAATCTCCATTGTTTAGTAGCACATTCACGTTTTTTGGAAGCAAAATGAACTGTTTTAGTTTGAGTTTTGATGTGTTAAATTACCATATGCTGTGATTTTCGAAATGTCCTGTTTTTGGTGTCTCAAACCAGTTTAAGTGGCTATTTTGCTATGTGAATAAGTGTAATTCGAAGATAAAAGGCCATGGATTAATTTGAGTAAATCCTAGGTATTATTAACTTAGTTTTTAAGCATTAATCGGCCGAGATCATGTCTATTTTTAAAGTTTTTGTTGTATGACCTATTTTGGGATGTTAGAAGTGTTAAGTTAATCTTTTGCTTAGTTCTTTTTTAATTTTATAACATGTTTTAAAATGGGTATTAACTAGGTAAAATAAAACAATCATGCGTTGGGTATTAGTAGGTAAGTGGTGCTCTTTGAGAAGCAAAAAAAGGGGTCTTGTGCAAAATTTGATGCTTTGGTATCATCATAAGTATGAAAACGAGAAGCTTGAACTTGTTTACAACCAAACACAGGATAAGGCAAATTAAACATTAATCTTTAATCGATGATCTCATAAATCTCGCATCTATAAATAGTACTAAAATCTTAAATCTCAAATTAAATTTGCTTATAAATTAGTATTAAATTAATAATTATTTATTGGCTGGGAATATTGTGTATGCATGCATGCATGGCTGTTATGGGGTCCCATCTCTGCTTTGATTGGCATTGATAAGATCATGATGAAGGTGGTGGTTAGGGTCATGTGGATGCTAAGAAAAGCATGTTCATTCCATGTGAAGGGATGATAAATGAGAATAAAAGACATAGCAATATGTATGTAGCCTAACTCTAATCAGATAGAAATAATTTGGTTAAGGTCTTGTCTATTTTTTCCAATGCCAAATATGTCATTTCAAGGGGAAAAAATATAGTAAGAAATATAAATTTTGTGCTTCAAATGAGGTTGAAAGTAGTTTGGCTTTTCAAATATATATATATATATCTAATCTTGTTAGCAGCTAATGTATGCATGGATGTTGAGGAAATAGATATATTAATTTCACCTTAGCATGCATTTGATCTACAGAGAATTAAAGAAATTTATAGATGATCTATATATGTTAGGCTGATAGAACTAAGATATTAAAGGAATTTATAACTGATATATTATTTTCTTCCATTCTAACCATTTTTTCTTCTACATCTTACTTGATGTTTTGTTTTTCATTTTTTTCAAATTGTCAAATATTTTAATAATGAAGCACGTGAAGTTGATAAATAAGATGAGTACTTAAAGTGTAAGTTGTCTTGCATTCGTTGTAATTTATATCTTGATGTCCAATGCATGGTGTTATATATCTCTAGATATATTTGAAGCAAAGAGAATTTGTAGATAAATGAGAGAGTAGATGGACGAAGAGATGTATAAAGCTGGACAAAGAGATGGACAAAGAGACTTTCTTTTTCCTTTTTTATTCATTTAGTATATTTTTTTTATGTTTAGTATTTGTATTTATTTTTTTTATTTCTTTTTAAAATATCTATAAATTCTTATTTGTATAATAATATATATTTAATATATTATTCACATTCTTTATGTATTTTAAGAGTAAGGTTCTAAGAGGAGTGATATTGTTTTACTATCATTATTTTTTTATTTCATAAAAGACTATTTTCCAGAAAAATATAATATCATAAAAAGTCATTTCTTCTAATTTTTACGGCTAGAATTTATCATTTCTCGCGATGGGATAATATCAGAAATACTAATATTTATGGTAGTTTAAAAAATGGCAGGTAAAAGACTTCTTGGACCACTTATTTCTCACGACTTTTCTACGAATGAAAAATACTAGAAAAAATTATTTCTAACAGCATAATTAAGTATTTTGGATAGATTATTTTTTGGAAAAAGTACTGTTTATTATAGTGCAAACAAGAATATTCCCGATTGTAAGGGTTAATTGTTTTTTTAATTTTTTTTTATATAATGATTAAAAATATGTATCATATTAATATTGTGGGTTTTTTTTTTTAATTTTCTAAAAATAAAAGTGATAAAAAAATATAAAGAAAAAAAAAATTCTACTAGCGGGATTTGTGAGCGCAGCATCGCTTGTTATTTTCAAAATATATCATGCTACAGATGGTCAAAATATATCATGCCACTAGCGGGTTCACTTTCATAATTCTGGAAGAAAGGCCAACAGTAGTTTATATACCATCTAAAAGGAAAAATAAAAAATAAAAATTGTCCCAGAGTTCAGCAGTGACAGCTCGCACGTACGGTCGCAGACCCACCACCAAACATGGATATGGATATTGTTGAAATCTTGATACGTAGTATCATTTTTTTTTTTCATTAGCCCTAGCTAGGCATCATTATCATGGTCATATTCGTCGTTGGCATTATTATTGCGGTTGCATATTATTACCTCAAAGATTATCATGTATAAGAATAAGATGCTTAATTAATTAATGGATGAATAAAAATCTTTTTACATACTCATAAAACATATAATTGAATTTTCAAGTATGTTTGAATTAGATGGGCATGGTTAAACATATAGCAGCTAGAGTACTCCTCACTAGAGTATTAGAAAATTCTCCAGTTATTTTTTTAAGATTAATTTAATTCGTCACATGCAAATCCAACCTCCATATATAAGTTAGATATATAGAATGTAATGATTATTTAAAACTAAGTCAAATTAATTAATAGAATAAGTACAAAAGACGTACCCCATATATATTAATTTCCGAATTGAAAAAAAAAAGGGTTAATTTGATGAAGTAATTATTCCTAGATCATGATCATGAATACCGGCCCTTTATGGAAACTTCGAGAAGTCATGTTTTATTTATGGTTGATGCAGGCATGTGGGCAAATATCAATTAAAAAGGAATTTAGGGCCGGACGACGTACTTAATGTTTAATTAAGTGGTGAAAGATGTATATATATATCTTGCTAAAGTAGCAGTGGTAATGATCAAAGCCTTAAAAAGCTTATTAACTTTTGAGAAGAAAAGAGATCAGAAGATCATGATACCAATTAGGCAATTAATAAGAACGAATCAAACTCGGGGGTGACGATCGAATTAAGAGAAATTCCCTCATACATGAATCTGGTCATGGCGTTAATTATAATATAATTCCAAAAGGAAATGAATTATTTGCCAATATATTGGTCTAAATTTGATTGGGATATATAAGAGGAGCCAATTAAAATATTATATATAAATTAGTAGTGACAAGGAAAAATAACGTCATACATAATTAGGATTTCCAGATCGTTTATCCAACACGCGATATATGGGCGCAGGTCATGTTACATTCGTACTAGGCTTGACTTTGCGTCTGGTTTTTTTTGTTAACACGGCCCGTACTGCATGCCCCTGAATTGACCTGTGCTCTCTACGAATTAATTATAACGTACGACGTCGTTGTTTCATCTTAGCCAAGATCTTTCATGTATCGATAATCGATATATATATATATATATATATAATATTATAATATATTATTTACAAATTTTACCAAATTTTATTATATATCATGTCAAGTTATTGCATGTTGTGAGCAATCGATAATTTCAAACAATCCACTTCATTAAAAAGCAAAAGTCGGGGATTGTCTCCCATGGGCCATGTGCATGATCTTCCACATGAAATTATTAGGATCAGTAGGTTGAATAATAAATGGAAGAAAAATTAGTACCTGATGATCTTGTCGCGCATAGATCAGTTTTTTCTAAAAAGCTGAAGCTATTGTTCAAGCTATTGATCAATCCTATATATATATATATATATATATATATATATGGTATGAGCGTGCATGTTTCAATTGCCGAAAAAGAAAACTACAGCTATAATAAATAGAACTTATTGACAGCAATGACATAAAATTTTGTTAAAAAAGTTGTAGTGTATATGGACAACGTCATTATAAAAAAATTATTTATTTATAATAAATTATTTTTAATTAAAATAAATTAATTTTTTTTATAAATATTTTTTTTATCGAATGTAATTAATCACAAATTCTTAATTTTTTTTTTATAGTGCGTACAGTATAACGTTCCGATGTGAAAATCATGTTTCTATGGAACTCTTGGGAATTAATCTATCCTACTGCCATGCAAACGGATAAACTGATATTTTAAAGTGGAGTATTATTGATGAAAAGTTGTGCCCAATTATATGCATGTGAAGGGGAAGGGAGATTATGCATGTGTCACATCCTCATGTGGCGATGTTGGCCTTCAACAAAAGATGTTGCAATGGATCGACTGTCTGCAATATATAGGAATTTCCAGCAATGTTGATATGATGAGGGCCATTTTCTTGTGCTAGCTGTGGCTAGTATTGTAGCAAGAAAGATTTGGCTTCGAATTAAGGCAGTACGTACGTACGTACTCAGATGTGAACTATTTGTGTGTGTATATATATATATATATATATATATATATATATATATATATACAAAAAGACCGGATTGGATTCGAATGTGGTGGCACATTATATATATCTAGAACAAAGTCAAGGATACTAAACAAGGTGAAAGAGATTTTGGTGAAGGTAGGGCGGAGTCTCCAATATTTAAGTTAGTGTCTTTTTTAAAATTAGTTTGTAAATAAAGTGAGAGAGTCTAGAGGTCTTTTCATATTTGAGAATTGTTATTTATTCTTAGAGTCTGGGAGACAGATCATCATCATGAGATTTATTGTCCGTTCAAATGTTCTACTTATTAGAGTTCTTTAATGGAGCATGACCTTTGTGACAATATAATTAATGCGACGTATAGTCCAAATAGCGGTGTCATTGATGCGACGTAGTTTCCTAATTTGCTTTATTCTATAGGTGTCTTTTAATTAGTAGAGTTTAGATGCCCTCCTATTAGAAGATCGAGAGCTCTCCTTACTTTCTACCCATTTGTTTCAACCGGTACTCATGAGTCTGATGCCATTTGAGGGAGTTCTATATCCCCATGTTGTTTGCTACTATGTAGGAGTTGCATCAATGGGTGTTCCCTCATAGGTCCTAGACCCTTCGAGCATGGGTTCTACGGGCTTTCATCAGGATAGGTTTGATGGGACTGATCATGACAGGTTGGCCTTCCTACCTTCTTCTCTTAGTTATTCTTCTTAAATCCATTACTTAGGTCGTAAGAAGGAAAATTCTCTTACAGTTATCTTGCTAATTCCTATCAGATCAATTTGATGAAAATTCCTTTTAGTATTTAATCCTTCTTGTCATCGGGGATGAGGTGGCCTCGAATCCACGTATAATTTTTCTTTTCTATCATTATTGACTCGTCTTATAACTATTGAACATGGACTTGATGACATCCTTGTAGTCTTTTTTGCGTTAATGATGTCAAGCGATTTTGACATTTGTGCTTTCACGTTGCATTGTGATGTGTATCCTTCGGGATTCGATGTGTTTTGTATCCCTTTAGCTAGTTTTTCATATGGGATAAAAGATCAACCGTTACCTCCTTTCTTTATAAGCATGGTTAGACTGCTATTTTCTACTCTTCCACCATACCTTTGCCTTCTTGCTTTTTTTTTTTCTCCCAACTTCCTCATCATCTTTGCTTAGGCTTTTCTTTTCTCCTTTCGTTACATTCTTCATTTTCTTCAATGGCTCTTAAAAAGACCGTTCAACCCAAGGTTCTTGGAGAGTTGTACGCACCAGAAGTTTGCATCGTCGAGTAGTTTTAGTTAGGCAACAATTGGCATTCAAACTTTCAACTGCAACCTCGATCGATGTCTCTAGCCTTGACTTTTTGAGTCCTCGAAATGGCGGCTTTTAAGGTTCAAGGGCCACAAGAGGATGTTGTTGACGATGAGGATTACGCCTCTAAAGTTGTCATTTTTCCTAATATGTTTAGGTACAGGTTGAGGCTGCATTTTCCTTGTATTGTCCATGACTTGTTGGATCGTCTTGGCTTGGCTTCTTCCTAACTTTACTTGAGTGCTTGGAGGCTTTTGATTTGTTGTTGCATCATCTGGTGGCGAGTTTTATAAGATTTAAACCCGGAATGTGCCAACCTCACTAGCTGCGAGATGCTTTGCAGCCACAATATCTTAAGGTATGAGGAGAACATTTGCAACTTTAGGGCTATACATGTACTTATTATTTTGGTGTCGCAATACTGCAAAGTGAAGGACATTATGCATAATTATTGAGCATTAGCTTTAATGCGATGCATGCCCCTGTAATTTTGGAGCCACGGTATCATCTCACTAATTTTTTTTTTTATCAATAATAAATCAATTAAGATGTAAATATCAATTCTTGATAAGTTTTAAAAATTTATTACTTAAGAGTGTAAGGTGTGGTTTTGATAATAAGTTAAGATGAGATAAATTTAGATAGAAGTTAAAAATTGAATAAAATATTATTATAAAATATTATTTTTTAATATTATTATTTCAAAATTTAGAAAAATTAAATTATTTATTATATTTTATATAAAAAATAAAAAAAAATTATAATATGTAGTGTAAAATCTCCTAGTCTACAGCACTATCTAGAAATAAAATGAGATAAATTGATATAATTTCTTTATTCAAACTCTAGGAGCCTTATACAGAAATCCTAATAATTTGTGGTGCAAAACCCTTTTCTTTTTTTTTTTCTTTTTTTTTTTTCCTTTTTTGAAGAAATTATATACATTCGTATCAGATTTCAAGCCTTATGCTAGTTTTTGGAATGGAATGAGTGATATAAATTCTCAGGACGCGGATTAAAAAGAGTTGCACTCCAAACAGAGTGGACTCTCTTCTTTCCCTTTCAATTACTCCATACTGTTGCTGACTTGCGAGAATGTGAGGAACCCTCTACGTACTGACTAATCTGCAGAGGGACAATAGGGACAGCGAAAGGGAAGCGATAGTGTTTGAATGGATCGATGCAGAGAGCTTGATTCGTACAAAAGAGCAGCAACACGCTTACAACCTCCACAGGTGCTATAAAAATCATTTGCTTTCCTTTTCATAATTCATATCCCTTCCATCTTTTTTCTTTTCTTTTTTAAAGTCTCCCTCCCCCTTGCCCTGTGGGTAGCGTGTAGCTGTAGAAACTAACAACAAAGTTCTAGTTCTTCTACTGTTCGGATGCAAAGAAAGAACGTAAGAAAGAACAGAACATACACAGGGCATTATATTATGTGCCTCGGAAAAGAGCGAGGTTCGGATCAGCTCCTACCCCGCGCTCTCTATAATTCCGTGTTTTGGTTTTCAATCCCGAGACCCCAAAGTGGCAAAAAGAAAATATAAAGGAAAGCAAACTAGAATTTTTATTTTTACCTCAAGAAAGATGGGGGGAAAAAATAATGATAGAAATAGGGTTTGTTTGTTAGATACTACATGGGTTTGAGTGTATGGGGTTGGTTATGAACAGTGGAAAAGTATGCCGTTCCATAAAGAGTCGGACCATACCCTTCGCCTTTCATCTTTTACCAAACAGATCGCCCCCATAAAGTATCTAGGTCTATGCACTCAATGGCCTCTTCTTCTCACAAATCCAACCAAGATTACAACCTAAAAGGAGGAGAAGATCATGAAGGAGGAGACTGGCTTGAGCTCGGGTTAGGATTAGGCTTTGGAACAGGTTGCAGGAAAGTGGAAGCTGAGCAAAGATCAAACCCAGTTTCAGGCCATCTAACATCAGTAGCAGCAGCAGCATCTTCTTCTTCTTCGCTACCTTTGCAAACCAACCAGCAGATAGGGTTAGGATTAGGGTTAGAGTTAAGGTCTGGTCTAGGTTTAGGGTTTGAAGACCAGGGTGTCAGGCATGTGAGTTTACTGGCGCCGTCTATTAGTAATTATCAGGACTTGTTGTGGCCAGATCATTGTTATCATTATAATCAGTACTATGATAACGATGAGGCCGATCATTATAATGGTGTAGTGCAGCCATCATGGCCATGGCACTCGGATCCAGCTGGTGCTTTCCTTGGCCTGCATGACTTGCAGATGCCGGTTCCCAATGATTCTCATAATTACTCCACCAGAAGACCCCATTCTGGTTTGTGGTTTTCCCTCCGCTCCTCAACCAACCGGTGAGTGAGCACGTTTTTTTCCTCATACCCATCATTAGGACAAATATGATAAATCTTGTTTTATTCCCCCCACCGGCCTCTTTTTCTTGTTTTCTCGTGACTTTCTTTCCAGTGATCAGGTGGTGGGTCTCTCTCTCTCTCTCCTCTTCAACCACTCTTTGTTGAATATATAATAGCATATACATCATGTGCCGATTAAATATATATTCTCGATCGGGTTATCGGAACCCACTCTTCATATCTTCTTATCATCTTTCTCTTCATTTTCTTTTTTTTTTCATGTTCTTCATTTCATGTTATTCTCCGGCATACAGTACAGACATGCATACCTACTTCGGGGTAGGTTTAAGATCAGGTCTTGAACTGAACATATATACACTCTTCGGATAGATCAGCAACAGTTTAAGGTTTATTAATGAACTCTTTTGATTATGTTGTTTTTCGAAAATATATGGTGTGGTAGTACTCTCTGTCAGTGAGGACCGGTAGAGAGTACTAGCACAAAATTAAAAGTGTTAAAAACAAGGTTTTTCTTTTTCTAAATACGGTAGATTTTAGAAAAACTAAATTTCTCTGATTGTCACTTAATTAAGTACTTTTATGATTCTGCCGCTAGCTGCTGCTCTCTCTCTCTCAATATTTGCTTTTTTTTTTTTGGTAATTGGCTTATGTTTTATCTGTCATCATGAGCAGGGATGGGGAAGCATTGCCTCAAATACCAAAGGCGTATATTAGAGTGAAGTAAGTGGTGCACGTTAGAATTATACATGATCATATCAAACGTCAAAGTTTTTTCTTCTTACCTAATGATGGTGTTCAGTGCAATGAGTGCAAAATAAAAGCTGACGATACTTTTCGTTTTTGGTTTTTCCTGGCAACTTTTTATTTATTTTTCTTTCTGGTTTGAATGAAAGGGACGAGAACGTGACGGTTTTGATGGTTAAAAAGTACCTGGTTACAAAGCTTGGTCTCTCCAACGAGGCGGAGGTAACTTCCCTCTCTCTCTCTCTCTCTCTCTCTCTCTCTCTATATATATATATATCTAGATCTCTCTCTTTCTCTCTCCCCGATTGTATTCGTCATATTTCTAATAATGACTAAAGATAATGAAAGCAAAGCATGCATGAAAGTGATTGTTGTTTTAATGAGATGACAAGCTAGCCTCTCATTACGTGGGTCTGGCCTGCTGAGTAAATGCTACCTGTCTTTGTAAACAGTGCAGGCCCTGGCCGTTCCCATGCAAATCTACCCATTTTTAAAATTTATTTATGGAAAGTTAGGGTTTTGACGAATGAATGGGCAATATCCTGTCCATGGTGTCCTCTGACATGCTTCTCAGGTCGATTCACTCCCATTTTCATTTGGTCATTTGGTTAGCTAGCTAGCTAGGCGCGCAGTCAGTTCATACTCACTCAAAACACATGAGCACACAAACAGTACTACATGAGCACACAAACATCCACACAGGGGCCTGATCTGCCCTTAATGGTTCATATGATCTTAGCTAGGAGCGGCGATTTTAGTTTCTTGGTGTTCTGAAAATGTATGGAAAACTACAACTTAGTTCAGCAGTTGAAAGACGCATGTTTTCAGGTCTTGGCCAGGGTTCCTGAGAGTTGATCAGCAGCTTGCATATATGCAGAATGGGCTGACATTAAATAATTAATTTACTATCATTGAAAAGATCAGGATTCTGAATCCTATATAATTAGATCCATGTTTTAACAAATTAAGTTCTTTTGTTGATTAGAAAAAAAAACTAAGTTCTTTCGCCTCCGATATCAGTTTATTTTATTTTCTTAGAGGTGTACGTGTCATTCATATATATATGTTTGAAATTATCTTTATCTTTTGTCTTTGGAGTAGAGAATCCTATATATCGTTTGAAGCTCACCCAGAAGAACTCGTTGATCCACCATCTGCTTTTACATGATCGGATCCCTTAGCTAGCTAGCTTTTACGAAATCATGTTTTGATCAGGCAATATTTACATGAGTATTAATTATCTGGTATTTTGCTTATACTTTTGGCGATCTTTTAGGACGTACTTGATCGATACTAGAAATCTATTGAATAGAATCCTAACTAATTAAATTGCATAAGTAATTGACTAAAGCCTAAAGGTGAGAAAAGGGAAATTAAAGAACAGTAGTACTGGTGTTTCCTAGGATACCGTAAATCACGACAATCAAAATATATGATTAATTATAAGCATTGTGATCAGCCGAGATCTGAAAAAGAAGAACAACTTTTTCATGATTTCAGTTGCATGTTAGTTGATTGATCAAAGCTCATGATCACAGCTTCTGTCTCTTTTGTCATCCAATGATTTCAACGGTATAAATGAAGCTAGCCAGCCTTCAATATGCCAGCATAACTCCCATTTTATATTCTGCAATATTTTTATGGCATGTTATTATATGTAGGAGTGGGGTCTAGGAGGTTGGACATGATTAATAAAATACTTGGCACTCTGAAGATCAATATATTGATTAATCCAAAGAAATAAAGGGGAAAAAAAGGAGGTAATTGGCTTGAGTAGTGGTGTACCGTAGCAGGTAATTTTGCAATAAGCATGATCATGCTTAACCCAGTATTTTTTTCATGAAGACTGTATGTTCAGATCAGTGAAGCAAATTTCATAAAAAATAAAAATGCACATATTATAGACTCGCATGTATGCAGGTCCAATCTAAATCATGTTTTATCAAGACAGGATTACAGTGAATATTATAGAATGCAATTATTGGTATTGAAGTGTACCTAAAACCTCATATTGCCAATTGTCTCCGAATTGGAGACATGCAGTACATAGCTAGCTAGCTAGATGCAATTATTCCTAATAGTACTACTAGTTATCATGCCTGCATGCTTATTACTTTATGTATTAATTATATATATGTATATTTCTTGGCATTAATTGATTAGTACTGATATGAATAATTTAATATATATTACAGATTGAAATATCTTGCATGGGGCAGAAATTGATGCAAACACAAACCTTGAAAGAAGTAAGGGATGGAATTTGGGTTCCTAGATTGTTAGAATCTGTAAATTCAACAATATTGTCACTTGAGGACTACTCTCTTGACATGTCTTCTAAACATTTGATGTCTTTACATTATGAAAGAAGATCCTATTAATGAACTCATGATCATCATCAGCTTAATCAGCTAGCAAAGTAGGTTTCTTGCATGCATGCATGCATGCCTTTGTTAATGTTCGATCCTGTCGCTAATTGATCATCAAATATCAGTAGTTAATGATCATAGCTATTATCCTTGTACATTTACCTATGTTTTATTCAGCAATTAATCATGTATGTTTAATTTGGATTCAGCCCTTAAATTGTATCGTCCGTATGTTTTCTTTACATTACAATTGATCGAGCTGAATAAGAACGGTTGATTAAATTCTGGACAGGCTCATGTCTAAATTAATGGCTTCATGTTCTGGTCATCTTATTGAATTGAATGATCGGTCGACGGTATATATATAAGCACGACATTAGTTATACTTACTAATTCCATGATCTGTTGGATCAGTTTATTTATTAATTGCAGCAAAATCCAGCTTAAAAGCTCTTATATACATACATACATACATATATATATATATATTATACTTACTAATTCCATGATCCGTTGGATCAGATTATATATATATATATATATATAACCTATCCTGCATCACGTACGTACGTGCTTTGAAGATTAATTCATTTAAAAAGTTATAACTTGACAATTCTTATCGATATATTTCCAAAATTTTTCAACACCTAGCTAGCCAGCTTGGATTTGGCTTGCTCAAGTGCTACTACTGGTAAGTACCACAGATCAAGTCTCTTAGTAAGTAGGCTAGCTGAATGACAAGGATCATATATAATTGGAGTAATTGCAATTCTGGTTTAAATAGTGAATTGAGATGATTTGTGAATATCATTGAGATTATTTATGAATAGCAATAAAATAATAATTTGACAATTATTTTATGAAATTTTAGAAAATGAGAAAGAAAAAATTGAATTAAATATTATAAAGTTAAAATATTGTTATAATTAAATTTTTAATATAATTTTTGTTTTGTAATTTGAAAATGTTGAATTATTTTTTGTGTTTTTTTTAAAAGTTTTTGAGAAGTAGTAATAATTAGATAATAATTAGATGAAAAAGTTGAAGATTTAAAATTAAAAGGTATTTGTACTATTGATTATGTTTAAGTATTGAGATAAGATAAGATGAAATGTAAACATTTTTATATCCTAACCTACCTTTATTTATCATAAGGGTCGGCTCAAGTGGTCAAAATTTAGGCCACGTTTCAAAATTTAGGCCACGTTTGGACACTACAAGAATGTTTAGAATTTTAAGAACTCATTGTCATTTATTTTTTCAGTTTCATATTTTAAATTTTTATCTTGCTATTATCTAATTATTAGTTAAAACACAAAAATTAATATAAGGTCCTGTTTAGATACAACGATAGTTTTATCTCATTATTACATTTTTTTAAAATTTTTATACAAAGATAATAAATAATTTAATTTTTTCAAATAATAAAATAATAATAATAATAAATAATGTTCTACAATATTTTATTTAAATTTTAATTTTTATCTAAAATCATCTCAATCTTACTATCTAATTGAAGCCTAACTTTTATAAATTTTAAAACAAAATTAATATCATTGTCCAGATGACTAACACAAGAGGGATGGTGAATTGAGTTATATTAAAAACTGACACTTATAAAACAAATACACAATATAAAATATAAACAAAATACGAAACAGTAGGAAATATAAAAAGTAAGAACAAAAAAAAGCAAATTTAGTATTTTAACGAGATTTAGCCTCACTGCTTACGTACTCGCCTCAAGCTACCCATTAAGGATTCCCAAATTCACTATTCAATCTTTTTCAGGTGGAGATAGAAACTTATTACACATTTGAACAACATCGTTATAAAGAATCCATGTAGAACACCCACTACATTTATAATTATATCACACTTGGTGATTTAACTATTTCCTGTGTAGAATGCCCTCTACACATAAGGGTTATATGTACCCTTTTACTAATACAAAAACTGATAGTGGGTAGATTATCAGAGTACATTTCTTAATGAGTGGAATAAGAACAATACAGCGCAATCTATATTTTTCTCAAAATGAATAACGATTAAGACTCAATACTTAGAGAAAAGAAAATGAGAGTTTTGAATGAATGTTGCAAAACCTAACAATTGATGTGTAAGCTCTTGTTGTTGTTTTTGCAAAACTTAAGTAAGCTATTTATAGGCAAATGAGTATTTAATTTCAAATATGAAAAGATTCACATGTCAAATAAGACTACTATTCACTTTTCAAAAATTTCAAATAAAAACATCTCATTTTTACATTTGTTAAAGACAACTATATTCATTTTTCAAAAAAACTAAATTTAATCTTTTACTTTTTGCATATGACAAAATGAACATGCTTTATTTTTCAAATCAAATTATTTCCTTTTTGCATTTGTCAAAAAAATCATAACTACCTTTCAATATTTTCAAATAAAATCATCTACCTTTTATATTTGTCAAAAGTGCATCAATCAAAATTTCAAACAAAACATGCACATGTCAAAAATGACAATCAATCATCTTACAAATTTTCAAATATCAAATTTTAATGATGTCATGCACATGTGAAAATAACAATTTTCAAAATTAAGGCTTTTAATAATATTATGCACATATGAAAATAACAATTTTTGAAATTAAGACTTTTAAGGATGTCATGCACATGTGAAAAAAGTAAATTTTGAAATTAAAATTTTTTAATGATGTCATGCATATGTGAAAAACATAATTTTCAAAATTAAGACTTTTTTTGATGTCATGCATATGTGAAAAATGACATTTAATGCTTTGTAAGATAAGATTAATTTTGAGCATTAATCCAATTTCAAATTTTATCAATAGATGTATAAAATTATTCTATCAGTTTCATTTGTAAACTTATTCTTATTCTTGTTCATGCTTATTTTTTGATGTGCTTAGCTCCCTTTATGGGTAGACAACTTGAGTTTAAGTTTTGAATTTAGTTGTTATTATCAAAATCTATATATAGATACGAGACTTAAAACCTTGAATTCAACAAATATTAAGAAATGTTAAAAATTTATTAGATTTATAATATTTGTATTTAATTTTTTCTTTCTCAAAATTATAATTTTAGTTAAGATATTTTATTAGATTTTGAAAAATGAGAGAAACATTGAATCAAAATAATTTAATGTTAAAAAATTGTTTGAATCTAGTTTTTTAAAATTATTTTTGTTTTAAAATTTAAAAAATTATATTAATTTTTATGTTTGAATAATATTTAAATAAAAATAATTGAAAATTAAAAATTTAAAAAATATTTTATATTTAAAAAATATTTAAAAATATTTTTTTCATCTCATCTTATTTTTTATCTTTTAAAAAAAAGTCATGGAAATAGAAAAACAGAAAAGTAAAGAGTAAACATGTAGTCCGGATTGGTGCAAAATTAAGTTTTGCACCAATCCAATAATATACTGCCACGTAACTTGTTCTAAAAGTGAATTCATGCACCTGCACCCACCAAATTCATTCGAACCTTTTCTTTCACCTCTCTGATATCTCTTCGTCTTCCCCACAGAGCCAAACATTGGTCTTCTCTTCTCTTTACGGACAACTTGTATATTTCTATCACCTTTTCTTTAACCTTGCCTTTTAAGCACCGATCATTCATTTGTTTAGTTGTATATTTCTTTGCTTGATCTCTTATATTGGTAGACATCTTTGCTTCGTGTCTTTCGAACGAGCTTTCTCCTCCAAAACCCATCTAGCAAATTTGAACCATATATACAACCAGTTCTGGCATGCTTGAATGTCCAGAGCGGTAAATATATAATCCTCTCTATACCATCCATATATTTTTAAGAAAATATTTACTAATTTTCTAACGAATCTGCCCTCCCTCCCTTTCCCCAGAATTCAACTTTGCAATTAATTTCCTCAACAGATATCGTACATATCAACAATTTCATCTTTTTACAGTCTTCTTCTTAATCTTTTTCTTTATTGCTTATTTTCCATCTTTTAACTTGATCATCCTGTTGTTTATATTAGAGAGAGATTTCACGACATAGGAAAAAAGATCAAAAGACAGGCGAGGACTCCTCGTCGTCAGCGGCAAGGACTGATCGCCGGCGACTTGGTTTGCCGGCAAACCTAGGCAATGTTGGGATGGACGGAACAAGTTTGTTGGGGACAGACAGAAATGGCAGCAAGGGAGTTTGAGGGGTTCCTTCTCACACACGAGTCTCACAAGCACAAGTATTTGGTGAGGGCAGGTGCATAGTTTAACTTCTTAGATTAATTACGTGGCTGCATATTATTGGATTGGTGCAAAACTGAGTTTTGCACAATCCGGACTACAGCAATCCGAATGGAATCACAGCTAAAGTTTGCGTTCATTCCTTTTCGCAACTTTCGCTGCTGAGCATTCGAATCGAACCAAAACCAAACCCTTTCCCCTAGGTTCCTGATCTCCCTCTCTCTCTCTCTCTCTCTCTCTCTCTCTCCCTCTCTCCCTCCCTCTCTCGTCTTCTCTGCTTGCAGCACCTCCAATCGTCGCGGAGATCTCGGTTAGTTTGTGTTTTTTGCCTTTCCTCTCGTTTCCTTTTCCGCTTTGTTTTCTATTCATTATGGTGGAAATGGACCGTGATGCGCCTTAGCTCAAAACGATTTTCTCATAGGTTACCCAGCTAGTGGGTTAAGATTCCTTTAACTTTCAAAAGCTAGCTCCAACTTCATTTCAGATTTTAGAACATGAGCGATTGAAGCCAGTAGAAAGTCACAATTTTGAGGGCGAAACAAATACGTCAGTACTCTGGCCCCTTTAACATATCATATAAGAGAAAAATTAAGGGGGTGGAAGCTAGTGAAACAGAGAAATTTGGGTCGTCTCTTCGAACTAATGTAGTTTTGTTTACGATTCAAAAATAAAACAAATTCTATTGAACTATCGCAATTGGTTGGTTCCACCTCTATTCTTGATTGGATTTCTGCAACTTAGAAGTGGGTATTCAGAACACCACTACTTAGTGTGAAATTTTGAACAATTATAAAAAAGCTTCCAAACACAATTACATGAGTGATGTGTTTGATGCGTCAAAAGGTGCTTACAAAGAGGTTTTTTCTTCTTATTTCTCTGGTTTTTTTTGCCTTTCCCTTGTACCATACGGGAAACCGAAGACTGAGGCTAGTTCTCTGCCATTATAGTGTCCTACGAACTGAACAGTACAATGTTTGGAATCCTATTTCTTTTTTCTTCTATTTTCCTGCAGTTCTGTTCACGATCTCATTATCATCATCATAATCCTTTGTGTGATTCATTTTTCTCTCTTGTGTAGTTGGTAGGAGACAAGATATGTTGAGGTTCCATGTGGAAGGGAAAGTAGTGGAAAGTGTTGATTTGTTGAGGAAGAGACACTGGCCATGGAGATTGGATGTATGGCCCTTTGCTATTATTTATGTTGTGTGGTTAACCACCATTGTTCCTAGCATAGATATTGGGGATGCTGCCATTGTTTTGGGTGGACTTGTAGCTCTTCACATTTTGGTCTGGCTCTTTACGGCTTGGTTTGTCGATTTCAAATGCTTTGTCAAATATAGTAAGGTATGCATTATTCCTCATATCTCAATCAATAAAAATGTATGGTGTATATAATATATGTAATTGTGTGTGTATGAGACTCATTTGAGTACTCGAGGAAGTGAATTGAAATTACAATCCTTCCAACCTACGTAATGGTATTATGAAATATGCTTACAAATGAATTTTTCGGTTTCACGTTGTTGTCTATTAGTTGAAAGCATGCAAGATTCGGTCGCTTGATTTTGGGATTTTATTGGGGCTTATTTATGTATTCAGGTTACTGATATTCACCAAGCAGATGCATGCAAGATTACTCCGGCCAAGTTTTCTGGTTCTAAAGAAGTAGTGGCTCTTCATTTTCGTAAATTAGTAAGTCAATCTGTCTTCTCAAAATTCTTCTCCCTGATTATAAAGAAATATTTCAGTTTTCTGCTTCTTAAGGACTTTTTAATTATAAAAAAACTTTATAACTCACCTCTGTCTGTTAGGTTTTAGAGATTAATCTTATGGATTAATATTCTCATGGGCATTCACTTCTTGAATAACTTTCTCATCATTGTTGGCATTGCAAGCTTTGTGAAAGCTCTTAAAAGATAAAGCTTGAGATTTTTCTGTAGGTGTCCACTGGTGAATTTTGAAATAGAAACGTATGTTTTAATCAGCAAGCTGCAGTTCTGTACGTGGTTATTTATTGAAGTCTGATGAATGCAGTATTGGATGCTTAGAGTTCATTAAGTCAATGATATAGAGAACTGTAAATTGCTGATTTGACCTGGTAAAACCCTTTGGTTAAAAGATATCGAGTATTCTTTCATTGTTTCTCTTTGGTTTATCAAGTTGAATGGAGAAGTTTTAATATCTGAATTAATTATTCTAGTCGGGCATCAGATACATGAATAGTTAAGTTCTTATATTTGTAGATAAAGGTGCTTAAAAATTTCATGTTCAGTACATCGTTCCTTGGGGCAGCTTCTATAGATTTTTATGGGCTGAATTTTCATGGTTTTGTCTCTTTTTCTATTGATAATAAGGGTTTGATCATGCATACTGCTTGTGTACTCAAGTTCGCCCTTTATGTTTATTTATATAATCTTCTAGTACTTTTCAGAAAAAATGTGTAGATGGATAGATTTTTTTTTTTTATAAGTAAGAGATAATTATCATTAATGAGAAAGAATTAGGCATAGCCCAAAGTACACAGGAAGTATACGAAGGAGCTGGATAGATGGATAGATAATAGGTTTCTTTATACTGGTGGCTTATGTTGTTGGCAATTTTGTTTCAATTGTGAAATTTATATGCTTGATGATGTAGTCCTTCCCTTGAACAGCCAGCAGGTTCTTCATCACCAGTGGATTCAGAAGAGATATACTTTGAATTCAGAAAGCAATGCTTCATCTATTCAAGGGAAAAAGAGACCTTTTGCAAGCTTACTTACCCTACCAAGGAAACCATTGGACGCTATCTCAAAAGCACTGGCCATGGCTCTGAAGCTAAAGTTGTTGCCGCTACTGAAAAATGGGGACGAAATGCGTGGGTTACCATTGACCTTTTCCCTTATGTTGCATGTATTGGATATATTTCACTGTTTGATTTTGCTACTTAATAAATAAAAAATGGAAATGTAAGATTGTATAAGATACTTCCTTAATAGTCATAGCATCTCTCATAAGTGGTTGTTTCCGGCTATTCCTGCTTTTCTGCCTTGATGTGTACTGATGTGTCACATGTTGGACCTATAAGCACAGGTCCTCTTGCAATATCTGTGTATGAAAAAGGATTAGGACTAGCTATCATAGTGTCCCAATTATGTATTATGTGTGGTGAAGTAAGTTCATTTTTATAAAATTTCCAAGCTCTGGACCAGTACAGTTCTTGGAAAAATCGTCTTTCAATTTGATGGTTAGATCTGACCTGACCAAAAGTAATTGGTAAGATTGCATCATATGGCGCTTATTTCCCCTTACAAATACACTTTATACGCCAATGTTAGCATACCCTATGTGTATTGATTTATTTTAAATGGACCAGTACTGTTCTTGGAAAAATTGTATTTCAATTTGATGGTCAGGTCTGTTCTGACAAAAAATAGTTGGTATAAATGTTTCAAATGGAGCTTATTTACACTTACTAATACACTTTATATACGTACATTAGCATACACTACAAATATTGATTTTCCTTTATCAGAGGATGTATATTTGAGATCCTGTTATTATTATCATTGTTAAAAACACCAGTTGCTTCTTTATTCCTCTTGTCTTGTGTCCTTTTTAGTCTTTTTGCATGTTATCATTTATTTGCCTCATATTTTTAATTTCTAAGTTTTGGATATAAATTACTAAGTTTTTGTCGCTCATGCCTTCTCCAAGTGGTGCCAATTGACATCAATAAATTGGACAAGGATTTATAGCCCTCTTTGATCATTTATGTTTTATGTACTGATCTAATATTTGATATTGATTCATTTGCTACTTATCAAATAAAAAAAAATGATATTGATTCATTTATAGCCTTCTTTGTGCATTTATTTTGCCAATAAATTATAAAGCTGATTAATTGAGTCTTGAGCTCGGGGAGAATGTGGTTGTTGATAACATGGGTGGTGTGTTTTGCTGAGTGGAAATATATTCTACTTTTCTTTTACATGTTCTGCACATGATGAACCGTTGTGCCCGTGTACCAGTTGAAATTATATTTGTTCAGTTTGCAATATCTTTAAGTTGTTTCTCTTATTTTTTCCCTCTTATTAGGTCATGTCATGTTATTAAAAATTGATCTTTCTGAGATTGTCAGACTGGTCCTGGCTTTAGTGTTTGAATTCTGATCCTTAATGCTATTTCTTTGTCATGTAGATTTGATTACCCCCAACCTACCTTCCAGAAATTAATGAAAGAGCACTGCATGGAACCCTTTTTTGTATTTCAGGTAATCTCTTCTCAGTCCTCTCTGTTTCTATCTCTGTCTGTCTCATATTCCCAGTCTTCATTTTATCTATTTTTGTTCTGTTCTTCGTTTCTTTCCAACTTTTTATGCCATCCCTGCATGCAGGTGTTCTGTGTTGGTCTATGGTGTTTAGATGAGTATTGGTACTACAGTTTGTTCACCCTATTCATGCTGTTTATGTTTGAGTCAACAATGGCAAAAAGTCGGCTAAAGACTTTGACAGAGCTAAGACGAGTTAGAGTGGATGGCCAGACTCTCATGGCATATCGATGTGGGAAGTATGTTATCTTTATGTCAATAACCTGGTTCTTCAATTGTAAAAAAAAAAAGTTAAGTTTCAGTTTTTTCCATAGATG
The DNA here is from genome assembly GCA_036559045.1 of Platycarya longipes. Lineage (NCBI taxonomy): Eukaryota > Viridiplantae > Streptophyta > Magnoliopsida > Fagales > Juglandaceae > Platycarya > Platycarya longipes. Next base: position 44,992,301 of record CM071803.1, on the reverse strand, counting down.
TTTCTATTTATGTGACCGTTTGTTTTTACAGATGGGTTAAACTCTCTGGTACTGATTTATTGCCTGGGGATGTTGTCTCAATTGGGCGTTCTTCTGGCCCGAATGGAGAAGATAAGTCTGTACCAGCAGACGTGCTTATATTAGCTGGAAATGCTATTGTGAATGAAGCCATTCTTACAGGGGAGTCTACCCCACAATGGAAGGTGGTTCTCTATTTCTATTAATTTGTTTTCATTGTGCTAACTGATGACACGGGGCTTCTAAAATAACTGTTCTTTGCAGGTTTAGGTGAATTGTAAATGTTTTTAAAGGAAATGTTCTTTCATGAGTTTGGGCAATCGTGTACCTTAGGTTTCTGTTATTTATTTATTTTATTCTTTGATATAATTCTAAATTAGTTCAAAATAGAGTTACAATAGTATTTAAAACTAAATATATTGTGCACTAGACCCCTTTCTGTTGGTTATGTGGTTATTAGCATGATTCTGAGACAAACTTATCAAAAAGCATAATTGTTAGAATTACAATCTTCAGGTGGCTTCTTCAGGTGGCTCATAAGAGCGTTAGGAACTGATTCTTCCTTCAAAAACAGGAAGGAGAAAAATAATAGCAGATCAGATCAGTGTTGATAATACTTGTTTTTATACATGATAAGACTTCATCAAAATGTGCAGAAGCCGCAGTCCAAGAACGCATGATGTATATAAGAGCGAACTGTCTAGGAGAAAAAGATACAAGAAAATCATGGAAGCTAGGTTCATTGAAATCTATAGAAGTTTTTCCTTTTGACAATTGTGAATGTTCTTTAGAGGAGTTAAAGGATTTTTTCCATAGTATTCTCAGATTTTGGGTTTCAAATCTTGTAAGGGGAGGGAATGATTGTTGTGTTTTGTCTTAATTTTCACATTTTCGATTGTAAGTAGGTATCTCTCAATTTTATACTCCCTGTGTACTTGGGCTATGCCTAAATACTTGGAATAAAGCATTTCTTATTACTTATAAAAAAAAAAAAGGTAGAGTCTATAGAATTATTTTGAATTATTTTCAAAGGAGATTATCAGAAAAGAAAATTTTGAGCTCTTCCAGATTCCGTTCATGGTCAAAATATTTAGTATTCCTTTCCTTTGAAATACAACGTATGAGACAATTGGTTACGATTTTCCACACTCTTGCAATCGATGTTGATAATACACAAATTGAGCTTGATATTATTTGTATAATTGTAATAGACTACAATCAAACTTGTACATTTGTTGGAATATCATATGCTTGGTGATCTACTTGTTCCTTCATGCTTGTGTTTGTAAATAGTCTGTACTGATGAGTTTTCTTCACTTTGGTAGTTACAGTTATTTGATTGCTTTAATATTTGCCTGAATTGCTTCTAGCTTGTAACTAGGTATTTTCTCTTGTACACTTCCTGTGTACTTGATTTTGCCTATTTACATGAATAAAATTCTTTTTATCTATCAAAAATTTTATTTGCCCGAATTGCTTTTTAAAAGACATAGTTGCCTGATTATCTTCTGTTTTCTAGTATCTTTCAAAGATTCAAAATGTTAAAGTGGGAGTTTAAGTGGTATTTGGAGAGTACATCCTGATCTCGCATTGCTCTTTAAAAGATAAAATAAGCTTGTATGGGTGACACATGAGCATCTTCCTATCAGGGTTTGTCGGAACTCTAAGCATATGGAGCTGGGGCATGCACATTCTCGCTTTTGGCTTGGTTTTGGTTACCATATTTTCATTATTTTTTAAGATAAGATTGTTTTTGTCCAGGTTTCAATCATGGGAAGAGGTATTGAGGAGAAGTTATCGATTAAGAGAGATAAAGGTCATGTTTTATTTGGTGGGACTAAGATATTGCAGCATGCTCCTGATAAGGTCGGTCATATGAAAATTTACTTTTTTAATGTTGAGGCATCTCATGCCTTTTAAATAAGTTAAAGACATGAAGCATACTCCTTGTAAGATGATGGATGGATGTAAATTCTTTTCTTTCTGGCTTTAGTTTCCAGAACTTTCTGGATCTATTTACTTAATATCCAGGTGTTTCTCTTGTATACTCCATGTAGCGAAAATTCACTCCGTTTTCTCCATATCAATGAATCTCTAATGTAGTGCCAAAAAAAATATACTTTTCTAAAGTTTCTTATTGGTTTGCAGACCTTTCCCCTGAAGACTCCTGACGGTGGCTGTATAGCTGTTGTTCTGAGAACTGGATTTGAAACAAGTCAGGGAAAACTGATGCGGACAATTTTATTTTCTACAGAGAGGGTAATTGATAAGAATTTCTGAGTTGGGCATTGGTTGTATACAAAGCTTTAACAACTTGGTTTTGGTGTGACCTGTTTCTCCCCCTCATGTTGCAGGTTACTGCTAACAGCTGGGAAAGTGGGCTGTTTATTTTATTCTTAGTCATATTTGCAGTAATAGCTGCTGGTTATGTACTTAAAAAGGTAACTAAGTGGTGCCCTTAAGGGGCTCATAATGGATTCTGATTACTACTGGGTCATTCCTTTTTTGTGATAGTGAGAATATCATTGATGTAGGGGTTAGAGGATCCCACAAGGAGCAGGTACAAGCTTTTGTTGAGTTGTTCACTTATTATCACTTCTGTGATCCCTCCTGAGCTGCCAATGGAATTATCAATAGCTGTTAATACATCTCTGATTGCTTTGGCACGGCGTGGAATATTTTGTACAGAGCCTTTCCGAATACCATTTGCTGGGAAGGTACATTTTCTATTTTTACTCATTTACTTTTAGCTTTGGCATCAACATATTAAAATATGCTGGTTGGCCTCATGCTTCATCTGTTATGTCTTTTTCTCTTCCTGGTTTTGTTGTTAAGTTTGAACAAATATGGCGCGAGAAAAGAAAGCTATTGCTATAGAGCACATTAACTCATTTAGAATTGTTTCTCCCACTACAGGTTGATATATGCTGTTTTGACAAAACTGGAACACTTACATCGGATGACATGGTAAGTGCCTTTTTTATTTTAAATTTAGCACACATTCCATTTTTGTGATTTTTTTTTTTGCCTTTGGTTCCCTTTCAGGAGTTCTGTGGAGTTGGTGGGTTAATGGAAAATGTGGATTTAGAATCTGATATGTCTAAAGTGCCTCTCCGTACAGTGGAAATTCTAGCTTCTTGTCATGCCCTTGTGTTTGTCGACAACAAGCTGGTATGAAATATCACAGTTCAGATGAGCAGTATTAAAGTCACTATTTGGTTATGTATTCTTCTATGCTTGGATGCTATATGAAATTCAGTTGTTTGAACAATTGGTAGTATCTACCAAGTTGACAAGTGTAAAAAATTATACTTCTCACAGTAGAGTCTCTATGCTAGGGCTTGCGTACTAGAGTATATGGATTTTGTTATCTTTTTTATTTTATTTTTGATAACGGGGATTTTTGTTCGGACTCTCTCTCTCTCTCTCTTTTCTTTATGACTTTTCACCTTCTATTCCTGATGCTTCTCAGAGGGAATGATTTCTAAAACGTCTTCCTCCTCCTTTTTCTACCCAGCTCTTTATATTTCTATATCTTAGTTGAAAGTTGTTAAGATATAAAATAATAAAATGTACCCCTTTCCATCAGCGTAAGTTTTCGGGACGAGTGATAATTTCACATGGTATCAAAGCCAGGTTGTTATGAGTTCGAATTCTGACTCTACACTTCATCCCATATAATTAAATATTCTACTTGTTGAGCTTACTCATTAAGGGGAACTCTGGCCCACGAATGAGGGGGAGTGTTAAGATATAAATTAATAAAATCTACCTTTCCCATTAGTTTAAAGTTTTGGAACAAGTGGTGATTTCACAAAAGTCAATGTTGATGGAGCGCAACTTTTGGATCGAAGCTAAGTATTGCTCTTGTATGTGTCCCGTATACTTGGGCTCTTGCCAACTCTTTGGTCAATAAAATTTTGTTTACTGATAAAAAAAATGTTCCTTCTCTATATTGCTCCTGTTCCTCTAATATTCCATGAATTACTGTAGGTCCGCACTTCTAAGAACTTTTGGTTGTAGGTAGGTGATCCTCTGGAGAAGGCTGCACTTAAGGGAATTGATTGGAGTTATAAATCAGATGAGAAAGCCATGCCAAAAAAGTATGCCATACATCTTAACATTCTCAGCCTTATTGCTGCTGTCATTTTAATTATATTTTTCATTTTAATCCTTTAATCTGTAATTAATATGCAATTTTAGGGAACAACTGAATTTAGCCAAGGATAGTAATCAAACTATCGACATTTATCTATGGGACCAACAAGAATCAATTTAAGTTTAGCCAAGTTGATCTTCAAACCAGACACTGCTTTAAAACATAGAAAAACAAGCATTGCTATGAGCAAAGATGATCTGTGATTGCCTCACAAAATTGAAGTATCGCCTGCAAAGAGAAGGTGAGAAATAAGCAGCCCAACCACATACTTGATCCCACTGAAAACCGGATAATAAGACCCCATCTGTCCATTGTAATCATTTTACTCCATGGTTTAATGACAATGAATGAATGAAGTGGAGACAAAGGATCTTTCTGGCAAAAATATTATTTCTTTTGTGTTATTTTTTTGTAACTATTTTTATGTGTTATGGATTGCAGGGGAAGTGGCAATGCTGTTCAGATTGTTCAGCGTCATCACTTTGCATCCCACCTGAAGCGAATGGCAGTTGTTGTTCGCATTCAGGAGGAGTTTTTGGCTTTTGTAAAGGTATGTTGATTGTTACTCTGCAATCTGTATGCGTGCATATAAGGATCATGTTAGGTCCTTTTACTTGATGCATTCATAATCAGATAGCTTATAAATAGGTACTTAACATGTTCGTGATGACTGAAGGTTTATCTTGGGTTATTTATCATTTTATTCTCTTAACTAGAAGAAATATTTCTCAAGATTGTATACATGTTTTCCCTTTTCATTGGCAAAGTTAGAATACCAGGTAATAGAAACATTGATAGAGCAATTTGAATGCTATAAAAAACATATGTAAAGAAATTATGGAAATATCTCACCTTGAGTTTCACGCCATTCCCAAGTGCATTTTGATGTCTTCCCATAAGTTTTTCACTAGTTTCCAATAAGTTTTGTCAGACTTTTGTAAAGCATCCTGAAGTCTGTCCTTGAGTTTCCTGGAAGTTTCATTTGAAATTGGTTATTCACTTAAACGCAGTGTGTTTTTCTATTGTGCATCCATGGCTTTTCTCTCTCTTTAGATGATATAATTGCATGGGAGGGACATTAATAAAAGGACCCTCTTAACTTGCTCCTCCCGTGTATTGGTATAAATTATAACTTTTTAATTTTTTTGGATGAGTAAGAGATAACTTTTTAAAATTTAACCACTTAGATGTAGCTTTCTTCGAAGGTCAGTGTGGTTCAATGAGCACCTGAGCAATTACTAGGCACTTGTAGTCCTGTCATCCTGCATACTAGATAAATACCAGGACAAGTCCTGGGGGTGGCTACAAAGTTTAAACAATAGGGTTTTGGAATTGGGCAATGCCTCTGCACATTATGAACCCAAGCTGAAGAGCAACTCTACGACCCCCAATAAAAGGCCAATGGCTAGAGGTCCTTTTTTTCCATAAAAAAAAAGAGAACTTAGGTTTCTTATCGAATATGCCAAATGAAAAACGTTTATTACAGTGCAGAGAGTTTCTTGGTTATAATTGAACAGCATCATCAGAATAATATATTTTACACTAATAGTCAGCCTACGAGTGGCATGATTCAGTGTAAGTTGACATGTTATTTTCTTTTCAAAGAATAATGTTTGATTGTCCTTTCTCCATATTTATTAATTTTTCAAATAGAAACTGAGATCTAAAATATGACATTGATATTATCCTTTCCACTTGATTGTCGATCTAACTATTGTTTGATATATTTGCTCTACTTCTTGTAACATATAATGTTGCTAGTGATACAAGACATCCACAAAGAAGCATTTGTAGACTTGGTGCAGCCTTTTTGTTTGTAGGGACTTTTTTTTCCCGCTGTTGATAAAAATAATTTAAATCTCATTGCAGGGTGCCCCTGAAACTATTCAGGATAGACTTATTGATGTGCCATCATCATATGTTGAAACCTACAAGAAATATACACGTCAAGGGTCTCGTGTCCTAGCTCTTGCTTTCAAGTCCCTTCCAGATATGACAGTAAGACTTCTTTAAGATTTATTTTCTCCCCAGTTCAATAGAATTTTATTTTCCTTATTTTCTCCCATGGCATTCAGATTCTATTTTTCCTCTCAAAATTTTGATGTGAAGAATTAAAGGGGATTTTTTTGGCTTGGGGACAGATCCAGCTCAATGTTCTTATGTAGGGGAAAGTTTGGTTACAATATTTTTTAATAAAAAATTTCAGTTGTACATATGACTATATGCGGTTGATTTTCACTTTCTGCAAATCTATTTCTCTCATTCCTTTGCTTTTACATAATTTACTTTACTGCAATCTCTCTCTCTCTCTCTCGCTCTCTCTCATTTGGTTATTTTGGGAACGGACAAAATGTTGTGGTAATAAAAAATGTCAGATTGAGTCGTGTGATTTCAAAATCAACTGTTATTGTATTTGTGTTACTCCAGAGTCTCCAGAGTTTTGGAGCTACATTGATTGAAAAAAGAGAGAGAGGAAGAGGAGGAGGAGGAGGAGAGGGAGGGGGGGGGGGGGGGGGGGGGGGGCGCACATGAATCTCATTTGACTTGCTTTTTGTCTGTTAATTGCATGAAGGTTAGTGAAGCTCGAAGCTTGGATAGAGATATAGTGGAGAGTGGCCTTACTTTTGCTGGTTTTGCGGTAAATGAGAAACACTTATTCACATCCAAATTTCTTATTTTAGATAAGTTCCTGTATGCTTTTTAGTGAAACTTTGTGGTTATAAAAAAGCTTTTGTAGCCAATGCCTGGTATTTATTACTTTTTAGCCGCCTTGTTCGTAAATGCTCATTATTTTGAGGTTCAGGTATTCAACTGTCCTATTAGAGCTGATTCAGCCAGTGTCTTGTCTGAATTAAAAGGATCGTCGCATGACCTGGTAAGCAACATGCTCTTCTAACTATTTTGTGAGGAAAATGTCAGGAAGACTGTAAATTAGTTTATCTGTTAAGTTTATCTGCAAATAATTCACTGATGAAAATACTAATGTGCTTTCCAAATGGTCTGGTTGGAGTTTATCCCATTGATGCTTAAAATCTTTGCAAATTAGCCATATACTTAGATCTGGATGGATTTGGATTTTGGTTGTGCACACTACACTTGTTCCTATCAATCTAGATGCTATAATGCCAAAGTATTTAGTATTGCCAAGGCTGTGACAATTTTTTTTTTGGGGGCTCCCTTGCCCAGTCTCCTAGTTATTTTGACTTCCTTACCCATTGGCTGCTCGACCTACCGCTAAAGTGGATCTCTAGCACTTGAGGTGTAAAAATATATGGTTTTCAACAACAGGTGATGATTACTGGTGACCAAGCTCTGACTGCTTGCCACGTTGCTAGCCAAGTTCATATCATATCAAAACCTGCATTGATTCTTGGTCCAGCAAAGAATGGTGATGAGAATGGTGATGGGCATAAGTGGATATCCCCTGATGAGACAGAGACTATTCGGTACAGGTAAAATTATTGTCTTTTTTTTCTTCCTCATATTGGCTCTCATTTTGATTGCTTAAAAAAAGTGATTGATATCAGCGAGAAAGAAGTTGAAGCCTTATCAGAGACATACGATCTCTGTATTGGTGGGGACTGCATCGGAATGTTACAACAGACCTCTGCCGTTCTACGAGTGATTCCTTATGTGAAGGTGGTTATACATACTTCACTTATAATACTTATTTTGATCTGGTGTAATCTTGACAATTGATAGCTGGATCATTGTCTCAGGTTTTTGCAAGAGTTGCTCCTGAGCAAAAAGAACTAATCATGACCACTTTCAAAATGGTGGGAAGGATGACATTGATGTGTGGGGATGGAACTAATGATGTTGGAGCTCTGAAGCAGGTATATGTTGCTAGTTGTTTTCTTTTATTTCTGTTTCTCAAGTTTCAAGGGTATTTCACTATTCTCAAATAGATATGAACATACTTCCCCCCATTTACGAGGCCCACTACAAATCTGGTGAAACCACACTACTAGAACTGTTAAGACTCAACACCGATATCTTAATTACATTGCTATTTAAATGTGCCACTCCTTGTAGCCAATTTCTTGCTTTTTTGTTCTTACTTGCTTTCCGTGTTTGTTGGTTCCCATGTTACAACCCAGCAAGAGTTGCCTTAGGTTTAGGGTTACAGTTGTATTGACATGGGTAAAGAATACTTTTGAGTCCTGCCTTTTTTAAACTAGTCCTCCATTCAACATAATGTTTCTATTACATCCCAAATCTTCCAAATACAGTAACTTTGTCCTTGCATTTAAATTAGATGATGGAATTGGTCATGCAAGTTACACGGTTGCTATTATTGAAATCGCCTGCTTACATAGGCGTACAAATCCCTAAATGCTGTATGTCACCTCTGCTGTTTGAAGCACAAGTCTCTTCTTCTGTTAAGCCACATTATTTCTTTTCAATTATTTAAATTAAATTAATAGTAAGAAAAAAAATTGAAACCTCATAATGTAACTCTTCATCTTCTTGCAAACATTACATACCATTTATTACCCATTCATTACTTGTCTCTTGCATTTCTCATCCATTACCGCTTTGCACATTATTATTTCTACCATTTATTGTCACTTCATTACTTGGTCTGTTGCACTTCTCATCTCTTGCATATCCCGTGAGTTTCCACTTTGTTCATTATTATTTTACTCTTTATTACTACGTCAGTACCCAGTACCCATCTCTTGCACTTCTCGTCAGCTACTATTTAGTTCATTATCATCATTTGTGTTCTTTCATTTATATGCATTTCATTAAGATTAGTAATAGAAAAAGATTATGTTTAAACAACTTCACACAATGAAGTTATAAAAAAAAAATAAAAATAGAATAAAATTAAATACTTTTTACTGATCATGAGGATAGGCAAAAGCTCAAGCATACGGGATAATAAAATTAAAAAGCTAACAATATCCCATGCATCGCTCGGGTGTGCAACTAGTTTTTATGCGTCTTGTGCACTTGGGCATTACCTTTTGATCATGAGTGGAGTTCAACTTATCAAAAAGGATCAAAGCCATATTACTCTTTTTACTATTACGAAAGTAATGAAAAACTCCATTAATTAATATTTCTCTCTCTATCTCTGGTTTTGCTGTGATTTGAAATTTCAGCCATGGCATATTTCAGTATGAAGTGTTTTGATTCTCTTGCGAAGTAGGGCACAATAATTAGAAACATTTCATCCAGTATTTCTTTTACTCTTGCATTTTCAATGGACAAGATAATTTGAAGGTTCCATCGAGTCATAATCTTTTGCGTAGTTTTTGCCAATATCGAATGCAGCAAAAAAAAAAAAAAAGGTTCCTGAGAATTTTTTTCCCTTTGTTTTTCAGGCCCATGTGGGAGTTGCTCTTCTGAATGCAATACCTCCAAGTCAAAGTGGAAACCCTTCTTCTGAAACGTCCAAGGATGAAAGTACAAAGTCTATCAAGTCAAAAAAATCTAAGCCCACATTGGAAGCAACTGGAAAAGCTTTGGTTCTGAATGGAGAAGGCTCTTCAAAAGGTAAAGGTAGCTCAAGATCAGATGCCACCAACATCTCTACTGGTAATCGCCATCTGAGCCCTGCAGATATTCAACGACAAAAGCTGAAGAAGATGATGGATGAGCTAAATGAGGAGGGTGATGGTCGCTCAGCTCCCATTGTGAAGCTTGGTGATGCCTCTATGGCATCACCATTTACTGCAAAGCATGCATCGGTTGCACCCACGATGGACATTATTCGTCAGGGTCGCAGTACTCTAGTAACTACCCTCCAGATGTTCAAAATACTTGGCCTTAACTGCCTTGCTACAGCATACGTGTTGAGTGTCATGTATTTGGATGGTGTCAAACTTGGAGATGTTCAGGCTACAATCAGTGGTGTATTTACTGCTGCCTTTTTCCTTTTTATCTCACATGCCCGCCCCCTTCCCACTCTTTCAGCTGAACGGCCCCACCCTAATATCTTTTGCTCCTACGTCCTCCTTTCTCTAATGGGACAGTTTGCTATCCACCTATTTTTCTTGATTTCTTCTGTGAAGGAGGCTGAGAAATACATGCCAGAAGAGTGCATTGAGCCAGACTCTAATTTTCACCCCAATCTGGTGAATACAGTTTCATACATGGTGAACATGATGCTCCAGGTGGCTACCTTTGCTGTGAACTACATGGGACATCCTTTCAACCAGAGCATCTCAGAAAACAAGCCATTTTTGTTTGCACTCTGGGGTGCTGTTGGTTTTTTCACTGTTATAACTTCTGATCTGTTCAGGGACTTGAATGACTGGTTGAAGTTGGTGCCTTTGCCAGTGGGATTAAGGAATAAGCTAATGATATGGGCTTTCCTCATGTTTTTGTGCTGCTACTCCTGGGAGAGAATGTTGAGGTGGATTTTCCCTGGTAAGATTCCAGCCTGGAAGAATAAACAGCGGCTTGCTGCAGATAATCTAGAGAAGAAGAAACATGCATGAGTGAAAAAGAACAGTTGACAGACATGGAAAGAACTGCATTGTGCATCATTTTAATGGCTATATGATTGGTGCCAACGGTACCGTAGAATCAGACGCGGAGCGTGTTGAAAGGGAGATGGTTGAATGGCTTTACTTTTGTGACAGTTTCCTCAGTTAAATTTTGTTTTCTCTTTGCATCTATATATTTTGCAGAGAATTTGTTTTCTAGGACGGACTAGTTTCTCCTCATTAACTGTGATTTAAGATGCATTTTTCGACGGAGGAGATTCAAAGCGGATAGTTCCAGCTTTCACAGCATGTCATGATTGACATAAATCGATCCCACATTCCTTGTATTACGATTAGAAAAAACAAAAAATAGTTGATACAGAGATTGTTCCTTTAATCCTTGTTTATTGCTTTATATTTTTTATGTTCTTGAATATTGCTTGCAGCATTGGAATAGATAATTAAAACGCTCCTCATAACCCAGATAATTGTGCGACTGAAATTTACAAGAAACATGAGAATCATTGTTGGAGAGTCTCTTATAATGTTGCATGGAAGTATGGCAAACCGGTAGGGCTAATGCCAGATCAACATGTTAGCCTTGCATCTCTTGAAGTGAAACAAGATACAGAAAATACATTTATACTCAAATTGACTATACCATCTACATGATTTAAGCACCGCTGCCCAAGAAGCGTGTGATCCGCAAGAAAGTCGATTCGTCACAAGGCAGGACAATGCTCCTCTGGCTATTAAACCCATACTCTTCAGCAGCTTTTTCCAGCAGTTGTTGGAAATTGGTATTCTTCAAGAAAGATAGAGGAATCACAAATCTTTTCAGTTCTTTGCCCACGTAAACAACGAAGTGCCCCTTTGGTGCTCTTTCTGTCGTCTCCTTGTCAATATGTTTCCTACCCATTTTCTGGCAAAGACTCTTTTAACGACACTTAAATTGATGTAGAATTAAGATCAGTCTGCACGAATGTGCTTAAGATGCTATCCTCTACATCTCTATATATATGTATGTAAAAGGAGATCATATGTCTGGTCGATGTCAACTTAAAGGAAACAGTAACCAACCGGAAAATGGAGAGAGAGAGAGAGAGAGAGAGAGAGAGAGAGAGAGAGAGAGAGAGAGAGAGAGAGAGAGAGAGAGATAGAGAGAGAGAGAGAGAGAGAGCGAGGGAGAGAGAGATGAGGTTGGTAGTGCTGTATGTTGTTCCGTGGAAACGTGTTTCCCAACACTGATTAATGCAGTAGATCGGTACTAAAGTACTATGCCACTAGATTCCAACTTCACGTACGAATGCATGTGGCTGAGAGCTTTATCTTGACTCAACTCATGATCATTCGTGTCTGCTTCCGACGAATTCAAAAAGGTGTGAAACTGTGAAAAAGTCTACCCTTTGAAACGACTTAACATATTGAACATATGGCTTTCATCTATATAGATATGAATATTCATGTCTTTTGGTTTGCTATCTCAACGTACGACCATTTTCTTTGTGCATGTGGGCTGTGAGGTGCCGACTAGCTTTAATAATAAGTAATTGTCCTGAGTTTATTGAGTAGATTTAAAAAAAAAATGAAAAATCTAACAATCTGATCATCCGTTTGGTTAATCATGCCTATAGGATCGTTGTGATCTATACTAAGCTCAAGATTCAGAAATTAATGCCAAGATCATGAACAACAATGTTCACGCGATTTGCTAATTCTGGGTATATATCATTTTCACGGAATCACGTGCTAGCTTTCCATCTCTAGGATCATCTGGAATTTGATCAAGTTGTACTTATTTGATTAAGATCATTAAAAAATGATGATGAAGTATGTCTTCCGACTGCCTGCCCATGTGCAGCGCGCAGATGGAGATTGGACAATGGACATGATGATCAGAACGTAAAGATTTAAAGTTTTTGATCAACATCTTACAATGGATCAGTAGTACTACTGGCCAGTCTGTCCAAGCAATCTTGAATACCGATCATGTATATACAGAATTACTCGGTCGACATAATTAAGATCATCAATCCTTCAAAACTTATTTTCCAGTACTAGCTAGGCTGATTTGTCGGTTAGTTTTTCTTCTGAGTTGAGTTTTTTAATTGAATCAAGATCATCGACATTATCATTGGATGAACCAATTAAATGTGGGGAAGGCAAAATTAAACCATCTCCTATCAGTTATCAAATGAGGAGCTCCATTATCGAACACGAGTTATAAATGATTGCATCACATCGAATTCAAAGATCTCTTCCTTCTCAATGATATTCTTCGGAGCCTCTAAAAGATTTTTTTTATAAAGTGTCAAGCTTCTCAGATCAATACACGTGTGCAATCTCAATGGTCAATGGCAAGTGTAATAAGTTGCAGACTGAAGGTCATTATAGACTTTTTGCTTTGTCTTGTATATAAGCTTTTTGGATTACTGTAATTAGTCTTCATTTTTCTACTTTCATTCCATGTTCGAGAAACAAACATAATCGAGAGAGAAAGGGGGCCATTTGACTTAGGGTTAGGGTTTTCTGGTAGAGGAGAAAACCCATGCAATTGTATAAAGTTTGTTGGCTCAAGCTTGTAACATTTCACCACCATCAATGGAAATACTCGTAGATGTTGTTTCTGTCATGGATGTAGACTATTAGGGTCGAATCACGTAAATCTCTTATGTATATCTTTTGTGATTTCCTTGCTCTTTAATTTCTTTATGTTCTTGTTTTAATTTCTGATCAAATTTGGCACCAGTTACACTAATATTGTTTTTTGAGTTGGCTATGACTGAAAGAAAACACAAGAAGTGGTATCAAGAGTAAGGTTGCGATGGGGACGACCAAGTTTGATATCCAGAAGTTCACTGACAAGAAGGATTTTGGCCTATGGAGAATCAAGATACGTTCACTTTTGGTTCAACAGGGGCTTCAAGATGCCCTTCTTGAAGATTAAAAAAAAAAGATTTTCTCTTCCTCGAAGGAGAAATCATCTTCATTGTCTTTAGAGAAGGTGAAGTCCAAGATCCTCCAGAAAGTATATAGTGATATTATTCTATCCCTGGGTGACAACGTGTTGAGAGAGATGGCCAACGAGAAAACTACAATAGGGGTTTGGTTGAAACTTGAAAACCTGTACATGACCAAATCCTTAATAAACATGTTATACAAGAAAACCAAACTCTACATATTCAAAATGACTCCAGGTTTAACAATCGATGAACATCTTAATGTGTTCAATAAAATTCTTTTGGATCTTGCTAATATAGATATTAGTATAGATGATGAAGATCAAGCCATTTTGTTACTAAGTTCTCTTAACTTGACTTATGCTAATCTCAAGGAAACCATGATGTATGATAAAGAGAGTTTGACCTTAGAGGAAGTGTAATCTGTACTGCACTTAAGAGAACTTCATAATAAACCTGAGGTCAAAATAGAGACTGGAGAGGGTTTAAATGTGAGGGATAGGATGAGTAAAAGAGTCAAAGGGAAAGAACAATATGTTTAGGTCAAAGTCAAAAGGGAAGCAATTAAATGCATTGCTCGTCACAAGGAATAAATTTTCTTGAAAGAAAACAAATGTGAGTAATAATACAAAAGCGGAAGGGAAGGCAACAGTGGTCCTAGTTGTCTATGATAGTGCATAAGTTTTGAATATTTTTGAGGTAGACTCGGGAAAATAGTGGATTTTAGACTCAGGGTATTTTTTTCATACGTGTCCATTAAAGTCCTAATTTGAATCTTTTACGTGTTTAGAAGGGGATCATGTTATCCTCGAAAATAAGAAATCTTGTAAAATCTAGGAAATTAGGACTGTGAGACTGGTCATGCATGATGAGAATGAGAGGTTACTTAGAGATGTGAGATACATACCTGAATTAAAGAGAAACTTGATTTCTCTTGGTATATATTGGACTAGTCAAGGTACACCTTAAAATCTAAGAATGGTACCTTAAAAGTCTGTAAGGAATCATTTGTAGTAATGAAAGAAGTGTTAAAGAATGAGTTGTACACTTTAATAGGAAATATTGTGATAGGTGAGGTTTCACCTGTCCATCACACAATGGAATACCAAGTTCACTTGTGGTACAAAAGGCTGGGACATGTCAGCTAGTAGGATTTTAAGGAATTGGAAAAACAGGGACTATTAGGAGATAAAAGACTTGGAGAATTACCATTATGTGATGACTTTGTCTTAAGAAAATCTACTAGAGTCAGTTTTCAAGAGGCCATTCATTAGACAAAACAAGCCCTTGACTACATTCACTAAGACTTATGGGGTCCACTTAAGTTTAACTCTCATGGTGGAGCTAGATATTTTCTATCCATAATAGATGATTATTCCAAAAAATTATGGATTTATGTTCTTAGACTTAAAAGTGATACTTTTGAAAAATTAAGGAATGAAAAACTTTAGTTAAACTCAAGTGGGCAGAAAGGTTAAGAGATTAAGGACTGATAATGAGTTTAAATAATTGTCTACTAAATTTAATGATTTCTGTAAAGCTGAGGGTATGACCAAGCATAGGACAACTCCCCTTAACATAATGGATTAGTTGAAAGGATAAATGGAACCATTATTGAGAGGGTGAGGTGCATGCTTGCAATCTCAAACTTGCCAAAGACATTCTGGGCAGAGGTTGCTGCCATTGCAGTACACCTCATTAATAGGTGTCTCTCTTCAGTTTTAAACTTTAAAACTCCCCAAGAAATGTAGTCAATAAAATCTTCTGGATATGATCATTGAAATTTTTTGGTTGTGTAGCATATGCACACTTTAGAACTGACAAGTTGGAACCAAGAGCACTAAAGTGCATTTTTATAGGGTATCCAGAAGGGGTAAAGAGCTACAAATTATGAATTTCAGAACTTGAAAATTAGAAATGTATAATTAATAGAGATGTTATCTTCAATGAAATAAAAATGGGAGGAAAATTCGAAAACCCACATGAATCTGATACATTACCTACCACCACTGATGTGCAGTTTGAGGTAGAGCAACCATCAACCTCTCACTACAATTATAATACATAAAATGACAAATCTAAAGACTTAAACTTAGAGTCAAAAGCCCTAGGTGGAAAAAAAGACCTACCTGCTAGCTAGTGATAGGGAAAGGAGGGTTATAAAACCTCTCCAAAAGTTTGGGTAAGCTAAGTTGATAGCTTTTGTCTTCTCTATTGTAGAAATAGACATTGAAATGGAACCTAGGACTTTTAAAGAAGCCATGAATAGTAAAGAGGTAGATAAATAGATTCTTGCTATACAAGAAAAAATAGAGTCTCTAAATAAGAATAAAACATGGGAAATGATCTTTAGACCTGAAAACCAGAAACTGATAGAGTCCAAGTGGATCTTTAAAAGAAAGGTGGGCATTCTTGGGGTTGAACTACCTATGTATAAAGATAGGTTAGTGGCCAAATGTTTTATTCAAAAGGAGAGAGTGGATTACAATGAAATATTCTATTTTGTTGTAAGGCATAGATCTATAAGATTTTTACTCTCTTTTGTAGCCTTTAATGATTTACACTTGGACCAATTGGATGTTAAAACTATTTTTTTGCATGGTCAACTTGAAGAAACTATATACATGCAACCACCCGAGGGTTTTAACACAGAAACCACTAAAAATCATGTGTGTTTATTGAAATTTTATTTTTGTATAGTCTCAAACAATCATCAAGATAATGGTATCAGATATTTGATTCCCACAAGATTTAAAATGATTTTTGTAGGAGCAACTATGATAGCTGCATATACTATAAGCAATGTGAGGGTAATCCAATATATTTACTTTTATATGTGGATGATATGTTTGTTGCTTGTATGGATAAAATTCATCTTAACCAAGTTAAGTGTATGCTTAAGGCTAAATTTGAGATGAAAGAATTGGGTTCTGCTAAAAGAATTCTAGAAATAGAAATAACTAGAGAAATGAATAAATTAAAAACTTCTCTACTTATCTCAAAAGCCATATATTTTCAAAATCTGAAATATATTTGAAATGAATATTGTAAAACTTGCTACTACCCCTGTTGGACAGTATACGAAACTGTCAGTTAACCAATCTCCTGAAACAGATGAAGAAATGAAATTTATGAATAAAATTTCTTATGCTAGTATGGTTGGAAGCATTATGTATGCTATAGTTTTATCTAGGCCAGATTTAACATATGATGTTAGCCTTGTAAGTAGGTTTTCAATATTTGTCTGGTACTAAATATTTGGGGTTAAAGTTTGGAAAAAATTTCATATAGGAATAGGGTTAAATGGTTTTCTAGATTCAGATTATACTGGAAGTTTGGACACCAAAAAATCACTTTCAGGTATGGTGTTTACTATATATTTTTTGTGGGAGTGTTAGCTGGAAAGCTAATTTGCAATATGTGGTGGCCATGTCTACCACTGGGGCTGAATATATAGCCATGACAGAAGCCATTAAAGAGGTTATATGGTTAAAAGATTGTCACATATGTTAGGCATGTATGATGGGAATGTCACAGTCTACGGTGACAACCAGAGCACTATTCATCTTGCTAAAAATCAAGTCTATCATGAGAGATCTAAGCATATAGATGTTAGATTGCATTTTGTAAGAGATATCATTGTAGAAGGGGAAATTGGGGTTGAGAAAATTCCAACAGAGGGTTATCCCTCTGATATGATGATTAAGTCCTTGCCAACAATTAAGTTTGAACATTGTTTGAACTTGATTAATTTAAGAAATTGCTATTACCCATTAGGGGGAGCATTGCGGGAACAACAATATGAGATGAAGACATGAGCAAGGGTTGAAAGTTTACCAAGGTGGAGATTTGTTATAAAGTGTGAAGCTTCTCAGATTAATACACGTGTGCAATCTGAATAGCTAGCAGCAAGTGTAATAAGTTGAAAACTAAAGGACATTATAGACTTTTTGCTTTGTCTTATATAAGCTTTCTTTCGAATTATTGTAATCAATCTTCAATTTTCTGAATGTTATCTAACTTTATTTCCTGTTTCATGTCTGAGAAACAGAGAGAATTGAAAGAGAAAATGGGCCATTCGACTTAGAGTTAGGGTTTTTCTGGTAGAGGAGATCAAAATCCATGCGATTATATGAAGTTTGTTGGCTCAAGTTTGTAACATTTCACCACCATCATTGGAAATACTCGTGGATGATGTTTCTGTTGTGGATGCAGACCATTAGGATGAAACCACGTAAATCTCGTATATATTTTTTGTGATTTCTTTGCTCTTTAATTTCTTTATGTTCTTGTTTTAATTTCTAATCAAGTTTGGCACCAGTTACACTAATATTGTTATCTGAGTTGGTTGTGACTGAAAGAAAACACAATAGATTTCATCATGGATATTTATAAAAGTTCACCCAAGTAGCTAGCTAGTCTGAACTCAACCACGTGCATACAACTTAGCACGCTTGGCTACCCTCCACCATCCATTCTACACACATGAGATCATTACCACCATCTCTCATTTCTTGTTTCAATTTTAATTTGCCCATTAAAGAGAGAGAGAGACACACACACTATATAGATGTCACCCTCAATGACCAGAGCATTAGTTCGACTATATATCCACTAGATCAATCTGCCATGAGAATCTCGGTTTATTAGAAGCCGTTGAAGATGCATGACATCAGTTGCTTATAAAGTAAATATCTCCCTTTATTTGGTGAGACACTTTGAATTTCTAGGCCTAAGCTAATGAATTTCCAATGATTTGACTCATATAAGATCAATTAAATGATGATCATGGATTGGGAGTAAGATCATGAATTGGAGTAAGATCATTTTAATCTTCCCCTTGCATGTAAATTAATGACACTTTTTAATGGTTCTGAATGTTTATTGTTTAGTAATTCGACTTATGTAACTGATTAAGGATCTCGTTTGGCTATACAGATAATAAGATAAGATGAAAATTGAATAAAATATAATTATATTGTTGATCTAATTTTTATTTGAGAATTTGAAAACTTTAAATTACTTATTTTATTTTATGTATGAAATTGTAATGATCATATTGGCCTCATTTGGATTTAGAGTTGGTCTTCACTGATCATCTCATGTAATCTTTTGCAATTTTTTTTTTATAAAATATAATAAATAATTCTATTTTTTTAAAATTTTAAAATAATAATAATAATATTTTAATAATATTTTATATACTTTTTAATTTTAATTTATTATAATTATAATTTTATATAAATAAGATAAAATAAAATAAGGTAAGATGATTTGTATAACTAAAAGAGGCATTAACTGATTATATATATATATATATTAGAAAATTTCTACTATCATTTCAACTAAGGAACTTAGAGTATACAATGTGATCCATTACAAGTCAACTTACATCAAATGAATGCACGTGACTCCTAATACTCCTAGACTAAAACTGAGAGAACAAGAAATGCCTCAAAAAGAGGCATTTACTAACATTTCTCTTCCAAATAAGGAGAAAGCTAAAACTCTACAGGCCTAAAGCCTGAAAGACTATTTCTCAAATAAAATTTTTTCTATACAAACAATATTCCCAAAACTAAACTAAACAAACTACATATTACAGCAAACGAAACGACGATGTGAAAACAAGAGCTGCCGCAAATCAAAGAAGGAAAATAATCAACGTGACCACTGACCAGGAAGAACTTGTCAGAACCCTTAGGAGAGTTGCCAGGGTTGAGTCCTGACTCAGGCCTGGGAGGGCCAGGATAGTTCCTTGGTTAGCCTGCAGGCATGCCTTGACTTAGGCCTTGACACGCAGCAGGTGTCTAGCGAGGCTATTGGCCACGCACAGTGCATGCGCACAGCCCTACGTGTGCATAGGCGCACCCCCCCATGCGTGCATCACTGCGCACCACAGCCCCACTCAACAAGGTTAGTGGCGTGTCTTCACAGGCACGCCATCCAGCACGCGGCACCAGCTTACGCCTTGCAGAGCAGGCCAGTGGCATGCACACCATGCATGCCATCCAGCGCACGACACCAGCCCGTGCTAGGAGTGTGCTCCGACTCCGACGATGTCGGAGTTCAGAGTTCCCGACTCCGACTCCGACAATCAACGGAGCCAAAAAAATGTTCCGACTTCGACTCCGACTCCGAAACACAGTCGGAGTCCGACTCCGATTGGAGTTTAGAATTTTGATCATAATGTCGAGTTCGGTATGGGCCAAATTACACTCATTTCGAAACCAAATGATCCCAATTGGGCCATACTAATTTCATATGAACTCATTTTTCAATTGAGTTGCCACAATTATTGATCTATTCAGGTTTCAGTTTTCACTACTAATTAGTTTTAAACAATTAAACAAAAAATACAAAGTAGTAATTACAATGCTAATGCCAGCTAATAGCGTTATAACATAATACAAAATATAGTAATACAAAAAATAGTCCAGGACTCTAGACTATTAATACAAAAAAAATATAAAATATAAATTAAATTATCACTGATAGTCTGATGACTCTGATTCAATGGGACCCGAATCGATGTTACAAAAAAAAATTGCTGCAACAGAGTAGTTTGTTGTTGGAACTTATACGGAGTCGTACCTGAGATTAAGATAAAATTAAAATGTATTATTAAAAAAAAAAAATAAAATTAACCAAACATGAAACAAGTAACTATAAATTAGAGAAAAAATATACGTAACCGATAATTGCTTTATCAGTCATTGGCAAGTATGGCAGGGTTGATAACTAAATCTGTGAAATCATAAACAGTATAAATTAAAATTTAAATAGATTTATGAAATTGTAAAAAAGATTATTGAAATAATTTAATAATTATATAAACTTTTTTACTTTAATCATTTAAAAAGAATTAAATAAATTAATTTAAGTTTACTTGACTCAAGTTTGTAGCTCACAGCATCGATGCCAATGCTCTCTAGTCCAGTAGGTACATCATTGAGCTAGTTTTGTGTGCAAACGAGGGCCTCCACGGTTGATAGTGACAATGAATTCCGATAGGCATCCAACACCCGACCTTCAGTACCAAATGCCGACTCAGATGCAACCGTAGTGATAGGAACAACTAGTACATCTTGAGCAATGCGAGAGAAAATCGGGTACTTGGGTATATTAGCTCTCCACCAAATCAAGATCTGAAACTCCTCACTAGGCTCCTCGACCTCTGCCAGTAAATATCGCTCAACCTCATTTGTACACTACAATGGATTTCTCGTTGACCGTGCATGAAACGACGTCATGACGTTGAAGCCTCGGGATCGACTGGCTGCACTGGCCTGACTCGAACGAGCATCTGTGGCTAGTCCTGAGCTCGAACTCGAACGTGAGGTACCCATGGCTAGTGAGGATGAAGCAGAACTACTGACACTGTAATGGGTGTACAACTCATTCAAATCTGCCTTAAGTGCTGTGATAAACGCCTTAGCCTTCACTGCTCTGAGAACCTCTATTGCCCACCATTCTACCATTACCAACTTCAATCGGGGCTTGAGGATCGATGTTATGAATAATAATCTATTTATCTTCTCAATTTGCTCCCAATATTTATCATATTTGGACTGCATCTGTGATGCCATACCAGATAACAATCCACTCGGGTCAGCACAACCTTCTTTCAAGTGGTGGTGTAGCATGGAGATCTCGCTAAACCACATGTTTGCCATCGCATATGCGGATCCAGAAACCCGCATCGTGATGTCATAAAAGATCTATAAAAATATGACAAGCTCGGATACATGTTGTCAATCGATGTTGTCTGGCGGACCGAGCCCCCTTCCATTAGGCTCTAGCTGGGCATACCTCAAACCTCCATCCTCAATTTTCAGCCGCTTAAATGCCTTCTGGTACTTTAGTGCCACATCCAACATCAGATATGTGGAGTTCCATCGAGTGGAAACATTTAGGCACAACATTTTTGAAGACTCAACCCCAACCTGTTCTGCTATTGCCTTGAACTTTCGCAGCCTTTGGGGAAAAGCTCTCGCGTACCGCACAATATTGTGGACTTTCTTGATAGAGTTGTCTACATTTTCCAACTCCTTAACTGTTTTATCATTGAAAAATATCTAATTATCATAATAATATAAACAATGGTACTATTTTCAAAGACTTTAATCATAAAAATATTAAAATATAAAATACAAAATCAAAATCAGAAAGACTCACCAACCATAAGGTTGATTATATGAACAGTGCATCGAATGTGGATATATTGGTGATTTTTAATCACATCTTCTCTTGCCCTCGTATTTCGGATAAACCATTTGATGGCGGTCTCATTGGCACTGGCATTATCAACTGTAATGCATAATATTTTTTGGATGCCCTAATCAACCAAACAATCATTCATCTCCGCTCCTATCGATGCACCCTTATGGTCAACTATTTCTTTAAATCTAATAATCCTTTTTTTAAGATTCCATTCACTATCAATGTAATATGTTGTGATACACATGTACGGGGTACTCTGTACTGACGTCCATGTGTCGGTCGTATATGACACTCTCTAGCCAGTGGTGGAGAACATCTTCTTCATTTCTGCCTTTTCTCTCAGATGCATCTTCATACAATCTCGCATCACTGTAGAACAGGATGTGATTGGAAATATTGGCTCAAGCAGCTTCACAAAATGCCAGAACCCATCCTTGTCAATTGTGGTAAAGGGTATCTCATCTTTTATAATCATCATTGCAAGCGCATCACGGAACATCTTTTCACTGTATTGAGGGACAACTAGATTCCTTATCTGTGTCCATGTCCCATCAGTGGCTGTAGAAGTCTCGTAGCTAAGATTAGTCTAAGACCCATCTACGTCTGCGTTTGATAATTTATTACCAATATTAGTCTTAAATGAAAATTAAATGGGATCATAATCACAAAACTAAGTAGCATATTAAGCAAGACACTAACCTCTTGATGCTATCCCCTTCGCTATTTGATAGCGCTTGCAACCGTTTAGATGTGTTGAAAGGCAAGAAGTGCCTTACCTTTTTAAATGACACCCAACTCGAGCGCTACAATGATTGCACTCAACCTGTGGGTTTTGGGGATCCCCACCCTCAACCTTCTCAAAATGTTCCCATGACCACGATCTTTTTTTATTTGATCGTGGACGGGGTGGCCTCGCAGCTGCAATGTGTACTGGTACATCCGGATCTTGAATTGGATCGTCCCCAAGGCCTATCTCCTCCTCCTCCATAAGCTGGTCGGGAACTTCCACTTCCAATTCTATGTTGACTGGAAGTGGAAATCCACTGCTAGCACACGAGATTTGTGCTCGAGTGGAGGGTAGCCGACTACGGCTCGAAGCTGCAGCGTGGAGCGCCGAAGGAGTCCTACCATCCGGATTCGGAGTATCATGTGGAGTCGGAGTCCCACTAGCATTGCGTGAGGGATCCATCTGTTTGTAATTGTAGACCTAGAATTCAAGTATAACAATATAAAAAATGTTAGTAAATTCCTAAAAATTATAATGTTATAGTGTAGCAAAATACAATATTAGGAAACTGTTATTAGGTGAAAGTTCATGACTTGTATTGAATAGAGAAATTTGTTTACTAAGTGGGGAAAATGCATATTTCTCTATGCCTTATTTACTTTTTTGTTTTGTTTAAAAGAATTAAATGAAAGCAATATTTTGGAACATTTCTCTGTGCTAAAGTTAGTTTACAACATTTACTGCAAAACATTGGATAGCCGAGCAATACCACAAGCTGTTATAATGTAGCTGTAAGTAACAACGTAACATGTTCGGGGGAGGCTAATGACTTCCTCATCAGATATAAGTAACAATGTAAGTTACATCATCTAATTGCAACTCAAAATTTTTGGGGATTGTATGCCTAAAAGAAAACACACAAAAATGTTCTGAAAAACAAACTAAAGTAGTACTTAAAACTTGAATCGATCTTGGTACTAGCAGTCCTAAAAATCTGAGAAGAAAAGGAATACATTTGACTGTATGAATGCTAATTTTGGTCATATATGGACAACACTAAGGACTGTTACAAAATCAGAGTAAAAAATTGATGGCCAGGATGGTATATTTCCTGTGTACTTGGGCTACGAAAATTTACTTCATTCGATAAAATTTTATTTTACCTGTCAAAGAAATTGTTGGCCAAGATGGAACCACTATTATTGTAGTCTTACATCAATCACCAGAGAGTCTTACATCAGTCACCAGAGGGAAACTATAGTTTCCTAAACAATTCTAAATCACTAACTAAACATAGTAAGTCGTGTATGCTATAAAAGTTTGTAAGCCTAAACTATTTGTCAATATTTAAGATAATAAACCATTGATAAGAGTAATTAAAGCAAGCAAATAAGATTATAACATACTCAATAGCTCCACCATGCACATCAATTGAATAAAGTTCCTCTGGTACTCGTCCTTCTAGTAAGTTATCATTCAATAGCTTAACAAAAGAGAAGTTATTAAGAAAAATGCTACAAACCAGATTATGAAAAAAAACAAAATTTTTTTATCAGTATATAGAAGTTTTATTAAAATAGGCAAGGGCAATATAAGTTGTTAGTAGACATGTTTGATGAACTCCCACCAACATAATAGCTATATAAGAATCGGAATGGATACAAGCACACTACTTACACCAGCTGCAAATTTGAAGAAGTTAAACTATCTGAAATGGACCCAGTAAACTGATTGTGTGACAAATCCCTGCAAAGCACAATACATGACAACAACAGTGACTAATAGTGAATATAAATCTAAGAGTTATACCTATCAATTTGCCCACTTTAAATAACATTGTATGCAGAGACATTAAAATGACAGATCCATATATTGCACTCAAGCTAAGTCATAGGGATCCTTCACAGTTCACTGTGACTATATACTATTCATTAAAGTTTATATGGAAAGGAAGTATCGAGGAAAAAAATAAAATTATCATCAAGCATGTTAGAGCTCTTTAATAAAAATATATTTAAAATTAGATAGTAAACAATACAAACAAAAAGGACATGGACATGGCAGTAACTAGCTACCAATAGAAGATAATATTTAAAATTAGATAGTAAACAATACAAACAAAAAGGTAGTAACAGATTAATGTATGCATGTTAGAGCTCTTTAATAAAATTATCGTCAAGCAAACCAACCAAGAAAAATATGACAAATATAAGACAACTCGTTAGTCAATGCTACCTGAAAATGGACATGGCATCATAAATTCAAATCATCTTATATTATGTAGTATATCCAAACTAGGACCAAAATTAACCAATGAAGTGCATTAAGCAAGCTGCAAGCACACTTTAGTTTTACGTTAGCAAAATTTTGAATATACATGTCTAACGTCATTAAATCCAAAATGAATAAAAAAAAATTAATAAATTGGATAAAATTTTGTGGTCTAGCATGTAGATATCTGAGTATAAGTTACAATAACAATTTAAAATGAAACCAAAAAAAAAAAATTGAAAAAATGAGCAAACAAAATAAAATTGGTCAAAACCTCACGATAAAGCAAGCTGCCAAGCTGTATATAGGCACAGTTGGCTGGAGAGAGAAAGAAAACCAATAATTCGTATGAGCACAGAGTACTTAGGATTCCTCAGCATCGGAGAGGGCGATATTTTAGGCCAAATTCGAGTTTTTTTTTTCTCAATGACATTTCATCAAACAGTTTATACACACTGTCAAAGCATACAATATAAACTTGAATTTTTCACAATATAATAGCATACACAACTCACAAGCCAACAAATTCAAAGAATCACATTAAAATAACACTTTTAATTAGTTTTAATTAAAAACCCTAAATAAAAAAGTAATTACCAATTAATCTCGGATTCGGTGGGCTAGCAGGCAACAATGTAACGTGACGGCGCGACGGCAAAATTCTGACGATGAGGAATCGACGGCGGTGTGAGAGAGTGAAGGAGGAAGCGACGCTAGCCATTGGAGGTTCGGAATCGCCGTTGGAAAAGATGAGCAGAGCTGCAGAGTTCGGAGTCTCGGACAGGAGAAAGAAGAAGAAAAGGATCGTGGGAGTACAAGAAACCATGGACTAAACGACGCTGTTCCTATTTAATTGGAATGACGTCGTTTAGCTAAATTTAAAAAAACAAAAAAGAAAGATGCAAAACGACGTCGTTTTGCATCTTCCTTTTTTTTTTTTTTATAAAAAATTTCGGAATTTGGAGTCGGTATTCGGTATTGAAACTGACTCCGATTTTGAAATCCGACTCCGACTCCGAATTTGGAGTCGAAACTCTGACTCCAAATTCTAAACTTCGACTTCTGACACCGATCGGAGTCTGAATCTGAGCGGAGTTCGGACGGAAGTCGAAAGTCAGAAATTTTACCCACCCCTAGCCCGTGCCTAGACCGTCAGCTTGAGCCATGCATGCACATCACCTCGACACCTAGCCCGGGCCATGCAGGACCACCGCCCGAGCACTTTGACTGGGCAGCATCAGAGCGACGTGGCTTGATCATGTGCCTACCACCAGAACCATGCATGGCACACTGCCATGAGCACCATTAGTTGGCCCTGCACAGAGCTATGCTCCGCCCACCACCAGACAGCATGCAGCGAGACAGCATGCATCGAGACAGCATGAGATAAGCCTAACCGTGGAGGTAGCAGCACGCCAGCCTACCCTAGGCCACTAGCACCCCATGGCCACACCATGCATATGGCACCACCATCATCTTTTAATTATGCTATTTTATCATTTTTATTACATTGGTTATTTTAGTAATTATTTCTTTTTAATAAGAGACCTAATGGGGGTTTCCAAGTTGTAAGACACTTTAAGTAGGATTTCTAGGTTTCATTTTCATTATCTTTGGATATTTGAGAATTAGACTTTACTTTTGAGAAAGAGTTAGGCCGGCCACTCATTGTGGTTTGAATTCGGTGCTAGGCACCTGGACTTCCTAAGGGTGCAATTCGTGAATCCCTTTGGAAGATGATTATCCGTGCAATTCGTGAATCGGTGATCCACATCTATATTTTATTTTCAGTTATTTATAAAAATCTTGAGGTTATTCAGAAATAGTGTTTCAGGTGGAGTGTGTTCTTGTTGAGTTTGATTTTATGTTCTTATGTTCTTGAGTGTTTGTTTGATTGATTGAGTGAGTTTGTGTGGTGAGGCCAAATCCACACCACTTGTGGATTTGAGTAAGTGTGTGTGTGTGTTCCCTAGAAGAATTCGAAAATCACATTCCTTGCGGAATTCGGATTGTTCAAGTGTGAATGAGAGTGAGTGTTGTTGATTGGAGAAGTGTTGAAGTGTTGAAGAGTTGCAAGTGTCGAACCCTTGGTGTGCTTGAAGGAAGTGGCGTGTTCTTCATTGGTCTCTTGTTCAATCCCTAATTGATTGTTCATTTGATCATTTGAGTGTTTCTATTGCCCTAAGCAGTCCACAGCAACAAATCCCCCAAACCCTAGAAGCAATTCGGCCATAGGCCATGAAACCCTAGCCAAGACACTTTCCTACCTTGCCATTTACCCTAGTCGGCCACCCATCATCTTATTTCCTATATTTTCTCACTTAAGTCCACATCATCCCTCATCCAATTAAAGCCAAATTCGACCACCCTATCCCTTGCATGACCGGCCACCTCATTTCCCACCAATTCAAATAATTTCCAAATTCAAATCAAATCCAACTTCCTAACCCTAGCATATTCGGCCATCATCCTATTGCCCTAGTCGAAATTTCAATTGCCACCTCATTAAATTACCACATCATTCTCTCATTTGATTGTTCATCAATGGAAGAGTGAACCAATCAAAATTCCTCCCCCTCATCATCACATATTTGGCCACAACACTCCCTAGCCTTGCCGCCCACCTTATTACACTATAAGCCATACTACTATTTTTTAGGATTTATCCAAAATCACTCAAAACCCTAGCAACCTAACCCTAATCACCTTGGCCGAAACCCTAGTGATGCCCTAAGCCATATTCGGCCATCACAAACCCTAGCTAACCATTATCTTGCCCAAACACAAGCCAACCTAACCGTGCATCACCAAACCCACATTGCCGTGCACCCCATTGCACATATCCTAGCCTTTAGCCTAAACACTTGACCTTGAGCTCTACTAAATCCTAGTCTCATTTAACCATTTCCCGCATCCATATTATCATTACCAAGCATTAGAGTCCAACTTGGTCGTTGGAGAGAACATCATTGCAAGGAGGGCCCCTTAGGTGATTGGGACAAGATCGAGGTCCCTATCATAACTACTGGATGCGATGCGCGTATGAACTCTTGACCAAAACTAACCTCGCGCGTGAGGAGCATGCCGCTCCGATCGACAAAAGGCACCGGGCGACCACCCGATCGGTGGACAGGGAAGGCTGTGACACTGCGTGTGGTGGTCTAGGGTCTTCCTCCTCCTAAAAACTGCAAAACAACTGTAGAAAACCAAAACCAAAACCCGAAACCACCCATATTGCTATTCAACCACTGTGGCCGGGGATAGGACAAAAAATTGAGCTGGAGGAGGAGGAAACTGGAGACAGAGCTCCGACCCCCTTCCCCCCGGCTGACGGCGAAGGAAACAAAAAAACCTTAATTTTGAGATGTTTATGCGCGAGAGAGAAATGATATAGTCAATTCTAACTGATTATATATATTGGATATAGAGTATTTTTCTCTTATAATATATTGGACTTTGTCTCCCATACCGTATACAGTGAGCTTGTCATGTATCAACATGAAAAGAGACACGTAACAGTTCGATGAGTGAGAGAGAGAGAGAGGGAAAGAGAGAGACCACTTGTGACAAAAGGGTCATTGTAGTTGCAATGACATACGGCTTACTTTTTGTACCTAGGAAGGGACTTGGGCTCAGGCCCACTTATCCTTATATCTTCTTGTTGCATTTCAACCAATGTATTTGGGAAGCTTAGTCATTTTGTCATTTTAATATAAAAGCATATGAATTACATTTAGAGAAGCGTCTAGAAGCATTTAGGTGTTTAATAATTTCATATTTTTTTATTTTATTTTTATACCTAGATGAAGAATATAAACATGCGTTGGGCTGGGTTTTTTTTCTTAAGAAGATATTGTTTAGAAATTTCAAAAAAACAAAAAAGATATTGTTTAGATGGAAAGCCCTGTAGCGGTGAGAAACATAGGAGAAAAAAATTAAATAAATTAAAAAACATACATATTAGTATTTAGTAGTCGTTGGCTTCCATTAGAAAATTTTTATATTATCAAAAAACATACATAAATATTATATTTTCTAATTGTAATTATCGTATCCTCTACCTCATAAATAATTAATAAATAAAACTTTGAAATAAATAATTGATCACCTAAATAAAACTAATTTAACTATATCATTATTATAAATTTTTAAGATTTAACCATGTTTGCATATCGTTAGCTTTTAGTCAGATTTCTAATGAACTTTATCAGTTATTTATGTGATAAACGAAAAGAGAGGACAAAGAAGCGAAAGTTTTCTGAGAGAAAAAAGAAGATAAATGAAAATGGAGGAGAGAGACAGCGTTAAATACTCAAGTATCCAATGTTAGATACATATACTTTAGCTGGTAGGAAAATTGAAAAGACAAACCATCCATACTTCTTAGAAATCAGGAATAAAAGTAAGAGAGATATTGGAAATTGACAGACCATATTTAGGTACCATACTGATTACAAAACTCAAACGTAAACATGCCATATATGTACTTATTTATGATGTTGATGTTGATGTTGATGTTGATGCCATGCATTTTTTATTATGTTTTTTTATTATGTTGATGCCAATTTTTTTTTTTGTGTGATTTTTTTACAGCTTTCTATTTTTTTTTTATATGTCTTATTAAAAATATTTTTGGTAATAAATTCCGTTTAATGAATTAATTCTTCGCTTGTGATTTTTTCTATAAATACTTGATTTGTTTATATCATTTTTCATTATTGTTAGGATATTTTTTTATGTAATTTTTTTTACCAGATTTGTTGCTTTTGCTTTTACTTGACTCTTCATCAATCTGGTTGTTATCAATTTGCTGTGTTTACACTCTGCCTCTATTTGTCCTTCACTTCTAGGTATGTTCTTTTCTATGTTATTTGAAAAATTATTATTCAATTATATCCTTGTTATGTGAATATTTATTTTTCTCATTATATTCATTTCTTTTAATACATTTGTTTTATTCTAAGATTTGTTATCTTGTTTGATCCATTTAATATGATCTCTGTAAAATTATTTCGAATTAATTATTTTCTTCTTTCGCTTTTACTATAAATGCTTATGAGATTTGTTATGCATATATATTGCTACATGTATATATCTATTCACATGTTTGATATATTTTCAAATGTTTTTTAGATTACGCTCCAAAATCGACACAGAATTTACAATCTTTCATAACTTTATGCCGACTGGTAAGATAATATTATTAAATGCAAAAATATACTTAAACATTAGTAACACCATTCTTTTTTATTTTATCTAACTTCTTTTATGAATAAATCCCGAAGAGGGTGAAAACGATCCAACAAGAAGAAATTAGTATAGTACCCAATCAAACAAGAAAAAAGAAGAGATCTGTCGAAAAAAGAGAGAGAGATATGCTGAGTTGAAAAATCTTCGAAATAATAAAGTGTGAAGGCAAAGACAATCTCAGAATGTTTTGTCTTTTTCTTCAAATGACAGTGAAGGCATTTGTATAAGAGAAATTGGATCGCCTTCGAATATCAACTATTATGAAATTAACATCTATAACAATACCTCAACTTCAATATTAACCGATCAGGTTTATCATAACCATTTCTTATTAAAAAATATTTCCTTCAATTCTTTTCTCATTCTATTCAATAAATATTAAAAAAATAAAATGCTTCTATAGGTTAATTATCTAAATGAATATGGATTCAATTATGAAAGATCGTCAAATTTTAATTTAGGTAATGTACAAATTAACACACTTTTTCATTAATTTTTACATCAATATTTTATACTTTATATTTAATTAATTAATTAATTATTTTTTTTTATATAGGAAAACGACAAAGCAGATCTCCTTGTTTCAGACAATATTACACATTACAATTCTTGAACCAATTATTTACCATTGGTACCGTCATATAAATATTGTGGAGCAAATTTTTTTTTTTATCATGAACCAAATGGTTTTTGTTGTACTGATGGAACCATATCGTTAACTTTTGGTCGAGTTCCTGATGAACTTTATCAGTTATTTACTTTTAATTCAAACGAATCTGAAAATTTTCGTACATATGTGCATATATTTAATAATAAATTTGCTTTCACATCATTTGGAGTTAAGTTTGATACAAATTTATGTAGAAGAAATAGAGGAATTTACACATTTAAAGTTCAAGGACAAATCTATCATTACATTAATGATTTAATTTTTGAAGATAGATGTCATTCATACTTGCAACTATACTTCTATAATACTGAACATGAATTAGAAAATTGTGTTAATGATGTAGAAAGATTTGTTCCCTCCATTATAAGTCAATTGATAGTTATACTTAAAGTTAATCCATATAGTCGATTTTTTCAAAGTTTGAGCAACATTCCAAATCTCAAAAATCATATAATTCACATAAGATCAGACGTTGGATTAGATCAACGTGTTTATAATACCCCATCAGTATCACAAGTTGTACCTATTTAGACTGAATCTGACAATTATGCAGCAGAAACAAATCGAAATATTATTGTTTTTAGTCATGCAGGTCGAAATCATATTGTTCAATATTATTTTGCTTGTTATGATCCACTTCAATATCTATTATTATTTCCTCTTGGTGATCTTGGTTGTCATGAAGGAATAAAAAAAAATAAAAAATGAACATTATTATTAAACAATCAAACGTCAACACTAAATGATTTACATCAATCAAATAATGAAGAAGAACTACTTCGAACTGAAGAAGAAGGTAATAATAACTTCAATTTTTTCTAATTTCTTATCTTAAACTTTTATATGTTTATATTTTTAAATTTCCTCCCATAATTTTTGTAGTTTTGAAGATGAAGAATAAACAACCAACAGTTTCATGTCGAGAATATTATTGTTTCAAATTACAAATTAGACAATATAACAAATCAATTCTATTATTATCTAGTCGTTTATTACAATAATTTGTTGTTGACATGTACATTAAAATTGAAACATCAAGATTAAATTATTTTTGTTCGAAACAACAAGAAATTAGATCAGATATATATCAAGGTATTGTTGATAGTATTTCAATTGGAGAAACTAATGCTTCAAAAATTGGAAGATGAATTATCTTATTTTCATCTTTTATTGGAGGTCCAAGAGATATGCGCAAGAGATATATGAAGACAATGACATTAGTTCAACATTTTGACATTAGTTCAACGTTTTAACTATGACATGTAATTCAAGTTGAAAAGAAGTTTTAGATGAATCGAAACCACATGAAAAAGTTCAAAATCGCCATGATTTAATTGCATGAATCTTTAAAGCAAAATTAGAAGATTTAAAAAATAAATTATTTAAACGAGAAATTTTTGGTAAGGTTGCAGCATATGTTTACACAATCGAACATCAGAAAAGAGGCTTACCACATGTTTATTTTTTAATAATACTACAAAAAGATTGACGAATTTATGCCCTTGAATCTTTCGATGAAATTGTTTCAGCAGAAAAATCTAATAAAACAAAAAAATTACACTTATATAAAACTGTTGTTAAACATATGATGCATGGTCCTTGCAGAATACTGAATCCAACTAATATATGTATGAAAAAAAATAAAATTTGCAAACATCAATATCCCAAAAAATTTACATTTAAAACAACTGTTGCAATTGATTGTTTTTCATTATATAAACGTTCTAATGACGGAACAATTGTGAAAGTTAGAGGACAAAATTTAGATAATCGTTAGATTGTATCGTATAATCCATACCTTTATTCAAAATTTAATTGTCATATAAATGTTGAAATTTGTTCTACAATTAAAGCTGTCAAATATTTGTATAAATATATTTACAAAGGACATGATCGTATCACTTTCAATTTAATCAACGATGAAAATAACCAACAAATTTATGAAATTGAACAATTCTAATCAAGTAGATGGATTACACCACCTGAAGTCACATGGAGAATATATAGTTTTGCACTTAACGAAATGTACCCATCAGTTTATAGTTTACATCTGCATCTTGAAAATCAACATTTAGTAGCTTTTCGTGAAGCACATTAGAGGGCCAAAATCATTTGAAGATTTAAAAATAATGAATGACATTGTTGTGCCCACATTTCGTGAAATAGCTAATTTACATGGTCTATTGAATAAAGATAGTAGTTTAGAAGAATTTAGAAGAAGCTTGTTTATACTAAATGCCAAATAGCTTAAGACTTCTTTTTGCAACAATTTTAGTATATTGTAATCCTACAAATCCAAAAGAACTTTGGGAACGATTTGAAAAAGAAATGTCTATAGATTTTTATTTAACAAACACAACAGTAGAAAATATTAAAAAAATGGTATTACAAAACATTTTTTTTATACTTGAATCAATGGAAAAAAAATAAAAAAATGTAACACTTTGCCCCAATTGATATATTCTCTGACGATGAACAATTTAGACATCAAGAAATTGATATTGAATTAACTATTACAATTCTAAAAGAAGATTTGCATGCATCAAATCATCTAAATTCTGAACAAAAACGCTCATATGAATCAATTCTCGAAAATTTACTTCTTAACAAATCTACTGCATTCTTCGTTGATGGTCCTACTGGCACTGGAAAAACATTTCTATACAAAGCACTTCTTGCTGAAATTAGATCGAAACATATAATAGCAATTGCAACTGCATCTGCATCATCTGGTGTTGCTTCATCAATTTTACTTGGAGGCCGAACAACACATTCACACTTTAAAATTTCATTAAATATAGAAAAAAATAGTACATGCAACGTTAGCAAACAAGGAAATCTTGTAATATTATTGCGTCTTGAAAAATTAATTATATGGGATGAAGCACCTATATTTGGAAAACATTCTATAGAGGCAGTGGATAAAATGTTACGAGATATAAATGATACAGACCTTCCTTTCGATGGAAACGTTATTGTTTTTGGTAGAGATTTTCGTCAAGTATTACCTGTAATTCGTAAAAGCACAAAGGAAGAATAAATTGATGCAAGCTTAGCCTGTTCTAATTTATCGTCTTCTTTAACCAAAATTAAATTAAACGAAAATATGAGAGCTAGATTGGATCCTGATTTTTCTCGTTATTTAATTGAAGTTGGTAATGGTAATGAACCAATTACTTTTAATGATATGATCAAAATTCCAACAGAAATGCTTATTCAGTACAACAATGATATTGTATCTTTAAATTCTTTATTAGAAGTTTTTTTTGGAGATATATCAAATTATTCAAACATTTTAATTGAAATGACAAATCGAGCTATATTAACACCAAAAAATACTCAGTTGATGAAATAAATTTCATAATCATTAAAAAATCTCCTGGTGATATAGTGCGGTATTATAGTTTCGATGAAAAAATTGATGCATCTGAACAAGGTGTAATGGAAGATTTTTTAAACACTTTTAACACCAAATGGATTGCCACCACATGAATTATTGCTTAAAAAGAATTGTCCCATTATGTTACTTAGAAATATAAATCTTTCAGAAGGTTTATGGAATGGCACACAATTAATTTGTTGTAATTTTAATCGTAATGTTATTGATGCAGAAATTTCAGTTGGTCATTACAAAGGAAAAAAAGTTTTTATACCTAGAATTCCATTCTTGCTAGATATAAATGAAAATAATGGTTTTCCATTTAAATGAACACAATTTCCCATCAAATTAAGTTTTGCAATGACAATAAATAAATCATAAGGACAAATATTAAATACCGTCGGAATATATTTACTTGAACCAGTATTTTCTAATGGACAATTATATGTGGCATTATCAAGAGCCAAAACTGCCAATTCAGTAAAAATTCTTATAAGACCAATTACAATTGATAATTATGAAAAAAATTGTACAAAAAATACTGTGTATAAAGATTTCTTAAAAATAACAAACTCATTATGATGCTATATAAATAGTCATATTTAATATCTTTTTTATTCTGCTCAACTAATCTTTTTCAAACATTGTTATCATTTATACATTTTATTTTTTTTTAATTATATTATAGAGTTTATAATATATATAGTAATACTTCTCTGTCTTCTAATTTATAGACACAACAAATATGCGAATTGTTTATGCATCAATCAAAGACATTACTCTAGCTACCAAAACTTGGAAAGTAAAAATGTTCGTTGCAGAAAAAATCACCAAAACAAATTGTATGAAACTCAGTAACAAAATATCAGAATCTCACATTGATAGATCCTCAGGTATGAATCATTTTGTATTTATTATATTTTATACATTTCAATCTATAGATATCTTTTTCTATTGTATTTATTTATATATTGTATTTATTATTGATATATAAATATTTATTTGTTTAGATTCAAATGATTAATTCTTCAATTCTTTTTTTCAGGGAAATCGATTGCAAGCAGTAATATTTGGTAAAGATTTCGATTTGTGCGATGATACATTGCATGTTTTTCAATCTTATTATATAGGCAATGCATATGTGAAAGTAATAGACCCAAGACACAAACTAGAATTGCATGAATATCAATGGATCATCAATTCGAAGACAATTATTGAAAATCTTGAAGATGATGAACCAACGTTAAAACCTCTAGAGTACAATATCATCCCTTTCAAAGAGCTCGATGCTTATAAGGATACCAATTCTGAAATAGGTAATAACTATATAAATAATTATTATATATATTTATATACTTTCGTTTCATTATGAACTATCACCAAATATTTTGGTGAAATAGAGATTCTAACTATTACAATCCAAATGATGCCACTAAGAGAAGTCAACACTGTCAATGGAAAGACAACAGTTCAAGATATACAAGTTGTTGATGAAAGGTTTAAACATATCTCTAATTACATTTATAGTATTTTTTTTATTTAACACGTTATTCTACTTTGATTATTACAAATTTAATTCCATTTATAATTTGTATAGCCTGAAGCCTTTACGTTTAACAATGTGGGCTTGATTTGTTGATGACAAGTGTCAACAAATTTCAAACATCATTGTAGCAAAACCAATAATTCTCATAATACGAATTAAAGTTGGTTCTTACAATGGTACTTTTCATTAAAAATAATATTCTTCTTAATTATTTATCATGTATTTATCTATTTGCTAACACATATTTATAATGGAGGTCTATCTTTATCATCAAAACCAACAAGCGTGTTTACTATCGATCCTCTTTTACCAGCTGCGGTTTCATTACGTACATGATAAATTATCTTTTCAAAAAAAATTATTTCAATAATTAATTTTATAAAATCTAAATTATTTATTGTTTCATTCATTATAAAATAATATCGTATAGTTTTAACATATATTGTCGCTTTTCTTACTACATACATCGCTTTAATTATTAATCTAACTTTTTAGGGCAACACAAAATGATGCATTACTAGAAGAAATCATTGCCAAGAGTTTCGATACATCAATAGGATCAAGTTCAAGTAGTGCCATGCAGATAATAATAAAAATTTCTGAAATCGCTGAAATTATAGATTCTATATAAGCAATGATGGTATAACTTTCTATGCTTGTGGTGGTTATGGACCTTTATGGTCTCCTCTTGGCAGTCGACGCGGGATTCCCGTCAAATAGATTGTCAATGCAGTCCTCTATATCTTCAGGTTGGTACTTCACGTACTTCTCTGTTTGTCTCCCAGCTTGCAAGTACTGCGAAAATCGTCCTAAGAACGATCGGTAAGCTGGAATCACCACCGCCGATATCGACACCCGAAGCTCCGACTGAAGTTGCTCGTCGCTGACCACCCAGGCGATCTGTGTCTTGTGTATCTCGTCGAACATCTGGTTGAAGCTCTTGAATCTCTCTTTTAGAACTGGCTTCACCACCTTCCCGTTTACGTTCAACCCCTCTTGATTAAGACAGCCCAGTAGCTTATTCCACGTCTCTCTTTGGTAGTTCTTGTGGTACTGCCTCATATCTGACGACCGCTTGCGGCACCATGTGTCGCCCATTAACCCATGGATCTCTGCGGACCCTTTTATCTTTTGTAGGATGTATTGTCCGTTGTTCATCATGAAGATGTTGCTCAAAGCCACGTCCTTATACAACTTAGCCTTGTCTTCCAGATTGGAGTCCAACAATTCCATCACTCTCATCAATTGCGTCGAAAACGAGGACCGAGACTGAGTTTCATCCTGATTATTTAGATTCTGCGTTTCTTCCTCTAAATAATGTGGTCTCTTAATGGAGTCAGCACGTTCAATCTTACAATGCTCTCTGAGGACTTGCTCCAAGGTGTCTTTGTACTCGCATGCGTATTTTAGGTAATTCATCGAGTAACGAGTCAAGGGGTGGACCGCTCCTCCTGGTACCTGAGTTTTCCCCGTGTCGAACTTGATCGAGTTCTCGAGATCGCAAAACATAACTATCGCCGTCTCTCCCAAACGGCAACGTGCCAAGTTTATCTCTGTCTTGAGGTCATCCCCGCACTCACCTTCAAATAGGGATTCCATAGATGGCATCAGATCTCGCAAGTTCTCGTACATGTCGAGAAACTTGAACAGCTTCTCCGCCGATCGCTGCTTCGTCATTGCCACGCCTTCGGCGAAGTCAAGAAGTTGTATGAGCACGCTGCGAGTGAGATTGCCGAATAGGCTGGCAGAGATGGATGGATGATCTGAGAAAACCGCCTCGGCTAGGGCCTTCTCTCTAGAGAAATACAAGGTGGCGCATTGCTTGAAGGCTCTGATCCACGTGGCGATCTCTCGCTCTAGCGACTCCCATTGCATTCTCTGGACCTCATCGATGCTGTGCTTCTCAAAACCTAATTGCTTATGCAAGTTCTCTTCCAACTCGTTGCTCCTCGCAGCCATGTAAACCTGGCAACACTCGGATTCGTAGCCACCCGATATCATCTCCTTCGCCTTTTTGTTCATACTTGACACGACATCGTCGGGGTACCCCGAAAAATTGATCATGTCTCCGGTTGATTCAGATTCCATCTGTAGCTGCTGATCTTGCCTCCCTTTCGTATCAGACTCGGTGGTCCGAGATTCTTCTAGGAGAAACCGGAATTCCTCCTCCAAAAACGACATGGCTCGCTGGTGAATGCCTCCAATGCGATTGACTATCTGAGAGCTGTTAGATTTCAATTTCAATTGACTGAGGGATTTGGTCAGGCTGGATATACGATGCACAACTTTGAGAAATGACAAGTCCTGGTCCAGATCACCGCACTGGGCTGCCCCCTCGAGCTTTGAAAGCTTGGCTTCCACTAGATCCAAGAACGTATCGATCAACTCATGAGGGATTTGTACGGGAACGACGTCTTCGTTTTCATTGTTGTCATCTGTATTAGAGGGAAAAGACGAGAGAAACTCATCGATATTCTCAGTAACCTTCAGGAAGTCAAGATGGGGATCGGACACAGGACCTGAAGATGCGATCGGCTCTCCTTGGACAACCTCCTTATCATCTACATTGTGGTCGTCCTCTCCGACGTCCTTTGTATTTCGATCGGTCTCAAAGGATGGGTTTGCATAAAAAACAGCCTCTGTGTCCTCACAGAGATTTGGGGGATAGTCCAGTTTACGGCCAAAGCTAGGGGAATTTTCTGGAAGGTTGGTCTCCATTGTTGTGGATTACGTACGACGTACTATGATCTGAATGATTTGAATTGTTAGGAAAAGGAGTGGGCCGGAAAAAGGTAGATGCGGGGATGAAGGAGAATTATTCGAATAATTTTATTTTCAATTTTATGTTTAAGTTCTCATTTCAATTTTGTTTAGTTTTTTGGGGGGATTGAAATGGTCATCATTGTAGAGAGATGGGTGAGAGAGAGTGGTGGGAATGTACGGACGTAAAATCACGTTAGAGACGATCAATACGAGGGAGAGCGAAAGAGTCGCTTTCACATATTTTTTGTTGTCCCATATTTGCACAAATGGACTTGTTCTTTATTTTTATCTTTCACCTTCAATTGGATTTGCATTAACAATTTGGCTTATAATATTTTCTTTCTTTCTTGGGGTCCAAATTTTATATTGTTGATTCCAAACAATTTTTTCAGGAAATTCCTTGTACAATAAATTGCATGCATTTTGATCAATTTGATTTGTTAAAAAGAATTCAGTTAACATTGATTTTGTTGACAAATTTGAATTGGAAATATTGTTTAAGTTTTCATGTGCACGAAAAGCTACTAAATGTTGATTTTCAAGATGCAGATATAAACTATAAACTGATGGATACATTTCGTTAAGTGCAAAATCATATATTCTCCATGTGGCTTCAAGTGGTATAATCCATCTACTTGATTAAAATTGTTCAATTTCATCAATTTGTTGATATTTTCATCGTTGATTAAATTGAAAACAATACGATCATGTCATTTGTAAATATATTTATACAAATATTTGACAGCTTTAATTGTAGAACAAATTTTAACATTTATATAATAATCCAACGATTATCTAAATTTTGTCTTCTAACTTTCACAATTATTCCTTCATTAGAACGTTTATATAATGGAAAACAATTAATTTCAACAGTTGTTTTAGATGTAAATTTTTTGGGATATTGATTTTTGTAGATTTTATTTTATTTTCATACATATATTAGTTGGATTCAATATTCTGCAAGAACCATGCATCATATATTTAACAAAAGTTTTATTTAAGTATAAATTTTTTGTTTTATCAGGTATTTCTTTTTGTAGTATTATTAAGAAATGAACATGTGGTAAGCCTCTTTTCTGATGTTCAATTGCGTAAACATATGCTGCAATTTTACCAAAAATTTTTCGTTTAAATAATTCATTTTTTAAATCTTCTAAGTTTGTTTTAAATAATCGTGTAATTAAATCAGGACGATTTTGAACTTTTTCATGTGGTTTCAATTCATCTAAAATTTCTTTCCAACTTGTGTTACATGTCATAATTAAGAAAATATCAGGTTTGCCAAAACGTTGATTTATTCCATTGCTTCCATATATCTATTGCGCATATCTCTTAGACCTCCAATAAAAGAAGAAGGTAAGATAATTCGTCTTCCAATTTTGGAGGCATTAGTTTCACCAATTGAAATACTATCAACAATACCTTGATATATATATCTGATCTAATTTCTTATTGTTTCGAACGAAAATAATTTAATTTTGATGTTTCTATTTTAATGTACATGTCAACAACAAATTGTTGTAATAAACGACCAGATAATAATAGAATTGATTTGTTATGTTGTCTAATTTATAATTTGAAACAATAATATTCACGGCATGAAACTGTTGGTTGTTTCTTCTTCTTCAAAAGCAAGGTTGTGATGGGGACGACCAAGTTTGATATCACGAAATTCACTAGTAAGAATGATTTTGGCCTATAGAGAATCAAGATACATTCATTTCTAGTGCAACAGGGGCTTCAGGATGCCCTTCTTGGAGACAAAAAAATGATTTTCTCTTCCTCGGAGGAGAAATCATCTTCATTGTCTTTAGAGAAGGTGAAGTCCGAGATCCTCCAAAAAGCATATAGTTCTATTATTCTATCCCTGGATGACAAATTGCTGAGAGAGATGGCCAACGAGGGAACTTCAGCAGGGGTTTGGTTAAAGCTTGAAAACTTGTACATGACCAAATCCTTAACAAACAGGTTATACAAGAAGACCAAACTCTACACATTCAAAATGACTCCAGGTATTACAATCGATGAACATCTTGATGAGTTTAATAAAATTCTTTTGGATCTTGCTAATATAGATATTAGTATAAATGATGAGGACCAAACCATTTTGTTACTAAGTTCTCTTGACTCGACTTATGCTAATCTCAAGGAAACCATGATGTATGATGGAGAGAGTCTGACCTTAGAGGAAGTGCAGTCTGTATTGCACTCGAGAGAACTTCATAATAAATCTGAGGTCAAATTAGAGACTGTAAAGGGTTTAAATGTGAGGGGTAGGTTTGAGTAAAAGAGTCAAAAGGGAAAGAACAATAGTCTAGGTCAAGGTCAAAAGGGAAGCAATTAAATGCTTTGCCTATTACAAGTAAGGAATTGTCTTGAAAGAAAACAAAATGTGAGTAATTATCCAAAAGAGGAAGGGAAGGCAACAGTGATCCTAGACTCGGGAAAAGATTGGATTTTAGATTCAATGTGTTCTTTTCACATGTGTCTATTAAAGTCTTGGTTTGAATCTTTTACAAGTTTAGAAAGTGGATTATGTTATTCTAGGAAATAATAAATCTTGTAAAATTTAGGGAATTGGGACTGTGAGACTGATCATGCATGATGGGAATGAGAGGTTACATAGAGATGTTAGATACATACCTGAGTTGAAGAGAAACTTGATTTCTCTTAGTATACTGGACTAGTCAGGGTACACCTTTAAATTTAAGAATGGTACTCTAAAAGTTTGTAAGGGGTCACTTGTAGTAATGAAGGGAGTGTTAAAGAATGAGTTGTATACTCTAATAGGAAAGACTATGATAGGTGAGGCTTCACCTGTCCATTACAAAATGGAAGACCAAGTTCTCTTGTGGCATAGAAGACTGTGGCATGTTAGCTAGTAAGGTTTTAAGGAACTGGATAAACATGGGCTATTAGGAGATAAAAGACTTGA
This sequence comes from Platycarya longipes, assembly GCA_036559045.1. Taxonomy (NCBI): domain Eukaryota; kingdom Viridiplantae; phylum Streptophyta; class Magnoliopsida; order Fagales; family Juglandaceae; genus Platycarya; species Platycarya longipes. The sequence continues at coordinate 44,950,960 of CM071803.1, read as the reverse complement.
AAAATTACTATTCTATGAGGATTGTGTCTTAGGAAAATCTACTAGAGTCAGTTTTCAAGAGGCTATTCATTAGACAAAATAAACCCTTGACTACATTCACTAAGACTTATGGGGTCCACTTAAGGTTAACTCTCATGATAAAGCTAGATATTTTCTGTCTATAATAGATGATTATTCCAAAAAACTATGGATTTATGTTCTTAAGCATAAAAGTGATATTTTTGAGAAATTTAAGGAATGAAAAACTTTAGTTAAAACTCAAGTGGATAGAAAGGTTAAAAGATTAAGAACTGATAATGGTTAGAATAATTGTCTACTGAATTTCATGAAATTTGTAAAGCTGAGTGTATGGCCAAGCATAGGACAGTTAGGAAAACCCTTCAATAGAATGGATTGGTTGAAATGATGAATAAAACCATTCTTAAAAGGGTGAGGTGCATGCTTGCAACCTTTGACTTGCCAAAGACATTTTAGGCAGAGGCTGCTGTCGTTGCAGTACACCTCCTTAACAGGTGTCCCTTTTCAACTTTGAACTTTAAAACTCCCCAAAAAATGTAGTCAAGAAAACCTTCTAGATATGATCATTTGAAATTGTTTGGTTGTGTAGCATATGCACATTTTAAAACTGACAAGTTGGAACCAAGAGCACTAAAGTGCATTTTTGTGGGGTATCCAGAAGAGGTAAACAGCTACAAATTATGGATTGCAAAACCTGAAAAGCATAAATGTATTATTAATAGAGATGTTATCTTAAATGAAATAAAAATGGGAGGAAGATTTAAAAACCCACATGAATCTGACACATTATCTCCCATTACTGATGTGCAATTTAAGGTGGAGCAACCATCATCCTCTCACTACCATCAGAATATAGAAAATGAAATCTAAGGAGTTAAACTCAAAGTCAGAAGCTCTAGGTGGAAAAAAGACCTACTTGCTAGCCAGAGATAGGAAAATGAGAGTTATAAAACCTCTCCAAAGGTTTGGGCAAGCTAAATTGATAGCTTTAGCCCTCTCTGTTGTAGAAACAGACATTGAAATTGAACCTAGGACCTTTAAAACAACCATGGATAGTAAAGAAGTTGATAAAATAGAATCTTGCTATGCAATAAGAAATATAGTCTCTAAATAAGAATAAAACATGAGAACTGGTCTCTAGACCTGATAACCAAAATTGATAGGGTCTAAGTGGATCTTTAAAAGAAAGGATGGCATTCTTGGGGTTGAACTACCTTGGTATAAAGATAGGTTAGTGGCCAAATGTTTTATTCAAAAGGAGAGAGTGGATTACAATGAAATATTCTCTCCTGTTGTAAGACATAGATCTATAAGACTTTTACTCTCTTTTGTAGCCTTTAATGATTTACACTTAGAACAATTGGATGTTAAAACAACTTTTTTGCATGGTCAACTTGAAGAAATTTGTAACGTCCCAATGGAAAGCCCAAACCACATGACCTATACTTCAAAATGACTAGTCAATAACACAATTGGAGCCTCATTAGAACCATAAAAAAGTAAAAATTTCTCATTTCCAAGCAATGTGGGATCTCATACACCATCCACTCTTATCCTTATCATATAGGCTATCGCAATCTACCCTCCTTAAATACCCGACATCCTTTTCGAGCCTGTTCCTTGTAGGTGCCATGGCTTAAGTCCCACATTTCTAGTTGAGATAGACTCTGATACCATTTGCAACGTCCCAATGGAAGGCTCAAACCACATAGCCTATACTCCAAAAGGACTAGTCAATTATACAATTGGAGCCTCATTGGAACATTATAAAGAGTAAGAATTTCTCATTCCCAAACAATGTGAGATCTCATACACCACCCACCCTTATCCTTATCATATGGGCTAACACAAAATAGAAGGCGTTACAAAACTATATACATTCAACCATTTGAGGGTTTTAACACAGAAACTACTAAAAATCATGTGTGTTTATTGAAAAAAATCTTTGTATGATCTTAAACAATCATCATGGTAATGGTATAAGAGGTTTGATTTCCACATGATTTAAAATGATTTTTGTAGGAGCAACTATGATAGATGTATATATTATAAGCAATATGAGGGTAATCCAATATATTTACTTTTATAAGTGGATGATATGTTAGTTGCTTGTATGAATAAAATTCATCTTAACCAAGTTAAGTGCATGTTAAGGCTAAATTTGAGATAAAAGAATTGGGTTTTGCTAAAAGAATTCTAGAAATGAAATAACTAAAGAAAAGAATAAGAAACTTCTCCACTTATCTCAAAGTCATATATTTCCAAAGTTTTAAATAAATTTAAAATGAATCTTGTAAAACCTGCTACTACCCCTGTTGGACAGCATAGTAAACTGTCAATTAACCAATCTCCTGAAACAAATGAAGAAATGAAATTTATGAATAAGATTTCTTATACTAGTATGGTTGGAATCATTATGTATGCTATGGTTTGCTCTAGGCCAGATTTAACATATGATATTAGCCTTGTAAGTAGGTTTATAAGTAAACCAAAAAACCACATTGTCATGCACTAAAATATATGTTTCAATATTTGTCTAGTACTAAATGTTTGGGGTTAAAGTTTGAAAAAAAATGGACACCAGAAAAGCACTTTCAAGTATGGTGTTTACTATATATTTTTGGTGGGGCTATTAGTTGGAAAGCCAATTTTCAATCTATGGTGGCCTTGTCTATCACTAAGATTGAATATATAGCCATGACAGAAGCTATTAAAGAGGCTATATGGTTAAAAGATTGTCGAATGAGTTAGGCATGCATGATGAGAATGCCACAATATATTGTGACAACCAGAGCACTATTCATCTTGCTAGAAATCAAGTCTATCATGAGAGATCTAAGCATATAGATGTTAGGTTGCATTTTGTAAGGGATATCATTGCAGTAGGAAAAACTAGGGTTGAGAAAATTCCAATAAAGGATAATCCATCTGATATGATGACTAAGTCCTTACCAACAATCAAGTTTGAACATTGTTTGAACTTGATTAATGTAAGAAATTGCTATTATCCATTAGGGGGAATATTGGACGAACAACAATTTGAGATGAAGACATGAGCAAGGGTTGAAAGCTTCCAATGTGGAAATTTGTTATAAAGTGTCAAGCTTCTCAGATCAATACACGTGTGCAATCTAAATGGCTAGTAGCAAGTGTAATAAGTTGAAGACTAAAGGACATTATAGACTTTTTGCTTTGTCTTGTATAAGCTTTCTTTCAGATTATTGTAATTAATCTTCATTTTTCTTACTTTTAATTCATGTCTGAGAAACAGAGAGAATCGAAAGAGAAAGGGAGCCATTCGACTTAGGGTTGGGATTTTTTGGTAGAGGCGATCAAAATCCATGCGATTATATGAAGTTTGTTGGCTTAAGTTTGTAACATTTCATCACCATCATTGGAAATAGTCGTAGATTTTCCTGCTTTGGATGTAAACCATTTAGGTGGAATCACATAAATCTCTTGTGTATATTTTCTATAATTTTTTTGCTCTTTAATTAATTTCTTTATGTTGTTATTTTAATTTCTGATCAAGTTTGACACTAGTTACACTAATATTGTTTTTTGAGTTGGCTGTGACGGAAAGAAAATGCAAGAGATTTCATCATGGATATTTATCAAAGTTCACCCTAGTAGCTAGCTCGTCTGAACTCAGTCGCGCGCATACAACTTAGCACGCTTGGCTACCCACCATCCATTCTACACACATGAGAACATTACCACCATCTCTCCTTTCTTATTTCAATTTTAATTTGCCCATTAAAGAGAGAGACATACACACTATATAGGTGTCACCCTCAATGACCAGAGCATTAGTTCGACTATATATCCCACTAGATCGGTCTGCCATGAGAATCTCGGTTTATTAGAAGCAGTTGAAGATGCAGAACATCAGTTGCTTATAAAGTAAATATCTCTCTTTATTTGGTGAGACTCTTTGAATTTCTAGGCCTAAGCTAATGAATTTCCAATGATTTGACTCATATGAAAACAATTAAATGATGATCATGGATTGGGAGTAAGATCATGAATTGGGAGTAAGATCATTTAAATCTTCTTCATGCATCTAAAGAAATGACACTTTTTAATGGTTCTGCAAGTTTATTGTTTAGTAATCCGACTTATGTAAGTAATTAAGGATCTCATTTTGCTACACAGATAATGAGATAAAATGAAAGTTGAATAAAATATAATTATATTGTTGATATAATTTTTTATTTAAGAATTTGAAAATATTAAATTGGTTATTTTATTTTATGTAGGATTAGTTTGATAAATTAGTTGTAATGATTATTATTGGGCTCATTTGGATTTAGAGTTGATGTCAACTGATCATCTCATGTAATTTTTTATAAATTTTTTTATAAAATATAATAAATATTTTTTTTTTAATCTTAAAATAATAATAATTTTTTAATAATTTTTTTAATTTTTAATTTTAATTTATTTTAATTTTATATAAATAAAATAAAATAAAATAAGATAAGATGAGGTAATTTGTATATCTAAACAAGACATTAACTGATTTTATATATATATATATATATATATATATATTGGATATAGAGTATTTTTCTCTTTTAATAAATTGAAATTTGTCTTCCATGGACCATACCGCGTACAGTTGAGCTTGTCTTGCATCAACAGGATAAGAGTCAACACGTAACAGTTCGATGAGAGAGCGAGAGACCTCACTTGTGATAAAAGGGTCACTGTTGTTGCGATGACGTACGGCTTACTTTTTAATATTATCTTCTAAGGATTTCTTCAATCACGACTCCTCTTTTGTTTGTACCCAGGAAGGGATTAGCTAGCTAGCTTCTACGCAAATTATATATATATGAAAATGATAGTCTTATCATTATATTATTATTTATTTATTTATATTTATTATTTTTAAATTTAATAATTAAGAAAATGACTATTAGTAAGATTATATCATTTTTAATTTTTTTAATGAATAAAAATATTAAAAACATACTTAAAAAAATAATTAAAAATAAGATATATTAAAAATAATAAATAAGTGATAATAAGATAGTAAGTATATCTACTACCCTTATATATATACATGATGACATACACCGGTACTTGAATATTAGTTGTTCTAATATATTATCTTTGCTTAGATTTAAAAATGAGATGAGATGAGTTATGAATAGTAATAAAATGAGTGGTTAAGATGAATTGAAATTTAATATGAGTGGTTGAAATGAGTTGAAAGTACGAAATGAGATGAGATAAGTTGAACCTACTTTTCAAAACAAACTGGACATCATGATCTAGCTAGATGATCATCAAGAATTTAATATTATTACCAAAATGAAATAAATACTCAGACGTTGCTTCATGTGAATGGAATTGCAAAAGTAGTCCCTCACACCCCTCACCCCCCCCCCCCCCCCCCACATGTAGGAATCCAATAAAGTTTGGAGTTGTCGGACCCACATAATTTTCTCCATGGATGATGCTTCTAATTTTCCAGTTGCAAGCTCGTGCATGCATCCTATGTTTATTAATCAACATTGGAAACTGAACTTTTATTGATCACTTTAATTTCGATAGAAAAATCAGCTAATTGTCTGTGTCACTAATTTTGAGTCTTTGACTAATTCTCTTAACATAGGCTTTGTGTAAATTATAATAATTTGGATAACAAGTACTGGAAAAGAGTGATTTAGATTAAAAAAAAAAACGTTTTACAACCAAGCATGATTGAAGTCCAGTTTCTGAACTTCACAAAAAGATAAAAAAGGAGGTATCACTTTAAGAAAAACATATTTTTGTGATTATTAATTATGATAAAAATATTATTTTTGATTAATTTTGATTATAAATAATTATTTGGTTAGAATTAAATGAATGTAAATAAATATTTTTCTTATAATACTGTATAAGTGAAGAAATGACTTTCTGTCATCTTAACATGTTGTGATGCCTCTATCAATCCAGGGTTTCTCCCACCTTGCTGGAGCATTCCCGATATTAATATTTTTACGTCGCTTGCAACATTAATATATAAGAGATTCTCCTTATAAAATTGGTTGAGCTAACACCTGCAATTTTTGCCTCTTTTTTTACCTCAAGTTCTTAGCTACCAACCAAGCTATATACGTCCATGAAGGGCATCTAACCTCACTTGCTAATCGTTGGCAAAATTCCATAAAAAGAGAAATTACTAAGCAATTGATTAACGACACTATCATATATAGATGCAGGATGCAAAAAAACATTATAATTTACAAATATATATTCTTCTCCTAAACAAAAACCAAGTTCTTCTGATGATCACTAATATCTCTTTAATATGAAGATATGCTATTGATCATCATGATCAAGAAACTGCAAGTACGCCATGATTAGTAGTAGGATTGTTATTCATCAAGCAAAACCTGCTAGGCTTGGGCTGGAAATTCCTCCTCCTATGGAGATCATGACTGGAGGGCTTGATTATATGGAGGAGTAAGGCTCTCAATGAATTTGCTTTTGCAATCATAGCCACCTCCCACCGACTAGCTGAAGAAGAAACACGTCGACCGGCGGCAGCCGCCCTGTGGCTGTGGGGATGACAATTCCGGTGAAAACTGCACCGGAATGAGCCTGGATGCTTGGTGGGTGCACACAAGCATGTCCTAATCGGATGTGGAGCTTCATTTTTTGAGGCCATGGAATGCTTCAACTCCTAAGAATATGGTGTGAATGTCCACTTCTCTCTCTCTCCTCTCTCTCTCTCTCTCTTGTGTGTGGCAAATTAAACTAGCTGGCTAATGGGAAGAATAGGATTGTGGGCGGACTTTTTATACCTTCTTTTGGTTTGTAATTCCGTTAATGACCTTTCTTTCATAGCTGTATATAGACTTATTCATCGGGCAAATCGTTCGATCTATGTAATGACTCCATGTGAACGATTACCAAAGTTTATATTTTTTTGGAGTGTTTATACGAAATTACCCTGGAAAACTCCAAGTTCTGTTTTAAGAGCAATAATTTCTCGTATTATAAAGATAGTTGTATGGCTGAGGATCAAAGGACTCCAGAAATTGGCATTGTGGTCCAAATGACATTGACGTACACCAACGTAAAAAGGAAGGTTCTCTTGTCTATTAAAGTACGTTGGGGGTTACGTTTTAGGCACGTACGTACATCCTGTCAAATATAATAACGATAAGCTTACATCTGATCATTTATCGTCACTTTATTATTATTATTTTTTTTTAATTTTTTTATTTAATAATTGATGAAGTGATTATTAATAATATTAAGGATATTAAAAAAATATTTAAGAAAAACAAATATATTATAAATAATAAAATAATAATAAATAAGATATAAACCTATCCTTATCCAAATCAAAACCCTTTTTGAGATGCAACATAAAAAAACAAAATATATAGGAAAAGATGTATAATATGTTATAAATAGTAGTACGCGTGCGTGGCAGCGTGAGATTATAGGAAATATACGTGTTTGTACATTATATTAATAATTTCCTGCGTTTCTGAACCAGGCCCTTAATTGGGCCCTGTTCATGATCATGAGTGCAGTAATTCTAAAGACAATCACCAAGGAAACCAGAAAGGCCTGTACGTAATACCGTAATGGGGCGGTTTTCTTTATTGGGGTAGGCCGTACGTCTTATATTTTCATTCTTAGTTCATGATCGATAAAGTTAAAACTAAATGGCAGAAGCCAGAAGGCAGAAAAGAGAGAATTAATACCTACTGGTCTTTTCACTAATCGTTATGAATATTAGGCGCATGCATGTAGCTACTAGCTAGTTAGTAAGTACTCGTATTTATAATACAGACTACAGAGAGTACGTACGTACGTACTGTGTCATACAATCGTAGGAAATTAAGCGATATATATCTATATATATATATATTTATTATATAAAAATATATATATTAGATAAAAGTAATGTACAAAACACATTTATCTAGTTTAATTTCTAAAAAAAATTAGAAGATTATTCATAGTTAAATGAATAATAAATAATTACACGTTTTCATATATTATATAAAAAAATATTAATAAAAACAATAAGATAGTCTCATAAATAAACATAACCTATAGTTTTATCAAATTTGTTCGAGATAATTTTGATTGAAACTTTAATAAAAGATTCGTTCAAAATATTATATTTTTATAATTCTAAGACGATGATCTAATATTTGCGTCATTTTGCACAGCCTCAAAAGAGAAGATATTAAAATACCTATGTTTTTAGTTTTTGAATTTTTCTATATCTACATAAACTTGAATCATCCACAGTTTTTTTAGTTATGTGATTATTTTTAAGAAATAATATAATTTTTTTTATAAATAAATCATGTAGTTTATAATTTATATAAAAGAACGTTATATTATAATTTATAACATGAAATTTTAATCTTAAATATGTAAATTTACTAGATTATATATATTTCAATTAAATATCAAACATATATAATATATTAATTATATTTATTGTCTATTATTACCAATTTAATATAATTATAGTTAATTATATATACCGTATATTTATCATCTCAAAAAAAAATAAATAATATATTCATTAAAATTATAAAATAATTTTTAAAGAATAAAATTATTAATCATATAATAGGAATAAATTTTCATGAATAAAATTAAACTCTCTAACATATAAATTAACATCTCTAAGTGAGAATTGCATTGTTATATTGTTATGAATGGTTTATTTATATATATTGTTATATATTCTATACTATTATTATGTCATTCTATACTATTATTATTATTCTATATTTATTTTACCTAAAAAAAAGTTTTAAATGAAAAGTTTATCGTTATAGAAAATTGAAGTGGTGTAATTAAATTTAATGTCAAGAATATTATTTCGGAGATTAATGGAATTAATAGATTGTATTTAAAATAATATTTCTCATTAAATGCAGTATTTATTTTAACAAAAATGGATGGAAAGTGTTAACTTTAATAGAATAACAAAATTTTTCGTTAAAACAAGATTTTCCGTTAGATAGCTATATATAAAGATACTAGATAAAAGTAACGTGCAAAGCACGTTTATCTAATTTAATTTCTAACAAAAATTAGAAGATTATTCATAATTAAATAGATGATAAATAATTACATGTTTTTATATATTATAAAAAAAAAGTATTAAGAAAAACAATAAGATAGTCTCATAAATAAATATATCCTATAGTTTTATCAAATTTGTTTGAGATAATTTTGATTGAAACTTTAATAAAAGATTCATTCAAAATATTATATTTTTATAATTCTAAGACGATGATCTAATATTTGCATCATTTTGCATAGTCTCAAAAGAGAGGACATTAAAATACTTATGTTTTTAGTTTTTAATTTTTTCTATATCTACGTAAACTTGAATCATCCACAGTTTTTTTAGTTATGTGATTTTTTTTAAGAAATAATATATTTTTAAAAAAAAATTATGCAGTTTATAATTTATATAAAAAAATGTTATATTATAATTTATAACATGAAATTTTAATCTTAAATATGTAAATTTATTAGATCATACATATTTCAATTAAATATCAAACATATATAATATATAAATTATATTTATTATCTATTATTACCAATTTAATATAATTATAGTTAATTGTATATACCGTATATTTATCATCTTAAAAAATAAATAAATAATACATTCATTTTAAAATTATTTTTATAATTTTTAAAGAATAAAATAATTAATCATATAATAAGAATAAATTTTTATGAATAAAATTAAACTTTCTAACATATAAATTAACATCTCTAAGTGAGGATTGCATTATTATATTTTTATAAATAATTTATTTATATATATTGTTATATATTTTCTACTATTATTATGTCATTCTATACTATTATTATTATTCTATATTTATTTTACATAAAAAAAAGTTTTAAATGAAAAGTTTATCGTTATAGAAAATTGAAGTGGTGTACTTAAATTTAATGTCAAGAACATTATTTAAGTGATTAATAAAATTAATGGATTGTATTTAAAATAATATTTTTTATTAAATACAGTATTTATTTTAACAAAAATAGATGGAAAGTATTAACTTTAACAGAAAAATAAAATTTTTTGTTAAATAACTACTTTATATATATAAATATATATTGACCTTCTCTTCGGTTTAGCCTTGGAGTGTAGAGTCTGGAGTGCTCTCACTCAAACCTTCTGAGATCTCAATTATTTCAAATGTAGTAAAGTCGGCATGAGTTTGTTTTTTTCTTTTTTGGGGGCAAAGAAACCTACTACTAGTTGCATAATTTCCTTCTCGTGGAGGACGATAATGACAGCTTATCAACCTTTGACATTTACATATATACTTGTTCATAGTTTTACAGCCTCACCAGTAGTCATTTTTGCATTTTATATAAATATTTCATCAGTCAGGGACTCCCTATGTATGTATCTCCACAATCATGGGTCCTCTGATCAATACTGCAACTATCATCTATCATGCTTCATTAATTAATTAATTAATGCTACCTGTTGGTTTCAACCCCAATCATGATGCTCTGAAATTTTCTGGGATATTTCATAAATGGAGCTTTTGCCCGGAAGCCTTGGCAATTTTATTCACTTTAAAAATGTGTAGGTAGGAATCCATGATTACTTCCAACTTTGCTTAACCGAGTCAGCCAACAAGCAAGCAAAGCAACCTGATAATCAAGATCATAGTCAGATTCCCCATACGTTAAGATATTCTTTGTTGCTTCAATCCAAAGATTGACAAGATCGATCAGCTGATCTCTATGCACAAAATTTCATTTCCACATGCAAATGAAGAATCAAATCCTTGATTCCCAATACAACATGCTACGTATAGAATTTATAAATACCGTACAATCACTTAAAAAAATTATTATTAAAAACTCAATTTTTTTTTTAAAAGATTATGAAATTCACATTTACTCATCGATTCTATGATATATGCACATTTCACGATTACAAATATCATTTCTCTTCAGCACATAACAATATATACAATAAATGCACCAGTTCTTGCTTCTCTTGCAAGGAAAACACATCTAAGAACTGAAATTCAGATTGTGCATAGGAAGAAAGTTCCAATTTTCAGATTGTTCTAATATTATCGGTGGTTAGGACACTAAAAAATGTAATATCTTCTCGTACAACCAAATAAATACCATTGAGTTCAACGACCTCTGCTTCAAGTTTATTATTAGAGTTACAACAGAAATGTCAAGCATTAGAAAATGTTGAAACTTGAAAGAGACCTTTTTTTTTCGTGTGTTTGAAGCGTCAAAAGCTGGCCCAAAGAGACCATTTCTCCTGGAAGTGACTATTAAACATCAATAATAAAGTGCCATTTAGGAATAAATACTTCATCGCAGTCATCAAACCTCAGGACCACTAGCATAATGTACAAAACTCTTACAGAATCGCTCATTTAACTTTTTCACAAATAACTATACATGAGGATATCTCTATGTGGCCTTGTTTTCTTCGTCCAAGGATCTAGGCATGTGCTGTTTAGTATATACACGATGGCGTCGCTCTCTTGCATATATAACCCAGAAGATCAATGAGAGCATTACAGCAGCAGAGACCATCACCAACCCAACATAGATCCATTCACTATATTTTCGCAAACTAGGGCAATGATCGTTACGGATCGCTGTGAATGTTTCTCGCACAAAAGTGCAGTCTTGCAAACCAACCAAGAATGGAGCGTAACGGTACAAGCCATAGCTCACATTTACAGAAGCTGCCATCTGATTGTAGTAGGTTGGGGTCACCCGGCCAGGCGTGGTACAAATATCGGATGTTGAAACTTGACAGATATATTTCTTCCACACCTGCTTGAAACAAAGATTGAAAGTCTCATTCGTTTACAATATAAATAAGCAAACAAGTGTTACGTGTGAAAGACAAGTAGATAAGCTTCTGGCACGAGAGAGTAGCAGCGAGACTTCCACGAGAAAAGCTATTATTTTTTATTGGTAAGGAAATCCCACAAATTTATCTCTCAGTTTCCAAATCCTTATATAAACACCCCAATGCATTCTCTAATCCCAAGCTGCCAAAAGTTTCCATCGACAATTATAGTGGATTGTAGCCGATAAGTATGTGCATTTAAATGGAAATTCAATCGATGTGGTATGAGAAATTACGTGCCAGAAGAAACTATAAGGAAAATTATCATAAATGACAACTTACGCAAAAATCAGGGCACGAAACACCATTGTTAAGCATTCAATAAAAATCTATATCTTTATAAAGAAAATAATTCAAATACTTCCTTTATCTTACCTCTGTAGCATTGTTCAACTGCACCTCACCAGCAGCACATTGCCGATCTGTGAGATCAGCATGAAATGGGTTGCAAAGAACAGGCATCAATGGACCAGATTGATTGAAATACAAGGGCCCAAATCGGTAATTAACATTGGATACATTGTTGATCATCGTGTCAACCACACCGACAAGCTGGTAGGTGACATTTTTGGATTGTAATAGAGTTTCTTGGGCAGTTGCATTGTCCACACATGGGAGTATATCATCTAAAGCTGTATGTGCAGTGGGGTTCTGGACCCATTCACCCATTGCGACACATGAATCTGCAGTCACACTAATGCATTTACAGAAAGAAGTTAGATCTAGAGATTAAATGTGCAATATGGAGCTGATGCAAAAGAGTCGTGAGATATGGTAAATAGTGCCATAACCAATCCATCGGCTAATTGAATAACCAATCCATCAGCTAATAAGCTGTGATTAGTGTTGATCTTTGGATACATTCAGATTACTTGATGGACTAAATGGCACAAAGTAAGCTATAAGTAAGCTAGCCTTTGAACTCTGGACACTCAAGAAATCAACAAACAATTGAGAAGTTGGCAACTCAATTAGCTGGAGAAAAAGGCTTTAAAAAATAAAAACAGCCGAACTAATTTTATGATAAAAGGTTAAACTTAAAATCACAACTTTCCAATTCTCATACAACCAAGTCTTGTTTTTCAAAAAAGGATCTTTGGGCATGAATTTTTAATGCTTTTCTAAAATGAAAAATTCTATTCATCATCCCCACATCCCACACTTTTTTTCTCTCTCTCAACAAATGTGTAATATATGGATGATGAGTAGAAGAATTCAATGAGTTTAAGAAGAATAAAACAGAAAATAAAAAATAAACATAAGTTTGGTGTGTGGTATGTGGGATGATGAATAGCAAAGCTCTTCTAAAAATACAATTAAGGCCAGTAATGTGTTCGTATGCATAAGAAGACATGTCAGTCACATGAAAGAAAACTGAGCCAGAAAAGAAATGTAGAACATTTTGTTTGTTTATGTCTCAATTTATTGTTAAAGCAATTCCACATTTGTTGCTAAATTATCGACAGCTCAATGAAAAAAAATGTACGCGATTGCCCTTTTCTTGCAGAATGGAAACTGGAATGTCTGGTCGCATTTGTTTGTGAAAAGAAGTATTAAAATAATAGAGAGAATAAGGAAATGTCCCATTGTTGGTTCATAACAGCCAAACATCAGCTGGACATATTAAAAACCAGTACATTGATGGGGCAGCATAGATAAGAAAAAGAAAATAATGGATAGAAAACAACTGTAGCCAAGCAGAACTTACTTATGGAGCAGGAGAAAAACGCCACACAAAATGAATGTGCCGGTAACAAGAATCCACCCAATTATCACCAAGCTGTAGGCATCACAAGGAAGTGCTCAATGACAAGAATAAGATGACTTGAACAGAACTGCTTCTAAAATTCTAAATTCACATGAAAAATTCTAAAGTAGCTCTCACTTACAAGTATACCAGAGGTCGCATCCCGAAAATGGAAAATACTGCAACAAGTAGGCACAAATACGGTAGTAACGAAAAGAAAAGAAAAGAAAACAATTATTATAAGTCAAATATTGAAAATAGTCTGCCTACAGTCCATCAGAACAAAAGACCTACCAAATCCAATAAATGCCAAAAAGAGCATAACAGCAGCAATAATAATAAGATCCCGTCTTCTGCAGAGCAAAGCAACAGATAAATGTTGACCAAAATCATTTCAAGCACCAGAAAAAGTTGATGACATTATACTTACACACTATCAAGGAGATCTTGTATATCCTTTGAATTATCTGAAGTCTTCTGAGAAAGAGTGGAAGCAGAAGAGTTGATCTTTGTTCTAATATTGTCGATGTTCTTCTTGGCATCTGATGGCAGAAAAAATGAATCCACGGTAATTCCCTTGGCTGCATCAAGATAACCTGACACATTCTTGAGGTTTTCAGAAACAGTATCGGCTTGATTCACAACATATTTAAGTGTGGAGGTTGTACTGCTGTGAAACTTCCCCTGACCAGTGTACAGAACTATGCATCCAGCTCTGTAATTGAACAAGAAAAACATTGTGGCAGTTAGAAAAGACTAGTTTCAACAATTATATAATGGAGCATACGAGTTTAATGAGTGTGCTTTATAGAGGGAATACAAGAGATATACATTGCTGAAAGGGTGAAGAGGATGAGAAAAATAAGGGATAGAGCATAAGCGATTCGAGAATAGCCATAAGGCTCTCTTGAACAACAGCAATGGCGGAGACAGATGATGAACAAGGTTAGCGCAAAAAGCACAAACCAAACGGCAGCAACGACAAAGAATGGCGCCGCAGTTAAAGCCACAGACTGCATTATCAGAGTTAAAAAAACAAAGTTAATTGAACAAACCAATGACCAGAAGATCGATACAGGATTTGAGAGAAGAATCCACAATAGTATAAGCAAATTCCAAGCAATACCGCTAATACAATACTTTTAACACAGGATACAAATCATACGATGGGCAAAGGTCAGAAACAGAGTTTATCCAATATCAATGATAGAAGAAAAAAACGAAAGAATCCAATATGCACTGAAGAGGAAATAATAGAGATTCGTAACGTACAGAAAGAAAACCAAAACCCATACAAGAATATAAAGTCTAACACTTGTTCCCGAAAAGAAAAAATCGGATGAAATTATGGAATGGTAATTCAAGGGAAAAAAAAAACAAAAAACCCAGAGAAGAAAATACATTTAAGATTTAAATAAATAATAAAAAAAAAACTCACAGCCCAATAGTGTTCATTTCTGATATTCCAGCCTCCAGTGTAACGATTAAACCCATCAAGAGGGTCCTTCCTGTGCGTCCTCTTCTCGGCCAATATCAGAGACGAGTTCGCTGCACTCTCCTCGGCAACAGACCTCCTTGTGCTCCATTGCACCGCCCCAGTATATTCTTTCTCAATAAAAACCTCTATAACATCCAAAACCACACAAACAAGAAAAAAAAAAGTCACCTTTATCAAACAGAGTGTTGAAAAATAAAAAACAGAGTTTCAGAAAACGGAAAATGGAAATAATAGCGAAGCAAACTCATAGTCATTACCTCGACTGCGAAGGGTATGGTGCACCCAAGAGCTTCCGAAGGCTGAAGAGATGAAGAGGAAGACGGATATAGAAAAAAGGAAAAACAATCGGCCTGATCTCAAGCATAACATTGTGGGTTCGCTTCTCTTCGTTTCCACTAACTGACGCTGGAAACTCTGGTTTTTTCAGATGAGAGAGAGAGAGAGAGAGAGAGAGAGAGAGTACGAGTGTGCCTGTATTCGTGATATTACATCCCCTTAAAGAGCTGATTTTTGCGGCATAATGTTCGGGAAATGGACCCAACCATTACCATACAAATGATACATGAAGAACGGTACCGACGGGATGAAGGTTTTGTGTAAAAAATCTATCTTCTGGTGCTTCCGTGAAGGAGAAGATTTACTTTATGTTTTCTATCGAATAATTTTTAGTTTTTATACAACAATATAATATAATATAATCTCTTTCAAGTAACATAAAATAATAATAATAATAATAATAATGATATACTTATCATTAATTTATTATTTATTTATTATTTTTAATGTATTTATTTATTTATTATTTTCCTATAAATATTTTTTTAATATTCTTAATCATTAAAAAAAATTTTAAAAAATTATAATTTCACTAATAATTATTTTATTAACTATTAAATAAAAAGAAAATTTTAAAAAAATAAAAATAAAAGAGTAATAGATAAATAATAAATATATCATTATTCTTTTAAAAAAAGTCAATAAATAATAAGCGTCATTGCACTAATACAAAAGTAGTATAGTATACATCATGATTATTACAAATGTGTTGTGAATTGTGATAATCTGATGAGAAATCAATTGCTTCAATACTAAGCAGTCTACTGATCATTTTACGGTTTCATGAAAAGAAATGCCAAGAAAGTTATGTGTTCTAATTAAACCTAAAAATAACGGATAAATCATAATAACTTTTGCAAAAAAAAAAAAAAGAAAGTTGTCTTTTCCTTTTCTCTATTCAGTCGTGGGACTGTCAAAGATAAGACAGGGTCTTTAGTTCCATAAATTTATTCAGAGTTTAGGTACTGCTTGGATTCGGAAGTGAGTTCACTCCATTTCATCATTATATTTTTATAATTTTTTATACAAAACATAAATTTCTATACATCTTTTTCAAATCCCAATATACCTTTTTCAAATCCCAATACACCTTTTTCAAATTTCAACACACCTTCTTCAAATCCCAAAATAATAATAATATTAAAAAATAAATCAAACTCATCTCAACTCATCTCATCTCCGAATCCAAGCGGGGCCTTAAAAAACCTTTTCTTACTCTAGGGCAGACATGATATGAAATAAAATAAAAATAAAATAAAATATTATTATTATTTTAAAATTTATAAAAATTAAATTATTTTTTATATTTTGTTAGAGAATTTAAAATAAATTAAAATGATAAAATGAGATGAGACAATTTATAAAAATAAATTAAACAATTTATTTGAGACTATTCTGATCATATATTCTCAACTTATTTATGTTATTTACTATTATTCAATAATTATTTACCATAATATCACTATGATTAACAGATATTATGAGATATTTGAAACGATTTGCTTTAGATGTGAACGAAGGACCCCATCTCTTAAGATAGCCGCTGCTTGACACAGCTGCCTAGTTTACAAGGATAAGACAGCCATATATGCAAAAGGTCAATGTAGATAGAGAATGGTCCACCTAAAATTCAAAGCTCATAATGTTTGATTTATGATATTTGAAAATTGGAGTAAAAGGGGTTGGGAAATTCATGAATTTTTTTTCTGATCACCACAACAAACAGAAAAGAAAAAAAATACATGAAGTTTAGTTGGTGCGTGTCACATCTAAAGAAGGAAACGATTAGGAGTATTCATCCGAATTTCGAATTTGAGAATTCAAATTTCGAATTCGAGAATCTAAAACTCGAATTCAAAATTTTCTTAAATATTTTTTTAAAAAATTTAAAAAAATTAATAAATAAATAAAATTTCAAGCATACCCGACGCGAATGAAGAGGCCTAGAAACGATAATAATTAATTATATTGTAAGATCTTGCTAGTTAAGTTTTACTTTTAGCTTTCATTTTAGAAGGGGCAAGATGAGTGCTTATGCTTCTTGTCGATATGTAATTTGTTGAGAATCAGGAGAACGCACTAAAAATGCAAAAAATAATTAAAAAAATAAAGGACAAAAAATAAAGGAAGGAGGACCAGAGAAAGGACGTGGGTAGCTAGCAAGCTGTCCGTCCTGCATGAAAAATATAATTTTGTTTGCTTGAAAGGTGTCTGAGTTGTCAACCATTCTGAGACTCTGATGCAGTCGGCCAGCCTGCGTCCCGACTTCAATCTCTGAGCAATGAATAATGACTCGTTTGTCTAAGAAAGTGAGTATAACTTATCTCGTATCATTTCCAATTTTTAATTTATTTTAATTATTTATTTTAAATTTTAATTCACTTCAATTATTTATTTTATTATAATTTATAACTTATTTTTAAATCCAAACAAACAAGTCTTAAATGATAAATAATAACTGATATAATATAATAAATAAGATATTTTATATTTTATATTTAAAATTTTTTAATTTATAAATATCATGCAATAATATCAAATATTATAAATTATTAATTGACGTTTATTTTTAACGTTTATCTCTATATACTACTTATATATAATTATAAAATGTACAAATATTATATAATTATTTTAAAAATTAATAAAATTAATTATTATAAAATTAATTTTTTAATATAAATCTCATATTTATTTATTTTGTTTAAAACAACTGCATGACATTTTCACACTAACGATTCTAACCATCCTTTCTCAATATTTCGCAGCCAGCATCAATTTCGTGTCCATTTAATACTGGTGTTCGACTTTTCTTTGGATTTCTTGTTCTGTGATTTTGTTGATGACCAATGGTGACAACCTAAATACAGATGATCGAGATTGTAGATCACGCTAGCTTCATGTTCATAGTCAAAGATTAAGGCCCGATTCTCGGAGATGAAATTAAAATTTTAAAATATATTTTTTTAAATCTTTATATAAAATATAATAAAAAATATAATTTTTTTCAAATTTTAAAATATTTTTTTAAAAATTCAAATTCAAATTAATATTAAAAAAATATTTTATAATAATATATATATTTTTTTAATTTTTATTTCATCTCATTTCATTTCATTTCATTTCATTTCATTTCATCTTTAAAAATAAATCAAACTTAAAACAAGAAATTATGAATTTTCTTGAGATTTAACCAAAAATAAGAACAGATTACTTTCTGGACATACACATCAATGGGACCATAAACCTGTTTATGTCTACATCGAGTGATCCACAAAAAACCTTGCGATCATGTCTGGCATTTGACTGGTTATAACCCTTTTTCTTTCCTTATGTTATGTCTCATGAATAAGCAAAGCCTTTGCGTAAGAGTATTATCACAAAAATCTTAAAGGATATATATTGATGTTGGTAACAATATCTTGTGGCAGAAAAATGTTTGAGAATCTAATCACAGCAATGTTTCAGCCAATCCAATTCAGCCAGATTTTATTAATATTTTATTGTTTTTTTGTTTCAATTGAACTGGGATAGTTCCACCTGGTTCAGATTTAATTATATTGTATCAAAAAACACGTAATCAAGTACACACGTATTGGGAATTGGTGATTATTATCATATTTTCTTTTTGCTGCACATGGCATAGTCTTGAAGAATTGAAACTTTCTTAGATCTTTAGGTTGCGAAATATTAAAATTTTTAATTTATTCATTCTGATATTAATAATAATAGAGGAGCTATTCTACTTAAAAGGGTTTTGAAAAAGTGCGGTTTTCCTTTCTGTAATTTCCAGAGTAGATAATTCATCATGGCCAATCAAGTGGTCCATTGAGGAGCCAGTTGGCACTCTTCTACTGCACGTTATAGTCGGCAGCTTATCTACTTTAAACCAACAACATTTTTGTTAAAAAAAAAAAGAAAAACCGACAGCATTTGACTGACACCTTGCAGTCACATTGGCCTTTTGTCAACAGTACTTTGGACATATCTATTTTTCTCCGTTCTATTTATCAAAGTATAAAATGGTCATTTGCAGTGTCCGAGCGCCATCACATATGGTCATTTTTGTTCATTTTATTTTGTTTTGTGTTTTTATTATTGTGTTGATTTTTGTAAATATTTATTTATATAGAAAAAATTTTAAAATTTGAAAAATAATTTTTTTAAAAATGATAGTATTTTCCTCTTTTAAAAGAGAATTTTAGTAAGACTAAATACTCTTTTAAAGACAGTGTTAATTCTCTCAAATTTTGTGTAAGGGACTTAAAAACTAAGCATTAATAAAAAAAAAATTTAATTGATTGTCTGATCATTTTGATTATATTGTAGACTTCAAACTTTATAAATTTAAAACTATTTAAAAAAAAAAGAATAAGAGAAAAACTGTTTACTGTTAAAAGAAAAAAAAAATTGCAAGAAATTAACAGAGTATCAACGGAGGCCCATTTCCTGGAAGAGAAATGATAGATGCAGTCATGGAGTTGCAAGCGGTGTGCAGTCGGTTTGAAAAAAAGTGAATATATATGGACTCACGTGAAAAAGTTAACTTTTTTTTTAAAGCGACTGTACGCCGTTTGCAACTCCACGACTGCATGTAACATAAAAATGCACAATTATACCGAAACATAAAAGAAAAAGGAGAGGCATTTGCTTTGAGCCTTCAGGCTTGGGGTCTGATACAATATGCTAATCACGATGGTATCTTAAAATTTGACTTTATTTTTATTTTTATTTAGGAATAGCACTTGTATTAATGCTTAGTTTAAGTTGTATATAGATTGTTTATTAAAAACAAAGGTTATATATGATGTCAATACAGTGAGAAAAAGAAAGAACCTGCTACCACACAGACAAAAAAGAGTAGTGAAGATTGGCATTAAAAAAAGAACCAAATGCTACAATAAAGAGATACAGTAGATCACCTTAAGGGAACAAAAGCACAAATCTCTTACTTAGTGAGATGATCCCAGCTTTTTATATTGTGATTCGATTTTGCTGGGGCCAGATTATTTGGTACTGCATTCTCTCCATTATAAGAAGTACATGTTCTTGATTTATATAAAGGAGTGTTCTTTCTTCTCTCCATGATGCATTGGATTCAAGTTTGATAGTGATGGCCATGATCCCAAATTATTGTATAGCCAACAAAGGAAATAAATGGTTACAAAGAAAGTGAAAGAATAATCATTGATGATTAATTAGCTTCATATCTCATCAGTCTAATGAAATTTCTTGGGTTTAGGATTCTGATTAAATTCAAATTAATCTTTGTTGAATAATTGCAGTTAGTACAGATCATGATTCCAAACAGTAATCATGAGGATGAAGTACTTTATATAGTTGTCACTAATCTGCAAGTAATTCAAAATTCTGGTTAGTGAAAGAAAAATGAGTTTTGGTGAACAATTCTGAAAACAAGGGTTAATTGACTATTGCCCATTTTTAATAATTGGAGGAGATAAGAGTCAACTGACTAATCAATAACAGAAGAAATATATAGGAGCACCTGACTAATTATTCAAAGGCTAATTAGTAGTGACTGTACCACTAGTGTTAGGAGAAATTCATTGCATCAAGTTGCTGTCAAAACACACTGAAACAAACTTCGAAAAAGACTTCAATTATGTAATTATTCATTGTCTTTTTTGATCTTTTATAAGATTTAAATCAGTGTATCTAGGTGTGTTTCAAGTGATCAGATCAGAGTCCTATCAGCATGCTTGAAACTGCAAATCAAGGACTCTGGAAATCCAACCAAGCCCATGGGGCCCATGGCTATAGCCATGGACATAAAATAAGCCCATATTCAGATTTCAAATAAAACAGCCTAACTATATGGCCACCTGATCCAGAAGAACAGAGTTTCAAACTTTCAACCCAAACATCCTACCAATATTGATAGCCCAAATGGCAAGCAGGAAAAGTAATCATGTCTTAGATAATATTATCAGTCCAAAACGAGTGTTTTGGCTTTCTCTGGTTCTTCTTAAAAAGAAAATAAAATGAAAGAAAATGCGAACCAAGAAAATTAATTAAAAAAAAATAGAAAAAGGGATAGTTCTTATAAGCTTTCTTTTACTCAGATGTGGTACTACTTCTTGAGAATTTTTCTTAAGATAATTTTTTTTCGTTGTAAGTTCTTTCGATCATTCTTCCTCACCATGATCATAAGGTTAAGGCTATAGAAATCTGAATTGCAATCAATCATAATTATTTTTGGCTCACTTAGGAAATTAAAATTTTCCTATTAAAGTTAAGTAATATATATATATATATATAAATAATCTCCAAAACATAATTACAATTTGCAGAACTCTGGATCGATCGTTACCATGAGATGACTGTTGAGTTGCCGAAAATTAGATCGATGACATCAGATCATGAGCTCCTAATGCAGAGGATCACAAAGATCAGTCATGGTTTGGGGATACGGTATAATTCCCATGCAGTATGAAAAAAGAAGATGGAAGATCAAAGCTTCCAAGGCCAGCAATATTCATAAATGAAATATAATATCATGATAGGTGCATGCCTTAATATTAATCATCCAACTTTCAAGTCCCTAGCTAGCTAATTAAAGTGTGGAGGCCGTTTGACCGGTCAAACCAGTTTTCAAACTCTATAGGTTTTATTTATATATATATATATATATACCCCTTTATCTCCCTTCAAGAAGAATGGTGGTATGGCAGTCAAAGTCAAAGGAAGCATCGTGAGAAGGCCGTGACAAAGATTACAGGGTTTAGCATTTACAATATGATTAGTTAATTTATCTCAGTTTCAGTAGTGTGCTCAATATGATAAACACACGCAGGCATATTCACGTGTGCCCTCTACCTAGCTAGCTACTTGTATAGTACTTGTATGTTAATTTGGCGTACGTGTAGATCAAAATGCCTTGCATTCGTGTGTGTATGTATATATATATTATGTATATATGTATATATATAAATATGTGGAAATGAATCTGGTAGTATGTGGGACAGGAAGACAAGTACTACTCTAAATTCACGACCCTCATGAATTAATAATAATTAATGTTATTCATATAATATATATACATATTGAAGAAACCATAGAAAATGTAGAAACCCATAAGTACTTGGAATTGGGAATCACGTGATGCCATTAACTAAGACAAAACCCCCCGACCAAGTGATTATATTAACTTCAACTTTCCAAGAGAGAGATCAGAGATCAGAGTGAGAGAGATCAAGAATATGAAGAAGCAATTAGCTGCTAGTACTGCTAGCTAAGCTAGGATTCAGTCAAAGCTATGAAAACCGAAAATATTAATGTAGTGATGATGATAATTAATAAGACGTTTGTTTTGTCTAACACAAAGGAGATCTATGAGGGATGCCCTTTCTTCTAGTACTAGTATTGATGCTGGTAGCCATGTCCTCGTGATCAGAAACCCTATTAATGGCAGATCTTGCACACAGATATAGCCCACTTCTTTTCTTCCTCACTATTTGGGTATTCATGATGCAATATCCCACATTGTTCTCTGACCCTGATGACCCTGAATATGAGCTCATCATCTGCTCTTCACTGTCTACGATTGTAGAATTAGGTGTACTACTCTCATTAGTCATCTCCTCATGATCCTCTCCTGTCATCATCATGTCTTGCGCCATCAACATGTCTGGACTTAGTCGTAAACTGTTGCATGATCTTAGATATGGAGAGATATCCCTATGGTGTTTCAGCACATAATCCACCTACAATATCATTCGGAATACAAAACTAAATTTAATTTACATCTAATATTAATTCATTTCTTGGAATTTAATTATGATATTTTTCTAGTTCATATCGAATTATACATTATGATCATGTGCATGATCCGATCTCATCAGTTTTGTTTTGTACGGATCAATATTTGAATTGCATATAATTTTACTATAACTGAGCATCTGATCATGTTTACATATCCATACTGCATGCACTAACGTTTGTATACATATATATATATATAATCATTGTATATATATGTCTCAGAAATTAATCATGAAAAACTCCAAATAATCTAGGTCGAGCCAATATGATCAGAGAGATGGTTACCTTGCAGCCTAGAGAGCAATGGATGAAGGGTTCTTGGAGGCTTCTATCGCAAGAAGTGCAATAGTTTCCGGATCCCTTAAATTGCCTGTTTTGAGGTCTCTTCTTGATAAACACCACTTTGGCACTATTGATCGTATAAGCCTGCATGCAGTTGAAGATTCAGCAAAATTAATTATAATCAAAACATGCATACTGGAGAAGATTTATACAATTAAAAAAGAAAAGTAGTATTAATTAACCTTGTTTATTAATTTATGTATATATATATATATATACTTACGTACTACTAATTACCTGAACATTAGAGCAGTCTATGAGCTTCTGAAGATCTTCGAGCCGAACAACATCATGATAAACGTAGCGACGAACCTGAAGAAGCCGATGAAATCGATGTGATGGTAAACAATGGGGGCAAATACTTTGACAACAATCCAAGCAGCAAATATTTTTCTCATTCTTCTTTGCTGTTTCATGGTAGGAGCATCCAACAAAAAATTTTTGCGTGTAGAGGGCTTCCAACCATGCAGGCTTCGGAATTCCCTATTAATACATGACCATCATAAACAAATCAAAACACATAATTTTGTGTATGTATGATCGCCCAAGCCAAAAAGGTACATAATTAAGATCTTTGTTAGAGAGAGAGAGAGAGAGAGCATACCATGATCACATAAACACTTCAGAATGGACAGACCCCCTTTGGGTTTGAGCTTTTATCAAAGTATAGTGATGTACTGAATCAGAAGAGAGGAAGAGAGAGAGGGAGTAGGGCATGGAGATAAGAGTATTTATGGAGGTTCACAAGGAAGGAAAGGGATATATTTATTCCTTGGAGAGATACATGTACACAATATTTTATCAATTTTGTCATACGAGAGGGAGAGAGAGAGAGAGAGAGAGAAGAGAGAGAGAGAGCGCAATAAATAAAGGAAGATATGAGGGGAACGTGGGCGCTGTTCCCGTGTCTCCCATTGTTTATAACCTTTTCAAACCATTTTCTTTTTATAATCTCCTAGGCTGGAGAGCTCTAATGCTAAACTAACGAACCTCTTCTTGAAGGAGATGCCCTAGACCATTTTTTTATTTTTAAAATTTTTACCACCTCCCCTTTCTAATAATTTAACTCGGGAAAGTTTTTTTGGAGCTATCAACTTGCATTTGGACTTTGAAATTAGGAACATGAATATAATGACTGTAGATATATGTTCATATATATGTTGTTAACCTACCATGAGCCAAGTTATGTATATAACATGAAAGATACGCTTGATTGTCACACTGCCGTTTTTTAGATCTTCAGTTTCATATATTCAAAGCTGCAAAGTGTGGACGGAATCAACCTACTTTTACGGGCCACTTGTTTTTTCTCTTTATTTATTTATTTATTTATTTTTGAAGTCCCACTTGCTAATTAATATTGGTAATTAGGATCTCCCAAGTTAATTAGTTTAAAGCACAACTTAAAGAATTAGGGTCTTTTTACCACTAAAAAGTCGTTCTTTTATCAGAAAATTAATAACTGTTTGCTAGATATCGTCTTTCTGCACATTGCTTACTTATTCGTGTGTGTGTGTATATATATATATATATATATATGTACTTTCAAGCATATTATCTCTAAAAGTAAATATTTCTATATCTTCGGAGCAAAGTAATAAGAGAACATATCGGAATGGTTTGAATTGAGAGATGAGATGAGTTGAGATGAGTTTTGAAAGTTGAATAAAATTTTATTGGAATATTATTTTTTAATATTATTATTGTATTAAAATTTGAAAAAGTTAAATTGGAATTTGAAAATGTTGAATTGTTTATTATATTTTGTATGAGAATTTGAAAAAATGTAATCATGAATTTGACATGAATTGAGATGAGATGAGCTGATTCTCGAATCCAAAAGATTAATATGAAGCAGTACTCATGCGTGTTAGCTTAGAAATGAGCTTAGACATATGATTAGAAATAAGAATTTAGTGTAATCCAGCAAGACTTAGAGCTATAACTATAAGAAGAGAAAACAAGTTACTGGGGGCTGGATACCTCACGAACTGAGATATGAGTGCGAGCCAGCATTTATTTTATGTGATGATATGTCAAAAAGATTAATATTTATAAGCTTTTGTTCTGAGCTCATGGAAATATAGCTAGCTAGGTTGGGTGCCCCTAGGATCCACTCCCCTACTAAATTCATGCCATTTGCGGGGCTCGATCATTTGGGACTGCAAATGCCATTGCTATGTTGCCTGCTTCTGTATATGTTCAACAGTCTATAATATAAGTTCTTTTTTTATTTTTCTCAGCAACCAAACACTGTTCTAAGATATGATAATAAAGCCTGCATATATTATGGTGTGCTAACTGTTTACGAAGAGAGTCAAAAAGTGTCAAATGCAGGAGATCGGGTCATAATCACCAATGATCAGGCATCACCTAAACACTAACACGAACACATGCTGACGATAAGAAAGCCACAACCGAGACATGTAATAAGAGGAAACCCGGTTTTTGGGGAATCAAACATGGCAACATATATATACAGCCAACCACTCCACTAAGGAGATCAAGGCGCTGTTGCATGCCTAATTCACAATAATGTGGTCTTGTCCCAAACATAATTTGATTTGGCAGACAAAAACAACTCATTAAGCACTAGTTACCAGAATTAATGACCAGATACCAATTATGGGGGTTTTAATTATTTAGTGCTAATTTTGAGGATGACCTCGCTTCTTGAGCCTCCATTCTCTAACTAAGCTCTACTCCCTAACCTTATTGGGGTTTGTAGTGTGTCCAAGATAAATATTATGTTTGCATCATTAATTCCATTTATACCCTTTTACTTTGCCTTCCAATTATGCACCTACGGTTCTTACGCACATGAAGACATCAATCATCAAAGTATACAAACCACATGTTTTGGTAAAATTATAGATCTCAGTTTTACCAAGAAAACAGAGAATAGAGTTACTTCTGATCTGGGAAAATGATGATCACCTCCTACATGTATTTAGATGAGGAATTTGGATATGGGTTTATATATATACATACATACATACATACATACATACATATGTATATATATATATATATCAAATTTATCCCATATGACAAGAAGGAGGAGAAAAAGAAGAGGGTTCCTTCATCCTTGGGTGACATGAAAAGAAAGGAAACTATACATGATGAGTACGTGGAAACAAAATAAAGAACAAGAGGTAGCCAAACCCACGTTCCATGAAAAGCAGAATGGGATTATTCAAAGCAAGAACCTCACGTGCAAGCTGGATCCATCCTTTCAACAAATATTATACAAACCAAGAAACTTGTACCACAGCCCTAATATATTCCTGTTTTAAACTCGTTAAGTACTTGGAGTGGTTGTCTTTGGCTTGGCGGTCAAAGGTCAAAGATCCTGACGATCGAGCACAGACAAGGTGTTGGAGGTAGGGGGTGCTTTAGGTTTAGAAGAACAAACAGAGCGTGTTAAAGGCTAGCCGCACGAGTGGGATTTATCTGCCTCTGCTGCATCAGACTCTGAGAGACCCTCACTCTCTTTTAAAGCCATATGAAACCCAACTTTGTCGGCTTTAGAAAGCTTGTTTTATGTCCAATAAAAGGAAAAGAAAAAAAGAAAAAGAAAAGGGGTATAGCAACAACTACTTCAATGAACGCCTTGAATTTCGACTGTTGAGGGCTATATTATGTCACGTGGACGGCCTTTCCCCCAGACCAAATGCCGGGGATCAAATCAAGGTCCAAAATCTCATATGAATAATCTCATTTCCTGACTATGTTATACAAGAATCAGTTGTAACTTCATGGTCTGCCTATGATTAACACAAAAAGAATCCCAGTTTTCAAATCCGCCATTTGGTTTCTTTAGTTGAACTATCCAATCCAACTCTCCCCATATATATATACACACACACACACACATTTGGTTTCCATCTCTGACTCAAAACTACACAAAAGTTCTGCGTTCTGCAAGTAAACCACGCCAAGAAAATATATCCACCTCTACTTAGAAAGGAATCACTCCTACCACTATACACTCTTCTTTAGTACTTTACTATTGTTTCACTATTTCTCCATATTTGCATATTTAAAAAAAAAAAAAAATCTGATATACTCGATACAATCACATTAGAATGGCCGGTATATGGTCAGCACAGGCTGATAACCAGGCCATTATCGTATTATAAACCCAGACACTAAATTTCTGTACTTTATACAAGTTGTGGTCACTTTACGTCTTTGCTATGTCATTACCTTTTCAGGCCTGCTTACTTGGAAAGTATCATTCAGAGAAAATACATGGTAGAAGAAATCAACAGAGGAACAAGGTGAAGCTAGGTATGGAGAAGGAAATTTCCATACATCAAAGTTTGTTTGAGGCTTTAAAAGTTTCCTCAGAGAAGTTTGTAAGTCCACATGACGTGCACAAGTCCTGCTTGATCTCTTCATCCTGTCTAGTAGTTTTAGTTTTGCAGAATCCTCTGCACCTCATATTTATTTTTTATTAAAAAAAAAAGATGGTGTAAGAGCCAATCTTGATGGCATATAAGAGGAATGAATGAAGAAAAAAGAAAAAACTCATCAAAAGATTCTAAGATCCTATGACCACATGAACAGTTTTGTTATAGATCCAACCTGCATGGACAGACTCTACCTAAGACGGACACCACCTGAGAGCAGGACTAGTCTCTGACCAAAAAGTGAATTTTTGGTCTTGTTGGCAATTATAAGAAAGATGAATGTGGTCAAGATTGGCTCGTGAATCGTGATTCTCCATGGGATAAAAAACAAAGAACATTGTTGGGTTGAGATGATCATTTAGGAGGTGAAGAAATTGAAGACCTCAGAAAATTAATTTCTAGACTGTAGTAATTGGAAGTTTTAGGAACAACAGCCCAAGCATGTGAATCAATATTTTGAAGTAAAGTGGGGTTCCAACTTCCAATTATTTAGATGAACAGTCTTTTGGAGAAACTGAACCTGCTCCTGATATGGATGGAACATTTCACCATTGCACCGAACGTAGCACATTCCATTCCAGATAATATATTGATATCACCCAGATAGATGTGATTTCTAGGCTCTATGACTCATCAGAACTGACAAAAATGCTATTTATCATCCTTTGATTGAGGGATAATTGAGCAATTATTTAGTTAAAAGGATGATAAATAGAATTTCTCCTGCACCAAAAAAATATTAACTGAAATAGTGAAGTAGATGAACTCTAGTACAGCACAAATGTGGTTCCTACAAAGAATCCACCACTTCACAATTTAAGAGTGCTTTGACAACCTGCAAGAGTATGCATTTGGAAACTCATTAATTCAAGATAAGTTGTAAATTAGTGACAGCTCCATGTAAACAGAGCAATTACATTCATTTGGAGGGTTGTCATTTTGGATATGCTTCATATTTTGGGCAGCCAAACCCAATTATTCTGGAAGATTTGAAGCCCTAGCCATTGACAAGCCTTCACAAGAAAGTAAGTGGGAGAAACTATACTTATATGGCTTAGAAGGAGATGGCCAGTATATACGAGATGTCAAATACCAAAACAAAAATACCATTCTTAAGCTATTCAATCTTCCATTTCATTATGTTATTCCAACTAGTTGATCTTCACCTCTTGCTTACTGATGAGAGACCTGCATAATCCATCGGGCCATATGGTTGAAAATACTCGGCAAATATTCCCTTCTTTCATCTATGCTCCTGTCCCATGTCTTTGCAGAAATGATCATTACACCAAATATTAATGTTCACAATACATGACTCCGGAAGTAATTCACTATATATTGCTTCATGGTATTGTCCCAAATCATGACATCCTTTTTCATTTCTTTAATGCTAGGCAACGCAAAGTTCCCATCAAGGAAATGTGCTAGCCATTGACTTCTAATTTCCGCAGAATACAGATTGGAGAGACTCTCTGGATATCTTATTATTGCTAGTTGTGGAATCTGAGAGTGAATGACCTGTCTGCATTTTTTTATAAAGAAAGTTTTATCATGAGATGGTCTAATTAATCTTTTATCTCTCCAAAAAATTACAAGGACATTGAATTCAAAAACTTTAATAAGCTGACTGACCTGAAGAGGGGAAGCTAGTGAATTCTCTGCACTAAAAATGTACTTTCGAAAGATTTGAGATTTGAACATGTTCTTGAGCTTTTGGTCACCCTTGTATCCTGTTGCTAGAATTACAAGATCTGTTTTTAGTGGCTGAGTTTCTCCACTGATGACCAAACCTTCTTTACAGAAGCTAAAGTTTTGTGGTTTCTTTAAAACAATGCTTCCTTCTTCCACTTTGTCGTAAAAATTTTCAGGCAGCATTCCAATTCGACATGAAGAGATCTCTTGAAAGAAGCTGCATTTAGGCATCATTCCATATTTCCTCATTGGGAGTTTCCATCTAAGATGGCTCTCAACAAATTTTGAGATTCCCCATCTCTGAAGAAAACGCAACCTTCAGCATCATACATATAATTGGTGTAAGAATATGGGCATTCCAAGATGAGAAAAAGCATAGCAAGGGTGAAAGGATGGTTGCCAAAAGCTTGAGCAGTAATGTTTCACCAGGCTTGCGAATCAAAAGCTCAGAAAGCCGATTCGATTACAAGTAGCCAATGAGCAGTCTTCTGAATCATTGTGCAAGGGTACACAAATCCTGTAATAAAGAAGGTAAGATATACAGGACTCTGAAAAGGGGCATGTTAAGAAGCATTGGAATATCTGAATATCATGAAAGGTACCATCTACACAATTATCTGAAATTCTCCATTCAGAATTTCCTAGTTAAAGTTGTCTAAATATATCCATTAGTAAGATTTTCTCACCATTTGCATTTGCACATTCTGTTGCAATGTCCAATGCAGATTTCTGTGAACCAACAACTGCAATTCTCTTTCTTCCTATCAATTCTGCAGCACAGGCCTTGTCCATGTAAGCATAGTCCATGGAATGGATAACCTTACCATTGAACACTTCTGGACCTTGATCTGGAGGGAACTCTGGTATATTTGGGATGCCACTAAATCTTCCAATACAGAGAACCACAAACTCCACTCTGTGCACCTGGCCAAATAAAACATATTTAATCGAGGCCCAAGGATCAACTTATTCAAGAATAAATTCTTTCTCACCATTTGGTCAGTGATTAGTTCTGCTTGATACACTGAAATCAAATTGGGACAACAAAATCTAGGTTTTTCAGATTAGGTGTACTATTGATCATGTGACCTTATCATGGTAACAGTACCAATCTGCCTAATATGAATAAAATTGAATGAAGGGTGCATTAATAGCTTACTTTTTTCTTGAAAAAGAAATTGAAAAACTTAGAAAATAAACTTCTCCCCAAATTGAACGCTTGTGGGATGTGTTTGAGAAGAAAACTTTTTGTTTGCTCTAGTTCTAAAATCTACAAGATTAACTACTTCCCAGATATGCCTTTCATAGTACAAAGAGTATTACTTTACTACCTGCCAAACATTTATACAAATGAACCTTACCTCTGTGGAGAAACATTTGGTGTCTTATACGGTAATGTGCCATTTACCTCTAGATCCAAAAGGCTTTCCGGTTCCTCCCCATAGATCCCATGACTCCATCTCTTCATAAGACTCTCCAACATAGTCTATGTCAATGACTTTGGAGTTGAACTTGATGTAAGGAATGATGCCAAAGTGTTAAGCATAGGATTCAAGATATCTGAGCACTTGAGTGTGAGTAGGAAACACTACTACTTGTAGCGAAGAAGGCCAAGGGAAATCTGAAAATTGGTAACTTTCTTTGGCATTTTGGAGCTTGGTCGACTCTATAGTATGATTCCATAAACCTCCTACATTCTCTGCAGCTTCAAAAACAATGGGATTAAATCCTGTATCCAATATTTATTTGCAGGCAAGAAGGCCGCTCTTTCCTGCCCCAATGATCCCTACACATTTTTCCATTGCTCAACTTTTCACCAACAAAACTCAAAATGAAGCTATGCTATGGCTTCCACGACTAGCAAGTCTGGTTTACATAGGGAGTATAAGAAGCAAAAGGTAAGTTTGAGAATATCAAACAAAATGGAAGATCAACTCTGGGTTTACTCATGATTTTCAGGATAAATATATAACACGCGTGATCCCGCCTTGAATATCAAATATATCAATAGTTCATACCAAGTTGGAGGTGTTGATTATAACGCCGTTTTGCTTGTTTAATATTTAGCAAGAAGTGAATAGCTAATAAATTTATATAACAAGGTTGGAATTGTTAGATTTCGATCCACTCTTTTACCATTTTCTCAAGTCAATGACTGCTCATAGCCGTTGCTATTCTCCAAATGTCCAGATTTCTGCTTTTCGCCTTTTTTGGGGGGCATAGCTTTTGGCCTCTCAAAGGCTACTTTGGCCCCTGAATGCGTCACCAAACAAGACCTTGTGATCAAGGTAGAAAAAACAGGTGCACTGCCAAGGTGTGTGCAAGTAGGAATTAGAAAAGTTATTTGCAATCATAAATGGTGCAACTTCCACATACTCGTTTTGATAAAAATGAATAAAATATAAGACTCACATAAAAATAAATAAATTTTTAATAATGAATTCAATTCTTTTTTAAAGCGATTACACAACTAAGCATCTCACAGTTATATATATGTAATGACTTAGTAAGAATAAGGATGGTCTTGTTCCAAATGAGAATAAATATATATATTTCTGCAGTTACATAACACTACCTAGGGGACAAACTCACAAAACCGCCCGCATGTTCAAAGCAGCAAAATAGGCACATATATAACACAACTTGAAGCATGCATAAACCTCCAACATTACCAAACCTGAAATGATCATGCAACCGTACCAAAACTACTTACAGCCACCAGGCTTCTTCAAGTCCAACCCTGCTGCTGGGAGCCTCGTATCCTCTTAAAACACAACTCAAACCCACTTTCTTCATTTTTGAAAAGAGGATTTTTTGTTTTTTTAATGGCATGGCAGGTTCGCCAAGAGTTTAATTTAATTGGATGCCCTTGCTTTTTTTAAGGGCTATTCCACGTGGAGTGTCTCTTCTCAAAAACCACATGCTGAGGACAAAGTGAGAAGAAACTGAATCACACAAATCTTAGTAGTAGAATAAAGGACGCAAAAGTTCAGTTGCTATCTGATTCAAGTCCATTATTGACAAGCACTTCAAAAATAATCAGAAGGATTGAATGCTACAATTGTAAAACAAGATAAATTATACAAATAATGGAAGAAAGTGTTGGCTCCCCCTGTCATTTTCACGCTGAGCTGGTGTTACCTTCATAAATTTAAGATCATCAATCAGAAGGGATTCGTTTTTTCTTTTCATTTATGGTTATAGCCTATATCTTTCATCTTCTAGCAGTACTTGTTATCAGATATTAGTAGTAGTTGTTGATATGTTATCGCATAAAGAAATGCTATGCTGTTTTCCTAGGGGAGATGAGGGAGGAGGGGTTGGGTTGTTTGAGATCCCATTGCAAATACCAAATAAGAACCCCAGATCTTTTAAAATCTAGAGGGAGCACCTGAAAGGCTGAAACTGAAAGTGCAAATGCATAAATCAGAGGCGCATGCGTACATCATAACATAGATTGTGGTTATAACTTGAAAAGTTCGGCTCTAGTGACTGGTAGTTTGCTTGCCCTTCAACAATACGAGTGAAAATAGAACAATAGAATGATACCAAAAAGACAACGCTTGCTTATTGGTATTCCTTTTTGGAATCATGAATCTAGTAGAAGATGGTTTCATTTGTTATGTTTTGTTTTCTCAGCAGTTTCATTTGGTCTGTGCTCCACCCAAAAATGAACCCAATTTTCTAATCCGCCATTAATTTGTTTGCCTCACGTATACTGGGCTATCAACTCTGATCAGCACCTCAGGTTCATCACCTTTTTGCCACCCTAATCAACACAATCTACCATTAGAGTGGCTTGTTATTTGGTCAGTACGAACTACTCATAACATTTTCACAGTTGTTTTCTCTTTTTCAGAATAACACACGAAACTACTGTAAATTAGTTCATATCTCCCAGTGTAATTACCTTTTGAGGCCTACTTAATTTTACAGAAGAACTAAATTATAGAAAAAAAATCAACAGAGCCATGTACGGAGAAATGAATTTTATATGGTCAAAAGACTCAAAACTAGTTTTGAGGCTTCTGAGCAGAAAACATGATGAAAGATTGTTGAACTTTGCTTGAGTAGTTTGTAAGACCACATGATGTGCACAGATCCTTGATCTCTTCCTCCGTCAAGTAGTTATAGCTCTGTACAAACCTCTGCCCAAAAAAAAAAAAAAAATGCTGTAAGAGTCAGTCATGGGTCTGGATGGCATATGAATCAATCAAAATACCCATCCAAAGAACCTAGATCCTATGACCAAACGAACCTAGATCTCTGACCAAAAAACTAACTTTTGGATCTTGTAGGTATCAATGGAAAACTAGGATAGGGTTTTCTTGTTGATGGTATGCAATCTAAGGAAGATGAATCGGGTAATACGACAATAAAACGAGAAGGCATATAATTTTGGGTACAGTCTTATGTACTCCATGGGACAACAATCAAGAACAAGTTCGATTGAGACAATCATTTAAAAGGTGAACATAGGTCAAATCCCAGAAAGTGAATTGGATTTCTTAACAGTAACAATATACCATGGACTAGTTTCAGAATCAACGGCACAAGCAAGTGAATTAATTTGATGGGAGTAAAGTAGGGTTCCCAGTACATAAATAAACTAGTCGCAAACTTGTGCAATACACAGGAATAGTTAAAGTTCATAAACAAACAATAATATGTAACCAGGTTATCATAACTCGAGTCATTATGAAATAAATACAACCTTTAAGAGAGCATCAATATTAGCACCTTTGATTTTCAAATTTTGGTTGAGAGCCTCTGTCTTTTCTCCCTTACTCTAAATCTGGTAAATCTCACAAAGTTTCTTTGAATGGAGTTTGGGACCAAACTTCTGAACTTTTTAACTTCCTCTACAGTCCAATAACGTCTAACTCATCGATTACAAAACTAAAAATCTCTAAGTAGTGAAAAACAAAAGACAATACTCGACAATGTTCGGGAAGACAGACGTTATCTTACATCATAAGGGAGAAAGTAATATTTGATGAATGGAAGCGAAGCTCTCTAAATGTTAATGCTTCCAAAAACATATATTGTAGAAGAAAATGGGTTGCAACATTACAGCTGTTTTTCAACTGGTCAAATCGTACAAGTAACCTAACATCTGTAGGGAAAAATATATCTTGCACCCCCATTTTATCAAGTTGCAACCCAAGCTGTAAGTCTGTCAATATAAACCCCATACTTAAATTCTTTTTTTCTTTCTTTGGAAAAAAAAAAATGAAATCTCAGTTCGGATCTGACCATTAATATTGGATTTAGACTGCAAATTAAAAAAAAAAAAAATCCATAACAACATATTAAATTGACCATAGGATTTATATATACAATAGATCAGACTTAGAAAAGAATCAAAGATTGCACAAGTATTACCTCCCTCAAAAAGCGTAATATCGGAGGAGTAGATGAGTTGTACCGCAAAAATGTGGTTCCTACAAAGACTCCTCCACTTCGCAATATACGAGTGATTTCAGCAACCTGACAAGTTTGGAATCTCATTAGTTCAACAAGTGTTTGAATTCGTGACGCATCCATGTACACAAAGCAAAGAGTACAATCAAAACACAAGATGAAATGTTTTTTTTTTCTCTTGGTATTTCCATGAATAGTGGACAGGAATATGAGTTTTTTATTTTTATTTTTTTCTGACAATGCATCCAGGCTCTTTGCAGACAACCGTACTCTAGACACTTGTAGTCATCCCATTCCACACATAACAGGTAGTTGTTCCGAAAAATCCTTAGCCACTGATAAAGTTACAGAATAAAATCAAAGGAAGAAATAATACTTACAGCATTGGAAGGAGATGGCCAGCAATGCAAGGCTGCGCCAGCATGAACAGCATCAACTGAACCTGATGAAAAGGGAAGCCTAGAAACATCTGCCCTTACAAGAGCAAGATTACTGCACATTATCCCATGCAAGTGTAGATAAGAATAGCAGTGAGTTCACTTATAGAAATCATAGAAAGGAAAAAAACATCAATGTTGAAAGATTTCACATCACAGAGCTATAAACTGATAGTTTATTAAAGGATTAGTTAAACTTACGTGGTTAAGAGAGTGGCATCACTCTTAATGAAATCATAACACTGGCGAAGCATATTTTCAGAAAAATCAAGTGCTATAACTCCAGAATAGGTCCCAGATTTGGCAAACTTTCTGGAAAACAAACCACTCCCACAGCTAACATCTACCAGAAGACCACCTTCAGCAGATTTAAAGTACGCCTGAGCCATTTGGAACTGCATCGGACATGAAATAAGAAGTATTGTACAAAAAATAGTGTAATTTAACCCCTAGTAAAACAATGAAGCACAAGGATAGATGTAGCTTGAGATTAATTAAACCCATTAGATGAAGATACAATTCAAAATAGATTATCTCCAAGATCATAATGAGACTCCAAAAACTGACAGATAATAAAGATTAGTGCATTTGAACCAGACAAAAAGCTAGGAAAGCCATACCTCTTCATCAGGCCCAGGGAACCCGCTTCTGTTAAAATTCTGACGCCAGCCTCTTTCATACAAGAATGAAACAAGCGGACTCCTACAAAGGTGCAAGCATCAAAGTAAGATTTATCCAAACAGCAAACAATCTTACGACATCCAAGATCTCATATGCAATGCATGGTCTAGTTTCCGATTTGTAAAAAAGTGGCCAAATGCAGCAATAAAATAACCAGTACAAGATACTCTCTCTTTAAAAGAACAAGATTTGGAGAAGTATCTAGAGGACGGTATCAAACATCAATGCTGGGTTTGTTGCATTTTTGTCCATACGTCAGAATTGATGGCTTCTATTTATCATGAATACATCTAAAAGTGCAGATAAGAATCAACTCTATAATTATCATGGAAGTATCCGGCAAAAAAAGAAATTTAGGTATACCGAAATAGCTCTGTCCTAGCTGGTTTGACTTCAGTGTAGTCTCTCGAGCCAGCAGTAACTGTGAGATCCAGATATATGTCTTTGCTGGAGTATGACTTATTGCACCCTTTACACTTAAAACCAGACCGGTAAATTGCTGGCCTGCAGGTTTCAAAGGTGTCAAAGTCAAACTTGTAGGCCAAAAGAAAAGTCAAAATGTAACCAGCTAATAGAATCAACCAGAAAAATGAAGTATCCACCTGCATATATCATTATATATTGTAACTTACAAGTTAATACCTGGAGGGCCCTTTCTTATCAGTGGTTGATAACATACTGGGCATGCAAACAATTCTACTTCCAATTTCTGATTCAGCTGTGTGCCTAAATCCTGAAAGCACATTTTTTTATTAGTTTCTATACACTATTGAGAAAGGCCATGAGGTAATAAAAAACAAACATCTCATTCATAATACTGAGTCAGCCATATCTCTGTTTCCCAAGAAAACCATTCTACTCTACATTCGGCTTAACATCATGATTAAGAATAAGTGCCATGTTGACTGTTGTGACAAATGGAGATTTTAGGATCACCAAGAAGTAGAAAATACAAGAATAAATTTCAGCAATCATACAAGATACCAAAATTTAAGAAACTCACTAATCACAAAGATGGACTATAAGAGAGTGGGAACAAATCACTCAAACTCAAAGTCTCATGACGGAGAACATACCAAAAAAACAACTATCTCTCCTCTGCATATTTTCCTTCTCAATGTTCTTCTGCACCTTTTCAATAAAAGATGCATGCTTTTATATATGAGAACTAGTGTACCATTTTAAACATGGGGAGACAAAGTATGGGAAGCATTAAATTGCTAAAAATACTACTCACCCCTTAGGACCTAGACATCAAACTTGGATCTTATCTTTATATGCATTTAACGTCTTCAAACAATATAGTAAAAAAATTATTCCCCCTGTGAAAAGAAGAAAAGCCACTCAACATTAACAATGACAAACATCTTTCAGTGTCATAGTGGAGAGGCAACATCTTTGTCGATCAAGCATATGCCCTTTCCCCGATATTGAATCCAATGATGTCACTTAGTCACAGGAACCAAAATATTGTAGGCACGTTAGATTAGCACAAGAATGTCGGCATTTTTTAAGACCAAGATATTTACACGGTGCTTATCGAATTGATGGAGCAGAATGCGATAATTGTAATCTTCTTGGGTTCTAACTTTTAAGTTAATGAAAGGAAGACTTAATAAGCAGAAAAAAATGAATAATCTTTTTCAAGGTCCTGTTTATCATCTTTTAAGGGGGGGGAAAAAAACTTGCCAATCAAACAGAGTCTTACCTTAATTCAACAGATCATATCATACAAATCAGTCTTGATTACCACTGATATATATATATTATATAAAATACTAGCATAAGAGATTATATAAAAGGAGAAATAAAATGAAAAGTTTTGGAACAACTAAAGGGATTACCTGTTCTAGAGCAACTGCGGAGCTCGCACGTATGGTGGAAGAGGGGAAGCGGAGGCGGGGACGGAATCGGGCATTGTTAGGAAGGTACGGGCAATTCGGGAATGAACTTTGTCGAAGAGGATATTGAAGGGACGGGGAGGAAGCTATGGCCATGATGAGCTCCGAGCCTCCGACACTCTTCTTCTTTATTTTTTGGTGTTTACAGAGTGTTGTGTGTTTTTTCGGTGGATTTGTGAAATGACTAGAGCCAAGTTGACCGTGTATTGTGTTTGGCGTTGTGGGACAAACCAAGTGTACAAATGTACTCCCCATAACTCTTTCATCTTTACTTTGCCGCTCGGCCACACAGTCTTCAAGTGCTGCCTCTCCCCTCACTCGTGCTCTTTTATACGTTTTCAATGGCATGGCCGTATTTAGTGCAGTATAGTGGCATGAGACACTTGCTGTTGGAGTGTGTAAATACTGCAGTCTGTCAGTCGGAATATGTAAATGTTGTATAATTATTTTAAAAAAATAATTAATTAATTTTTAATAAAAAATTAATTTTTAATAATAACTCTATTCTTTTTTAAAACGAGTGTATAATGCTTAAACACTTCTATGTAGCATTATTTGAATGGCATTGCTATTTTCCAATTATTTTTAGTTCTTATTTTAAAAGAGATTGCCAATAAAAAAGGTCTCCACCAATCTCTAATTTCACTGCCCTAAGGCATAGGCTAAAGGCTGCTTTTTTGGGTTTGCATACTCTCCTGTGTTTTCAAAAAATATCTGATCTTATCTCATTTTATCTCATTTAATTATTATATTTTTTTCAAATCTAAATACAAAATAATAAAAATAATTTGATTTTTTCAAATTTTAATATAAAAATCATATTAAAAAAAATATGATAACAATATTTTATTTAGCTTTTCACTTTAATCCAATTTAGCTCATCTTATCTTAATTTCATCTCTAAAAATAAACCAAACCTTAAAATTAGTTCATAAAATAGCCTCAGAACAGAAAGAAATACAAACAATAGACTTAAAGACACTTGCTTAGCAAATATGCAAGTTGTTTGGTATTGAATACAAGTAAAAACAAAAAAAAAAAAAACCAAAAAAAAAAAAGGACAAGAGAGGATGAGACACATGCATCAAGCTAGCAAATATGTTTATTTGTTTATGATCTTCATTTCTTGTTATTTACTGAAGAGACCTGCATAATCCAACGGTCCATATGGTTGAAAATACTCAGCAAGTATTCCCTTCTTTCTTTTATGCTTACATCCCATGTCTTTGCACAACTGATCATTATACCAAATATTAGAGGTCGCAATACCCGAGTTCCGAAAATATCTCCCATCATATTGCTTCATGTAATTTTCCCACATCATGATTTCCTTCTCCATGTCTCTTATTCTAGGCAGCTCAAGATTCCCATCAAGGAAATGTGCAAGCCATTGACATCTAATTTCAGATGTACACAAATTGAAGTAACTCTCTCTATAGCCGATCACCGCAAGTTGTGGAATCCGAGGATGAATAATCTGCCTGAAAAACAGTTTTATTTAAGAAAGCATACCATAAGAACTAAGGAGCATCAACAAGACACAATGCTCCAAATTAGAACTAAAAAGACATTGACAAGCTGACAGACCTATAGAGACGAACAGTTGATGTTGCTGAACCAATAATGCACTTTTGGAAGATTTGAGATTCAAACATGTTTTTAAGCTTTTGGTCACCCTTGTATCCTGTGGCTAGAATTACAAGATCTGCTTTTACCTGCTGAGGTTCTTCTCCATTAATGATCAAACCTTCTTTATAGAAGCTAAAGCTTTGTGATTTCTTTAGGACAAGGCTTCCCTCATCCACTTTGTCATAAAAATTTTCAGGCAGCATTGTAATCCGACATGAAGCGAAATCTTGTAGAAAGCTTTGTTTAGGTAACAGTCCATATTTCTTTAATGGGGATTTCCATCTAAGATAGCTCTCAGCAAATTTTGAGACTCCCCATCTCTGTAAATACAATCTTCGGCATCATACATATTATTGTTGTATAAATATGCACATTCAAAGTTGAAAGAAAGCATACCAATGGTGAAAGCAGGGCTGCCAAAAACTTGTATGGCAATGTTTCACCAGGCTTATGAACCAACAGCTCCGAGAAGCGGTTGAAGTACAGGAAGCCAAGGCTTACTCCCCATAAAGAGCCACTGGGGAGAGACCAGTGAGCAGACCTCTGAATCAATGAGCAAGGGTACTCAACTCCTATATGAACGAAGGTAAGATATTCGGACTTATATAAGAAAGGACAGGTTGAGAAGTATTGGCATATTCTCAAAGATATCTTCTGAAGAAAGACAGCTAACTAGGAAGTTATACTCTAAAAGTTCTACACATTCTCAAAGTTTAACTAGGAAGTTAATTTATGAAGTTTCCTCCAACTGATATCTTGGAGTGTATATATATATATATATATATCCTTGAATAATTGTTTCTCACCATTTGCATCTGCGCATTCTGCTGCAATGTCAATTGCAGATTTCAAGGAACCAACAACTGCAATTCTCTTTCTTCTGATAAGTTCTGCTGCACTCACCTTTTCCATATCAGAATAGTCCATGGAATGAATAACCTTACCATTGAAGACTTCTGGGCCTTGATCTGGAGGGAACTCAGGTATATTTGGGAAACCACTGAATTGTCCAATACAAAGAACCACAAACTCAAATTGGTACACCTGGCAGAATAATACATAATCTCAGGATCTCTGTCTTCAAAATTCATTCTTTCTTACCTATTGATCATCAGCATTTGTTTCGAGTTGAATATGTTTAAAACTGAAGTGCTGAAGTTTACAGGAACAGAGCATTTATAAAATGAAAATTACCTGTGTGGAGCAAGAATTAGTGTCTTGTACGAGAATGTGCCATTTCCCTCTAGAGCCAAAAGGCTTTCCGGTTCCACCCCATTGATCCCATGACTCCATCTCTTCATAAGACTCCCCAACGTAGTCTATATTGATGACTTTGGAGTTGAATTTAATGTAAGGAATGATACCAAAGTGTTGAGCATAGTACTCAAGATACCTCAGCACTTGAGTGTGAGTAGGATACACTTCTTGAACCGAAGAAGGCCAAGGGAAATCTGAAAATTGATAGTCTTCTTTGGCATTTTGGAGCTTGGTCGACTCTATAGTATGAGTCCATAATCCTCCTACGCTCTCTTTAGCTTCAAAAACAGTTGAGTTAAAACCCTTCTGCAACATGTACTTGCATGCGAGCAGG
The DNA here is from genome assembly GCA_036559045.1 of Platycarya longipes. NCBI lineage: Eukaryota > Viridiplantae > Streptophyta > Magnoliopsida > Fagales > Juglandaceae > Platycarya > Platycarya longipes. The sequence goes on along the minus strand of CM071803.1, from coordinate 44,909,556 downwards.
CCGCTAGTTCCTGCACCTATGATCGCCACCCGTTTCTCCATTTTCCCAACTACTTCTTGCAGAGGCGGATCAATACAAATTGAGACCTGCAAGAAACAAATTTAAGTAAGCAAATTTTAATTATAATATAATAAAATTTTAATTATTATATTAAATAATTTTTTAAAACTTTCAAAAAATAAGACTTTATTTAAAATATTTGAAAAAAAAAACTTTGTGATTTTATATTTAATACAATAATTTAAAATAAGACCTCATTATAAATATTATGTCTTAATTTAGCAAAGATTTTAAAAATATTTATTGAAACACATAAATTATTCACTAAATTAAATATTAAATTTAAATATCACGAGGCTTTCTACATCTTTTTTATAAATAAAAATTTTTATTAATGAGAATAGATATAATCCAAATACACAAGGGGTATTCAAGAGTTTAAACTTAATTAAGAAAAAGAGATAGAAACAAGAAAATCATAAAAAATTTTATTAATGAGAATAGATATAATCCAAGAACATAAAGGGTATTCAAGAATTTAAACCTAGTTAATAAAAAGAGATATAAACAAAAAAATCATAAAAATTTAGACCATTGCAACACATTAAAAAATATAATAAAATGGTTTTTATATATCTTTAAAAAAATTATCAAAAAATATTTTTAATTTTAATTTTAAAAATCTTACACAAAGTAGGACCTCAGACAATGGCCTAATTGGCTTGATGCTTGAGCCGCCACTACTTTTTGCCCTAGAAAATTGCGGCTGAAGTTTGACTATGACTAATTAGAATATTGATGCTCCGTTTGAATTGAGAAACCATCTCAACTTATATAACTTTCTCAAATTTATATACAAAATATAATAAAAAATTCAATATTTTCAAACTCTAATTCAACTAATTATATATTATTCAATTTTTACCAATTATTTATTTTATGATAAATTTTTAAATTATATTTAAAACCATCTCATCCTCTGTTTCCTTATCCAAACAGCACCCAAATCTGCTTTATGTATTGGGTGATCGATTGTTTCTTGATTTGTTCAAAGATTCTCTATGTCTAAATTGACGTCCACTTTGGAGTATTGCGCTCCTCATTGGCCTTATATTAGCGACCAAATCTGTTTATACATAGAAACATAAAACATGAAAATTCTTTAGATTTCTTTAGATTTCTGTCACATAAAACACATGAAAATTAATAAATCCTTATATGTAGCAGGTGCCATCGATCGAGGAGCTACCTTAACAAACAAAAACGAACAATTAACAGAAAAATTGATAAACAAAAAACATGCATGGCAGGCACTTCATGACATTATTCATGCTTGTCAGAATGTAAGTCAAGATTTAAACTTAAAATTATGTTTTGAGTTACTTTTTTCTTTTTTTGTTTGTCAGATATAAGATCGTCAAACAATCCGATCATTTCTTAGAAAGAAAGAAAGATTTATAACGATAAAAAGGGAAAAAGGGCAACTTTTACATGAGCACAATGAATGAACATGAGTTAGACATCTTGAATATGGAGTCCTACTCGACTCCCACTGATTATATCATTTGATAATATATTTCAAGAAAAATCATGTGCATGAACTGTTTGAAATCATGTAATGAGAGGAAATAGTAGTACAAAAACTCAAACAAAATAAGGTGGATGATCATGAATGTGGGCAGATGTGTCTCAAAGTCCAAACCACTTTTTTTTCTCTACGAACGAGATTTGTTACTTCTTAATAAAGTTAAAGTACCCAATCTTACAAAAGATATTTTTTAACAGCAATCGTAAAAAGTGAAAATAGCATCTAAATTGCCATCAAGATTTGACCAATACCTGAATGACTTCTTGTTATTATGCGACAATTACGATTAATATATAAAATGATCTAAGTAAAAATAAGAAAAAAAAAAATAACACCAAATAGCAAGGACTAGACGTACAAGGCGATTTTGATCATGTTGCTCGTGAAGGGAGGCGTGAAGAGTTTGGAAGTTTGTTCTTTTATGAATCGTGAAGAATTAATGGAGATGAGATGAAAGTTTTGCATATGGATTTTGAAGGCAAAAAAAGTTTGAATATGAAGACAAAAGGTCGATATTTGTCAATAAGAAAAACCCAGAGTTGATCTTTACATGGGCCAACCCAAGTTGGGCACAGAGCAATTTTGGATAACGGGTGTGAGGTTATAAACTACAAAAACCCAGACCCGGATATCTGCATTTGAAAACATAAGGCCACGATAAAATGCAGATAAAACTTGAGCAAAACTTTCATCAACCGTCTCGGACCCTATCCCAAACACGCGCACATACAGATACAGAGCTTCAAACATTCAATGGATGTATCTATCAAACCCATACTTCCACTCTCTCCTTCACTAAATCAGACAATTTCCTCTTCCACTCCATGGATGTCCTGTAAACCCATCTCTGATCCCATGGCTTTTCTCCACATTTCACATTCCACTCGGCCCCGTAGAGAAGTGGCGGCCTCAGTTTCCTTCAATCCATCTGGGAATTTCGACCTCTCCCTATATGATGATGAAGAGGGTAACGCCTTAAACTTACATGAAGTAAATTGTCAGTTATTTATCAATCTTTCCACTATTTTCTTTTAGTCTTAGCTCAATCTTGCAAAAGATTTCAGTCGGATTTATGAGTACAAAGAATGGCACATTAATTTGTTTGAATAAAACTTCAGCTTTAGAGCTGTCGCATGAAGTTGAAAAAAGGCAAGCTTAGTATTGAATGCATAAACTCCCATGTCCTCTACCAATATAAAGCAAAAAGCAAAGAACTTGGAACGTGTCCTTATCTCTTTTTTTACTTTTTCCCTATTATTTATAGAATATTTGAGATCACTTTACTACTCAAACGTAACTTAGATCTCGACTTTAAAAATTTATGTGCAAGGGAGCGGCTGAATGTACTCATGAAATTCAACTTGAAAAGAAGAGTAATGGCTGTAGTTGAATACACTACCTCACAAAAGCTGCATTAAGCAACCTTCTCATAATTTGTAGATCAACTTGTTGAACAGTATTTTTGACAGATTTTGATTGACAGATGCATCAAAACCATCACCCCCAATGCCACCAAGTGAAGGCCGATTTGAGATAGTTATTGATAATGATATCATTCGCCGTCTTGACTTATCCCCATTTCAAGCCACAACAGGAATCAACTCACCATTATCCGGTAAGCACTATGGGAAGAACCTAACTATTTTTGGATATAACAAGATGAGTAATACTATATATAATCATAGTATGTAAACGTTGTATAATCGCTTAAAAAAAGTAGAGTTTATTATTAAAAAATTAATTATTATTATTTTTCATATGAGTCTCATATTTACTCATTTATTTTAAGAGATTATGGGACGCTTGCACACTTCATGACCGTGAAGAATATCATTTCTCTAACAAGATATAGTTTCATATATATAAGATCCATTCTGTTGGTATTGCTGCAGTCGAGCCACAAGAGTTCCTTGAACGTAAAATTGGCTTTGCCATCAACTATACAAGAGAAGATCCACGTGATCCCAGAGAGTTATCAGAATTTCCTGATATAAGACTCTGGTTTGTTAGACTCGATGCCACTTATCCATGGCTGCCTGTCCTGTTGGACTGGAGAGCTGGAGAGCTTGCTCGTTATGCAGCCATGCTAGTCCCTCACCAGGTAATGACTAATTGAACAGTAAGAGACAGATATAGAATAGATAATTAATCTTTAATGTTCTAAGTTTTGAAATTTTATATTGGCAGATGAACATGAGAATGGGTATTGTTTTTAATCCTGAGGCATTGGAACTGTTTATTATGAAGAAAGTCTTCATTGTCTATTCTTGGTTGAAGCGACATGATATTCCAAAGCCTAGATTGAAGACAAGTGACATGGCCAGGATGCTTGGATTTATTATTGGAGATGAACTATTCGATCTGATCGAAGAACACCCGCTTGATCCATCATAAGCAAAGAAGCCAGCTTTGACTCCAGTTGCAGTTCAGAGAACATAATCTCAAACACCACATATAATGAAAATGGGCGTTTTTCAACATCTAAAACCAAATGTAGTTGCCCATGATAGGATGATAGGATGAGATTCAGCAGATCAAAGGTATAATTTTCCTTGAAGAGTGATGTCATTGCTTGATTTAGAACTTGAACATTCTGCTCGTGTTGCAACGCCAACAGTACTGTTATGCCAGATAGGAAAGAATAACAATACTGCAGCACTATACTTGTTATTCGCAAAGCTTCTAAACTACAAATTATAAGTTTAATGATACAAACTTTTCAAGTCATGAACCAAGATTATAAGCTTTTTTAGATGAGAGAGCCGAAGGACTTCTACAATTTGAGTCTCATTCTGTACATGATTTATTAGCATTGGAGGTAGTAGAAACTTGGCCTGGCTGCTTTATGGTGCATATGCATGCTCGAATGGGCTCAGGCTGGACTTAGTTGGCATCAACAATTGCGAAAAGTATCAGCAATTAAATTCAGACCTGTTATATTCCCCATGAAAATCGGCTTGTACTGGGCCAGAACTAGCCCAAAAAAGGCTTGCAGTATTACGGAAAGTTATTCAACATGGATCTCATTTACTTTCTTAATTTTTCTCTTTTTTTTTTTTCCTTTAGAATTCTCTATTTTTCTTTTTCTTTTTTTTTTTTTGTTGAAGCTAAGGCCATTCTTATCATGTTTTATATTTAGCTACACACAAATTATTCTTCATTTCAGTCCAAACTACCATTCTTTTTCTCATTTTTTGACATCTTCTGTCAAATTAGTAATAATAGACTTCAGTTAATAACTAAGATCTTGTTAGAAATACTAGATGAAAGTATATCACAAAAGCGATATTATTACTTCATTAATTAATTTTAGATCTAGTACGGTTGTTTCACGTATTCTTTATGGACATTGATATTTGTTCATCCAATATATTTTCGGTGATGGTGGAGTGTGTTGCATGGTAATATTAGAACAATACTCACATATTTCACATACATATTAGGACTAGAGAAAACTTTTGAGAAAATTTTTCTATTTTGTCAATCAAGCTACATGGGACTATATAGATAATATCCTTTATAAGTGTGTAACTTTCAGTTGATCCTTAATGGCAAGTCATCAAATTTTATAAAATGGCTTAAGATCCACTTCATAACTTTCAAGAGATAGTAAAAAAGTGTTGATTATGAATACTCCTTTCTTAAAGATGATCCATCAAAAATGCTCCTTTTCTTAAAGATGATCCATCAAAAACTTGAACTGTTCAGTAGTGGATTTGCTTTCCATTGAAATCTGAAGAGCACCACGACATTTCTAGACACTACCTAGAGAGTTGTGACTTTCAACTTGGTCTACTTTAATTGTTGGTAAATTTTCATCAGTCTTTGCTTGTTCTCCAATTTATCTTTTTTTTTTTTTAGGAAGAATAAACAAATTAAATATTAGAATTGACATCAATCAGAATTTTCATATATACATACATATTATATATATATATATATATATATATACATACATACACACATAGCTAAACTACAAAAATGAAATAATGATCGAAGAGTCGTAGACTTTGAGTTGACCCCATCAATCGTTGTTTGCAACCCTACTAGAGTAAGCCTTGTCAGTTGTCATTCAAAAGAGGCTCTTGTCGAAAATTGTCGGGTTTTTATTTATATGCGAGTCATTATCCTGACCTAATTCGAAAGTACTCCCTCTTTGACATCATTTGCCAACGATATTACTTATTATAAAAATAAAAAAATAAAAAAATATTTATGATATTTTAATTATAATTAAAATGATTATTTATCATCAAAATAAACTCTATTTTAATCATATATAATCTTTCTTATTACAATTAAAATATTATAAATACTTTTTTTTTTTATAATAACTATATATATACTGTTAATGCGTGTTTCATAACTTAAACTACTTGATAATTCTAAATGGGCTGATCTAAAAAGAAAGAGTGGGGATTTGAGGCCCTATAGGCACTCCGACATTCTAGTTAGAAAAAAAGAAAGATAAAATCATGTAAAAGATAAAGGATTCTAGAGATATCTTACCCGTGAATTGTAGTTTCTTACTATTTATAGGGATTCAGATATCGTGCTGGTTTGTATCTAATGATTGAAGTAGTCGGTGAGAATGACAGTTTGTCAGGTCATTTATTCTTTTTGTTTTGAGCCATTAATTACTTTTGTAGTTCCTAAATAATTCCTTTTTTTATTCTGGTTTTACCTAAGTGAGATACTTTTGATCTAAAGCGACTCGCGTCGCATAATTGAACACATGGTATCTTGTACCCTTTAAATGCGGGATGAAGCTCTGCCAGTTTATTAAATGCGACATGCCCCTTTGAGCGATCTACCATTAAAATGACATGGTTTGGAACAGACTGGTATTTAATGTACTTCCTGTGCTTGTCTTTTATGATCCTGATTAGGTGGGAGTTAGGCTGGGAAAGATAGAATACCCTCGCCCCTCTCGCTGGCGAACATCGTCTCTCCTTGATTCTTGGATTTCTCTTTTAGGTATGGACAAAGGCAGCACTTCTTGAACATTTAAGGCGTCTTGGTCCTCCCATGGACCCTAGGCAGGTGCCAGACCACGACTTGACTTGAACGTGATTGGGATTTACTGTGCTTGAATAGTCCTCCCCTCACAGTACCCCGCAATTGTTTACTAAAGGGACTTTGGTGGGGATTTCTTCAACTCAAAATTACCAGACGAGGCGAGCTTCTGACATGCATGGCGAGCATGGGTCTCTTACTTGGAATGAATAAGACGGCGACGATTGCCCTTTTTATGCCTGGTAGCTTAGGTTAGGCCATCATTGCTGGGCAGCCGATAAGCACTCCCCTTGAGTTTTTTGGCACTTCAGGTCACGGCCTCACTGATTCAGTCGTCCTAGTTGCGTCTTCATTATGAGTCAGACTCTTAGGCTTCCTGCCTGTACGTTCACAATCCTTGTACGTGGATTGGTGCATGGTGCAAACACTTCATGCCATAATAACTTTTTTTGAAACTCTCGTCCACGCATTCCCTTAAGTTGGTTCGTATGGCCCATGCGTTCGTCGTTTAGCCTTCTCAACGGTTATCCAACTCAACACGATCCATCACGTCACCTCGTCTTCCATGAGCAATGAATGTTTCCTTAGTATAAATAAGAGATGAGCCTCTCTTCTCGAATCCTTACTCTTTACTTCTTGCTCTCTTGTTGTTACTCTGCTGCGATTGCTACTCCCCTTCCATTCTATATTTTTTCAGCAAGGTTTCTTTGCTACTTTTCAACCTTCCATGGCTGCTTCCTCCTCTGTATTTGCTGGACACCACTGGGTTCCTGCTTACCCTTCTAGCGCTATTCAAACTCTTCGTGATCTTGTATATATTCTGAGGTCCATAAGCTTGGAGTTAGTTCAGGATTACCCTTGTGACGCGGAGGAAAAATCCCAACATGTCTTGTTGTACGAGGCCATGTTTAAGAATGGGTTTTGCCTCTCGTTCATTCGCCCGGTTCAAGAGGTGCTTAATTATCTTGGCTTGACTCCAGCGCAATTATTTCCCAACGCCTGGCGATTGTTATTGGCATCTTGCGTGGTCTTTCGCATAGCTTTGTTGGATTCAGGAAAGGCTTACCCCGACTTAACAACTCAGCAATTTCTCTCCATGTACCACCTCATTCGCAAGCCGACTCAAAGTTTAGTTGGCTTCTAGGCGAGGGATGGGGAGATGAAACTATGCACTTTTGAAAGCCGGTACTCCAACATCAAAGATTACACAAAGAAGATATTCTACATCAAGGGAGACAGCTGGCAATTCCCGAAGGACAAAACTAGGGGAAATTCCCAATTCAGACCGACTAGGGAACGTTACCGCCCGCCTCCCTCCTAAATATCGACCTCAACCAAAGGGAACACGCCCAAGTTAAGACATTCATATCTTGGGCGAACGTCATTTCCATGAGTTAGAATCCAACCGCCTATTGACAGTGGAGAATATCAGCATCTATTTGACCAAACCCCAACGGGGTTGCGCAAAGTTCTAAGAATTGTTGAGCATTCCAGCAAGCGAGAGGCCGAAACACCCAGTATCACCCAGCAAGCGTATAGCTTGCCCCTCCTCATCACACGAGAGGCGATTAAAAGCCTACCACAAGAAAGGGGGTCGTTCTGCTACGGGTCCCTCTTCTCAGCTCCCGATTTGGGCTCTCGTACAAGATATTGCTCGCCCCCGTGCCGAACAAGCCGTGATCAAGCCGCCACTTGTGCAAACTCCTGTTTGCCCCCCTCCTGCTTCATTCCCACAAGGTGTGGGTGCTTCTGAGGTGATTGTTGGCAAGGAGGTTAGGAGATTGCTTACTGAGGCTCAATCTGTTGCTCGCCACAGGGCTGGGCTTGAGTCTCTTTCACCTTTTTTGTCACCCCCTCTAGGACTCAATTGACTCAAGGCGAGAAGGAGGTAGTTCTACAAGAGGCGTTAGCCCGTTCCCTCCCTCGTGTCGCCACACCTGTTCTTGCTGGGCAAGTGCAGCCCATGCAAGTAGAAGAGGAGGGAGATGAAATCGACCTGGCTTTTTTGGCAGCCTTAGCCAATCCCCCGGCCTATGCTACTGAGACTTCACTTTTTCAATCGTATGCCAAGGGTTTTGCCCAAACTCGAGAGGATTGAGACACTGCCCTTAGGCAACTACCTTCCCTTGAACGCTTTCTGTCAGGTCATAGCTCGAGAGCTTAGCACGTTTCAAGGAAACAACTTGTTTCGCCTACTGGCGTGAGCCATCATGAAGAGGTTCGGGAGGTGAAAGTAGCAAGCCGAGGAAAGGCCATTGGTTGGGATGAAACTGTTGCCAACTTGCCGGAAGCACCTTTATGTGGGGGGGTCAGAAATCGCGGCAACTCCACTGGGGATCGTGCTGGCCAGGATTTGGTTGGCGATGAAAACACAGAAAGCCAGCAAGAAGTGCAAACAGTCAACCCGAGAGCTGAGAATGCTAAGGATAATGCTCGGCAGAAGTTTTTCTAGCTAAGCGATGATGAGGCAATGTCGGTGGTGGGGTCTTGCCCGAATCATACTCCCCATACCCCTAAACAAATGTCACCTAGAGTACCCTCACCTCCACACTCTCCCAAGCAAGCGGGAAAGGTGCTCAATTTATTTTGATATCTTTTAGCTTAGGTAAATGATTTACTATTCGCTGTCTTTGATTTTGATCATTCTCTTCTTTCTAATCTTCGATGTCGTGCAGGTTGCCAACTAGATAGCGGGTACGATCAGGTATGAGGTGGCAGGGTTGGTAAAAGGTGACCTTCAGCGGGTCAAAACACAGTACCGCAAGCTTGAGGAGAAGTATCGGGATCTAGGCACGACCGCCAGGGAGCTTGTAGAGGAGAGGGATCTCCTGAAGGCCACCAACATAGAGTTGAGAGAGGAGAGAGCCTCTCTCGAGGTGAATATCAGGGTGGTGCGGGATGAAGCTGTGACTTTGCAAGAGAAGACTCAGCCTCTGGAGGCGAATAGGGGAGAGCTCCTCCGTGGTCAGGGAGTTGATTGAGAAGGCGTTTGCCACTTGCGAGGATGAGCTTGCTATTGCCAACCAAGAGGTGAGTTATCTGAGGTCAAACTTGGACACCTTAGAACACTCTTCTGTTACTCGGGAGGTCGAGTTACAGACTCTTTCAGCCAGGATAGAAATGGTGGAACAAGAGTGTAATGCTCATACTGCTGAGCTAGTGAGCGCTCAAGCTGCCCTTGGCGAGGCGGACACTGAACTTGAGACACTCAGACGCCATGTGGCTCAATCTCACCTTATCAGCATATCTGCGTGGGGTTATAGCTACACAGATGGTTTGAGGTGGTTGAAGGAGGAAATTATGCGCAATCATTCCCTCGATGTGGTTGGCATAGATTCTACAAAGCTAATTCCCAACCCGGTTGCCAAAGTTTCAGCTACGAAGATTGGAACGTCTGATTATCCTTATTTTGGTTCCTTAGACCCACATGAGTCCCCGTCTCCGGAATGGCCTTTCTTTTATTTATATCTTTTTTTATTTTTCAGAAGCGTACTCTAGGAAATGTACTCCGAATGACATTAGCTTGTTCTTGTTATCAATGCTTCGCGGTTGTGCATGTTTGCTTCTTTTCCCTTTTTCCCTCTTAGTACCCTACGAATCCCTATCAACACTAGTTTGATAGGGATTTTAGTTGTGGGTTGGGAGGTTTGTCTTCTATACATTTATGATTTATATATATATATATATATTGGCATTTTGTTCATGGCGAGAGGTCTTGGTCAAGGCGTAGGATTCCATACTTCCTTGCTAGTGGTGATAGGCCAAAGTCTTGAGCCTTGGGCGAGCAAAACATTGGGTAAGGCGTGGATACCAGGTGACCCCGTGATTTGTGTGTCGCCGTTGAGTAAGTAAGGGCTTAGCGAATGCGCTTGGGTGATAAACCCAAATCTCAAGCCCTGAACGAGCGAATCATTAGGCGAGGCATAGGATGTCAGGCAACCCCGCAATTCGTGTATCGCCGTTGAGTAGGTGAGGGCTTGGCGAGTACACTTGGGTGATAAACCCAAGTCTCGAGTCTGGGCGAATGAATCGTTGGGCGAGGCGTAGGATATCAGGCGACCCTACGATTCGTGTGTCGCTGTTAAGTAGGTGAGGGTTTGGCGAGTGCGCTTGGGTGATAAACCTAAGTCTCGAGCCCTAGGAGAGCAAATCTTTGGGTGAGGCGTAGGATGTCAGGTGACCCCGCGATTCGTATGTCGCCGTTGAGTAGGTGAGGGCTTGGCGAATGTGCTTGGGTGATAAACCCAAGTCTCGAGTCTTGGGCGAACGAATCGTTGGGCGAGGCATAAGATACCTGGCAACCCCGCGATTCGTGTGTCGTCGTTGAGTAGGTGAGGGCTTGGAGAGTGCGCTTGGGTGATAAACCCAAGTCTCGAATCCTGGGTGAGCGAATCTTTAGACAAGGCGTAGGATGTCAGGCAACCCTGCGATTCATTTGTCACCGTTGATGGGTGTTGTTACTTGACAATAGAGGCAGAAATGAAACAGTTGGCGCTCATAATATGTTCCTATTGATTTCATTAATAACTTGAGGGGTCACATGATACAAAGAAATTAATGCATTACACATAGAACCTCATCAAATGTTCTATATTCAACGGGTGAGGGAATTCATTCCCTTGACTATCTTTAAGTTTGTAGGAGCATAGGCGATTGCTAGCAGTGACCACATAGGGTCCTCCCCACCGGGGCCCTAACTTGCGTTCCTCGATTGTGGACACTCTCGTTTGCTTCAACACTAAGTCACCTGGCTTGAAGGCTCGTGGCTTGACTCATTTATTGAAATACCACTCAGTCATACGCTTATGGTGTTCCACTTGCTAAGAATTTACGAGGTACTGTGAGAGAGAAGAAAAGTCAACAGCCCAAGTCTTGTATTAATTACACTAGGGGACAAAAGGAACCAGAGCACATGGTGGGGTAGAAAAGAAAAGACTGGCAGATGATAGGACTAAAAGGAAGATAGGCTAATTGATGCACGCAATCCAGGGGTCTATAAAAGGGCAGTGATCAGATAACAATGGGTTCTCTCTGGAACAATTTTAGTCTCTTCTCCAGCATCGTCTTCTTCAGCCTTATTAGAAGAATTCGAGAGCTCCAACCAGTAGATTTATGTATATTTTTTCTGTATAAAGATCCATGAGAGACTGTAAAAACATTTATTATAGTGGATTCTCATTTTTCAAACTCCAGTGAACATAGGTCTTACGCCGAACCACGTAAATATTACATTTATCTCTATTTATTTATCTGTTATCCATGTACATACAGCTGCACTGGAGTTTCACCAGGGGCTTCAAACGATATCAAACGAAGCCCAACTAGTACCAGTGAGCTTGAAATAATTATTTCTCCTACCCTGACTTGTTGGCTGATTTTTATGGCATCAACATACACTATACCGATTAACACTTGGAAATTAATTATGATTAAGGGCTGGCCGGAATATGATCATAGGCTTTTCATTAAACAAATAATTAATCTTCCTCAACCGGAATATGATCAATACATGTACACTATATATGCATTGCATTCATCAGATGCATGCATGCATGTATTCTCAGTTAATTGTTAATGTTTAGATCATTTCATTCATCAAGCTTATCTACCAACATCTGGACCCAATGCATTAATTAATGGTAATTATCCAAGAGATCAGTGAAGTAGCTAGTACGTCCACTGCCTGTACGTAGCAGATCACCTGGAAATGAAGGAGGTCATAATTTACCGACCTGGCCTATTAAGGTTACCTACGTTTGAACATTGAGATAATCTTAAAGGATTTGTGAATAATAATAATAATAATAAATAATAAAATTGTTTGTAAATAATGGTGACTTAAAAGAAATCCATGATGCCAAAACAAATGAACCCTGGCTAGTAGTTAAAACAGTATATAAATCGATCCAACCATGTTTAGCGGACACATGCAATATCGATGATGATCCAAATTAGTAGAGGGATCCCTTAAGACAGGCCAGGGCCAACAGTCGATCGTGTCAATGATGGAGTGTACATGCATTGGACTATATATCTAGGTTTATATAAATCTGTACGTCCCACGCGCTTCCATGTGCCAGTGTACGTACCAGTAAACATGTGAGGGTTCATCATGTAGCACATGATCATGCATATAGCTAGGTATGAAGAGATCAGAGGGTAAGTTATAACCCTTAATGCAATATATATGAGGCCCGGCCGGGACCAATATTTATGTCGAGATTGTTGGTACACTAACACAAGAGAAAGAAAACACATGGTCAATAGTTTCTGCTAGCTGGACAAGTCCACAAAAAATTCAATGCATTACTCAGTTTTTGTTTCTTTTTGTGTGAACAAGCTTGCTGGGTTCCTAATCTTGTTGACAAACAGCTTCCATGGACCATGTTCATCATGTTGTACTGAGGCTTTGTGGGGTATATAAGACTTTGATCAATTGTTGACATTGACCCACGAATGAAATCAGATAAAAATTCAAATTTAATATAAAATTAGTGATTTGGGGTTGAGAGGTCTAAGCCATTTAATTAAATAAGTGAATTAAGTTATTGTCTCTTATAATATCATTTGCAAGAAACACTTTCATCCAGTTATTGACTAATCATGCGGTTAAGGGATATTACTTGTTCATGATTGCCATGATCCAGATTAGGAGAAAAAAGTCACACTTTCTCTCTATTGCAGTTCTGATCCTCCCTATCAGACAGCTTTTTAGTGATTTGTACGTGATTAGTTGGCTTCTACATGCATTTCACGGGGTTCTGAACCTTCAATGTTTTATATCTAATGGTTCACTAGTGATGATTGACTTGACTAGTACTGTTAATACTTCTAATCGCTACTGTTAGTGTTTCAGTACTTTTTGTTGTTAATAAAAGAAAAAAAAAAAACTAGAAAGATCAACTCTTCCCTTAAATATAGGCCGTGCCTCCGCCTTGAAATCTGAGGGGCCGGGTCATTGAATGGACATCCATCTGAATTCTGAGCTGATCATTTAATGCCTCTTCCAACCCGGCATTTACTCATTTATCCACGAACACGGAATGTCCATTTTCCTGCTCCAATAACACATACGTGATCAAAACACCATTTCATTTCATCTTTAACAGAACGTTAGTCCATGCCTATCCAAATCAGCCAGCAGGTGATATATAATTTAGTATATGTAAAAGAGGACGGCTAGAATCACAAAAAAAAATTTATAAAAAAAAAAATTCACAAATTAATATAATTTTATAATAATTGATAAATCTATTTTATAATTAAAATAATTTTATAATCTATATATCACATCAAATCACATTAATTTATTAATTTTTTTTATAAAATCTATTTATGATTAAAACATTTTCCTATATAAAAACTTTTAAAAAAAAACTGGTCTGCGCTTAAATTATTATCAAAATTGATATGGTAATAAAATAAATAAATAAATAAATAAAATAGGAAGTGACAAAATCTTACGAAGTGTATAGAATATGATCTTTTATGGCTATGAAAAACTACAAAAGATCTAATGGTTGAAGGGTATATATAGTACAATCTATATATTCTCTCTTAGTATTTTTACATATATTTTTTTTAATCTAGTATTCATGTTATCATTACCTTTTGTTATTTATATGTTTGCATAACCAGACATTAATGGTAGTACTCAAAAATTTAGAATCCTGAGGAGCAGCTTTTAAGGAACGTGCCGATCAACACTGAAATAAATCGATCTTTAGTTAAAACATCTGTTACCAAAGTCCCAAACACTGAAACAGGTTATGTGGGATATATGCAGTAGTACTACTAACTACTACATACCGCCCATGGTTTTAATTAGGAGTTAGGTGATCTGCCTGTTTGTACGTGATCTGTAGTACCTTTGTCGTGTATTTATGATTTAATACTATATTTTTGTACATTCTTTCGCATGGAAGTTCGAAATGAATGCACTGTCTAAAGTTTTCTTATAAGCTTGCAGAAGATCGTCATATTTTTTTACATTCTTTTAGTACTAGTCTTTATTTATGCACCCCAAAATATAGGACTGCCCTCACTTTGATCTGGAGGTTTTGGTTGTAGACATGATCATGAGTCCGCGTGTTTAGAAACTGATCTCAATCTAATGACCAGGAAGCCAAATTTTAAGGGTATATTGTTTGATTGTGACCAGACATGCACAGATTCACAAAACATTAAACCCCGAAATTACAAAGAGATGAGGGTTAGGTTACTCATTATTTATTTTGTTTTTGGAAGAAATGGAACGATCTATTATGGTAAGTCCAAGATGATGTCTCTTTGTCGGCCGAAAGTTCATCTTAATTCCCACTTTTTAGTTTTTGCAGTATCTTGGACTCATTCCAACATATATAATGTTTTGTTTGATCCGGCCATAAGTCAAATTCTTTGGTCCTTTTACGCACGTTTTCAAGATAGAGAAAAAAAAGGATCATGTTCATGTGTCATGTCCAAGTTATACTATATTTTCAAAACCTTAATAACTTACAGCTAGCTTCTTATATTATATATGATCGAGGGTTGAATGTATATAATTAACTAGCTATCTAATTTTGCACTATATGTATACACCATATATATATATATATATATATATATATATTGCTTAATTAATCACAAACAACCTTTGTTTCTTGTTTCTAGTTTAATAAGGTTTGGCAGTTGTAATAAGGATATTTATGGTTTATTTAATTTTCTGCTGTATAGTACGCCTTAATTATTTGATGCTTGGGTCTTTGGTTTTTTTATTTTGGAATATTTGTAATTATTCTCAAGCGTCAAGTTATAATTACGGTACTATTCATTCATAAGTAAGGATATTATTAATTAAATTGGAATATAGATCATTATTAGATATATAACTCTGACTCTTCACTAAAAAGAAAAAAAAAAAACTTTGTTGTTAACTTTGCACTAAAAATGCAGACCTTTGATCGATTGATCAGCATTTTCTCGAAACACCCATTCATTGGATAAATGCAAAAAAAAAAAAAGGCAATTAATTAGATACTAATTACCTGTCTAAATAAAATTAAAAAATATGTAGTTTTAAGTCATGTAAATCAAACTTTTGGTAGCTGGCCGACTTTGGAGAGTAATTGAGTGAAGCAATGGTTCACAGTATATACGCAAAGTAAAATGGTATTCTGATCTAGTAGTCACTATTATAAGTGATAAATAAAGTATGAAACATTGTTTCAAAATAGTATTTTTGCAGTTCAGTTCAACCTAATCTCTTTTCTTTCAACTCTCTCTTACAAAAAACAGACAATCTCTTCGGATAAATAAAGTTGGGACCGGTGGTCGCCGACCACAACGTGCCCTAATATGAAATTTGCCAACCACCGATCTATTAGACTATTGAATAGCGTGTCAAAAATACCGGAGTGTGACCCTTACATGCGAGTTGAAGTACGCACATGATCTTCATGTGTCGCCATTTTTTAGAGCTTTTCAGCCACCATGCACGGCATTTTTGGATTTGTCAGTATCGGAAGTTGAAGGATTGAAGTGCCTACCTCCTCAGGATGGCGCGTGTCCCTCACACGTCATGTCAACCTCTTTGTTTAGCCTTTTTTTTTGTTTTTTAGTTATAATTCTCTGTCGTTTTTGTTTCCTCCAAGATTGAAAATCAAAATTATATATTTTTAGATGTATTTCGCTTTTTTCATTTAATTGGTTTTGTTTTTCTGGTTTTAGTTTTTTAAACTTAATAAATGTAGAATTGGATATTCTTTGGATTGTCCTCTCCTCTTTTAAAGGATGTGGATGATCTAACCCTCTCCTTCATTTAAATGGAGAGGTTGTTGTATCCTCTTTCCACTATAAACTCTTAAACAAACTTCTGTTTTGTTTGTAAAATTTTTATAAAAGTTTAGACACTGTCCGTCACAAAAAAAAAAAATGTGTACAGAAATATTTTTAATAATTTAATAGTTTGACTTGTAATTAGAGTCTTTTCTTTTATAGGACACAACTATATTTTCTAATTCATATTTCATGAATGAAATGATTTTATTTTTCTTTAAAAAAAGAAAAAAGTATTTCCAAAATATTGATCACGCATGCATTCGTACATCATGGTTCAATTACAATCCAACATCCACCGACCGATACTCTAGCTCTGCATGACGAAGTCTGAACTAGGGCTGTAAAAAGACCGAACCGGACCGGCGGACCGGACCGGACCGGTTGTCCCGGACCGGGACCGGACCGGACCGGTTGAAGTCCGGTCCGGTCCGGTCCAAAAAATATATGGACCGGAAAATTCCGGTCCGGTCCCGGTCCAAGGAGTTCATCCCCCTGGACCGGACCGGACCGGACCGAACCCCTAGAATTTTTTTTAAAATTTTAATTTTTAAATATATATATATATAAATAATAATATATAAATTTTAATATTAATTTTAATATATATTAATATATAATATATACTCTTATAATATTAACATATAAATAATAAGTGTATTATTATTATTTAATATATTATTACTAATTTATCACTATTTACTAACATATAAATATATAATTACTAATATAAATTATAATAGTATTATTACTTATTAGTTATAATTTATTAACATATACTAATGTAATAGTATTATTAGACTATTAGATTATTAGTTATAGTTTACTAACATACTTAATATTTGATATTAACTAACATATTAATATATAATATATACTCTTATATATTAACATATAAATAATAAGTGTATTATTATTATTTAATATATTATTACTAATTTATCACTCTTTACTAACATATAAATATATAATATACTAATGTAAATTGTAATAGTGTTATTACTTATTAGTTATAGTTTATTAACATGTATTAATGTGAAAGTGTTATTAGACTATTAGTTATAATTTACTAACATACTTAATATATAATATATACTAACATATTAATATATAATATATACTTTTATAATATTAACATATTATAATTTATAGTAGTTAAATTTGGGCCAAAAAAATATTTGATCATTGTAGAATTTTATATTAAATTTAACCCATTAAATCATATGGGGCACCCTTGGACCGGACCGGACCGCCCCTGGACCGAATTGGACCGGACCGGTATGGACCGAACTCCTGTTCGGTCCGGTCCAGGGTGAGAGAATTCTTGGACCGAATGAAATCGGTCCACAAATTTCCCGGACCGAACCGGACCGGACCGGACCATTTACACTCCTAGTCTGAACATTAATGCCACTGTAGCTCTGCATGACAAAGTCTGAACATTAATGCCACTGCGACCTGCAACTGATCCAGCATGACAAGCAAGCAATTTTTAGTAATTGCATGATTTCAACGCATTAATCTATATAGTGCATACGCCGCCTTTTCAATTTCATGGGGAGGAATCACCGCTTTGTATAGTGGTTTTTAATTTTTTTATACAAAATTTTTTATCATGTTTTTAAATTAGAAGGCATTCTCTTATAAAATAAGGATAAAAATTAATTATTAATTCTAAATAAATCTATTTTATTTTATTTTCACCGCATCCACTTAGATTTGTTCATCTGAATTTCGGATCCAAAACTCGAATGGTTATTTTTTTTTAATATCTTAAAAAAGAATTGTCAAAACTATTAAAAATAAAAAATAAATAAATAATTAGAATTAGGTCTTCCCAGCACGGATGAACAAGCTTACATCCGCTCCGTAGCTTTTTATTTTGGAATGATTATTACCCCCTCTTTTTATATTACTTCTTTTAATTTTATGAAGTTTACTTACTTAAAAAATAAAAATAAAAAAGATTGCATGATTTACTAATCATGACACTATCCCCACATCCTTTTCGCACTAATTTATTATAAAGTACTCACTTAGAATATATAGAGTACTGCTGTAGATCAATATATATATATATATATATATATTACTAGGCTAGCTAGCTGTTAATTAATTAAAATGATCAGAGTGCATAATCACTAGCTAGAAATGTCTTAATTATTAATTTGCAGCTGCAAATTAATTACGAAAAGGCAAAAGAAGTACCATTAATGAATTAATCCGCACAACTAATATTAATATTGATCAACCAATTATATATCTTGTATATATTATGTTTGAGCATATATATGCAATATGTTATTTATTTTAGATTTTAGCTCGATTTTTTATTAAATTTTTTAATATATTGAATTCGTTTCCTAATCAATTACGAACGCATGCAAATTAAGAAACGATCAGTTGCCTTTTCGTAAATTAAGAAAATGGAGGAAAAAAATATAAATTATTTTGGTGTCTATCAGTTTTCACATTTAACGTATTGGAAAACCAATTTAAAGGGTTTATATAATTTATATATATTAGTAAAATTAAAGAAAGATAAATTAATTGCGCACAGCCGACATAGTTGTCATGTAAATGTTATCTTGCTGGGCAGAGCACAAACAGCCGCGTGATTAGGAGGTGCCCACGTTGTCAACTTGCCTGCCACGTCATTTCTCCGGCGGACCCCTAGATATCGACTTCCACGTGAATCGGCCACCTCCATTGGGGCAATTTGTGACACCTATTGGTGACTAATTAAATATTCCAGACTTATTTATGTCACTTTCACATTTATTTCTTCTTGTGCCCCCACAATTATCACTTTTATCAATTCAGACCTACGAGCTCCTTTGTAATATTCCAACTATAAGACTCATGAAGGAAAATGTTACTTATCCTTACATTGGAATATTGATTGGGTTTTAATGTTTTTTTTTTAGTTTTTTTTTTATATGATTTTTCTTTAAGTGCATAATTTTTTTAACGTCTTAAAAATATTTTTTTAAAATATAAAAAAATCATAATATTATTTTAAAATATTTAAACAAAAATTCTATAAAAAAAACTAAAAAAATAATATTAAAATTGAGACCCAATCAAATCCTATTCATCGGAGTCGCTAGCAAGCACCCAAGACTCAATGGATCATGAATCATATTCATGATTCTCCAAACATCTAAAGGATCATACGTACAATTAACTATATATATGTAAACCAAACCTATATGTTTATCGATGTAATATATAATAATTTAGAAAAGAATCTAAAGCCTTCATAAAAGGACGATATTAGCATGCCGCTTGGAGTTTATCATTATTCTCCAAACATCTAAAGGATCATACGTACAATTAACTATATATATGTAAATCAAACCTATATGGTTATCGATGTAATATATAATAATTTAGAAAAGAATCTAAAGCTTTCATAAAAGGACTATATTAGCAAGGTGACCGATAAGCAAAATTCAAGTTTTTATTTTATCTTATTCTTATTTTCTTTTATCATTTTAAAATGTTTTTAAAAATATAAAAAAAATATCAATATATTAATAATCACTTCTTTAACTATTAAGTAAAAAAAATACATTAGATTTCAAATTGAGGTATCAAAATTGGTGGGCAAAATATCATTTTTCTTCATAAAAACAGTAAACTCTAGTTTCTATAGTAAAAGGTACAATTAAAATTTGAAATTGCAAAAGGTTATGTTTCAAAGAATAAAGATTTATGTTTGGTCACCTAAACATACAAATGCAATTATTTGAGAATACAATTGTTTTTATATTATTTCATTATTATTTATAAATAATTTATTATTATTCATAAACAATAGTTAATTAGTTTAGTATTAATTTTAAACTATTCACTACTATTAATTCATTGTTATTTATAAATTATTTTAGTACTATTATTAATCGATAATCTGAAATAGTCTTAAAAGGAATATATCTTTTAAGGATTGAGCAAAAGGTGTTCAACTTTCCTTGTACAGGGATTAATTGTCAACTTATGTATTAATTGAGATGTACAATTAATCATTTCTCATACCATGTAATGAAGCAAACATTATAACTGTCATGGCGATGATCAGAATCATTTGCAATTTTTTAGTAGTCCCTGTAATATTGAAAGCGCCATTTGATTTGATCAGTTTATATATAATAAATATATCATGTAACAGTAGTACTACAGTAGTTGAGGAATAGAAAGATCAGGTGAAGTTAAAAGGATGATGATGAATAATATTTTGTTGATACACGAAATTATATAACCCGTCAGCTGCGTTGTTTAGCACTCGGCAAATCAAATTGTCTAATCCTTAGCTAGCTAGGGAGTAAGGAGATCTAAGACGCCAGCATGAGCTTGCATGCTATCTGCATGTTATGATTGCATGAAAGGGGACGAGACAAAGGGTAAAAAGCTTCTGACCAATAGTGCAAAATCTGAAAAAGGATTCGGAAAATCCTTATTGCATAAAAAAGAATGGGGCAGTTATGGAAATGACTAAAAGCAATCCTACTTTTATGATCTTTTATTTCCAGCCTTGTTTTATTTTAGAAATAATAAAAGACAGGCCATCTAGCTTGAATCTGATGAAGTTGTAGAAATATGAGGTGAGTAGTCATTTCCTTTGACAAAATAGAAAAGAAAAGAAAAAGAAAGTGGAAGAAAACTAAAACCCTACTCTCAGTTTCTGTCGGAGAACTAATTAAACATGTGGACCCTAGGCTTCTCTTTATATTTAAGTAGGCATTCCCCATGATAGTTAGCAACCAGTCAGAAACTACAAATTTAAAGTTTTTAGGAAGAAAAAGAGAGAGAACCAATCTAAGAACGCCTAGTTCATCTCTTCCAAGTACAATCTGCATATCCTTTCTGATTTCTTCTTCAAAACCTTTACTACTACTCCCATGATCATGAGGCCTTATCTAGCAGTCTCTCTTCTTCTTTGGTCCCTCCTCTTTCTGAGGCTCAAGGTAAGCAATATTTATCCACCTCATAATGAGTATTAGGGTAAGCTTTGATCTGTTTTTTCATGATCATATGAATAAACTTGTGTTACTTATATGAAGGGATCCGCTTGGATAAGAAGTACCACTTCATGTCACAAGGGCAACATGAGAAAGTACATGATGTGGGTATTAACCCTTACTAGCAATATTTTAGTTCGTTTTCTTTTCATAGAAATGATATTTAATGAAGGCATCATGTCTTTCTTTTCTGATGTTGGATTTCCTGTTCCTGGGACAATATTACAGGAAGATGGAAGTGATTTGATGAAAAAAACAAACGGTGGTACTGCTGGAGATGAGGTGATGATTCTCTGCAAAGATGGGCACTGTTCTTCAGGTACCGTGAAGAAAAGAGTAGCTAGTGTTTCCAAGAAATCTCATCACTGGTTACCCTTCATTCATGAAGATTACTATGGACCTAGGACCCACAGACCTAGGCACCATTAGTTTGGTTTCTACCGTCTAGACTTCTATTTTTACTTTTCCATTTCAGACAGTAGTTTATCTTCAAAAGTTAGTGAAGGAGTTAGGAGTTTTCGGAGTTCCAAAAACCAATGACCATGTACTTCTCTAGGAAAGGAGTTTCCCAAATGAATTAAATCCTCTAACTATTACAACTTACTCTCAGCTTTTGTGAAGAAAGTAAGAACTTGCATATTATAATTAGCAATTAGCACAGAAGTCAGATGAGAATCTAAATGGGTTTTTCTAATGTTCTATTGTTGCAGGAAAGAATAGAAAACTTATTACCACAACCATTTCTACTACTACCACCATCACCACCACTTCGAAGGTTGGTTTTTTTTTTTTGAAGATCATAAGAAATCGAAATGAAAATTAACTAACCTCCCTTTGTTAATCTTCATTCTTCTTCTTTATGATTATGTGATCATGCATATATATACTTCATGTACAGAATGAGATCAAGAGGGCCGACAAGGGCCAAACGGGTGTTAATGGGGAACATGGGGAGGAACAGACTTTCATGGTTAGTGGGAAGCCAACATCTGATGAGCATCGGGAGACTGCCCACGAGCACTTTCCGGACAACACTGATATAGTTGATATGGACTATTCTCCGGCAAAGAGAAAACCTCCAATACACAACTGAATGTTGGGAATAATAAAAACAAAACTAGAAAGTATTAGGATAATAATAATAATAATAAAGAAAGGAATAGAAGTTGGACAGCATTACCGAAATGCTGCAGTTTTTGAGGCTTAGAAATATTGATTTTGTACATAAAATATTTTACTATTATTCTTAGCCTTAAAGTATATATATCATTTTGGTGATCGAGTGAAAAAGACTCGGGCACCAAAAGCTGCCATTGTAACCAATGAAAAGTGAAAAGAAAATAAACCATACCAGTCTTCCTGAAATACTACTCGTGAAGGGCGTATTCAATATTGCAGATGATTTTTTCATAAATTAGCAACATAAAAATATGTTAAATTGCTTATAAAACAAACTCTCCTACGTTCTCTAGTATCTTTTGTGGTTATAAAACCGAGGCGCTCGAGTTGTCCAATCTGTACCATCTAAATATTTTTAATTTCCATGACTGAGAATGTGAAGATCAAGGAAGTGAAAAATTCAACAGACACATGACCACTAGAACAGCCAACAATTGCGAGCAGTGCCATTAATAAAGCTGTCGGCTCAAACCGCAGCACCGAAGTCCACCAAGGCTGCGGTTCCATTCTTGTCTCAACCAAGTAATATGAATCCAGGCCGCTTTATTGTTCTATTGCTAATTCTTTTTCCATATTCTGCTGGCTTTTCTAATGAAGAATATATTGAACCACCCCTCTTTTTTCGTATTTTTCAATGCAATCCTGATCCTCTGGCGGCATTAGAAATTAACCAGAAAAGATCTCATGTATTCAACGACGTTGCTGTGATGCGTTATGTTACCCGGACCCTCCTGTCTTTCTTTACAAGTTCAATGGACCCCTCAGTGATTTTGGGCTTGGCCCACCACGCTTCAAGTATTGATTTTTTTTTTTTTTAAAGAAACTTCACAATTCATTTCATTGATCAATCCAGGAGATACATCTCGAAGACTCTTCCAATGTTACAATAGAGTTGAGAAATAAAAAAAAATATTTTACTAACACATGGTCCATTACATTACTCATTCTCCTTACATGAGAAACCTCTCACTTAGCAAACTTTGAGAGTTGTTTTTTCGCTTCATACAAAAACATACTTGTATGACTCTAATTTTATTGCTCGAACTTGAAAGCTTGAATTAATAACTTGGAGTGCGTCTCTCTTGAGAATGACTTTCTAATATTCCAAGACAAGCCTAAGTTCATTGCCTATAGAGCACCAAATGATTTTGTCAAGAAAAGGTCATGAAGCATTGATCTAGCTAATCTGAGGGTAGCCAAACCTTGCCCTAGTTATCTCTAACAACCACTCCAACCCCCACTTTACGTGATGAGATGTCAGTAGCCTCATCCTAGTTCATCTTAACATATGGTGTGGGAGCAGCTAGCTATGTTTGAGGTTAGGGAAAAGTTCTTTTGGTTTAAGCACTTTAAACTTTGCTTCTATGGCTAGTCCCTCGAGATGGGATCTTGCTTCTTTGATTAGCACTATGGGGTGACAGAATTCCCCTTTAAAGACCAATGAGTTCCTTCTCCACCATATTCTCTTAGCAACTAACACAAATTTCAGGATGGCCTCAGGGTTCAGAATCTGCAAGAATCCTTCGAACATTTGTGACATGGTAGCAAGAGAAATGAAGTTTTTCTACAGGCTTTTTGAGCAAGATTCACATACTGCTTTTGCTGATTCACAGCGCCAGATGACAAGAATGGTGTCTTCAATGGCACTTTTACAAATGGGGCATAATGGATTGTCAACAACTTTCCTTTATATAAGTTGAGTTTGGTAGGAAGTGATTCAAGGCAAGAACACAACATGAATGTCCTTTCAGCTGGAGTGAGTGACAAATTCCACAATTGAGTCCACATCTGTCTAAGGGAGTTGTTAGTGGATGCTTGACCCTTTCTTGCTAGTAGTCTACTGTTTTCCAAATGGTATGCACTTTTGACAGTAAAAGTCTCACTTTTGTTTCCTTTTCATATTAGTCTATCATTGCCATTCATTGTGCTTATTGGAGTCTATAAGATAGTGGTTGCTTCCCTTGGTTCAAATACTAGCCTGACCAGTTCAGACTGTTATTGGTGAAGGGAAGGGTCAATCAATTCAGATACTATGGCCTCCTCAGTAAGGATCTTAACTAGACTCAGTACCTTGCAAGGATTGAGTTGTGCAATCCACTTGTCTTTCTAGAACCGAATCTTATGTCTATTTCCTACTCTCCAATAGGAACCCAATTCAAAGAGAGGTCTAGCTAATAAGAGGTTTCTCCAAATGTAGGAAGGTCTAGACCCTATTTTAGATGCCTAAAATTGGACTTTGGGAAATACATAGCTTTAAGGACCCTTGCTTCTAATGATTCATGTTGCTGAGTGATTCTCCAGCACCATTTCACTAGCATGGCTGAGTTGAAGGCCTTTAGATTCCTAAATCCTAGTCCCCATTCTGACTTTGGTTTTCTCATCCACTTCCATACAATTCAATGGGTTCTATGCTCTTTATCTTGCTGCCCCCACCAGAAATTATGGATTGCTCTATTAATATCATAAAGCAGGGCCAAGGGGAGTTTGAACACCCCTTTAGTGTAATGGGTAGTGCTTGGATGACTGCCTTGATGTAGATTTCCTTGCCAGCTTGTGATAAGTGTTTGATTCTGTAGTTACACAACCTTGATCTTACACTGTCCAATATCCCTTTGAAAGTCTTCCCTTTATTTTTTTCAACCATTGATGGAAGTCCTAAATATTTTTTATAGGTCATGCAAGCTTCTAAACCAGCGATGGACAGGATGTAAGACTGGGTTAGTTTAGATGTATTTTTGCTGAACAAAATGGAAGTTTTCTCTAGATTAAGTCTCTAACTTGATGCATGCTCATACATCTTTAGGAGTCCAAACATATTGCTCCATTCTATAGCATTGGTCTTACAAAATAGTATGCTATTATCGGTAAAAAATAAATGGGACACTCTAAGCATCCCTCTAGCTTATGGAACTCCATGTAAAACTTCCTAATTTTCAGCTCTAGTAATGAGGTTACTCAAGGCCTCCGCACACAGTATAAAGATATAAGGTGAGAATGGATCA
Organism: Platycarya longipes; assembly: GCA_036559045.1. Classification (NCBI taxonomy): domain Eukaryota; kingdom Viridiplantae; phylum Streptophyta; class Magnoliopsida; order Fagales; family Juglandaceae; genus Platycarya; species Platycarya longipes. The sequence goes on along the minus strand of CM071803.1, from coordinate 44,883,934 downwards.
CCTTGTCTTATTTTTATAGAATGATGGAATGATTCTAGGAAAATTCCATTCACCAAGATTGAATAAGACACTGTCTCAATGCACTTCATTAGCAAGTCCACAAATCTGTTGCAAAAAGCCTATTATAGGCCGTACTCATGTCCAGTTTCAAGGTCATGTATCCCTCTTTCCCACCCATCTTGCATTTCATTATGTGAAGAGTTTCAAACGCTACTATAATATTGTCAGATATCAACCTGTTGGGGACAAAAGCAGATTGTGTACTAGTAATGATGTTAGGTAGGATGAGTTTAAGTCTATTTACAATAACTTTTAATATAATCTTATAAATTACATTACAAAAATGTATAGGACGAAATTGTGAGACAAGAGTATGGAGATTCATTTTAGGAATCAAGGTGATGAGAGTTTGATTAATGTCAGCCAAACTAGCATTGGAGTTAAGGATGGAAAGAACTGCCTCAAAGACTTGGGGGCCAAGCATTGCCCAGTATTTGTGAAAGAAAACAACAGGAAAACCATCAGGTCCTAGGGAACTGAGGCCTTCCATTTAGAACAAAACTTCCTCCACTTCTTGTTGAGTGTAGGTGCTGGAGAGCTGTGTATTTTGATCAATTGTCACTCAAGTTTCCATGGTAGATAAGCATGCTAAGATGCCTTCTTGGAGCTGAAGTAGTGAACAAGTTCTTGTAAAACTCTTGAAACAGTTGGCTAATTCCCTCATTTGTGTGGATTGGTTGACCTCCATTATTCACCAACTTTTTGATCAAGTTGTTACTCATTTTTTGAAAGGCACATTGATTAAAAAAAATTTGAGTGTTTTTGTCTCCGTCCCTTAGTCATCTTTGTTTGGCCATTTGTTTCCACTTTGTGTTGTCCTCTTCAAGATGCGATTTAGAGTACTTTGAACCTCTCTTATGGCCTCATTGAGATGCCCCTTGTTATCCTGTTGAAGCACAAAGAGGAGTTCTAGGTTAGATTTCATTTCTGCCTTAGAGTTATTCTAGTATGTTCTTCTTCACTTAGTGAGTTTCTGACTGCATAGGTTAAGACCTTCAGTAGCATGAAGGAGTTTGTTTCCCGATCCCCTTGGTTGCTTCCATGCCATTTCTACTACCTTGTCACAATCATCTTTGAGGAACCAGCTTGCTTCCACCCTGAAAGGCTTGTCACCTTGATGCATGGATGTTTGTTTGTTGTCAAAGGAGACCATAATAGGACAATGGTCAGATTTGAGACTAGAGAGGGTTAAAACCTTCAAGAAAGGGTATGTCTCTGCCCATAGGGAGTTGCTAAATCCCCTATCCACTCTTTCCTTGGTGAAAGTTTTGTCATGCCTTCCATTTGACCATGTAAATTTGTTTCCCACATAGCCTAAGTCACATAGCCCACATGATTCAATAATGTCTCTGAATGCATCTATTTGGGACTAGAGTCTCACTTGGTCTTCACTTTTTTCATTGAAATTAAGAATCTCATTAAAATCACCAAAACAAAGCCACCCTTACTTGAATGTGGAATGTATTGCTCTTAATAGACTCTAACTTTCCCTCCTCTTTGTGGCTATAGGGTTGCCGTAACAACTAGTTACAATCCATTCTTTTCTAACTTTTGAATCAAACATTGAAAGAGAGATATGGTTCTTGGTATAGGAGTGAATTGTGGCCCTTAAACCTTCCTTCCAGAGGAAGGCAATTCCTCCACTATTACTAATGTTGTCAATCACAAAGTTGTGCTCAAAATGTAGCCTATCCTTCACTACTTCAACTTTTTCTCAAAAACTCTGTCTCCATAATAAAGACAAAAGATGAGAACTTTGTTTGACCAAAAGTGCAAATTCAGGATTGTCTGGGGGTTCTTAAGCCCTCAAAAGTTCTAACTTATGCCAATTATTAATGATGGTGGAGCTGCACAGCAACCACCACCTTAGGAGTTGGGGATGGAGAACCTTCTTCATCATACAAACTGAGCTTGACACGTTTGGATACGGTAAAAGTTCCACCTAAGGGTAGAGGACTACTCACTCGTTTATGTTTGTGGGGAGGGGTCTATGCACAGGTTCCTTACTGATGGTAGGTTGGACAGGAGGAAGTTCTAAGTCCTGAAAGGTAGAGTACCATAGGTAGACCTAGCTCTTCTCTTCCAAGATGTTGTCCTCTTGGAGTGTTGCAGGGCTTCAACTTGTTCTGCAATGATCAGGTCAAATGAGTGGAACTCGGTAGAAAGCTTATTTGATTCCTTGGATACTAGGTGCAATTGTTTGGACTTTTTTCTGATATCTGTGGAAAGGTGTATGTTGTTACTTTGTTGATTTCAACACCTGACATGTCATTGCATTCTTCTTTTTCGATAAAGGGGGCAGCTTCTTTTAGTGGCTTTTGAGGTTGACTAACCTTTGGGGTAAGTAGATCAGGTTGAGGTTGACATGTCGACTCCTGCACCACTGCTCGAGGGCTTGTTTCATCCCTTGGGTCCAAAGGTGCTTCTTGTATTATCGGTTAGACCTTCATTTCTGGTTCTTTGTTTGTGTGATGTTCTTCCTTATTTTCCTAGTTACTCCATGGATTCTATGGAGGATGTTCTCTCGAATGATGACCTTTTCCATATTTTTTGAATACAAGCTCACTGTCCCTAGCTGCTGGAGCACGCAACGATGCTCCATATTCTGGTTTACCAACTTTTGCCTATAGCATGGAACATATTTATTACTTGTGTTTTAGAGTTCTACCCTTGAAATAAAGTGAAGAAAGGCGTTCATATTTGAGGAGAATCTAGTGTTGCTTTCCATCTACATTTAGAAAGGTACCTCTCAGAAGAGGTTTGGAGATTTCCACCTTAGCTCTGATCCGTTGGAATCTGCCCCAACTTCTCCCTATTTCATCAGCATGCACCTTAATGACTTTCCCCACCTTGCTTCCAATCTTATGACCAATATCTTCAGTCATGTAGTCGAATAGAAGATCAGAGGTCTGTATCCAAAAAACTTCTTTAGTGAAAACAACTTCCTTAATGGATGTTGAGCCATTGAAAGGTTGGAAACAAATTAACCAAGGATCACAGGACCATGGGCATCCTTCAATAACTCTTGACATATCATGTTTGCTATCGAACTCGATAAGGTATTGGTTAAGCCCTACCTCTGCAAACTGTAACCAACTTTCACTCCTCCAAACTTTGATCATAGTGTTCTTGAATGTCTCTTTGTTGATACTTTTCTTGGAAACTATCATGGCCATAAGGCATGAGGAGTTGGGCTTTGGGAGAGGGGGGGTAAGGGGGATGGGATGATCATTATATGTTTCTCTTGTTCGGTGAAACTAAATCTTTCCCATTGGCAGGCCAAATCGTCTTCCATGTCCTCTTCAGTCTACTAAGAGACCTGAGAGACTACTCTACTGGAGAGAAAGATATCGCAAAAGAAGGACCAAATGTAATGAAAAGTATTGATTGTATTGGTGAAAAATCACAATAACAAAAGAAAATATAATAAAATGCAATAAAAATGAATTAGCCTTTTATACTAAGGCACAAAAATCTCACTCTATTTATGGTAGACATGATTTAAACAGCGGTGTAGCAAACCTTCTCTGGGCATGTCCCTTCAAGATACAACAACTTAATGGTTTGTCGTATGACTCGGACCAATCATGCACAAGTGGTTGCACTCAGACAAAAAGAAAACCTCTCTTTTACTTGGAATTTCTCGAATATCACACAAAAAACTAGTAGATGAATTAGTATTAATTTGTTATGCACCGACTTGACTAAACCAACGCACCTATTTATAGGCTGATACAACTAGCCAATGATTACACAGTGTAGCGACACATTTAGCATGAAGTAACTGAAGAATTAACTCTGCATAAGCCAACACGCGAAATAATGATCTAAAACAGCTAAGCTTTAGAAGCAAAACTTCAAAAATCATAACAAATCAAATGTTGAAGATGGATAGGGTTACTATCCTCCTACTACCCATTTACAATTATTTTTGTATTTGATTTTTTTAATTTGACTTAATAGTTAAGAAAGTGACTATTAGTAAAATTATGTTTTTTATTTTTTATTTTTTTAATAATTAAGGATGTTAAAAAAATATTTAAAAGAAAATGATTAAAATTAAAAAAATTCTAAATACACTATAAATAGTAAATGAATAATAAGAAAGTAATAACCATATCACTACCCATCCTAAAATGATGGATTTCTCGAGCTAGAGCTTAAATAGAAGGATAACGTATAACACCTCAATAGCCATAAATGTAATGCATGCCTACTGAATGACAACATACAGCACCTCAATCAATCAATTTATTATAAACGGCTTTCAAGCCATTGTTACAAAATATATAAATACTAGAAAACCTGCAACAACATGTAAATCAAATAAAATCTCATATTAATGCTTTAACCCAAATAGTGAAGTTAAACAAAATAATTGTTACAAAATAAATTTTTATTAAAAAGTAACAACAATCCTCCACTCATTTTAATAAAATATAAAGAGAAATTCCAAGCTAAAATTAATCATTATGCAACATGAATGTGTGCTCTGCATTAAGCATTCCCTTATTGAAATAATAATCTTTATTCAGAGTCAATAGTAGTTTCAGACTTAAACTATATATGACTGCTTAATATAAATAAAAAATTATTACTCACACAAAATAACTAGGTATTGACATGATTTTTATTAGCCAAGCACATTAAGGCCATGTGCTAATCCTGGTTTTATGAATATGTTTTTGGGCGTAAACACAATTTTCATATAGAGCAATCCCTCTCCCATACTTATATAGGTGAAATCTATTACGGATGTTCCTGTAATTCTAATACCTTGCTCATAAGAGTTATAGAATTTTATTAAGAGTTTTTTTTTTTTTAAAAATCTCATCCTCCAAAATATTAAAGGATAAATGCATTCACATTATAGGAATGAAAAATAAGAAAAATAGTCAATTTCTTACGACTATCATATGATATTTTTTTTCTATTGAACCCAATTCTCAGAATTTTTGATCTCCAAGTTGGGTATTCTCATACATGGTTCATGAATTTATGGGTTTTAATCTTATTTCTCTCAATGCATTTTAAACTCTTTCTCTTGTCAAGCTCTTAGTTGATGGATATATAAAATTATCACAAGATTTAACATAATCTATGTTAATAACACCATCAATCAAATAAGATTTCACAGTACTATATTTTCTTCTTATGGATTTGAATTTATCATTATAATAATGATTTTGTACTTGACCAATTGTAGTTGTACTATCACAATGAATTAATATGGGTGGAATTGATTTTTTCCATAAAGGAATTTCAAGAAATAAGTCCCTTAACTAGTTTACTTCCTCACTTGCTGAAATTAAAGCTATAAACTCAGTTTTCATGGTTGAATTAGCAATAATTGTTAGTTTTTTAGACTTTCAGTATATAGCACAACCACCCAAAAGTAATAATATAACCAGTAGACTAGTGGTGGAAAAAAAATCACCTGACGAAGTGTTCTTATTGGCATCACTAAAGCTAGCCTTCAAGTACAACATGATACTTTTTTATAAATAAGGCATAGGTTTTAGTACCAGATAAATATTTCATTATCTAATCCATTGCATACTACTGATATCTTTTTGGCTTAATGGTAAACCTACTAAATACTCCTACTATATACATAATCTCAGGTCGAGTACAATCAATCGCATAACGTAAACTTTCGATCGTGGTAGCATATTCCCTTCAATTAAGCACATTGTGGGAAGAGTTTCCTCCACAGCCCAAGGGATAAGGCTAAAGGGGTCGACTAAGGAAGCCAGACCAGAAGGCTCGATTCAGAGCCAACGGGCTCATTGGCCTAACCCATACAAGAACTAGCAGAACCAGTGTCTAAAAAGACTCAATCCTACTAAGCGATATTCCTTGACACGACCCTCATGTGAGAATGGATGGCACAAGAGATGAGACTTGCCATCATGGACTACTTTAAACGGCACCAAGCACTCGAGTACTTGTTTAATCGAACGAATATGAAGCAAGGATAACTTTTGATCTTCTGATGAGGGAACATCAACCAACGACCAAAGAAGCCCATAGAATGAAACAAATGGGAAAGTTACACCGCCTTAATGCCACCACAACCCGGACAACACGCCTCATTAATGATATTGTCATAGAGGTCACTTTACATTAAAGAACTCTAACAAAGGAATAGTAAAAAGAACGAGAGCCTCACAAGGACAGGCATGATTTGCCCCCAGCCTCTAGTTATAAATAGCAACTCCCAAGGTGTGAGGAATCTCTCTAGACTCACTTTATTGATAGGCCTCTAAAAGAATGTCTTAAATTAAGCATAAGAGACTCCTCGGCTACCTAGACCGCCCTCTTCCAACCTTCTTCTCACTTGTTCTTCCAGGCCCAACTTAGATGATCCAAGTTTCTTGAAATTGGCTAAAAGGCATACGAAACACGATGTTACAATAACCTTGCCTATGAGATCATTATAGATTTTACGTGTACGTTGTATGCTTATGACAATCTGTTCTCAGAGAATTCAAAGATAAGAAGAAGTTGCCATTGAGGCAAGGCTAAAAGCTATGAAGGACTAGGTAATGAGACTAACCCAGGAGGTAGAGAAGTTTCGCAAGAAGAATGACGAACTCAAGAAATCTCAACAAGAACAAAATGAAGACGTCAATCTCACCCACAATGAACACGATGGATCTCAAAATGCAAGAGTCGGAGTAAATGAAGAAGAAAAAAGGAAAAACATGCAAGGCGAGCTCTACAATTTCTAATGAAAATATGAAGAGATGGCGAAAAAGATGGGCACATCATCGTCAGTAGACCAACTACTCACAAGCATTGGCCTGACTTACACTAAGTGATCGATGTGCCCCTGCCATCAAAGTTTATTGTCCACACCCTGGAGATGTATGATGAGAAGAGGGACCCTCTCAAGCATCTGAAAACCTTCAAGGCTCACAAGACCTTGTATGGCTTTTCGAGAGAGGTGGTATGAAGAACTTTTTCATTAGCCTTAAAAGGGTCGACGTGAGTATGGTTCAAGTCTCTGGCACCCAATTTTATATATAGTTTTGACGACCTAGTGCGTCTGCTTCTAATCCAATTCATGGCCAACCAAATAAGGCGATGCCTAGCAGCATACTTCATTACTATCAAACAAGCATAGGAAGAAAATTTAAAGACATACTTGTACTAGTTCAACAAGGATCGCATGACGACTGATGACCAGGATGAGAAGATAACCCTAATATCACTTTTTGGAGGGGTTTGGCCGCAATCCCAATTTATGGTTGAGTTGGCGAAAAGGACCCGTGCCACATTGAGTGAGTTCATGGACAAGGCTGGTAACTTCATTAATTCTAAAGATACTCTCAACAGGCGCTAATGGAGCTAAAGAAGAAGGGGCTAAAGCAAGCAGAGAAAAAAGTTAAGACTCCAACAAAGGTAAAGCCACCAAAGAAGGATGAGAATAGCTCCCAGGACAAAAGAAAGGAGGAAGCCCCGACAAAGAGGATTTCACTTTAATCGGCCCACCCTTTTTCATTCAATAGGCCAACTCCTGAGTTGTTTGAGAAAAAGAGGATTGAGGCATCACTTGCTGTTACTGCACCTACCACAAGTCCACTTCGCATAACACTAATGATTGTTTCTCCCAATAGCGGAGGAGGGAGCACAAGAAACGGATGAGGCAGCGCCACCCGCTCACCCGAAGGCCAAAATGGAAGGAGGGAAAGATTCAAGGAACAAAGCATGACTGGATGACCACTGGCACACGAATCATGACAAGATCATCCCTGTTTGCCACCACGAGGAGGTCCCCCGCTTGGGGAGATAATGACTGTAGCTAAAGGGATCACTAGTAGGGTTCAACGTCCTCGAGCAGAGGGGCTCATGCCAGGCTGGCCCAATATCACAAGGTGTACTTGGCAGAGTACCACCCTGCCAAGTACCAGATATGCGAGCTGGCTTTTGTCATCTCATTTGAAGAGGCTGACGAAGAATGAGTTATATAACCTTAAGATGACACTCTGGTGGTGACCATACTAGTCGCCAACTTCACAACCCGATAAATCCTCATTAACAATGGGATCTCCATGAACATCCTATTCTGGAAAATCTTCACTAGGATGGAATAGACGTCATCCGACTACAGCTAGCTCTTATACCGCTGAAGGATTTTTTCAAGGATATGGTTCATCTAGTGGGAACCATCGCGGTATTGGTTCTCATAGGCAATCCTCTCACATAACTTTGATAATGGTCGACTTCCTAGTGGTGAAGGCCTCATCCTTCTACAAGGCATCATCAACAGGCCTACCCTAACAACTTGCGGACACTAACGTCGACCTACCACCTCAAGATAAAGTTCTCGACTTTCCATGCTATGGACGAGATTTAGGAAGAGCAAGTCCTAGCACGGAAGTGCTATGTCTAGGAGTTGAAGTAGAAAGATGGCGGGGTCCCTATAAACAGCACTTCTCTAAGAGAATATGACATGCACCACCCAAGGAGCCCAGAAAAGTCTAAGTCTACAACATGCCTTGTCGAGCTTGAGAGGGATTGAGGGGTGCATAGTCTCAAAGACGAAGGCAAAGCAGGGGAAAGCTTCCTGATTGAGGGCTCCTTCTTCTTTTCTTTTGTAATTGGCTAATTGAAAGCTTTCCGACCATCGACCACCTAAAGACAAAGGCTTACCCTCCTTGCGAGTGTCAATAGGCGAGAGTGGGTCTAATCTTGAATTTCACGAGCAATGTATTTCACGCAGGATCAAAGGGAAAATCTAGGCTGAAAGTTGCTTTACCTTGAGCTCCATTACAACGAAAAGTAGACTCAGCATCAATCTAACTCAGCACTTACTTTTCTTGCTATATTAATAGTCGGGAGCGAGTCCAGTCTCAAACATGAACAACTTATCTCCTGTGAGACCAAAGAGGAGAGCTAGGTCGAAGGCTGCTCTACCCCACAATAGAGAGAGAGTGATGTCCCCCCAACAGCCCAAACAACTTACCATAACCTCGATTGTGGCAAAGTGCAGACCAACTATATTGTTATCTGGATTTTAAGTCCCTACAAGCTACCATCGGGAGGAATAAGTCAAAGGCTACTTCATCCCTTCTGTGGTGGAATGTGGGACAATCCTCAACTGCTTGATGACAAAAACTTAAATTCCTCATAAGCGTCAACAAGCGGGACTGGGTGCAGCGACAAACTACCTAAAATCTTAAGAAGGGGGAGTCACGCTAGAGGCTACTCTACCCCTCCCTTGATGGAGTGCGGATCCTGCCCCACCTGTAGTTCGAAACTTTCCCCGACTTCTGCTTCGATAAAGAGTAGGCTCCGTGCCAGCCTGACCTAAAGTTTACCTTCTAAGATGTCAATAAGTGAGAACGAGTCTAGTCTTAAATTACTAGAACAATCGACCTCCACGCCGGATTGCAAAAACAAACCATGCGAAAGGCCTATCGAACCCTCATGTAGAGAAGAGCGGGTCTAACCTCTTGGCTGCTTAAACTACTACCTCGACTCTCATTGCAGTGAAGAGTGGACTAGCCCCATGGCCACCAAAGAAGTTACCTCCATAAAAAAGCAAAGGGGTAGGTTTAACATGAGGCATCCCAACCCTTCCTCAATGAAGTGCATGACTAGTCTTTGACTACCTGACATGAATGGTTAAAAATAGAAATAAAATTAATGGATAAAGTTAGAAAAATTAATGGTAATAAAAAAGGACATCTCCAGTTCCATGAAAATGGAACCAAGTCCACCATCCACTTTCATGGAATTGGGTACACCATCCACATCAACTAGGTATCTCATCAGCAACTTAAAGAAGAAGGCACTGCTACCTTAGATACGACCTGCACATATGATAAAGGACCCTCTTCTCTTGCAAAAGCCCCCTCCGATGATGTGGGTAGTGGGTGCCGCCATAGGCTAATCATAGTTGTGAAAACCAAAAAGAGCCAAAAAAAGAAAATTTGTAATTTACGGAGCATTTTCAAAAATCAAATTCTCCAATATCTTAAAAATTTATTATAAAGCACAACTGACAAATGGAAGATATGATTTTGGAATACTCATGGACCTAAAAAAGAGAGATTACTTTTTGTTTTCTCATAAAAATGGCTTTAACTTTTTCCTGAGACTAGAATGATTCAACATTATCTTCATTCTTCATCCCTTAAATTAAATATATAAAGATATATAAAACATGTCTTAATTGAATAATAGTAGTGCCCCTTAACAAAATCAAAGTTAGATATCTAGATAATGACGCATGCAGCATTTTATGATCAAGGTTGTCCTTTTTTTCTTTACTGTATATGTTGAGATTATTTTGTGGCTTCATTTTATCTATTTTGAGGAAGAATTTATTTTATTTTTAAAGTTCCAGTTGTGCCTACTCCAGTTTTTCCACATAAATAGAACTAAAATTGAAACTTGAAGATACGCTTCTAAATGTAGTAAGTTTGTGCACCTAGGTTTCGGATCTGGAAACACGGATATATTGACCCGGATATGGATTCAAATCCAGATCCTGAAATCCATGTATTTATAACTGGAATTGGATTTTCAATCCGTGTCGGAACCCATATGATTCCGAATCCGGATACGGATTCAGGTTTTAAACTTTTTTTTTTTAAATCTTCTCTTTGAACCTAAAAAAAAAAAAGAAATGTTGCCCTTAATTTGCAAGGGACAAATGCATAAGTCGATCAATGAGTGCAGAAAAATAACAAAAAATATGATAAAAATCAAACATATATTAACTTGTTCATTATTGTATTCAATAAAAATAACAAAAAAATTAAAAGATAAAATATGGAGTTTTTTTTAAACAAAAAATTAAGAAGATTAAATAGTATTTTATATTAAAATTTTAGTTGTGTATAAAATACTACATTTATCATGTGTTTACAACTTAATGGTCGATAAAAAAATTTCAACAATTGAGATTAAATTTATAAATTACATATTTATTAAAATTATTTAGATACATAACATATTTTTATTGAAGCTATTGAATACTTTTTTTTTATTTTATATTCTTTTTATAAATGATATAAAATAATTGAATTACTTTAAATATGATTTTGAATATATTTATTAATATTAAAATATCCAATTTAGAATTTTTATAAATCATCTAATTCAATTTGTTGAATCACCATTCTTAACGGATTTCAAATCCGATTCTATTTTTCGAGCCTTGGCATGCATTATAGCTTTTTGTTGTTATAATAAGGTCTCGTTTGAATATATAAACGGTTTCATTTCATTTTATTTTATTATTATAATTTTTTAGAATATTTTAGAATAAATATAATAAAAAATCTAATTTTTTTTAATTTAATAATAATAATATTAAAAAATAAGATTTTATTTAACTTTTAACTTTTATTTAAAATTATCTCATTTCATTTCACTATTTTAAAATAATCTATGATGTATACTTGTAATCCGGGTTTTAAAAACGGGTTCCGGATTAATCCGGGTACCCGTTCCATATATATCCGGTTTACATTAAAACGGATTTCCGGCCCGTATTATATGATTCGGAAACCGGATTTGGAATCCGAGTATTTAGATACTAATCCAGGCCGGGCAAAACCTGGCCCATATGAACACCCCTAAATGTAAAATTAAAAGGAAAGAAAGAATAGTGTGGCAAGAATAAGAAAAAATAATCTTTTTGTTGTATTTGTTGGATCAAAGTATCACTCATATTTTTCAAAAGCTTGTCATAAAAAGATGTTATAAAAATAAATATATAATAAATTGATATTTCTTGATGTGCTACATATTAGACAAAGTAAACATAACGTATCATATGAACTTACATCAGTTTATAAGATTATTTTTATAACATCCATTTATAGCATTGGTACTTATGTTCTAAATCTAAATAATAAAATTAAATTAAATGGATAAAGTTAGAGAATGTATTGATAAGTAAAAAGGACATCTTTGGTTCCATAAAATGAAACTTAGTCCACCTTCCACATCAATTGAGCGTCTCATTGGCATCTTAAAAGAAGATGGCATCGTTGCCTTAAATATGACCTGTACATACAATGAAGGACCCCCATCCCATGCAGTAGCCCCCTTTAATAAAGGGGTAGTGGGCGTCGCTATGGGCTAACGCTAGTTGAGGAAAACCAAAAAGAGCCAAAAAAGTAAAACTCATAATTAACAAAGCGTTTTTAGAAACTAGCATCCTCTAAGATATCTTGAAAAATTTATTATAAAGCACAACTGACAAATGGAAGATATGCTTTTGGTATACTCGTGAACCTAAAAACCAAGATTCTTTTTTATTTTCTCATAACATTGGCTTCAACCATTCCCTGAGGCTAGAATGATTCAAAATTATGTTCATTCTTCATCCTTTAAATTAAAGATATAAAAATATATAAAACATGTCTCAGTAGAATAATAGTAGTGCCCCTTAACTAAGTTTAGTGTCTAGATTATAATCCATGCTGCATTTTATGATCAAGGTGTTTCTTTTATTTTTCTTTATTATATATGACCAGATTATTTTATTACTTCATTTTTTTTTTAAGGAAGAGTTTATTTTATTTTTAAAGTTCCAGTTGAGCCTACACAAGTTTTTCCACATAAATAGAACCAAAATTGAAACTTGAAGATAAGCTTCAAAATGTATGAATAAAAGGAAAGAAATATTAGTGTAGGAAGAATAAGGAAAAAAACTATCCTTTATGTGGAAATAAAGTTAGAGAAAATATTGGTAATAAAATACGACATCTCCAATTCCATGAAAATGAAACTTAGTCCATCATCTACATTAATTGGGCATCTCATCGGCAGTTTAAAAGAAGATGACACTACTTCTTTAAATATAACTTGCACATGCGATAAAGGACCCCCTCTGATGAAATGGGGTAATAGGTGCCGCCATGGGTTAACCCTAGTCGAGGAAAATCCAAGAGAGCCAAAAAAGAAAAACCCGTAATTTACGGAGCATTTTCATAAACCAAATCCTCCGAGATCTTAAAAGTTTATTATAAAGCACAACTAACAAATGAAAGATGTCATTTTGGGATATTCGTGGACCTGAAAAACAAGATTATTTTTTTTTTTCTCATAAAAATGGCTCCAACTCTTCCTCGGGGCTAGAATGATTCAAAATTATGTTAATTCTCCATCCCTTAAATTAAATATACAAATATAAAACATGTCTTAAGTAGAATAGTAGTAGTGCCCCTTAACGTCAAAGTTAGGTCTCTAGATTATAATCCATGATGCATTTTATGATAAAGGTTTTCCTTATTTTTTAATTATTATACACGACCAGATTATTATATGGCTTCATTTTTACAGTTTTAAGGAAGAGTTTATTTTATTTTTGAAGTTCCAATTGAGTCTACACAAGTTTGTCCACATAAATGGAACAAAAATTGAAACTTGAAGATACGCTTCAAAATGTAGAAATAAAAGTAAAGAAAGATTAGTGTAGGAAAGAACAAAAAAAAAAAAAATTGATTTTTTTGGTTGTTGTTGTATTTGCTGGATTGTAGTATCACTCATATTTCTCAAATGCTTGTCATAAAAAGATATTATAAAAATTAATTTATAAATTAATATTTTTTGATGTGATACACATTAGCTTAAGTATATATAATATATTATATGAAATTATGTCAATTTATGAGTTTATTTTTATAATATCTATTTATTTGAGTAGGATTTCTCTTCTATGTCTAAATAATAAAATAAAAATAAATGGATAAAGTTAGAAAGAGTAATGGTAATAAAAAAGGACATCTCCAGTTCCATGAAAATGAAACTTGGTCCATCATCTACATTAATTGAGTATCTCATCAACAACTTAAAAGATGATGGAACCACTTGCTTTAGATATGATCTTCACATATGATAAAGGACCTCCATCCCATGCAAAAGCCCCTCCGATGAGAGGGATAGTGGGCGCCGCCATGGGCTAACCCTAGTTGAGAAAAACTCAAGTGAGCTAAAAAAGGAAAACTCATAATTTACAGAGCATTTTCAGAAACCAAATCCTCAAGATCTTAAAAATTTATTATAAAGCATAACTGACAAATGAAAGATATCATTTTGGGATACTCGTAGACCTTAAGAACAATATTATTTTTTGTTTTCACATAGAAATGGCTTCAACTCTTCCCTAGACTAGAATGATTCGAAACTAGTTCATTCTTCATTCCTTAAATTAAATATATAAAAATATATAAAACATGTCCCAGTAAAATAGTAGTAGTGCCTCTTAACGTCAAAGTTAGGCCTCTAGATTATAACCCATGATGCATTTTATGATAAAGGTTTTCCTTTTCCTTGTTTCCTTTATTATATATGACTAGATTATTTTACGGCTTCATTTTCTCTGTTTTCAAGGAAGAATTTATTTTATTTTTAAAGTTCCAATTGAACCTACACAAGTTTTTCAACATAAATGGAACCGAAAGTGAAACTTGAACATACACTTCAAAATGTAGAAATAAAAGGAAATAAAGATTAGCGCAGGAAGAATAAGGAAAAATGTTTTTTTGTTGTTGTATTTGCTGGATCACAACATCACCCAATGTTTCTCAAATGCTTGTCATAAAAGGATATTATAAAAATAAATTTATAAATTGATATTTTTTTTATGTGATACATATTAGATTAAGTAAATATAACGTATCATATGAAATCATATCAATTTGTGAGTTTATTTTTATAATATTTGTTTATATGAATGAGACTTCTCTTCTATGTCTAAATAATAAAATAAAAATAAAAATAAATAGATAAAGTTAGAAAAAAGTAATGGTAATAAAAAAGTACATCTCCAGTTCCATGATAATAAAATTTGGTCTATCATCCACATTAATTGGGTATCTCATTGACAACTTAAATGAAGATGGAACCACTCGCTCTAGATATGATCTGCATATACGATAAAGGACTCCCATCCCATGCAAAAGCCCGTCTGATGAAAGGTGTAGTGCGCCATCATGGGCTAACCCCAACAGAGAAAAACCTAAGAGAAGGCAAAAAAGGAAAACCTGTAATTTATGGAGCGTTTCAAAAAGCAAATCCTCTGAGATTTTAAAAAATTATTATAATGCACAATTGACAAATCGAAGATATGATTTTGGGATACTAGTGGACTTGAAAAACAAGATTATTTTTTGTTTTCAAATAAAAAGCGCTCTAGAATGATTTAAAATGATGTTCATTAATTCTTCATCCCTTAAATTAAATATATAAAAATACATAAAACATGTCTCAAAAGAATAGTAGTAGTGCCCCTTAACGTAAGGTTATAAATAACGTAAGGTTATGAATTGCCAAAAAATTTCGTTTCAAAATAGTGGTCGAAATGGTAGAAGCTTATATTTTGTTCTGGCCTAAATTCCGGCCGAATTCGAATAAGCATTTTTTGTTTTGTTTTTGTTTTAAATTTTTTTAAAAAATTTAAAAATTTATATTTTTGAATTTCATAATTATTTCAATATTTTTTTTCATTTATTTTTTTTTTTAAAGCTTTTATCATTTATTTGGTTGTTTGTTGTTATTAATTCCGGATATCTATATCAATCAAATTAGTTTTACTTTTTAATAATTATTTTTAATAAATCTGAAATCTGAAATTTATTAAATTTATCAGGTATGTATGTTTTTAATTAGATTTGTATTGATTTATTTTAGAATATAGTTATTATATATATATAATTTATTCATATAATATCTATCCCGAAATGGTATCTGAAACGGTACCGATATCTAAATTTTTCATTCCAGTGCTTCAACCAGAATGGTCACCAGAATGGAATTCATAACTTTGCCTTAACGTCAAAGTTAGGTCTTCAGATTATAACCCATGATGCATTTTATAATAAAGGTTTTTTTTTTCCTTTATTATATATAACTAGATTATTTTATGGCTTCATTTTCTCTGTTTTAAGGAAAAGTTTATTTTATTTTTTAAACTCCCAATTGAGCCTATACAAGTTTTCCACATAAGTGGAGCCAAAATTAAAACTTGAAGAAACGCTTCAAAATGTAAAATTAAAAGAAAAGAAAGATTGTAGGAAGAATAAGGAAAAAATGATTATTATTATTATTTTTTGTTGTTCATGTATTTGTTGGATCACATATGACTCTTGTTTCTCAAATGCTTGTCATGAAAGAATGTTATAAAAGTAAATATAATGTATTATATAAAGTCACATCAATTTATAAATTTATTTTTATAACATATGTTTATATGAGTAGGGACATCTCTTCTATGTCTAAATAATAAAATAAAAATAAATGGAAAAAGTTAAAGAAAGTAATGATAATAAAAAAGGACATCTCCAATTCCATGAAAATGAAACTTGGTCCATCGTCCACATTAATTGGGTATCTCATCGACATCTTAAAAGAACATAGAACCACTTGCTTTATATATGACTTGTGCATATGGTTAATGACTCCCATCCCATGTAGAAACTTTTCCAATGAAGGGGTAGTGGGTGCCGCCATGAGCTAATCATTGTCGAGGAAAATCCAAAAGAGCCAAAAAGGAAAACTCGTAATTTATAGAGCATTTTCAGATTTCAAATCCTCCAAGATCTTAAAAATTTATTATAAAGCACAACTGACAATTAAAAGATATGATTTTGGGATACTCGTAGACCTGAAAAATAAGATTATTTTTTGTTTTCTCATAAAAATGACTTCAACTCTTTCACGAGACTATAATGATTCAAAATTATGTTCATTCTTCATGCCTTAAATTATATATATAAAAATATATAAAACATGTCTTAAGTAGAATAGTAGTAGTGCCCCTTAATGTCAAAGTTAGGGCTCTAGATTATAACCCACGTTGCATTTTATGATAATTTTTTTTCTTTTTTATATATGACTATATTATTTTATGGATTCATATTCTCTGTTTTAAGGAAGACTTTATTTTATTTTTAAAGTCCCAATTGAGCCTACCCAAGTTTTTCCACATAAATGGAACCAAAATTGGAACTAGAAAATACACTTCAAAATATATAAATATAAGAAAAAAAATTATCAGTGCAGGAAAAATAAGGGAAAAAAATATTTTTGTTTTGGTTTGCATTTGGTGGATCATAGTATTACTCATATTTTTCAAATGCTTGTCATAAAAAATATTATGAAAAATAAATTTATAAATTGATATTTTTTGAAGTGATATATGTAAATTTATTTAGATTTCGCTTTTATGTTTAAATAATAAAGTTAAAATAAAAATAAAAATAAAAATAAAAATAAAGAAAGTAATGGTTAAAAAAAAAAGAAAGAAAGAAGAAGAGGGGTTGTGGGTGGGGCTAATGGAGGAGATACATGCAATGTATTTATAAAGATCCAATAGTGGGAGTAGCACACGTGGCTGCATGTAAATTTCACTGCGAGGCAGTGAAAACATTTTCGTCTCAATGGGTAAAATTTTATAAAGAGGTGTCCGACATATTGCACGCCCTTTTCCCTCCCCCCTGAGCCATCCTCCTTCCTCGTGCCACCGATTTCTCTGAGAAAGAGAGTGAGAGAGAGAGGGATTGAGAGCAGACTATTTTGGCCAAATAGCTTCCCCCAGTTCTCTCTCCCTCTCCGGTGAAGCTTCTTGGGTAACTATTAATATCTGTTTTTTTTTCCTTTTTGTTTTCTTTTAGTTTTAGTTTTAGTAATTCTTTGACCATTTAAGACCGATATGTTCTATGGGTTCTCTTAATGGTCGTGCTTGCCTTTCGTTTTCTATGTAATTCCTTATTTTCTTGGGTTTGGGAATTTGAAGGCTTGGGCTTGTGTTGTTCATCTCTGATGTCAGAAGCCCTAAAATTATTGGTAAACAGTTTGTTGTTCTTTCTTGTTTGTCTTTTTGGGTGGGTTTCTGGTAAATTGTATTAGCTAATTTATGCAATCGTTTCAGTTTAAATTTTGTATCTTGATTGGGTTTTGATTTTACTTTGAAGTTAAAGCTGAAAATATTGTGAATTGGGTTTCTCCAATTCTTCCTGATCGCGAAGTCTTGGTTTACTTCGGATTTGTGTTTGTTTGATTGAGATTGATTTTGGGTATTGGAAGTTTTGACCCTTTGACATGTGGGCTAGCCGTGATAATGGATCAGATCATGGGTGCTGTTTCGAAATGGAAAATCCTTGTCATTATTTTCTTCTCGGTTCTTGATATGTGATAATGTTTCTGAAATCATTTCTTTTTCGTGCACGCATAACTCAAGCTTTTTTTTTTGTGTGTGTAAAGGTGTGTTTTAGTGGGGTTTTGGTTTCTTTCATGTTTGAAACGGCTATAAAAGATCATGTATTGGCTTTCTCTTTACAAGTTCAGTTAATAGTGTTGGATTTCTGTATTTTTTGTATTTTCGGACTGAAATTGATTTTGGGGTTTGGAAACTTCCAATCTTTGTACTTGAAGTTTGTCGATTTTGAGTGGAGGGGTTCTAAACTTAGCAAAGAAGATTTTAATTTTTGCTGTACAGAAATCAATGGAAACTATTTTGCCAGCGAAAACAAGATTGATGAGTACTTACAAAAGTTTGAGTAATTGATGGATAGGAATCATGTGGCCCTTATGATTACTTGCTCTGATAGGCTTATGATTCATTCTTATAGACTCTTGCCTTTGGTTTGGGAATAAGTAGGATATTGTTGTGGTTTCACTTTGAACTTTGTGTAGCATTCAAGTTTTATATGGTAGGTAAGTTTTTCAGTTTTTTCTGAAAACTTCTTAAACTCACAAGTATTCTTTTGGTACAGTTGTCAACTAATCTGAGGAGAATGGGAAGTAATGGTGCGGATGCAATTCCTAGGGTTGATGAGGCTGGAGGTTCTGAACCTACAATTGAAATAAAAATAAAAACATTGGATTCTCAAACATATACCATGAGAGTGGATAAACAGGTGATTTCTATATATATATATACATATATATTTTATGGCCATTGCATTATTACCAAGTCACAAGTAACTATTTCTTGTGGATGATATCACTGAAGTTGTGATACCCCATATAATAAGGATAAGGGTTGGTGGTGTATGGAGTTCTAATTGTATCATTGACTAGTCATTTTAGAGTATAGGTCATGTGATTTGGGCCTTCCATTAGGGCGTTACAAATATTAACAAAGCCTATCCCAATAAAAAATGTAGAACTCGAGTTTTGCCACTTACAACGGACAGAGCCAATGAGGATGTTTAAAATTTTAAGAGGGGTAGATTGTGATAACTCATATGATAAGGATAAAGGTAGTTGGTGTATGAGATACTATATTGTTTGGAAATGAGAAGTTCTTGCTATTTATAATGCTCTAATGAGACTCCAAAAGACTAAGAGTATAGGTCATGCGCTTTGGGTCTTCCATTGGAGCATTATAGAAGTATATATTGAGAATGCAGTTGTGGGCCTCGTGACTTCAAGTTTCCTTTAATATCTGGCTCAAACTTGAGTAACACTAAGATTCTTTGGTATAATCCTTCTTTAACTGCATTAGGAGTGCTGGAATACAACTTTAGCATATCTGCATGGTTATGCTTCAGTGTTTGAGATTGTTTTCTATCATTAATGTGGCTTAAGGAAAACCTAGAAAACTAGCATATATGCAAATAGTTTTTAAACATCATTCATGTTATGGTATGTCAGAGATTTTCAGATGGGCCTCAGGTTTCACCATATTATTTCATGCTTCTCTAATATCCTGCAGGTGCCAGTTCCTGCTTTGAAAGAGCAGATTGCTTCCATCACTGGTGTGTTGTCAGAGCAGCAACGCCTAATATGCCGAGGAAAGGTTCTAAAGGATGATCAACTGCTCTCTGCCTATCGTATCCTTCTTTTTTATCTTTTGCTTGTGGAAGTTTTTTTGGCTTTAAGATCTAGTGGCATTTTTCTTGGCATCTTAAGATGCTCGAATGACTTTCCTTCTGCAGTGCATGATGCACCATATAATTGTTCCTATTCTCTGTGGTATGTTCCAGGTGACGTTGTTCCTTCAGAGAGGTAGTTTGTACCCACAGCAAATGATATAAAGTATCAAATAGATCGAGTGAATTTATAGTTAGCCTTACCCTTTTTTCCAGAAAAGTTTGAAAGTTAATGGTCAATCATTTTAGTTTAGCATGGTTAACACCTATAGGCCATAACCTATCGCACAATGCATATTTAATATCTCCTTTCTTAACACCTATAGGCCTTTGTACCCACAGCAAATGATATAAAGTATCAAATAGATTGAGTGAATTTATAGTTAGCCTTACCCTTTTTCCAGAAAAGTTTGAAAGTTAATGGTCAATCATTTTAAGTGTGTTCTCTTTAAGTGGTAATGAATTTTGCTAAAATGTGGGTGTAATGTTTATATTATGTATTCTCCTTTAAATTACACTTTAAAATTTGAAGATAAAAAAAAAATTGAAGATCAAGAAAGTGTAAAAAAGAGAACGTACAAATATATATATATATATATATATATGGCTGGTCACTTGTACCTCTACTGTTTCATTTTCACCATTGGAAATGAGTTTTGTACCTTGACACTAATTAGATGTTGAAGATGGTCATACCTTACATCTTGTTGTTCGACAGCCCTTTCCACCATCATCTGATGCAGGTATTTTTTTTCTTGATATAATACAATTTGTTTCTACTAAGTACCTGATCCAGATATTATGAAACTTTTCTTTTATATGCTGTATAAGGTAGGCTTCTTTCTTTTCTAAGTAGATTTTTCTTTAAATGTGGATTTTGCTGGTAGTTGCTCCTCTTGACGATCAACTTAGATTTACCAAGAGTATAAATTATACCATGCATTTATGTATCTTCTGTCTTCTGATGAAATCTTGGATTTAGTTTTTCACCAAAAAGTGTGCATCCCCTCAAATAAAAAATTCACAATCTGCTCTCCGTTGCAATTGTCGTCCTTTAAAAACAGCTTGAATGTCATGAGCAAACTCAGAAATGAATGATCAGCTAGTCCTGTGTTTAAAACTCAGTTCTGCCATCTATCTTATGTTTGCTGTCTGTTACCTCCTTTGTACTTGGGCTATGCCTATTAACTACTATCAATAAAATGTTATTTAACCCCACCCTTTTCTCCTGCCAATTATGCTCCAAAACCCTTCAGATGGTGCTGCTCATCAATTTTCTGGTCATAGGGCAAAGAATCCCCCCCCCCCCCTCCTCCTCCTCCTCCTCTCTCCCGCTCCCCAACTTACACTGATCTAGTTGCTTTAAACATCCCCCTTGAGGGAATGCATTCATAAAACTTAGGCCTGATTTGTTTTCAGAGATGAGATTGAAATGAGATGAGTTAAGATTAAAGTGAGAAGTTAAATAAAATATTGTTATAATATATTTTTTTATATGATTTTTATATTAAAATTTGAAAAAGTTAAATTGTTTATATTATTTTGTATTGGAATTTAAAAAAGGTATAATGATTAGATTAGATGAGATGAGATGAGATGAAATGAGATTTTTTTGTAAACAAACGTGGCCTTAGTTGAAAATGTTATAAACAGGCTCTATAAATGCTATTAGTGATATTGGAAAAGTCCATCTCTGTTCCAAAATCCTTAGTTTGTAACTTCTTCTTGATATCTACCGGGAGGATAAAGGTATGCCTAGTTTATTGTGTAGGTTATTATGACAATAGTTTTTTTTTCTCTCCGTACGCTCTCCTTGGTAAGTGGCTTTGGCGTTACCATCAGGAAGTGGATGCTCTCTGGAGAAGCGTCATCATTATTAAATATGGATCCGTCTGGGGAGGTTGGTGCTCTAATTCAGTGAGAGGGGCCTATGGGGTAGGGGTTTGGAAACGCATTCGGAATGGTTGGGATGATATGCTTGGCAACTTCAGATTTGAGGTGGGAAGGGGCACACGTATGAGGTTTTGGCATGACACTTGGTGCGGTGAGGTGGCTTTGAAAAATGCTTTCCTGTCCCTCTTTAGAATTGCTATAGCCAAGGATGCATTGGTGGCTGATAATCTGAGCATCTCCCCTAACTCTCTTCATTGGTCAATGAATTTTTCTAGAGCTGGCCAGGATTGAGAGGTGTGCGATATTGCTGATTTCTACAGCATGTTATACGAGCTGAAAGTGCGTGTAGGCAGGGAGAACAAATTGCTTTGGACCCACTCAAGGAAGAAAACTTTCTCTGTACGCTCTTACTACAAGGTCTTGACGACTCCCCCACCAAATGCTTTCCCTTGGAAGAGCATTTGGAGGAGCAATGCACCCCTTAGAGTTGCTTTCTTTGGCTGGTTGGCATCTTATGGGAAAATTCTGACCATCGACAAGCTAAGAAATCTCGGCCTCATCCTCTTAGATTGGTGCTTCATGTGCAAACACAACAGCGAATTAGTGGATCACCTACTCTTTACACTGTGAAGTTGTCATGGCGCTATGGGATGACATCTTTACTAGGCTTGGTATTGCATGGGTTATGCCTAGGAGGTTGATAGACCTTCTGTCATGTTGGAGAGGGATTCGGGGTCACCATTACATTGCCGTTATTTGGAGGATGGTTCCCCTATGTCTAATGTGTGCACATGGATTGAAAGAAATGGTCGATGTTTTGAAAACGAAGAACGCTCTCCGGATAGTTTTAGGACATTCTTTTACCACACTTTACTTCTTTGGACTTCTTCTATTGTATTAAATGGAATGTCCATTAGTGACTTTTGCGGCACTTTCCGTAGCACGTAGCTTGTAACTAGGTTCTTTCTTATATATTTCCTGTGTACTTGGCATTGGCTTTTTATGTGGATCAATAAACTTCTTACTTATAAAAAAAGGTTTATCGTGTAGAGGTCAGCATATAAAAAAAAATTTGCATGTAGATCACCTTTATATATGTAGCTCTTGCTTGAGTTAGGACTTTCTTCCTACCTGCTAAGCACTTCTAAATCCAAATTGATCATCCAATTTTTTCTTTTGGTTGATCAGTTTTCTAGTTAGTTTTTCTCTTATCTTTTCTTGGAGAAGCAAACTGGTTGTGTTTCTCTCGATATAACAATGCTTCCCTTACAAAACAGAAATTTAGTTATTAGATTTCATTTGGAAAACGTGACAGTTTTGTTGACAAGAGATCTGTTACAACTTTTGCTGAGGATTTTCTGACATTTCCAAAATTGTTGATTTGATCTTCATCTTGTTTCCCATCCCCTCTATTTTCTATGTTTTTTTTTTTAATTCATTGATGTGCGTATCATTCATTTCTCAAAATTAGATCACTTAGAATTAGTAAAGTTTCTTTTGCAG
Organism: Platycarya longipes; assembly: GCA_036559045.1. Lineage (NCBI taxonomy): Eukaryota > Viridiplantae > Streptophyta > Magnoliopsida > Fagales > Juglandaceae > Platycarya > Platycarya longipes. The sequence continues at coordinate 44,860,637 of CM071803.1, read as the reverse complement.
CAACTGATCCTGCTTCAACTACAAGCCATGGGCACAGTAATCAGGTACCTCCTGGTTTTGTTATTGAAACTTTCAGTATGCCTGTTCAGGGGGAAGGAGTTCCTCCAGAAATCAATCGGGTGAGTCTACAAGTCCAGGATGATTGTAGAACTTTTACAGTATTATTGGTGCAGCAGTATCTGATGGTAATGGCTTCTCCTTTCTTATCTTTATTTTTGAGCAGATTATCTCTGCTGTTCTGGGCTCTATTGGATTTTCAAACATTGCAAGTGGCAGTGAAGGGGCTGATGCCAGGGTAAATCTTACTGTCTATATCTGGAAACTATTGACTTTGCTTGTTTGCTTAATTTCATTATGAAAATATAAAAGTAGGCAGGATATAGAATGAAATCTCTCTCTCTGTGTCTGACAAGTAAGTAAAAGGTATACCCAGATGAAGTTTCTAGAGCACGGCTTTAGAACCTAAACCTTTTTTGATTTAGAAAATTAATAGCAAGACAACTGTAAAGCTAGATACCTGTGAGGTGTGGTTTGACTAAGATTTATGGCACTTTCTTCGAGGTCTAAGAAAAATGATGTCATTTTCAGCCAAATGTATTTTCTTTTTATCAATCCACCTTTTAATTTATCTCTATCTCAATCCCACATATTTATAAATTATTGATTTGGGGCTGTTGGTGGATGCTGTAGGAGCATGACACACAAAATCCTACCCAGTTTCAGCTCGAAGAGGCTGGCATGAGGGGTCCAGCAGCAGATAGATCTCACAGTGCTTATGGAATTCCATCAGCAGTTTCTTTGGGGCATCTGCAGGCCCCTGTAAGTTTGAAATCCCTTATTTTCTTCATTAATATAAAATTTCCACCATTGATTTAGTTTATTTTCCCATATACCAAATGAACCTAATTCCTGTTCCTGGTATTTGTAGGTGATTCCTGGTTCTTTGACTACGCTAACCCAAAATCTGAGTCATTTGAGGCATGAATTTGATGCCATTGGTCAGTTAGTTTTACAGTTTTTATGTTTTACGTTACAGCATATATGTTCCTCCTGCAAGGCTGGTTCATTGACAGTGATGGCAAATTGTAGTGGCAGGCAGAGGTGGTGGAGACAATGCTCAGGCAACTTCCACCCATGAGATTGGACAGAGAGGTACTAATTCCACACTGCACACAAGCACCGTACAAGAAGGATTTCCAACACCAGCATCCTTGGCAGAAATCATGCTCTCTACCAGACAAATGCTCATTGAACATGCAGGAGAATGCCTACTCGTGAGCTTTCAAGTCACTTTATATGCGTACATGTTGAAATTAAATATCTTGGTGTCCCATAATTTTTGCAGAGTTAGGTGGTGGCTAAGTTAGGATTTTTTTTTTATATGGTCATACTTGTGCAAACTTCAATTGCTTGAGGGTAGATGAATCTTTTTTTTTGTCATATTAGTTTTTCTCTCTTTTATTTGTTGAAAATATCTGTTTTTCATGACGTATAAAATATTTATGACTTCTCCCAGTCTAATCTTGCTATGCTAATTGCCTAATATTTTCTCTGGCAGCAACTTGCTGGGCAACTAGAGGATCAAGTGAATGTGACCGATCCCTCTGTGCGGTTAAGCACTCAATCTAGTGCAATGAGAACTGGCATTCTGTTTCATAATCTAGGTGCATTTCTACTAGAACTTGGTCGTACAACCATGACATTGCGTCTGGGTGAAACACCGGTAGGATTTTCCCCTTTCATGTTCATGTCATATTTTCAATGGTAACATAAATTGTGCTTTGTTTTGCTTTGATCATGTCTTATGCAGTCAGAAGCCATTGTTAATGCTGGACCTGCAGTTTTCATAAACCCATCTGGTCCTAATCCTATCATGGTTCAGGTCATTGTGTTCACTATACTAATATTTGCTTTTGCTTTTGAATTATTAAAAAAAATCTGTGTACGATGGAAAATAGTTATATTTCTCCTGATTAACCTTACTTGCCCAGCCTCTTCCTTTTCAACCGGGGACAAGCATGGGTACCATTCCCATGGGAGCTGTGCAGCCAGGTTCTGGTGTGGTTAATGGACTTGGTACTGGCTTTGTTCCAAGGCGTATTGATATACAAATACGCAGAGGTACCGTGTTAAATTTATGAGTGGCCTATTTACAATCCACGTGTTGTTTCTAGTGAACTATATCCCTTATAGACTAGTGTTCCTTTTACCATAAGGTTCCTCAAGAAGCACCCCAAATAGTAATCAAGAGTTGCGTAGTGATACTCAGCAACCCTCTGGGCACAGAAACTCAGAAACAAGTTCTGGTGTTGAAAACCTTACTGGTACAACGACTTCAAGGATCTCAGAGGGTGCATCTTTTGCTGGAGAGGCTGGAGTACGGATGGTACCAGTTAGGACCATGATTGCAGCTGTACCTGGTCCATTCAGTCAACTACCTGCAGATTCGTCCGGTAATTCAATAGGTTTGTACTATCCAGTTCTTGGAAGATTTCAACATGTGGCATCTGGACATGCGAGTGGTGAACAAGGATCTCAACCATCTGGTGAGCGGCCAACTGAGTCGGTAGTACAACAGCATAACATAGATGGTCTTGCAAGAGATGGTAATCCAAACATTTTATCTTTCAATGTAATAGATGTCTCAGAACATTTGACTCTGTAGTCGTGAACTTCTCTGTTGGGGGGCATATCTTGCAGGATCATTTCTAACACCCAATCTAAGACAACAGGAGCCTTCTAATTCACGTAGTGTAAGTATCAACATTCTGTCAGCTGGTGGAACCCACAACAACCAGGATTCTGATAGACAGCGCCCGAGTAGTGTTATGCAGTTTTTAAGGAACCTCTTTCCTGGTGGGGAAGTTCATGTTGAGGAAGCCAGTCCTCCGGGAACAATTGGAGACCCTGTCCCAGAGAATGATGGGGCATCTAATGGTGTTGCGACAGCAACTGACGCAGAACCAAGAGTGAGTGATGAGGGAATATTTTTGTCTAATTTGCTTCATCAGATCATGCCCTTGATATCTCAACAAGCAAGTGTAGAGCCAGATACAAGACTTACGGAAGAAGCAAACTCTTCTGAGAATACAATGCCTTGTGATTCTTTAACTCAGGTGAGCATGCTTCACCAACCTTTTCTGAAGTTGCCATTGGGCCAAATTATGATTTTCCACTAAATGAGAAAACAATTCTAAAACTATATAATGTTTTGAAGACTGGCTCTGTTTGGACTTCGTGCTTGAATAGTTACTTCAAGTTTCATGGCATGGGTTCGAGAGCTGGTGAGAGAGAAATGGGAGTCTTAAGGGCTTGTTTAGACTCTAGAATATCTCATAATTCTGTGAATGGTAGTAAAATGATTTGAGTTAAAGATGTTTTATTTGGGTTTTGGAAATGAGAGAAAATGTTGAACAAAAATATGGAAAATGATTTATACATGTCCCAAATAGACGAGTCCCATACAAGCCCTTTGTAAAAAAGCGGGTCCCTAGAAATACCTAGCATTACTCTAAACATATTATGAAGTTAAAACTTGTTTGAATATAATTTTTTAATATTGTTTTTGCTTTAAAATTTAATAAAATTGTATTGTTTTTGTATCTTTGGAAGTTTGGAAAAGTTGTATTGGATTTTGTGTTTGGATAATGACTAGGTAATCATTAAATGTAAGTGTAGAATATTTGAAATTGAAAAGTAGTTTGTGTTTAAGTGATGTTTGGGAAGGAAATCATGAGAAGTTTTGAGAACATCTTAGAATAGCTTATCATCCAAACAAGCCAAAAACCCTGCGGAAGACATATAATAAAAGTTATAAAATGTGTTTAAGAAGGTACATAATGAGGTATTTTCAGGCTAACTCTGGTGTTGGGCCATCTCGGCGACCAAGTGATGGGGAAACAAGTCCGCCAGATTCAAAACGCCGGAAGGTAATGCCCTTGAACCTATATATGAAACATGCTGAATATCATATGATTCTTTGCTGAACTGGATTATTTTGTTGAGCATAGAAGTAAATGTTAAACCTTTTTAGAGTAACTTCAATATTAAGAATATTAATTTATTTGAGTGCAACACTTTCAAAAGGTTGGAAGATCTTTGCTGTTGCTAATTTTACTTAACAGTAATAAGTTGTGCATAATGAACCCTACTTTTGACTCTCTAGACATCCTTAATATCATTTGTTTCTTGTTGCAGACACAGTGATTTGTAGTGAGATTGAGGATGCTACCTGCAATTGTGAGTCATGATCTATGAGACCAAAAAGAGAAAAAGAAGAAGTATCATATTGGTCACTGTAGTTTATTGGTTTTATTTTTGAATAATTTTTTTTTCTTGTCAAAATTCATGTTAGTCAGAGTTATAGGATAAGCCATTTTCTTTTGCTGTATTACATTTTGAGTGTTGTAAAATTTGCAAATTATAATTTTTGTTCTTCAATACCTTACTAGTTTGAGAACTTAATTTTGAGATCACCCGTTTATTGTTTTATATAAATTATTTTGTTATATTTTCGGGGGCAAGATATATACCAATTCATGTACATGTTTGGACTGATCTAGTGTTTGGGGTTGCATACATATAAGGGCTTCTTTATGCACCCGAGAACTCAATATTTCGAGGATTCAAATGAAAGGTCATAACTCTTGATGCATCAACAACTTAAGATAACAATATTAAGAAAAGAATTTCATATCGTAATTACTAGATCGGTGATTATAACTTTTAACAAGTGTTTAAATTCAAGTAGGGTCCGGTAAATACTATTTAAATAAATGTTGACATGATATATTTTTTATGCTCTTAATCAACCACTTAAATTTTGTTTTGATGATTATTCTAGTTTAAGCACTAGAATGGAATATTTTGGTATTGGCATGCTTTGGTATACAATATATATATATATATATATATATATAAATAGTGTAAATACTATATATTATGTATATGCGTTGAAAATGCCAATAATTGCTAGAATGACAAGAATTGATCAGAATGGGCAGAATTTGGCATGAAACCAAATGATGAGATATATAATGTAATGAATAACAGATCGAGATGGGAAATTCCTACCAAAATACTTAGAATGAAATGGAATTCAAAACTATGCTCTTAACTAAAAAATAGTGAGTTTCATTTGTGATCACAACAATCTTCATCTTATTTTATTTTATTTAATTATTACGATTTTTTAAAGTTTTCACACAAAATAAAATAATAATTTAATTTTTTCAAATTTCAAGATAAAAACAAAATTAAAAAAATATATTTTAATAATATTTTATTTAACTTAAAATTTTTATCTCGTCTTATTTGAGAAAACAAACGAGTCTAAAAAAATTCAATGAATAAAATATCTCCAGACTGGTTTTGATAAGTAATTGAATATTTTATTGTATTTAAAAAAAAAACAATACACTGAAATATAGTTGAAGTATACATGATGTAGACAAATATACACTGAAATATAATAATAATCTTAAGAATTAAACCCTAAGTTAAAAATTTAAGACGTAATCAGTTGGCTTAGGTCATTTAGTTGGGCCAACTACTAGTAGTCCAATCTTCTTAAAATTGGGCTCGAAGAACCCGACTTGGTCCGGCCCAAAATTCCCTCGGACGATATAAATAACCAATTTTCACCACCATATCCTTCGTCCTGAAACTGGGGTTAGGGTTTTTTTTGGCTGCAGATACTCATCCTACTTGACTTGTCATTACCGCTTGAGAGCTCCCCTAATCATGGCTGAGCAGGTATGTCTCGGATCCATATTACTTATTCATCCCGATTCTCTTTTATTGTTGTTTCACGATTTGGTTGGGCAATTGTTATGAATATAAACACTTTTTTTGGTTGCAGACCGAGAAGGCATTTCTTAAGCAACCGAAAGTGTTTTTATGGTAGGAAAATTCAGCCTTTCGTTTCTTGTGGTTTCTGAGATTTCCATTTTTGGTAATTTACTGTTCTGTTTATTCTCTGTTCTTTAAAACAAAATTTACAGCTCGAAGAAGTCTGGGAAGGGGAAGAGACCTGGTAAGGGCGGGAACCGTTTCTGGAAGAGCGTTGGTCTCGGTTTCAAGACTCCCAGAGAAGCTATTGAAGGTGTCTCTCTCGCGCTGTGTTTATTTTTTATTATAAAATTTTGGACTCAACTGGGATAATTTTAAGGCCTAGTTGATTTTAGGAATGTTTGTTGCTTTGCATATATTAGTATCTGAATCAATAAGACGGTACTTTATGGAGTTTTCTAACTGTTTGTGTAATGAACGTAACTATTGCTTAGTTTGGCTTGTCTATCTGCACATTTCGGTCGATTACCTCAGTATTGTGTAAGGGTTGCGTTGGATGGCACAATGCACAGATATGAAAATAATGCAGAAAACGTAACGTAGATGGCACAAGAATGATGAAATAGAAATATAAGTGAAAATCAAAAGATAAATGCATGAATCACGCTGAGGAACTTCGAGGGTCCTCTTCCTCCAAACAAAGGTTCCTATTTCAAAGGAAAATTCCAGATGATTTCAGATTCAAGATACCCCAACAATCCCCCCTCCCTTCTACATATACTAGAGATGTTCTAATTCGGTAACAGTCACTAAAGGCCATGGGCCAATTCTAACTAACAATCACTAAGCCCATGTGCCACTAACACTTTTAACTATTGAGCCCGGCCCACTTATGGGATTCATAACAAATTGGTAGTATGGCACTTCAATTTGTTCTTTTGGTGATTTCCCTTTCGGAGCAGAAGTTGATATTCGCACATTAAATCCATAAAGCTGCTTTCCAGCTGGAGTTTCGACCGTTGCAATGTCTCCCTATCCTTATGGCAACAGAAATTGTACAAATCACGGGGTTGAATCCTGAAAAAGAAAGGCTAAATTCCATCTATAATGTGTGAGGCCTAGCTGATAATGGAGATGTTCCATAAAATATGGATAATCCTTATTGATACCTTGTATTAATGCTTTATATATCATTATGTTGGTACCCTTCCTTGGATCATTAGCCCCTACTTATCTAAAAAAGTGCTTATCATTATGTGAAGCATCTGAACATCATTACGTGCTTGGGTAGGGTTTTTTAATTCTAAGACTTTGTCTCTTCCCTTTATGAATTTGATATTTTTTTGCTAGTTGATCTGACATGTATTTCAAAACTTGGGCATGCATGGGTTGTATAGATGAAGAGCAATGTGATGTGATGAAAGATTGTAGCTTTGAACCATGATTCAACTTGATTGTTTGATGTGAGCATTTGATTTGTTGGTCAAAGTGATATTGCAGTATTTTGTGAAAAGTTAGCTGCAGTCGTGTGTTCAGTTGAAACTAAGATGCTGCACCATCATTCAATGTAATTTCTGATTCTTTCATGATGAACATATTTTTTGTGGAGAATTCTATCAAGATGCAAGTCTTTTGTCATTAGTTTGTTAGGAATGTTCAGGGGACATTAATAGTAATGAATTTCTCTGTAAGGCCCATTAATAGGCCACATCATGTGCTTCTTTTTGGAAATTTGGTACTATGAAAGGGTCCTGAGTTTGGGGGATGGCGTGTTGATATTGTGAGGAGCTTGCACCCTAATCTCAATCCCAAATGCTTGGAATCATATTTGCTTAGGCAGACTCATATGTGTGCTTCAATTACTCATGGTACTGAATGACATGACGGGATGTTTCTCTTGTAATTATCCAGCGTTCAAAAGTACAAATGTATGCTGATCAGAGCCCTTTTCTGCTTGTTACAGGAGCCTACATTGATAAGAAATGCCCCTTCACTGGCAATGTTTCTATCAGAGGTCGTATCTTAGCTGGCACTTGTCATAGTGCTAAGATGATGAGGACAATTATTGTTCGGAGGGATTATCTTCACTGGGTCAAGAAGTACCAAAGGCATGATCCTTAGTTAGTTGTGATGAAAATCTGTGTTTAAGTGGATCTCTCGTTCTCAACATTTTTCTCACTCTAAAAGTGTAACCTTTTTCCCCTTTTTTTTCTTTGAATCCCCTTTCCTCCCTTTGTGAACAGATATGAAAAGAGGCACTCAAACATTGCTGCGCACATATCCCCGTGCTTCCGTGTGAAGGAAGGAGATCATGTTACTATTGGCCAGTGCAGGTGAAGTTTTACTTGATGAAAGAGCCTCTTGTTTTTGGTCTGTATGTTGTTTTCATAGATTAGCATCCAATGTTTCTGGTTTTGACTGGCTATTTTCCCCCCTATCTTTCAGGCCATTGTCAAAGACGGTGAGATTCAATGTTTTAAAAGTCATTCCAGCGGGATCTTCTGGTGGTGGGAAGAAGGCTTTTACAGGAATTTGATGTTATTTTCCGTCTTAAATTGCTGATCATGGTTTTGATCGAGCTAGTCATCTACTAGAAGACTTTTGAAGTTGATAACAGCATCTTGATAGGGTGAACCTGGACTTCTAAATGCTTTGTGCCTTTTGTTTTTCAACATAATTTCGACCTCTTTTTAAGTACTGTTTTAAGTTCTGGTATTCTAAATACCCCATATGGTTCTTAGAGTGGAATCCACCTTTTATATCTTAGTTGCCATATATTTCTTGCATTAGACCATTGATGCCTTAGTCAGACCTTTTATTAATATTTTTAATAGTTGTAGCCTTGGTCATACACATAGACTTGGAATGTTGGAAAATTTGACTTCCTTGCTTTCTACAAACCCGATGGTGACCTTTTTATGATGTCCATCAAGTGATCTAGATCACAGTCTTAGCCAATGGTAGAAACCTTAATACTCAATTGTTCCTTCTGTAATACACTTTAATAATACACTCAAAAACCGAAGCACTCGTTGCAATAAAGGAGCGTGACTATTGCTATATGAATAATACAGCAATAGCACCAACCTTTTAAGTGGGTGGCATGTTGCCACATCAGTGTCCACTAATTTATGGCTCTTTTGTATACCACATAATCAGGCAACAGGAGATATTCCTTTGCACTCGCAACAAAGAGCTGGACTCTTTTTGTTTCTTTTCTTATTATTTGGTCTTCTGGATCGATTTGACCTTAGAATCCGATATAACAAAATCAAGGCAGGGTCGATACGCATGTTTTTCAACTCATTTATTTGTTTTTTGGTTTGTTTAACAAATCCCGGGGGTTGTAAGATTTTGTAAGATTTTAACATATAGGTCTTAAAACGTATGGTTTAGAAAATCTTTTAAATGTTTTGGTTATTGCATTTTCTAAATGATTTGGTTGTGAAGCTAATCATTTAAATTAAGTATTATATTACATGTTTTAGGATTTATATGATTTATGCAAAGACGGAGAGATGGTAATCTCTCCTTTTCAATAACTTTTGAAAATTCGTAGTGTCACTTTGAAAGGAATATAAGGAGTAATAATATATACAATATATTACATATAATCGTAAAGTAAGTAAAAGTTGTGTATTCACTTTTAATTTTATGGATATCATATTTTATTATTTAAATTATTTAAAATTTTTTTTTTATGTAGATGTTATATTTTGTTTATATTTTTTTAAAGTGATTGTGTTGCAGATATCAAATTCGTAACTGGATAAATATTTATTCGAAATACAATAGACTTTAAAATTAGGAGCACTTTCAGGATGGTGGTTAAATAATAAAATCTTTTTATGGATAATCACTTTTATGTATTTTTTTATTTACTTTATTAATATAATTGGTTGCATTTTATATTAGAATGCTTAAAAGATACGTAAAAGTATTGACAACGGAGGAAGATATTTTTCAAAGTGATCAATTGGGTGCCTTTCGCATAAAGCAAAAAGACTGACATCAAACGTTGTTTTTTTTTTTTTTTCTTTTTTGTGACAAGCAGAGACAGGCATCACATGTTGCTATCCCATGTAAGCTTCCTTATTGAACATGCCCTTTAAGGCGGTGTGTGCATATCAAAATGCCTAAAAGTCTCTCACTTTCAAGTCATTTGGCACCATTCTTTGAAAGTCTCTCACTTTCAAAATGACCTTCCTCAAACAAGTTGAAAACGTCGCCTATTGGGACGCATACCAATTTCTAGAGTTGATGTTGGAAGCTCTCTTAGTTTTGGGAAAAAAAAGAAAGGTAAAATTTTAGGAATTCTAGAGGGTCCTATAAAGATGTATTTTTACCAATGAATACAATCACAATCAGCTCTGTAAATTCCTTTCCCAACTTTAGAAAAATGACTACACTCTTTTTATTGGTTTTTGTTCCAAAAAGAAGTCAATAATTTCGTAGGCGCCCTGAAATAATGCCATCCATCCAATTATGTACACATCTTTTTGACTGATTGTGTAGCAATGATTGGGTTCTATTTACACGTTTCCCATCCTCCAAAATGTCTACCTACTTTCTCAAGAAACTATGTGGTTGGTTGCTGTATGAATGGGATCTGAGGCTATTAAAACATGTTGCAACTCTAGATTAAAATATGTTGCCCTAATAATTTTTTTAATATTATAAAATAAGATAAGGTAAAGGATTAGGTAAGAATATTAAATGGTGCTACCAAAGATGGGTAGTTGGGATACTTTAAATTTGAAAAGTATGAGATTTATTGAGAAAGGCCAATCCCCAATTTTACGTTGTTTATTTTTATAAAGAATTTAGGATTAACATTATATAACATTAATCAAATTTCAACTAAGCATGGTACTTAAAGTAAAAATCAAATCTAGGATTCGGATGGATAGATCCAAATGAAACAATTTGATTTGTTTTTTCTTTTATGAATTTTGTGCCAAGATCTAAATAATGAAGGGTTAGAAGAGCATAACAAGTTTTGAAGGTCCACTTTAATGTAATTAATAATCATTAAGAAATCCTAAAAGAAATCTAAAAAAATGTTAAAATCAATGAGGATTTAAAACCATTTGCCCTATAAATATAATAAAGTATTTTCATATAAATATCTTAAAAGGAACAAAACATTTCTTACTTCAATAAAAATCATGCTACTTATGAAATTGTAAATAGCATATAATTATTTTAAAATAATTAATTTTTTTACATAAATTTTATATATATTTATTTCTTTTAAAATAACTATATGCTATTTTTAATTTTATAATTACATCTATTATTATTTTTTAAATAAATAAATAAGAGAGGTACATCCAATTCCATCTTGACAGCCGCATAGAGCTCATGATAAATACATTTACTGTAACAACTAACAGACTGATTTTCAGCCACGCTTCCATAAAAAAATCTATGATTTGACGTCTCTCTCTCTCTCTCTCTCTCTCTCTCTCTCACTGTATAATCATAGTTCGCAGCGCTCCCAACATATTCCTAAGAATCTTCTCCGACGTAAACATATTCCTCTTCTCTTATTCCATCTGCGTGTGTTACTTTTCATAAGCGTGGCACTCTTGCTGTAAGAAGCTGAACCACAACCACAACCACCGCCACTACCATCTTTATCATCATGTGTGTGAAGGATCCAGAGGAAGTTGACCAGGAGATTGACAGTCTCGACGACAATAACAAGCGGCCCGGGCCTTTGCATTGTCAAGTGTTGCATAACCAGATGGAGGAGTGGGATAACGAATCTTCTGAAAGATCATCTCCTGTAAGAAATCCAATTCCTTTATCGTTTTCTTGTTCTGGGTTTCGTCTCAATTTTGTTTTAGTGGAAGATCCGTTTAATTGAAATTGGGTTCTGAGCATTTGTTTCTCCACGTGATTAATGATTGATAATGATTTTCCTTTTGCGCCTTCCCCCCCACCCCTCCCCCCTCCCTCCCTCCCTCCTCCTCCTCTTATTTTTCCCGTTTCCAAATGGGATTTTGTTCATTGGATTATTCCTACTGGATTTTTTTGCCTGGTTCTTCGTCTTTGAAAGGTGATTTACTGGACATCTATTTGAAAGTATTTGGGACTGTTTGAGTATAAATTCATGTTTATGGCTCAGCACTTCATAAAACTTAGCTGGGTTCATCAATTTCAGTTCAATGGATATTATACCACCTAAAATCTTTACTGAACTTTACTGGTAGGTACTCTGCTATTTTTCTAGTTTGAATTCATCATTCAATGAATTTTTTTTTTTTGTTTGTTTTAATTTTATAAAATAAAATATTTTGCAATAGCTTCATTCAATGAATCTGAGTTTGTCAAAGCGCTCTATTTCAGTCAATGATTTGGATTATCTCACCGACACTGTAGTCGCTTAGAACTTTGATGTTCTGGCCAATGAATTCTTTTTTATTATGAGTGTGGAATTTAAAGAAACCTACCATAAAAGGATTTCGAGAACCGAAATAAAATTTTTGTTAGGAAACCTGTATCTCTCTCTCCTTTTTTTTTTTTTTTTGTATATATATTTTTAGTCAGTTAGGAATACCTCCAACAAAACTCATTTTAGTTTATTAAACTATAGTAAGGATACTATGACATTTACAAAACAAGAGGGGGAGGTATGTGATAGTTATTTTCCTGAGGGAGGTCTTTGCGTGCTTTTGAATTAATTGACTGTTGATGTATAATTTCAACACCAATGAAGGTTAGTATAAAGAACTCTTACACCAATGGAAACTGTTCTGCTTCTTCCAAAGGTCCAATTATCTAAAATTTTTTCCAAAAGGTTATCGGTGCCACGAGTTTAAAAGAGCATATGCTTCACAATTATATGGACCGGATGCTTTTATCTCATTACACATACCTTCTCTGGAAAAGATAAATACTGATCTCTAAAATCTACATTTTTTATAATCAAGATAATTTTGTTGAAGACGAAAATAGAGTATTACCCCAGTATACAGGAAGTAACAAGAGATCCACGATCCACCAACCTAAAAAGGAAAAAGTGCTCGAAATTCTTCGAACTTGGAATCACTAATATCTACATGGAGACCTTATACAAGAAGTCTCTTTCTCAAGCTCCCAAGAAGTCTCTTTTTAACCTTTGAAAGAAGCAGAATACTTTCCAAGAAGTCACGTTTTTGCCTTTTTATTTTATGCTTATTGTTCATCTTATCCTCTTATTATAATTTCATGTTTATGAGGTTCATTCAGCTGGAAAGCATTTGTGAAGATGCTGTAGCTGTGGACAGAAAACAGAACCTGTTAGACTTTATCCCTGCCCTTCGGTCGGGAGTGTGGTCTGATATAGGGGGTCGTGACCATATGGAGGATACTCACATCTGCATTGATGATTTAGCTAAGAAATTTGGTTCTAGTTTACTCTCCGATAAAGTTGTCTCCTTCTATGGTGTAAGTTATCTAACCTACTTAATTCTCTGCTGTTTGTATCCAAAATCAATTTACATTTGAATCTTTTGCACGAATCACATCCTTAAAATAAGGGTGGTTGCAAGGGTTTGAGGAAACATTCAACTGACCATGCACTCTCTCTCTCTACTATCTATCTATACATGTGTGTGTGTGTGTGTGGTTAGATACATAGAAAACTTTGGTTGTGGGTATTTTGTTAATTTGATGAATAAGCTGAGCATTTCATGAAAATACGGATTCTATTGCATTATTGTGAATGATATAATATATGAACCTTCGTCTAGCTGTTTTGCTTTCAACTTGAAAAGGCTAATGTACTTCCAGTTCTGAAGAGTGATCGTATCATAGATTTGTGTGATCACTTTTGAATTTCATGTATCCATCACCTACCGTCTAAGAAAACTCATAAGCTTGAAAAATTCTCGTGATAAATAACCATTGTACGGCCACTTGACTAGAAGTTGGTGACAATTAAATAAGTTTTATGCAGGATGGCTATCATCCAAGGTCAAATTGGAACTTTTTGTATTAAATTATATGCAATTGAATATTGGAGGATGCCTTGATGGGACTTATGGATGTGGATCTAATTGTGGGCACCTTCCTTTTTATGAGTACTTGTTTATTATTAAAGTTCTGAGAAACACAGAAAAACAACTAACAATTCAAACATTTCGTTTTCTATTGATATATAGCAATTGGTTTGAATAATAGGTATTTGATGGGCATGAAGGAAAGGGTGCAGCACAATTTGTTCGTGACAATTTGCCAAGAGTAATTGTCGAGGATGCTCATTTCCCTTTAGAACTCGAGAAGGTGGTTGTAAGGTCATATATAGAAACTGATGCTGCATTTGCAAAGAGATGCTCTCTTGATTCTTCCCTGTCTTCTGGCACAACTGCTCTGACTGCAATGATATATGGGAGGTCAGTCCCACCTTGATCAGTCATCTTTCCGTTTAGTTTTTTACCTGGGTTTATGTGTTGCATAGCCACGATGCCCAATATTTAATGAGCTGTTGGCACTGAAATTGACTGTAGAAGATGGAGGAAAAGTAAATAAATATAATTAAAATAAAGAATGATACACGGATGATGTTCAATATGGTTGCTGTATTGGTTATAACTGTATGTCGTACCAATAAAAGAGGCTTACGACAATGATCTTTAAATCTCCCATTTCAAGGAATTGCTTATGTTGTCTCCTCTGCATCTTTACAAATTCTTATTCACAAATTATGAGATAATGTGCTATGAAAGAGCCTTTTGAATGACATTTTTAGGTGCACCTCCTTCTTAAAATGCAATACCGTTTTGGACAGGTCTTTACTTGTTGCCAATGCTGGGGACTGTCGTGCAGTGTTGTCACGGCGTGGAATTGCTATAGAGGTGTCAAGAGATCATAGGCCTTGCTGCACAAAGGAAAGAACAAGGGTCGAGTCCTTGGGTGGATTCATTGTTGAGGGTTTCCTTAATGATCAGTTGGGTGTGACTCGAGCCTTAGGCGATTGGCACCTCAAAGGAATGAAAGGAACGGGTGAAAGGGCTGGGCCGTTAAGTGCTGAACCTGAACTTGAATTGGTAACATTGACCCAGGAAGATGAGTTTTTGATAATTGGCAGTGATGGACTATGGGAAGCGTTTACCAGTCAAAATTCTGTAGATTTTGCTCGGAGACGGCTCCGAGACCACAATGATGTGAAGTTATGCTGCAGGCAAATGGTAGAGGAAGCATTAAAGCGAAGAGCAAAAGACAATCTGACAGCTTTGATGGTAAATTTTCATGTGGAGCCACCTCCATATGCGGTGGTACAAAGGGCCAGGGTCAGGAGAAGCATATCTGCTGAAGGCCTGCAGAGTCTCAAAAAAAGCCTGTCAGAAGATTAAGTTCTTTTTCAAATTGAAACATTTTTCCTGGGAGGCAAATATTAGAACTAATTTAAAAAAATAATATTTAGTCGATCTCTCCAGTTTTGTATCTGTCTATGTATATATATACACACATAAAGCATCATCCCAAACATGGGAACTGCCTTTTCCTTGCTCTTATGGATTGATGCCCTGTTTGGTTACTGAGAAAATGGAAGGAAAGATACGAAGAAAGGGAATCATAATTTGTAATAATATTCTGAAATCGGGAAGGGGATTAATTCCAACTTGTAGACAGATTGATGATTTTGGCACTGTATTTTTTTTAGTTCAATGTATACAAACCAGTGCATGCATTTATTTTGTTTTGGTTCCACAAAAAGATGTAACTTTCACGTTGAAATTTTCACATTCCCTTTGTATTGTTGTAGAACCGCTATGTATATATAATGTATGGTTGGTAGAGAGAAGAGCGAGTAATCGAGTAAATATATGAAAGAATCCAATGCTGTTAACTTTACTTCTTTTCTTCTATTTCTGCCTCTGGATAACAGCTTAAGAAGAAAAAGAATTTCAATCCCAAAAAACAGCTTAAAGTGTCGCTCTGAATTCGATCACAAATTTTGGGAAGGTGGGAGATGTGGAAGGCATATGCATGCTGCTGTATAGGAAAAATTTGATTGTAAGCAATTCTGCACACCAATACACGCATTTATCTAACATGATTGGTTAGAAAGTCAGACTTCAATGAAATAGTGTGAATTTAAATTTTGAATATACATACAGTAGCATTGGTACACAGATTAGTCTACAAATTCACTTGTACATAGCAAAACTATGCTGTATATCAACCAAGTATTTTTGCATAATTTGTTCCCTTGTTGAGGGGAAGTTACATTCAACTTTGCAGTCACACCATTTTGGTGGTCGTTATTTACTGAAAAAGATCACCCAATCAGGCTATTTCAAAGCAATCTTTTCCCAGCTGTGGAAGACTGAATCTGATTCCTCTTTTTCACCTTTTTTAAGCTGATATTTCTCACAACTTGAAGAGCCAGATGTGTGGATGGGAGAGCTTTCGACACTCATTGCACAAGGTAATGGAAGTTGACCACTCATCTCTACGACAACTGTATACAAAAGAAAACAAAAAGTTGCTTATTCGTAACTAAGATTTGATGGTTAGCATGCACCCCTATTTGTTTATTTTCAAACAAAATGTAATCATATCTCTATTGCTTTGAATGCGATACTAAAAGGGTCCATCAACACGACAATCTCAGTCTTCAAGAATTTAAAACGACTCCATAACTACACTTTCAAAACTTCAGTTCTGCAAAAGTATTGTTACTTCCACAGAAAGATTTTATAATAGTAAAATCACAAATTAAAGTAGCTTCATGTAATACGTTAAATCTATTTAATAATAAAAATAAGTTTACAATCTGATATACCATATCAAATCACGTCAATTTATAAATTTATTTTTGTAAAATATCTTTGTGACCAAAACATTTCTCATTCTGCGAACTCTTCCCAGAGAAAAAAGGGGGCTATTTCTTTATACATCTAAAATCTTTCTTTCTTTACCTCTCAAATTGATTCCTTGTACTTTCACTTTCATTCACAACAAGAATGTAGTTTAAGATTGACAAAATTTAGGATATCTCACAACTCTTGTTAAGAATAATTTTTTTGTTTTTTTAATAATATTATGAATGAGCATTCCTATTTAATTAGATTAGACCTTCTCATTTCCTCGAGAATAAAAATGTCCATTCTGAAAGGAAAACGGACTTCGAAAAAGATGAGAGCCGGATCATGGTAGATCCTTTTTTACTGCCCACATCACATGCAAAACAGAGCTTCCATAACACTTTCTCATATGAGAATGAAAGCAACTCATTTAACCAATTCGTGCACTACATAGGTTTTACTATGCATTGGATGAATTTTAGAGACAAAACAACTTAGTGATGCGTTATCTAAATTGAGCATAAGAAGAATGTGAATGGAAACGTTTCTATCCTCTATCAAGTTACTTGATTATGATTTTTTTTTTTTTTTTATGAATTATCAACTTCTCATTAGTGAAACAAAAACATTACAACAGTTGGTCAACCCAAATCGGTTGCCGAATACATGTTGGAACACTATCCCACCAAACATTAATATCTTGCACATTACAAGCAAACCTTGCAAGCTTATGAGGTGTTGTATGTCTTTGACAATATGGCCCATCAATGAAGAGGAATCTGTTTGATCTGGAATTTCCTAACCACCATAAGAGAATCACTCTCTGTTTGTATCTCTTGTAAACCCAAAGGAGCACAAAGCTGGAGGCCCCTCAACACTGTAATAAGTTCAATATCATAAGAATCAATCACTGCCAATTTCTCTTTTGAGCCTGCCATAAGCACTGCACCCTTACTGTCTGTAGTACTACACCCACTCCTTCTATGCCGGCTTCATGAAAAAATGCTCCATCAACATTCAACATAACAACATCAGTAGGTGGAGGCAACCATTTTGTAAGTCTGCTAACTGTGTTTGGATGTTCTGTTTGAAAAGAGTTGCATAATTTTTGCATTGATAGTGCCTGCATAATCACCCAATCTGGACTAAATAGTTTTTCCTCATAAATCCATTGATTTCTCTTATACCAGCAGTTTCAAGCAATTAGCAACATCAATTCTACCTCTTCTTTGGTTTTGCCTTCTTGATTTAATCTCATAGAGTCCCCAAACAACAAATGAGCATCTGAAAATTGAAAATCTGGAAAGTACCTCTTCTAGCATACAACTTGTTGATCACATCAATACAAGGCATGAATTGTATTCTCTGGTTCCTTTAAACATAATCTGCATACATCCTCTTCCACTGATTCCTTTGTTTCAGATTCACCATTGTTGGTAATCCCTCCATACAAGCCCTCCGTGAGAAGACTTTTACCTTATTTGGAATACTTAAATTCCAAATGAATTTCCATAGCTTATTCTGACTGTTTCTATCCGAGGATTCTGCCTGGTCTTCTCCCCTCTTCATAGCTGTAAATAGTCTATATGAAATCTTCAAAGAAAAATTCAATTTTGATGCTGTTCAGTACTTAGAACCATTTTGAGGACTGCATCTGTAGCAGTGGGTGGCAGTAGACTTCTAAACTTGGACGCATCCCACAATCTGGTCTGTGAGTCAAGCAGTGAAACCACCTTGCCCCAGCATCTAGAATTTCATCCACATTCACAAAACTTTTTAGATCTTTAAAACCTGGAATCCAAGAATCATTCCAAATTTCAATAGGTCTTCCATTGCCAACCCTCCACTTGCAAACCATGAGCTAGTTTGTCCTTAACCGACCATATACCTTGCCATGCATAGAAACTGTTATGGCCCTTCTTTGAATCCAAGAACCTGCTATTTGGAAAATATTTGGCCTTGAATACCTTGTAAAACAGAATATTTTCAATATGCTTTAGTCTCCACCCTTGTTTAGCTAAGGCATCATTGAAAATTCTGAGATCCTTTGACACCCATACCCCCTTTACTCTCTTAGGTGCACACATTCTCTTCCAACTAATCCAATGGATTCTTTTCTCTTCCTTCTTCTGACCCCAACAAAAACTTGTCATCATTTGCTCAAATTCATTAAACAAAGAAGAAGGCAGCTTAAAACAACCCATAGAGTAGGTTGGTATTGATAAAGACACTGCTCTTTTGCCCCTTGAGACATGAGCATATCCTTTCAATTCTGCAATTTGAGCCAAACCTTATGCTTAATATCAGAAAAAGCACTAGACTTAGCTCTTCCAATCATAGCTTATCCTACTTGCCCCTGAATTATGTATTGAGTAGTCTTTTCAAGCTATAAAATCGGATATATTGATTCCACCATATGCTTCCCCACGAACGATTACCGATAGAATAACTATTTGTTAATTTGTCAGAAATTATTTTTACTCCGATTGTTTATTCTGTAATCTTCTTTTGCTATTACTTGCTCATAAATCAAAATTCACGCCCTTTTCCACAATGGAGGTGATTGTTCTGGTCTAAGGACCAAAATCACATTCAAAGATTTTACCTATGCTAATATTTCTTTTATGGATGCATGGTTCAATTCTAAGCTTACTTGGGAACGAAATGAAGAAGCCTATTTGGAGCTTTTGCCTGAAAACCAGCATTATGGCTGTGTGGATCTACTTTGTACACAAAAGAAGTCAGAAGAAGAAGCAGTTACCGATACAAGGTTCGTGTACGGTGAATGAAGAAGAAGAAGAAGAAGAAGAAGAGCAGCAATCAACACAAAGGGTACTTGATTTATTCTAATAGGAACTACAGCAGAGCTAAAAACAAGATCCCTTTTTTCGCCACCAAATTACAGTCCAGTTGTTCACTTAACACACATTATTATGAAAAGATTAAGATCTCTACTTAGCCATAGCATCACAAGAACATCCTTGCTAGCTTTGGTAAACTAGACTAGTTATTCCCATCATGACTAACAAGCTGAAATAACAAAGCATAGGCATAACATCTGGACTATAATCCTAGTCACACGATATTATAAGGTTACATATAAACTTATAACTTTTTTAATTAGTGGTGGTGGTGATGATCAGGAGGGTGTGGTTTGTGCGGGTCATGAGGGCCTGGTGGAGGTGCGTGAGGACCAGGAGGAGGTGGTTCATGACGAGGCGGCCCCGGAGGTGGTGCAGGCTGATGCGGTGGCCC
This sequence comes from Platycarya longipes, assembly GCA_036559045.1. Lineage (NCBI taxonomy): Eukaryota > Viridiplantae > Streptophyta > Magnoliopsida > Fagales > Juglandaceae > Platycarya > Platycarya longipes. The sequence continues at coordinate 44,840,793 of CM071803.1, read as the reverse complement.
TTGGTGTGGCGGCCCGGGGTGTGGGTGATGAGGGTCATGTGGTGGTGGAGGGTTGTGCATCTTCTTCCCGTCTGTTCTTCTTCTTAGTGCTCCAAAGTGTGTGAGACCTTGAGAAGGTGAGTGCGCTTATATAACAAGGGTGCTACCTAAATGTCGACACAATCTCTACATAATAGAGTGAGGAGTGAGGAGTGATATCAAATTGTGTGGTTGTGAATATCTTATCCATTTGAATACGGCCTTGAAATCCTTAACTGTGCAGATGAAAATATAAATGAGAAATTGATGTTTGCAGAGTCCCATTCCTCATTGGCTTGGTGGGGAAGCTCGTGTCGGCTCTATTATTTCTTCCCAAGTTCCAAAGTGCTACAGTCCTTCGTCTCTATACGTTTCAATATGGCATAATGGCACGTTGCGTTGTAGAGTTGAGCTGTCCAAGAAGATGGAGCAGGCTGGAGGAATTAATGGACCTCTTTTATTTTATCACAACCTGAGCTCAGCCCAATGAGAAATACTTCTTCATTGCCCTCAAAGTGCCCAAGTTAAAGCTCTAAAGCCACTTTGGGAATACATTCTGCTTCAAGTTTTGCCAATTTAAGATGTAAATGAGTTTAACTTGGTATTTGTAAGTCAGTAATGGAGCCATGCATCTCCTTGAATTCTTGATATTCTTGTCAGCTATTCCTTTGTAAGTAGGGATGATTTAAGTCTCATGCTTTCTAACTGGAAACTTGATCTGATACCATTGTAATGATATAAAGAAAATCTTTGCCGTGAGTTTATATAGATTTACACTCTAAAATGACCATTTAATGATATGATTAGAATAACCTGAAATGATTATAAAGGCCAAAACTTCTTTCTTGGGAATGAATATATGTGATATTCAATATGGGATATAAAGAGCAAATCAAACATCTGTTAGGAATACATGTATTCATGTTGATCTTATTTATTAGTGGTAAAGTTTGCTCTTAGACTTTGGAGACTGTAGATTAAGTAGCAAATAAGCAATAGGCCTCCAAGACCAAGGAACAACTCATTATGAAGTCTATTGATCAACTTTTGAATATATATAAATACACACATATATTCACCACAAAGGTGAGGCACAAGCTTGTAGTATAAAGGTACATACAAAGTGCAAATTACTAGTAAAAACTATTAACTATAGCTTATATTCCTGGCAAGCTAGCTCTTACACCATACAATATCAGACATATATGCTTCCAGCCGACACGATCAAGGGTGGTGGTGGTGATGATGAGGCGGATCATGTGGTTTGTGTGGCTCAGGAGGTCCCGGGGGAGGCCCATGAGGACCTGGAGGAGGAGGTTCAGGATGTGGAGGAGGAGGTTCAGGATGTGGTGGTCCTGGGGGTGGTGCATGGGGCGGTGGTGGGTGGTGGTGGTGAGGGTCTGGTGGTGGAGGGTTATGCATGATGAGCTTATTTTGCTTCCTCTTGTGAAACTTGTAGATGTAAGGGAATTGAGGTTAGCTTCTGAAATTTATACAAAGTGAAGTGGCTTAATCTCATAACTGCAAGTCAGACTTATGTTCGGTTCTGGTAGGTGTACATCATCTAGCTAGCTACCATAAATCCATGGACTTCTCTAGATGATGCTATCACATCCACCGAAAAAAAAAAAAAAAAAAAGTACTACAGCCACAAATACTATCACATAAAAATAATTTACAAACTGATATAATTTTATATAATTAATCAAATTTACAATATTTTTATAATATAATAAATCATAAGAAATCACATTAATTTATATAGAATAATTTTTATATTATCACTTTATATATTTTGTTTGTTCATATGAAAGGTGAATAGCTTGGAGAGGTGTACATATATAGTTGATCGGTCTTAATCTGTATTTTAGTCTACAATGGGTATTTTCAAAGCGATTTAATAGGTGTATGACTTTTATTTGTCCACGTAATGACTTTAATTACTTACTTATGTTAGGTAATTTCAATGAGAAAATGCTGCAACTCATTATCCTCTGTAGCAACAGAACTGGCCATTATCTTTTTGAGTTTTTATAGCTCAATCCTGTAGGGGCAAGCAACTACATACTACACAGAAAAAAATGTTTTAGTTCTTATTTGATTCACCACAAACAATCATTAAAATCACTAGTGATGATTTTTGTATTCTTTGTATCACTATAGTTTTCACTTATTAAAATTGAAGAAATAGATTATAGGTGTATCATTACCCTCTGCTCAATTTGAATAGAACTGATTTTATCAACCGAATACTCAAACTATACTTGAAACATGACATAAATCATAATAACATCTTGTTCATTAAAACATTTTTGCATGAAGATTTATGCCTTGTTTGCTTCTAGAAATTATCTCATCTTATTTTATCTTATTTTAAATTTATTATTACATTTTTTTAAAATTTTCATATAAAATAAAATAAATAATTCAACTTTTTCAAAATTTAAAATATTTTTTTTAAATTTTAAAATAAAATAAAAAATAAAAAAATATATTATAATAATATATTATTCTTTTTTTAATTTTTATCTTATTTTATTTTATTTTATCTAAAAAAAAATATCAAGCTTTAATCATCCATGAGTGAGTTCCCTGAACAAAACAAGATTGATAAACGATGAGAGAGTATCAATAAGGGAGAAATTTCAAAAAGCACAATGGAGCTGGTCTTGGGATCTGTTATAACTTATGATAATCTTCTGTTTTTATCACATAGACTAATGAGTGCATTATATAACAAAGTAATGATAGATATATTTTAAGGAAATGGTTAGTTTGTCCATATATTTTGAAACTTTATGATTTTTAATATATTAATATTTATTTAATATTTTTATTCAATATCCTAACATTATAAAAAAATATAAAAAAAAATAATAAAAATATAAAATATAAAATTTAAACTACCAGTAAAATGGACGGTGCTGGCGGTGCTACTCAGGTGAAAAAGTAGTACTGCGAGTAATTTAAAGCATGCAAAGTTTTATATATTTTTTGAAAAAAAAAATATAGTATATTATTATAAAAATAATGTTTTAATCTAGATAATAGATTTACTTACTTTTTCAAAAAGAATCGAAATTTTACAAATCTGAAAACTACAAATATTATTTTTTTATATGATGAACGATGTACTTGAAGTAGAAAATATTATGACGAGAAAAAAAAATTAATTTATGAGTTATTTATTGAAAAAATAAATATATTATTAAATTAAATATGTAGTAAGAATATAATGGATCTGATCAATATATAGAAACATTTATGGAGAAAATTCATGAGTCGGTCATCAAATTAAAACCATAAATGACCACAAACCATGTATTGTATTGTATGGAAAATAAACAAAAAAGAAAATAACCAAAAGATAAAAACAGTAAAAGTGAAAGGACAAAAAAAAAAAGGAGTGAGAAGACGCTGTCTCAACTCGCAAGTCGTGTAGTCGTGTCTTTATGTCTTAACCTTAATTAAAATAATCGAATTGGAATTTGAAAGCGAGGTCTGACTTGTTGTGCGTCTGTCTGTGCTTCCTTTTCTCCATTATCACCGTTCTCAATCATCTTCCCCACCTCTCTTTCTCTCTCTCTCTCTCTCAAATGGGTTCTAGCAGTAGTCGACTGGGCTCACGCCCTTCTCGGGCCCGAGTAAATCGCACCAACCGCTCCAGGGTCTTCTCTCTCATCTGCGGTGGCTCCACTTCTCGCGCTACCCATCAGGTACCATTCACTCCCATCATTTTTAACAAAAGCTTTAATCTTCTACTTCTATTAATTATACCCATTTCCTATTGATCCTTATTGGTGATCAATTTTGAATCTGAGAATTCGAGTTTATGACTTTTGTATGATTTGGGATTGAGTTCCGTTACCATCATCATTAATATCAAGGAAAGGTGTTTTTGTTTCCTGGAAACTGATAGGCATACTACGTTTTCTCCCCCTTTTTTCCATCGAACTGTGAATTTTTCAATACTAAATGTTTACTTTTGGGATTTGGTCTTGACCCGTTGATGCGGAATATCGGTTTTTTTTTTTTTTAAATTATTCCTTATTAAAATGAAAAGAGGTTTCTTGGAGTTATGTTCAGGTCGTTTTTTCTTATGTATTCATAAATGTCATTTTTATTGGGTTTGTGGTGATGGTTGTGATAGATGTTAAATATGTGATGTCCTGATGATGATTCTTAGAGTTGTTAATTATGTGATGTTGGGGTCTTAAGCATCTGGAAATTATTGAGTTATTCATTCGATGGTGCCTCTTGCATTAAGTTTGGTTCTGGCAATTTCTTAGTTTCACCATACGGTCATGCTATGTCCACATAAAGAAAAACAATTAAAATGAAGGATTTAGGGTCTTGAATATAGAGTTGGTTTTACTGAATTGGACTAGATCACTTATTAAAAACAAGACCCAGCAGTTCGAGATCATCATTTAAACCATCCCAAAAAATGAATCTCAGGATAGTTGCTATTGAAAGCTACTTAACTATCAAAAAAAAAAAAAAAACACACTATTGATAGCTACTTGGAGAAAGGTTTTGAAGTTTGGATGGTAATTGAGGCATGTAATTATTAGGAAGAAGATTTGTTTCCCTGTGACCCTTCTTCAATGTGCTTCTGAAGACTGTTTTCTTATCATTTGGCCTCTTCTTTTTCTTTCTTCTATCGGTGAGGTGATGAAGCTTGTTAGTTGGATGTGGCCTTGAAGTAGTCAAGAGTGATATGATTTACAGTGCATTAAGAGAGGAAATAACTAAAAGAAAATAAATCTCGTTTCTCTTCTATTTGAGTCTTTGACCCAAAAAACCAATATTTTTAGAAGAAGTGAAGTATCATGAGAAAAATAATAGGTACAAAACCCAAGTTGTTGATTTAATTTTGGATTTCCTTTCCCCATTTTTTTCTACCTTTTGTTTCATTAATTTCCTTATATTGTAACTGATTACAGAAATTTCTAGATGCCCTTGCATAGAAGGAACCTAGTAGAGGACTTCTATAAAGTAAATATGAGAGTCTATTTCTTAAGTAATAAGAAACTTTCTTGCATCAAGTTTCCATTATTATCTTAATTTTCGTTTACCTATTCAAACTAAAAAACTCCCTTTATTATCTGTAAGGAGGTCCCTTTATCGTCTCCCAAGTGTTGCTGGGATATATATTTTCCATTTATTAAGCAGAATAGTTTTGTATTTTGGAAGGAACAGTCTGCATGGGTAGAGCTCTAGTGCACCTATGAGGACGTAGTAGGGGTGGCAGTGTTTAGTACTTCAATGCAATATGCCATTTGTCTAGATCAACCGCAGTTTTCAGTATTTTAAACGTTTTCTTTTAGAGGCTCTGGCTGATATATAGTTCTTGGATGTGCTTAGCTTGTTGGTAATTTACATGTTTTCTTATAAATAAATAAAAAAAAATCCTGTTGGTAATTTTGTGTCCTCTTGCAGATTTATGTCCTGAAAATGTATCCATGTTTTTTTTACTGAAGCTTTCCAACATGTTTGCTTGTAGATGTAGTTTGGGACAATTGCATCGCCATTTTAATATAAATGTGTAGTTGGTGTTGATTAAAGTGTGATATTCATATTATATTAGTTCAATTGAACCTCGCCAGTTTTTATTTTTAAGAGAGCCTGAAGAAAAGTGAAAACAAACAGTTATCCCAGTCTTTGAGTTATCGAGGAAGTGAAGAATCAAGTGATTAAGAATTATTCTAAATTTTAAAAAAACATTTCAATGTATTATACAATTATTTTGACATTCAAACTATGTTCATTCTGTTCAATTTTCTTGTGAATGAGTTTTACTCTTCAAAAATTAAGATGATGAAACAGCTAATAGACAAGCATTTTTCTACTGCAGATGGAAGATTGCGCAGTTGAATCTCTTGTGAATTCTGCAGAACATTCAAATCCAGTTATCAATGTAGTTCAGAATATCATACAGGAAACCTCTCTTGTTAATAATAGTGCAGGAAGGCTCTCCTACTCAATTACTGAAACTGGTGCCTTATCTGGAAGCAGCATTGAGAATCCTTCAGTTGAAGATACTTTAATAAATGTTGAAACCAGTAACCATGGGAAATGCTTGTCTGAAAGTAAGGAGCTAGTTCCTCCTCATCAGGTAAGTGCTGATCATAGTCATGATGAGTCTTGTAGGTATAGTAGTACTACAGCTAGTACGTCGTTTAAAGAACAACAATCTTCAGATCCCGTTTCTGTTAATGTTTCGACTAACAAGGATGCAGACAATGGTATTGATAATTCAGTGGACAAGGGAGTACCTCAGATATGTCCCAAGGCTCATCCTAGCAGCTCAAGTCCTCAAGATCTAGGAGATTCAAGTTTCAATCGAGTGTCTGTTGATAATCACATTAGTGAAGTAACTGCCTTCGAAAACTCCGACCCTGATTCTATTCCTCACGATTCCAATTCACCTATCACATTTGGATCACTGGGAGATGAATCTTTTCAGGAGGCAATACCTTCAGGTTTAGGCTTTCTTGTTTCCAATAGGGAACAAGGCTGGGGAGATGGAGGTGTACTTCAAGTTGATGTGGTGACTATCTCTTCTAGTGTTGTTTCAAGTAGCAATGCCGATGAAAGTAACCGAGAGGTCAGAAGGAATAGTAGAAGACTGTTTTGGGATGCTTTTTCAAGACGTAGTTCTAGAAGGCATAGTGATTCTCAATCTATCCTTCTTTCAACGGATGATTCTCATGATTCAGGATCTCATGATAGATGGCTTCTTGATTTGAGTAGTGACTTTTTTGATGGAGTTGGAGGTGATCATGGACATCTGGGCAGTAGAATTCACAGCTTGAATGAACAGCGACGGCATTCAAGATCTGAGGTGATTCTCACAATATCTTGATTATACTATACTTTGGTAATCTTTGCATATCAAGCTGCATTATGTAGTGGTTGCATTGGGGTGACCGAAGTGATATATGGTGCTTTTAAATTTTACTTTAAGCTCTAGGGATAATCTTTATGAACCCCTCCTGCATGCTCTACAGATCTGGGAAAGAGTTCGTGGCAGTCTTGATGACAATGGGAGGCAAAATACAGCTTGTCCATCAGGTCTCCACCCTGATGGTATGTGCTCTTGTGAGTCGTTTTTGATGAGTGAAGAATCTAGTACCCGTGCAAGTATATCACGCATAGTCATGCTTGCTGAGGCTTTATTCGAGGTAATTGTCTTTTCTGCTGCCATGTTTTGGTAGAGGGCTGCTTTGGGATTTCTTGTGCGTTGTCTTTCGTTCTTTATTCAAATATACGAACTGAGGAAAGTTAAGGGTTCTATATTTCACAATGCTTCATATAGCTTTGAAAACACTTAAAAGGTAATTGTTGGAAAAACTTCTATCTTGATCCAATGTTTCTATTGGGTAATGCTATGGCCATTATGTGGAGACATTGGAAGATCCATCAAGTTAAAGGTGAGGTTTGATTCGTTGATGGTCCAACTTAACGTTAGGTTTGATTCTTCCCCATCTTATTAACTTCTGTTAGTTTTTCAATTTTTTTTTTCATTTAGTACCATTGTCATTCTGTTTTTTGTTTAATTATCTGAGGCTATGCTCTTGTTTTAACCATAAAATATTTTTTTGTTGGAATGCCAACCACAATTAGCTTTTCCTTGTTACATGGCTATTCAATTAAAATTATTTCTATGTACTTGCCAATGATCCATCTGGCCTTGTGCCAAAACAGCATCTCTTATTATGGGTGAAGAATGACGGCATTGGATCAATCCTGTGTGTGTGTGAGTTGTACGTACCCATAGAAAATGTTATCTACTTGTTTTGCCCTCGGAGCATTGGATGTTTGATGACATCTGTAGAACTCTAGCAATTAACTTGGTAACTTAGTTTTATTCTAATGTATGATTTGCAGGTTTTGGATGAAATCCATCGCCAACCTGTGTCACTTTCCTTGTCTATGGTCTCAGTCCCTGCACCTGAATCAGTAGTCAACTCTTTCCCTCTCAAGAGTCATAAAAAGGTTGAAGCCTCTGGGGCGAGTGAAGATGTAGAACAGTATGTCTCTTATATCAGTTTTGGTTAGATATAAATGCCATAATATAATAAATGCTGTGTAGATAAATTAAATGAAGAATAATTCTTCTTGCAGTCCATATTTGATGGATGGATTGTATTACAGTCCACATAGAAATGCTCACATTTTATGACTAAATGAAATGAGTTTTTAAGCTTTTTAGAATTTTTTATTTGTAAATAAGGGTATTGTAATTAATCTTATTTTAAAATAAAGATTTTTCTATTTGTTTACTGCTTTGACTACAAAGGAGTCTAATTTTTTGGACTGTATGTAGTTTTGCCCTTAAATGAACTATCATGTGCATTTTTTGTGCAACGCACGTGAGTGCTTGTTAGTGTCTTTGTGTGTACATATGTTTGTATCATAAGACTGCTTTTTTATTAATGATACTAATTAAATTGGTAGGTGTTACATATGCCTTGCTGAGTACGAGGAAGGGGACAAAATTCGAGTTCTTCCCTGTCATCATGAGTATCATATGTCTTGTGTTGATAAATGGCTAAAAGAGATACACGGGTATTGTAATTGCAACCCACCGCCCCGTCTTATTGTCCTTTATTCCTATAATAATCTGTTCTCCTTTTCTTATTTTCTTTTTCCTGATGCCCCTCTTCCTCATTGTGTTCTTCTTATTCAGGGTATGTCCACTGTGTAGAGGAGATGTTCGTGATGTAGCAGAAGCATCTGTGCCTCATTCAGAAATCCCTTCCATTTGATAGAATTGTACATATCTTGTAAATAGTGAAGAACACACCCCACTCTACTCATGAAATGAAATGTTTATTCATACACACTGCCCTTATAAAATTGACATGTATCAGAATTTCCTGTTATTTTTCCTTTTCTTTGATCATTTTGACCTCATGATTTCGTTCTGTAATCTTTACGATATCGGTTTAGAAATTGGAATATTGTGGCTTTGCCCTCTAGCTCCATTATAAATTAATGGGATCAATCTATTCTGAATCCGTCCCAAACGTGATCTAACGGTCGATTGAATGTTATATCTCTAGTTATTACTTAGTTACTTTTCACTCCTCGGCTACAAATTGAAATTGAACTTCATTAGCTAAGGTTAGATAGCTGTGGAGAAACCACTCCCCCCCACCCAAAGGTAAAAAGTAATCGCTTGTGTATTCACGACTGGAAATATCATTCGTCATATTTCAAAAGACTTACGGTACAAAAGCATTTTAATTTCCGTTAAAAATTTCATGGGGTTCATACAACAAATTCTTATAAGACAAACATGGAAGTAACGATGGGAAAGGGGACAAGTCTCGCTATATATAGCATGATGAAACAGTACTCTCAAGAAAGAGAGAACTAATAATGTAAAGCTTTCATCTAACCCAGCAAAGAAGAGCCATGCCTTGGAGTCCAGAAGGGATTCTGGTCTTGAAACAAGGAATTGCTTTGGTGGCCCTTGCTACCATTAATACTACTAGGGAATGAATTATCACGAGGACCAAAGAGATTTGGATGACAGTTCTCATCATCTTCAAATGTTGTCCATCGCATTGAGTTTCCATGTTTCTCTCTGGAGGCGTTTCTCATATTTTCCATCTCTCCAACATGATCTTTGAATTCTTTTTTCACCACATCCAATACTACATCACCGTAACGATCACACCACGATCTTCAGCACGGACGAAACCATCCAAAACAGAAACAACAAAGAATTTTAGAGGCTGAGATGGGAAGTATGTAATCCTATGATCTTAATGTATAATAATTGTCTGAGTTTATTAACTCTTGAGTTAGGCTTGTAGCATCTTTGGTTTAGCTGTATTAATAACATGCACATAAGAACACTTTTCAGATCATATGGATGATGAGAACAGAGAAGTTGCCTTACTTAGGAAAGAAATTTTTCAGTTCGGACTTGTCAACAGGAAGCTTGGTCGAAATTGCTTCAATTTGATCATTCCTGATAAAGTCACAAGAGAAGAGAAAGTCAGCATATTTTTAATTAGGGTCATGCTACCATACCCGCTGCATGTTACCGTTGCAGCTTACGGCCTAGCCAAAATCTTCTTTTTATTTTTTTTCTTATTTTTTTATCATTTTAAAATATTAATAAAAATAACTTTTTTTATTCATTAAGTAACAAGAAAAATAAAAAATAAAAATCATGAGGTGTAAAAATTGATGGACAACTAACATTTTTCTTTTAATTAAGACAAACTTTCATAAGTATCAACTTTGAAGTCAACATGCAAACGCAAGCACACAGAAACAGCCCCAAAAGAAGAAATGCTTACGAGAATTGGAGGTTGGGGTTTGTAGTTGAAAGCTCTGTCTGGATTCTTGTTAGCTCCTTCTTTATCTTGTCTCCTAAAACCTTTACATAACAAAGTGAATCAAATACAATGTCAGGAAAAAAAAAAAAAAACTCTTAATTTAGTCCAACTACACAACAAAAACATGAATGGATCTTGAAACATTAACTCCTGACCTTATCTATGAAGAAATCAGACGGAGAACCATCCGAATGCAACTTCTTTTTTATCAGCTTGGTGTCCGGACCCTCCCCAATAGGGCTTGCTACAAGCCGGTCAGACTCCAAGTAAGCCTCACTGTCTAATCTTCCATTTAGAGACAGAGGAGTTGTCTCTTCATCTGAATCACTTTTCTTCCATTTCTTGAACTTTTCAAACCCCCATTGTTTTTTGGCAGATTTTGTAGCTCTCTCCTCATAACCAGCATCATTATGATCACCACCACTCCCATGTCCTATCTGCTCTCTCTGAAACAGAGTTTTAAAAGGTTTCCTCTTCGCGGACTCCACTGGCAAGCTTTCGGGCATTAGAATCGACCTTGTTTCGCTTTCTTTATGCTGAAAATGGCTATCCCAAAATGGGTTTTCTTTGGAATGCCGCATTTCATTCTTAGAAGATGCAGGGGAAGAGAATTTTGAGTCCGCCGAGCCTAAATGTGCTGCTGCCAAGTCAAATACGCTCTTCTCTTCTTTGGTCTTTCCGGGTTTATAAAAGCTGAACACTGAGGCAACTCCTTTGATCTGCTTCCCTGTTGATCCGTGCTTCAGTTTATTCTTAGAATTCGAATTCTCTTTGTTTACCAAGCATTTCTCATCTTTTAAGTCAATAACAGACCACTTTTCATCTGAGCTCTCTTTTGGGTCTGTCGGTCCCGCTGCAATTACATCTCTGGCCTCGATTTCAACTCCTTGAATTGCCAGTCTCTGCAGCAACGGCCTCTTTGAAGCGTGATATTCCTCTGAGGAAATGCACTTCCCATAAAGAAGTTCCTGAAGGAAAAAATCAAATTTACCTTAGGAAACAAAATTTCAAGGCTGAATAGGAAGTCTGGTAGTTGAGTTAGACCCAGAAAGAATAGAAATTTAAGCTAACTAAGCTCCTAAAACATGCAATTCAAGAAAAAAATATCGTTTTCCATTTATCTCAGTAACCGGAACTGATGGTTAACAAACTTACCTGCAAGAACAGCAATTTATCTCTTAATACGACTGGCTGCTCATGTTCTACGGGAGAAGTGATGAGGGTCTCGAGCAAGTGCGTCCGAAAAGCAGAAACCTCAGTCTCAGCCAAAATCCCTTCTCTGTGAAGACCCATCAAGTTCATCATCTGGTGGAAAGAATCTTGCTGCCATTTAAGATTATCCGACTGCAGCTTTGAGAGCTTGCGATCAGAAGCCGGCAAGCGATGCAGCCGCTTCTTGAGGCCGAGTGGCAAGATGGTCTTGCACAGAGAGGTGATTGAGTCATGGAGAGTGGAGTAGTACGTCGGCGTGTAGGAGTAAACCATTTTTGTGTGCGAGCTTGTTACTGTGTTAAACAAAGACTGGAGATTTTTAGCTGGGAATTGGATTCCTTGTGATTCTCTTTTTTCTTTTGGATTTTCTTTTTTTGTGTGTGGATTTTGGGGTATTTGTATTTGGAAGGAGATGGAGGTTTTTCTTCGTGTCTGTATTGTTTAGTGTAATGAGCTTTGGGGGGTTTCCGTTTCAGATTTTGAATTTGGGTGTCTTAACGGTCACAATAAACTAGCCGTTGCGGGAGAGGATGCGCAAGCTCAACATGCTCAAACCGGGGGGGGGGGGGGTCGCAATCATTGAAGGCTGGATATGATACGGCGTCGTTTTACTCCCATCCAATGAAACTGGATTGCCAACCCATATGTGGATTGAGAATTAGCTTAAAATGTCAGGCGAAGCCACTTTTAGCCAAATTTTGGTACGAGCTTGGCTATTCTATCTTTCCCCACACAACACATTATATATTACATTATTTTCTATTTTCTTTTCTTTAACTTTCTTAAAAACTTTTCTTAGATTGATTGAATCATTCTACCCATCATTCATATATCACACGTTGATAAAAAAAATAAATAAAAAAAAAGAGAAAAAAATATGGTATATGATGTGTATGAGGATAATGAATAGCAACGCTCAAATAAAAATTCTCGAGAAATAAATAAGGAATATACCAACGAAAATTTCCGAAAACAAACCATGAATTTACCAACAAATTCTCAAGAAAACAATGAAATAGAATTGAAAAATGTGTACAGAAACGAAAAACAAAAAACAAAAACCCACCAAATCCTTCAATAACCAAAACCAAAAAGAAAATAAATAAATAAATAACGTTTACCTTTAAGAATAGTGACCCACTAGATGTAGCGGCTCCAAGCTCCACCATTGTAGCAGCCTTCATTTTGAACTGTGGGAATAACTTTTCTGTTGGAGCTGATTCAGGGATGAAATCTATCAAATTTGACGGAAAAATGTATTTTAACTACTCGGCAAAGCCACTTTTAGCCAAATTTTGGCCTAAGTTTTTCAAACTTGGTTGTAAACACATCACTTTGCTAGTTTATCATTCCCACACATCACACATCATACTTCATACTTTTATTTATTTATTTATTTATTTTTCTAAATTTTTTGATTTTATTCTTCTTAAGCTAATTAAAATTTTCTACTCATCATCCATATATCAGACATTTGACGAGAAGAATAAATAAAAAAAGAAAAAGAAAAAAATATGGTGTGTGGTGTATGAGGATAATGAATAGCAATGCTCCTGCTAGTAAGTACATTTGTAAATAGATTTTATTCTTAAGATTACCTCAGTGCTGAACTTGTTATTCTTACTGTAATTTTGCTGAAATTTTCTTGTACCCATCTTGTTTGGCAACCATGCAATTAGTTAAACATTAATTGTGGATAGTGGCATATATAGATCCATCCCATTCATGAATAATTCAAGTACTCAATCTCCACCTTATTTAGATTGATCAGTCCCATTTAACTTATCTACATATTGTTTAGTTATATCCTGGACCCTTGAGAAATAAAGGCAAATTATCAACGATGGTTTCAAACTTCCACTTCAATTCCTATACACAAAAGACAAATCAATATGCGTGGAGGTCAAGCAGATAACCAACAATGCCCCTTTTTTTTTCCTTAACCCACTTCTTTTTCTGTGCTTTCAAAGATAAACACAAAGATTTTGGTAATCCCAGTTCCACTAATAATCATCTTTCTAATATTTATATAGGGTTGTTCCATGTTAATTATAAGTGCCAAAAAATGATATTCCACTATCACAAAAGTGATGTAGACTACTTAATGCAGGTACTAAAAGAAGGGGTAGTTTTTATATCTGCGCCAACCTTGCAGTTGGATGACACTATCACCCTTATGCCAATTGATTAATGACAGGGTAATTTCCTTAATTTCAGAACCATCCAAGAAGTTTACTATGCTTATTGGCCCACTTACAGGCAAAGGTGGTGCATTATTTGAACTGCAATTTTCAAAGTGGGGGCAAAAGAATAATGGCTACTGATAGTGATCTCTGGTTCAATCAGAATCACTTGCTTGCTTCTACCAGCTATGAAGGAACTAATATTAGCCCTCCACAGCTATATGTTATCTCTTTATCTCTTCTAATATGCATCTATTTTTATATATAAAAGCGAAATTATATGATCACATTCTATCCATAAAAGTAGATTATTGATGGCAATAATTGAAATAAAAAATGAAATATTGAAGTTTTATATTTATAGAGCGGTAATCCTTTTAAAAATAATGTTTTATTTTGAATTGTTGTAACTATTAAGTTAAATTTCTTTTCTTACATATAAAGATATAAACTAATTCATGACTTTACACAGACATCATTTCAATTTTTATATTGTTTCATCAAAATAAATTTCCTTATAAACTGTTTCGAATTTTGTCATTATAAAACCCTATCTCTATCTAGATCTCTCTTTTTCATACACAACATATACAATAATTTGCGCATTGCACGAATTATAAGCTTGTATATATTAATTGTTAGTTTTCCGGCATTTGAATCAATTATACAAAGGACAGTACTCATAAGTACTTTGAATTTCACATTATCAAAACTGTAATTTATTTATAATGATCTGAATTTGATCGGTACGGCCACTTGGCTTTGATATTCAACGAATTAAGACCTTTATTTTGTCCCTGGATATAATAATAACATGAAGCTGCTGCATGCATGTGATGTCATTTTGGATTCACTGCTTCTCAATTACTTGGCGCTGAATATATATATATATATATATATATAGGGTCGATGCAGACATATATATCTCCATGATCAGTCACAAACTTACAAAACAAGATAAGCAAAGCAAGGCCGTGCAATTTCTTGTGGTTAGCATAATTCTGGCACTTTATTCATCAATCTGCATCCCTGTCTAGCTATTCTTTTTGTCACAATCTTAAGAGATAATAATGACAACTTCTGGCACTTTGTTCATCAAAATTAACTTTGGTTGTTTCGTCCAAGAATTGCCTAGATTTTTTCAGTAACCAATTAACAAATTAGAGCCTAAAAAACAGTAATTCAGGATAGTAGAAGACCTATTGGTTCTCTCTTCAAATATGCCAAAAGCATGATCAATCTAATCAAACTTCTGGTGCAAGAGAATGATCTTTAGGGATGTTGAAAGCACTTTAAAAAATCCAAATTCATCTATTCAAACCCAACTTTAGGGATATGTTTTGAAGATCAATTAATAGATGAGACACATCATGAGTCTTTAGGGATTGATGTTGAACATCAACAAATATACATGGAATACTCACAAAAATGTTCACACTCATGGGTTACAATCAAATTCAAAAGGTTATACTAATATCTACAAGTCAAGGAAAATAAACAAGTTACCGAGAATAGACTATCCCCATTCTGCAACAAGGGCAATGTGCATTATTCACTAGCCATGGCACCAAACATTTCTCATGAAACCGATGAGCACAAGGCAGGTGCACCAGGTTCTCAACGCCTTTCAACTCCTCTAGGCAAACAGCACACTCATCTTGCTCCAAAACCTTCCACCTCAACTTGGCCCAATTGAACCTTCTTGACCTACTCTTTTTGAACCCAAACATCTCTGTATTCGACTCCTCCAGTACTATAGATCTGCCTTCAACACACCGTAAGCTCTCTGTGCTGTATCCCAAGATCGATCACAAAAAATAGAAAACGGAAAATAAAACATTAACTTTGATGAATATTGGGGTTGAGGATTCTGGAATCATGAGCTACTTAACTAGTTATCAATTAGAACATATATAAAAGCTACCTTTTGGTTTTTGATTTTCCTTGTGTTCTCAACCTTTCATCTAATCTTTCCTTGGCTTCTCTGGCTACTTCTCCTAGATTCTCATCCCGGTATACTTTATTCAACAAACTTCTGTTCTGTTATTTTTTAAAAAAAAAATCCAAAACATGAATAAATAAGAATTCTGACATTAAAATAAAAAAGAAGTGAAAGATTTGAGAGAGAGAGAGAGAGAGAGAGAGAGAGAGAGAGAGCTTCATGTACCTGTGAAGAGGTAGAATTATGCTGGGGTTCATGATTGCTTCTGTACAAGCAGAATGAAGATCTTCTTGTCCCGCCAAGTCCAGCCAAAGTACTAGGTGAATCTGAGCAAGCTCCACTTTGATGGAACCGTCTCCTTCGAGCACATTCAACTCCAGGAAGCATTCCAGCCATTGAGAACAACCCTAAAGAACTCAAAAGATCAGAAAAAAATAAAGATGTTTGGCTAGTGAGAATTCATATGATGTTCTAATAATATTTGCTTGCCTCCAACCCATATAAAAAGAAATCTCAAAACACCTTTTTGATTGAAATCGACTGTTGGATTCGATTGTCACGGCAATATGTCTAGCTAGGCGGAAAAAATTATCAGCTACAGTGCAAAATCATTGAAAGATGGTGGCAGACAAAAAGGGGTCCATGCCATTGATATCTACAGACTACACGGTGCATCAATCTTTATCTCCTTCATTATGTCACTCTCTAAAATATATAGTTTGATGGGTTGGGTTTAAAGAAGTTAAAAGGAATAGGAAGGAGAGGGTTTGGAAGGAAGCTGTAAAAGCAAATTCACCAGTCTGCCACCAACCTCTATTATTCCCCACATGAGCACAAAACCTGCTAGCGCTTAGGAACAAGAGTGAGCCACGTGACCTGACTAACCTGTAACCCCTCGTCTTCATGCATAAACGCTGTTGGCATGTTCCTCTTTCAATTTTTTTTCTTTTTACAGTCATTTTTATACAATATAATAATATATAAATTAGTTAAAAATATTATTTAATTTTGTTTAAAAAATAACGCAATCAATCATATTATTAATAGAGTGTACAAAGAATACATAAAAGTCACTTTCTAATTTTACAAACGAAAAACGAAACGACAAATGTCGATTGATGATCATCTGCTTCTTATGATTCAAAAAGTCAGATGCTCAGTTTCTAAAACACTACAACATATTTGCCTTTTTGCTACCAAATTTTTTCCAGCAACTTAAAACTTGCCACAAATACTTACTTTTATCTACAAAATTAATGGGTCAAAAATAAATTAATAAAAACGTCACTAAAAGTCCCTTTTTTCTACCAAAATATGTTTCTGCAAATACTTTTGATATAAAAAGTAAATTTCAACCATATTCCAATTATTTTACTATAAAATTCAGTTGCCGGTAATAACATTCAGTGTAATTTAATTATTTGCTACTAAAAACTTCAAAATATCCACCATCTATTATTTAGGTTATTTTTCTTTTTCAATTTTGCTACATTGGCCGCTTTTGTTTAACTTTTGTTCCCTTTTTATTTTATTTATTGAAAGACTCCCATGGAGTGCTCGAGAGAGCGAGAGAGCGAGAGAGCGTGGGAGATGAAGGGCTTCGGCTCACGGCTGGGTTATGGCTGAGCAGGGGTAGGTCGCCGGTGAGTGGGGGACACCATAGTGGTGGATGGAGGCCGGAGGTGGTCGCGTACGGCAGCCTAGGTGGTGAAAGCCGTGTACTGGAGAGTCGGAGACCCATTTTTGGATTTGTGAGATAGGGGGCTGTGTGGGGGCTCGATGGTGGCTAGGGGTTGCTGGTGAAGGGAGGTGGTGCTAGGAGGTGGCCGGCATGAGGTGGTGGCTCGTTGTGGCCGGCGGTGGACTGAATCCGTGTTGAGGGCTACACGGGTACCCATTTCGGGTTGCCTGCGTGTGGCTAAGGGAGAGGCTACCCAAGGTGGTTGGGGTTGATCGCCGTCCGGGGGAAGGTGGTGCGGTGGTCGGCGGCACAGCAGGTGGCCGGTGGTGGTTCGCTTTTTACCTTTTCTTTGCATTTTCTCTGTTCTTTTTAATCTTAACGTCTGGGTTTTTTTTTTCTTTCAATTTTTCTGTTTGGGTTATATTTCCAGTGTTGTTATTTCCCTTTCATTTCGTTCTTATCGTCTTCCCATTTGTTAAAACCCTAAAGCTTTGATTGATTTTATATGTTAGATTAAAAGTTACACTTTGAATGATTTGCTTTCTCAAGGTAAGTTTGTTGAAAACTTGATTGGGAGATTAATATACTTTCAGTTCTCAGTTCATATACACTGTTAAGTTACTTGTAGCAAGTGCCTAGCGATGTATCTAGGTGCTGTCCTTATGTTTTGTTTCATAATACAGCAACCCATTCATTGTTTTGTTGGTTTTATGCTTAAAATCAGTCAACAATTATTCTACTGATCACTATTATATCTCTTTGTACGCTGATTATTGATAACTTCTCCAATAGCATTGAAAAATATATCGTAGAGTCGAAAGCATGTCTAATATTGAAACACTGGTTAGAAACTCTGAATAAAAGACACAAGTCATGGCATATTCAAGAATATAAAGGTATAGATGTTTCATTAAGCAAATATTGAAAACAGTATAATTCATTAAGCAAATATTTTTGTGAAAGTGATTTTTTGTTTTAATTATCTGTTGGCATTGTGGTCCAAGTTCTTGATACAGTTAATTTGAGGGAGTGGATCATGCTTTTTATTTTTGTACATATAGGGAGCCATGAGGCTTTCATATTTGTTTCTTTTTATATCTTGTTTTCTTGTTAATCTTATATCTTTCACATTTGTTATATTTTATTTGACAGATTTGTCAATGCATGCACATTTCTAAATTTTATTCTTCTTCTTAAGAAAAAACCAAGCAAATAATCAATAAGCCAGTACCAAAGTACATTTTTATCCAGTTTAAAATAGTGCGCGCTTAAGAAATATACACTTCAACAATCTATTGAATTAGTATAGGCTCATGATATGCAATTTACATCCTTTAAGCAGCATAAAACTCTATATACAAACAATATGTATATATAGTAAGACACTAACTTTTACTTACATGTATGTATCCAACTTGTTACTGTGGATAAAACTGAATATCTAACTATTTGTTTCAACTTAACAAAGTTAATTCATAAATTAAATCTAAAAGGCAAGAATGGAGTTCGTTTTTCTCTGTGGGGTTGATGGTCATTCATATCATGAATAGAATAGGTGTTCTTGAATATGATACTGTTACTTTCAAATATCCCAGCTCTGATTGATGATGATATGGCTATTAGAGATTTCAAACATCTGAACTGGAATGTATCAATGATAATGCTACAGCCTTTTACTTCATATCTAAATCTTGTATGTAGATTCATGCAGATCGTCAAACTATACAGTGCAACCTGGCCTAGGGAGGTTGAAAAACATGCCAAGCAGTTCCTTTACAACCTATACAAAGTAAAGTCCCCTGAATGAATTTTATTACCATGATGGGATATCTTGTTAAAGGTTTTTTTCCTCAACGTCCGTTTTTATTCTGTACTTTTAATGAAATTTCCAATAATGATGTATCATTTACCCTGTATTTTAGGCTACTTGATTTTGTTGCTCTAGACTTGAAAGCTAATCTTACCATAATCTAGCATTTGGACAACATTTTATAGAATCAGAAATGTAGCAACTAGGCCACACTGCTTTGTATTCTTGTACAATTTGATATTTTGAAGTCTTATCACTAATTCAGCTTGGTGTGATGGGTCCAAACTCCTAAAGTATTGTCCATAAATACTAATAAGCTAAGTTGGGCCCACCAACATGAACCAGCAATTTGAAGAGCCAATGCCCCCATTGCACATGATTCATTATACGTGATTCTCATACAGACACGTATGGATTCAACTAGTATCACATGTCAATATCAAAATATAGATACTAATTACAAACCAACCCAAAAATAGTGAAACAAGGGATGAAAAAAATTCTATGAGATAGATAAGAAAATTGATGCCAAATGATATTTCTTTGAGAACTTATCATTATATTGTCTTGTTACTTAGTTTCTAGCTGATACACTATCATTTACATCCAAATCTGTACCAGCTTATTATTCTCTCTGATCCAATGGTAAAATGTGCTTCTTCATGAATTTGAAGTGTTATCTATTAACATGGAAATTTTACTTCATAAATTCTTAAAATATTTTTAAACATTCTCAAGATGAATAGAATAATGTTATTAATACAACTCATATTGACCAGATAGTCAAATGAGGTTCTGTATAATGTGTATATGTGGAACAAAAAGCCTCCTATGCCCCCTTTTATAAGAGGTTCTGCATAACAAACAGAAACCTACAACCTTCTTTCCATTAGTTGCCCTATTTTTGTTGTAGTCCTCTATTTCTCTCAGTTTTTTAGTCGAGCTGTGATGGGGTGCAAGACCAGGTTTTTTACATATATTTATATGTATAAAACTATATTTACCCCCATTGGTTGAATTGGATCCCATTTGCTTCATTGTATTTTTAATTTACATGCATTTTATTTGT
The DNA here is from genome assembly GCA_036559045.1 of Platycarya longipes. Lineage (NCBI taxonomy): Eukaryota > Viridiplantae > Streptophyta > Magnoliopsida > Fagales > Juglandaceae > Platycarya > Platycarya longipes. The sequence goes on along the minus strand of CM071803.1, from coordinate 44,820,517 downwards.
ACTAATTAATTAAGACTTCTTATTTCTCCTATTTTCAGTGTTCAAGATGCATGAAAAATTGATGGGGCTAAATGTGTCTGAGTGTAAGAGATCATATACACTCCTAGGTAAAAGTCTGGGTTTCTAACGTTTGGTAAGTTTTCAGTTCCAATTGTTACTATTTTAGGGTGAAGTAGTGTTTTTTTGTAGACGTACATTAATGTGTAAAATATATAGAGATCACAACCAAGATAATCTGCCTTCCTAAGTGTTTTGCTGATGCTTTTTTGTTTTGCTTCTTCTGTTTTTTCATGTATTATTTATATTTATGTTTTTTTTTAGTGTGTGGCATTGATTATGTTTTTTTTTTGTTTTTTTGTTTATTGTTTCTTTTTATTTTTATTTTTTGGTTTCTTTGTCTTCTTTAATTTTTTTTTTTTGTTTTTTTGTTTTCTTCATTGGTTTCTATTTTTGGTTTCTCTATGTAATGGTACATTATTTTTATTGTCTCGAAGAATGTTTGCTTCCCCACAACTTGCCATGTAGATTGCATGGCTGAAAATTTTAGGCATTAACATTCATAACAAACTGGGTACATATGGAATAGTATGTGTTTTGTCCTTCATAAGTAGCACATTTTATACAAGGCAAAATAGGAAACTCGTATGCCAGATGTATTAATATGATTTTAATATATTATGTTGCTATTCTAAGTAAACTTGTTTCCTGAAGCTTCAAATACCTATACTCTCAAATGATGTTTGTAAACTCATTAATTCATCCACATGTTGGTGACTCCCAATCTCCAATTAAAAACAAATTGCCTACTTGCTATTAGTATGAGAATATTTCTGACTAACATTGAATGCTCATTGTTGACCCAATCTTCTATGAGCCACTCATCTACACCAGCAACAAGGGAACTAATGATGCAGTTTGGAATAGAAGTTTCAACTGTTGAATGCTTTCTAGCCTCCCCTTGGATGATTAAATAATTAATATAAAAACTTGAGCTGATGACAGCAGAAATGATTAAGAATACTGTTTTTTCATGAGATTTTCCCTAAAAAGTACTGCTGACCCATTAAGTTTTCCTTCTCTCTCTCTCTCTCTCTCTATATATATATGTATCTTCGTTTGTGTGTGGCCAAAGAATTTCCCTGCTCCAATCACTCTCCTCTTCAAAGTTTGGCAAAAATTTCACCAATCCTACATCACACATGAGAAAACCCACACCCACTCAGTTGGTTGATTATTCCACATCTCTGGTTGGAAGTTTTTGTCTATTCTACTCAATTGGTACCAATCAATATATATATGTATATATACATGTACTCGACTGATATGGGTTTTCTTTTATACTTGGTTTTTTTAAGCAAATTTTAGTGTAACTCTGGGTAATTTTTTTGTATTCCTAATGAATAGGAAGTCCTTTTGAAGTTTGGTCTTAATTCATTCTTTTTTTTTGTACTACTGCTTTGAGATGATCCTGAGTTACACAAAATTTTGTCTTCTTTTTGGTTTAGTGCTAGACTTTGAAATTAATTAGGAGCAGGGAACCCACAAGCTGCTCATGTAGCTCTCTTTGTTGTGTTTTTCTTGCAGTCACACAATTATAGTTCATTAGAGCATACACTACTAAACATTGCATTTAATTAGTTTTGAATTCTCATATTTTTCCTATGCTATTTTCTGAACTCTCAATCTGAAACTAATAGCTTTGTTTTGAACACTTGTCATGGCATAGATAAGCTGAGGACGAAGGCTTGGTCTGTCGATTTTTTTTTTTTTTGGGCTTTGCTTTGCTATAACGAGTTTTTCATCTTTCCTGTTTGGAATAAGTCTTTTAACGTTTTACTGTTTAATTGATAATTGCTCCGTGTTGGCTATGTTGTGTTGTTTATGCTACTAGATAATTTCTTTTTCTTTTTGTGTCACTTCTTCAATCAGCTTCATTTTTCCTTATGAAAAAAATTTAATTGCAGTGTCCATTTTGGTTTTGTTGCTTTTCATGATATTAAGGATATTTGTTTTCATAAGTAATGATCTTTAGATATATCTTAAGCAATTCTAGTTGTTTGTTTTCTCATTTGTTTAAGGTATGATCAATTCCCATCTCCCTATGAAGTAGGAGAAATCAATTAGATACGAAAATAGCAGTCAAAACTGATAAAATCTCAAAACATTTCTAGAACATCATCTCAAACAGAGCTATTCTTCACAAAAATAGAATTGGTTGCATAAACCTGACATTTAACATTTTTTTTCTATTATTCATGTTCTAAATATTGAAAAAATTTATCAGTTGCATTTTCTCATGACTTGAATAATGTGGACTTTTGAGTTTTGGGTTATCTTATTACTTGAAATTTGAAGGAGTATTTATTAGGTTATTTCTATTTCTATAGTTAGGTCTCAATTATAATGCCACTAAAAGGGTCATACAATTTTTATGCTTGTTGGGAGTCCATTTCTAATTTTTATTCTCAATTCTTTTCATCTCAGTCGAATTTGCTAAGATTTTCAACTTCCTTGAATTTAATCTTCATTTTCCTTCAATGTTCTTTTGATAAATTCTGTGGATGAAGACACCACATGATATCTTTATGTATAACCCCCCAAAACTTTGTAACCACCATATCAATGATGAAGAAAACAATTCCATCATTTTTTGGCATTTAAGCAAGGAGCTATAATTTGAATTCCCAATGAACATTATTATTTAATTTCCATTTGACTTATGAAGTGGTCTGGTTTTCTTGTAGTAATGTTAGGGAGGGTACATGATTATTTAATTTCCATTTGACTCATAAAAAAAATATTAATAGTTTCCAACATAAATTGCAGTTGATTTTATTTTTTGGCCACCGTATGGCCTTACTGTCAACATCACCAGCTTCCCCTTCCTCCACCAACCTCCCCCTAGCGCCCCATGATATTTCTGCAGTTAGGCGCCTCATTTATAATTGGTGCTTCTTCCGGACAGCGATTTTGGTGCGTGGTACAGTTCTCTTGTTCTTTGTTTCTCTATTTTGGGTTTGTGTATTCCACTATCTGAAAGAAATCCCATTTACGTGATTCAAATTTTTATGGTTTTGTTATTAAAGATGTGTTATGATAATCTCTTTATATTGCTGAAACTAGATGACCAAAAGTGAGCTTCTGTATGTAAGGTGTAGCATAATGCCAAAGGCCCCAAATGAAGTCAAGTATAGTTGGCTGTATCCCTACTCATAGATGCACTGGTTGCATCTCGATTGACTTTAAATTTCTTTTTCTGAATTATTTTTCTTATGTGCTGTCATAACCTTACTTGTTTCCATGCTATTATTCCATTTAGTTTCTATTTCATTGGAATTATTAGTTTTGACGTGAGGTTTGTGAATTGAACATATTAAAATAAAATATACAGATTGTTGTAGGACATACATAAACAAGGAGTGGAGTAAATTAGTTGAAGGAAAACCAGTATTCTATGATAAAAAGGAAAGTTCATCTTGCTTCCTTTAGTCTTCTGACTTCAAGCTCCCCCTAAAAAACTTTCTAAGAGCATACATATTGCGTCCTACACAACCTCCACAATCTGTTATCAGAATTTATTTGTAGACAAGTTTGGTTTTTTGTTCACTTTATAAATGTATCCATCTGCAGGCCTTGATTGCGAGTTCTTTATCAATAGGAGAATACAAGACTGTGAGAAACATTACATTCTTTGTGTTAAAGGTAAGCTTGTCAAGAATGCTTTTCCATTGATTCTGATTCTATGATGCAATCCTTTAGTTGAGTAGATTCTATTTGAGGACTTGATGTGCATGTTTTTCCAGTTAGGATTGTTTACTAGAGTTTTCTTGTCTGCAATTCTTGGTGTATCTTTCTGTTCTTTGGTTACCTTGTTCACCAAGGATCCTGAAGTATTAGGATAATGTTATGTATATAATACATTAATGTGCATTACTTATCTTATATATATATAATAATATTTATATATTTTAGCATTACTTATCTATATATATAATACATTAATTAGCGCTACTTATCTTATATATATAATAATATTAATATATTTTAGGAATGAATTAATGTCTAATTGATCATTACCAACTCTCATAATGTCTAATTGCTCATTATGTATATATAATAATATATATTTTTGCTATATATATAATAATTGATCATGGAAGTTAATCACACGTACATGCAATATTTAATATGCGTACAACAATGTGATACATAAAAAGTTATTACTGTACACCCTTATCTATGTATCAGATTTTTTTGTGAGAGTACTACAATGTAATATACTTTCTTGTGACTGGTTGTTTGTATCAAGGGAAAGTGATAGAAAACAATGGAGATGATTGCTGCAATGGAAATACAGAGTGCACGCCAAGTGCTTGACAAACTGCTATAAAGGAAGTCAATGTATTGATAACTACGGGAGTGCTTCGAGGGCTCCCAAACCTCCTTACAAATTCCAAGTTCTACAATTTCAGATTTCAGATAAAACCTATCAATACAAAAGAGTCCCTTTTATATTGTGAACTATTGCAATTAACAAACTAACTAGTTCTTCTATTAACAGCAAATATAGAAATGGCGTCGCTCAGCTCTATTTAAAATGGGCTCATTACATACAAGTATGAAACTTCCATGTTGTATCAGATTTAGTTCAAATAGCTAGGAAACAAAAAGTTTGATATTATTTATCCCCTCTCCCCACAGAGAGTTTATGATCTGTAATTAGAATTTCTTTATATCCTCTTCTTCCTTGTTTTCTCATTCTTTTTGTTGATTTTTTTGTGCATTAAATTAAAGATAGTTTAGTTAAGTGAAATGAATTTATATGTTAGAGAGAGATATTTGACCCACTCCAATTAGTTGTTGGTGAAAATCTCCATACCAATGTACTTGGACTCGAGAATGATAGTCGTTCAACAATTTTGATTCAATTTTCCAGCTTCCCTCTTAGTATCATAGAGATCAAGTTACTTTCCCTCTTAGTATTATAGAGATCGAGTTACCCTTTTTTTGACCCTTGTGGAAATGCATTTGATCAAGGTATTCAAACACATCATGGTATACGTATAATGTCATCTAAACTTGGTGATTTTTTGCTGTAGCAAGGGCAATATGTGGCCTTTCTGATATATGGTTGTTTTTGCTTATTATAGGTTATTCAAGCATTACGTTGAAGGATAAGTCTGGAGCGATGTATTGTGTTTATGGCCACAATCTTTTTTTAGCTTCCACTGCGATTATTAGGAGAACATTAACCTTTATGTTATTACTGATTGGCATGATGCACAGCTTTTCTTGTTAATTTGTTTTTGCATGGCAGTGTTCATTAATTTTGTTTTACTCTAACATATTGCAGAAAAATGTTTATCTTCTTTTATCCAACTATACTTATGTTTGTAGTGTTTGGGGTGGGGCTACATTCTTGCAAACGATATGGAGTAAAATTGGTAGCAGAGTTTGTACGTATTTGTTTGAGATTGTTATATGATATTTTGTTGAATTTGGATCTCTATTGCTTTCATATTTATGCTTTTAGGCTTATTACATGCCATTTTTTTCTATTTTTGGACTCATTCTCTGTTCATCGGTTCTCTAGTCTATAATTTTTTTTTGAAATTTTTTTTCTATTTGCGGCAAAATGTTATTGCCACAAATATTTTTTTAAAACCAATATAGACTATTTTTGGCAAAACTTTTTATAAAGAAAATGAATTACTGACAAAAGTTCTTGTCACAAAAATTTTTTTGCATCAAAATTAAGGAAATTGCATAGATACAGTTATATGCACAGTTGACAATATTAGTATTAGCAAAGAAATTGTTTTGCCACAATAAATCTTTTGTGGGATGTATTATTGCAAGATTCATTATTTGCCTGCGGTAGTGTCTTGTAAATTACTAGATTTGTCGACTGTTTGAGGATGTATAGTGGTGGCAAAAAATTTATTATCGGCGATAATGGTTGCCAATAAATCTCAGTTCGTACAAGATATAGTAGTTGCTAATAAGGTATTGAGAGAAGGCAAATTGAGGCCAAATGGATATTGCGGCAACTTGTGTTTGAGAGAAATAACCATAGTAATCGAAGTTGGAGCAGACTTGGGTGCCATTTCTGACGAGATATTTAACTATTAGCAAGAACAAATTTTGTAGCAATAAGACAGTAATTTCCACAAACTGGTACTTTGCCAAAATAGGTGGCATAATTGGCACTTTTTTATCTACAACCATGTGGCAATGAGTTTTGAGTCTTTTGACTGCAATAAGTCATTCCCTGCAAGTTTTCCTGCCTATTGCTTCAAAAGATGTTGCGGATAAAGGTCAAAAATGTTGTAGTGAAATCTTTAGCATTTGATCGCATATAATAAGAAAATCAGTATGTAACAGAACACGCGCGCACGCATATATATATATATATATATATTACTTCTCTAGAACTTCTATTGCAAAAAATAAAAAAAGTAAAAGCCTTAGAATACCAATTCATCCCTGTTATGAAAATTAACAACTCGAGTCCTTCTAAACCAGAATTCAAAAACACCAAAGTTTGATTCCAAAAGCTCTTACAAATATGAAGAATTACAGAAATAAACAATAATCGTAAAACTAAACAAGAAATAATAAGAATACAAAGCAGTAATTAAGAAATCAAAAGGAAAAATTAGAAAGAACACATAGATTACATAGTTCGATCCTAATGATCTACATCCACGATAGAAACAACCTTAGTGCTTTTATTAATCATCAATCTTCACATAAAAGTCTCAGTACGGTATTACACAATTTCTTTGAACCCAAAATCATTGATAAAATTCACTGATTCTCTCGTACAAAGAAATCTTAGGAAATCCAAATTTCTTCCTCTCTGAAAATTCTCTTGAAAGCTCTCAGATGACAAGTGAATGAATGAATCGAATTAGGACAACAACACTTAAGCATATATATATATATATATATATATGTGAGAAAGGATATGTCAAACACTTTGTTTTTCATCTTTGTTTAGTCTTAATTCATTTCTGATCTGTGTATAATGACCAATGAAGTGGTCACCACGTGTCTCTATCTTATAATATCTCATAATATCAGACCTGTGTAATCCAATGGTCATTTTAATGACCACGTGTTGCAATCCTTTGTAATAATGGTATAACATTAGGCTCGGGTATAAATAGTTAGAGATGAACAGTAGTCAGCAGATGAGCGATACACATTCTAAGGCTTTCTTTCGAACACCGAGAGACGATTCTAGGGTTAGCGGTGAAACTCTGTAATCCGAGAGATTGAGAGGGAGTTGAGGTCATTACAGTGACCTGGAGCGTGTAACCTGCATCTTGAAACTTATCGAAACATCAATAAGAAGATCTCTGGCCAGTTCCCCCTGTGGATGTAGATCCGAAATGATCGAACCACGTTAACTTGTGTGTTCTTATATTTTCAATTTCTGTTCTATTATTCTGTTATTTATTGTTTCTTGTTGATTTCTTGTACAAATCTTGGCGTTGTTGAAGTTCTCTAGTTGATCGTGTAAAACCCTAGATTCAACAAGTGGTATCTAGAGCCTAGGTTAGATATGGGGTCGGCTAAGTTTGAGATCGAGAAATTTACGAGAAAGAACGACTTTGGCCTCTGGAGGATTAAGATGAGGGCTATTTTAGTGTACCATGGTCTCCAGGATGCACTTTTTGGAGACAAGAAAGTGTCTAAAGGGTCCTCAGAAGAGAAACCTAGTTTCTCTTCGTCTGAGATGATTAGACCTGAGATTTTACAAAAGGCACATAGTGTCCTTATTCTTTCCCTAGAGGATAAGGTATTATGGGAGGTAGCCAATGAGGAGTCTGCAGCGGGGATCTGGTTAAAGTTAGAGTCTTTATACATGACCAAATCCCTAGCTAATCGTCTTCATAAGAAAACTAAGCTTTACACTTTCAAAATGTCTCCTGGTGTGTCTATTGAAAACCATTTGGATGAGTTCAACAAAATCATCCTAGATCTGGCCAATATAGACATAACCATAGAGGATGAGGATCAGGCCATATTACTATTAAGCTCACTGGATAGTTCATACACAAATCTCAAGGAAACCATCATGTATGGTAGAGAGAGTCTGTCTCTAGATGAGGTACAGTCCATCTTACATGCTAGGGAACTATAGAACACTACAGAGCCTAAAGGTGAAGCTGGTGAGGGCTTATTGGCTAGAGTAAAACCAGAAAAACCTGGTCAAAAGGGAAAGAAGAATAAACCTAAGTCTAAACCAAAAGGAAAATAATTGAAGTGCTTCCTCTGTCATAAAGAGGGACACTTCGAGAAAGACTGCCCCGAGAGGAAAACTAAAGAAGGGAATAGGCAAAAATTGAAGGGAATGCATTTGTTGCATCAGATGGCTATGAGAGTGCTGATGTACTTTGTATCTCAGAAGTAGAATTTGAAAAGGAATAGATTCTTGATTCTGGGTATTCTTTTCATATGTGTCCATGTAAGCCTTGGTTTGAAACTTTCTCTGATTTGAGTGGTGGATATGTTATGCTTGGTAATAATAAATCTTGTAAGGTTCTTGGTATTGGAACAATTAGATTAAAACTGCATGATGGTATGGAAAGAATACTGAAAGATGTAAGATACATACCTGAATTAAAGAGGAATTTAATCTCTTTAGGAATGCTTGATAAATCTGAGTGTTCCTTCAAGTCTGAGTCTGGAACCTTAAAGGTTACCAAATGTTCCATAGTAGTCATGAAAGGAGAGATAAAGAATGGCCTTTATACCCTTCTAGGTCAGACTATTATTGGACATGCATCTATTATACAGAATGCAAGGGAGTGTGACACTGTGCTCTGGCACAGGAGACTAGGCCATGTCAGCCTTGAGGGCTTAAAGGAACTCCACAAGCAGGGGTTACTTGGTGACAAAAACCTAGGGGACCTTCCCTTTTGTGAGGATTGCATTTTAGGAAAATCCACCAGAGTAAGTTTTAAAACCAGAGTGTACCAAACAAAGTAGAGCTTGGATTATGTCCACTCTGATTTATGGGGACCTGCAAGGGTGAGTTCCCATGGTGGAGGGAATTACTTCCTATCCATAATTGATGATTATTCAAGAAAAGTGTGGGTCTATATCCTTAAATAGAAAAGTGAAACCTTTGACAAATTTAAGGAATGGAAAGTTTTGGTTGAAAATCAACTGGGAAGGAAGGTGAAGAAGCTTAGGACAGATAATGAGCTTGAGTATTTATCAAATGAATTTAATATCTACTGCCAAAAGGAGGGTATAGCTAGACATAGGACAGTGAGGGAAACACCCCAACAGAATGGCCTAGCTGAGAGAATTAATAGGACCATTCTTGAGAGGGTTAGGTGCATGTTGTTCAATGCCAAACTACCTAAAACCTTCTGGGCAAAAGTTATGAGTACAACAGTGTACTTGATAAATAGAACCCCTTCTTTTGCCATTGATTTCAAAACTCCCCAGATTACACTAATTTGAGAGTATTTGGGTGTGTTGCTTATGTACACACCAAGACTGACAAACTGGAACCAAGGGCAGTGAAATGCATTTTTATTGGATATCCTGAGGGTGTAAAATGTTATAAACTTTGGATAGAGGAACCAGGAAAACAAAAATGTCTTAAAAGTAGATATGTGACTTTTAATGAGTCACAAATGGCCAGAGCTCCCACTAGCTCTAATGAAACTCAGAAGGATACTGCCCAAGACAGTGTCTAGCTTGAGGTGGAGCATCTTCAAACACTGCCTACTGACACAGACCCTAAATCTCCAAGCAGTACTAAAACCAGTCTGGATAATAACCAAGAGGATTCAATTAACTCATACAATCTTGTGAGAGATAGGGCTAGGAGGGTCATCAAACCCTCCCAGAGGTTTGGGCAGACTGAATTAACAGCCTTTGCTCTGACAGTAGCCCAGGACATTGAAGACCTGGACTAAGGTCATATAAAGATGCCATGAACAACAAAGAGTCCAGTAATTGGTTTCTTGCAATGCAAGAAGAGATGTAATCTTTATATAAGAATAAAACTTGGGAAATGGTGTTAAAACCTGACAAGATTAAAATCATAGGGTCTAAATGGATATTCAAGAAAAAGGAAGGTATAGCAGGGGTAGAAAATCCTAGGTATAAGGCTAGGTTAGTGGCAAAAAATTTTACACAAAGGGAGGGTATAGATTTCAATGAGATTTTCTCCCCTGTAGTAAAACATAGCTCTATTAGATTGTTGCTAGCCTATACTGCCTATCATGATTTAATTTTGGAACAATTGGATGTTAAATCTGCATTTCTGCATGGTGAGTTGGAAGAAACCCTATACATGCAGCCCCCTGAAGGTTTTGAAAATGAATCCAATAAAAATCATGTGTGTTTGTTAAAAAAATCATTATATGGATTAAAACAATCCCCAAAACAGTGGTACAAAAGATTTGACACACATATAATCGGAAATGGTTTTAAAAGGTGTAATTATGATAGCTGTGTATATTTCAAAACTTCTGATGATGCCACTGTTTATCTTCTGTTATATGTTGATGATATGCTCATTGCTTGTAAAAGTAAAAGTTTGATTGAGCATGTAAAAGAAATATTAAAATCTATCTTTGAAATGAAAGACCTTGGACCTGCTAAGAAAATCTTAGGTATGGAAATAATTAGAGATAGGAAAAATAAGCTACTCCACTTATCACAAAAGACATACCTATTGAGAGTACTAAAAAGATTTGGCATGGACTCGGCTAAATCTGTGAGTACTCCCATTGGACAGTACTTTAAACTTTCATTAGATCAGTCCCCCAAAATTGAAAATGAAAGAGTATTCATGGAAAAATTACCATATGCAAGTATGGTAGGAAGTGTCATGTATGTCATGGTCTGTTCAAGACCAGACCTAACCTATGCTGTCAGTTTAGTTAGTAGGTTCATGGGAAACCCTGGGAAATCTCACTGGCAAGCTTTGAAGTGGGTATTTCAGTACTTAGTTGGTTCTTCAAGTCTAGGGTTAAGTTTTGGTGGAACTCTGTTGAGAGGTCAAGAAATCTGCGGTTTTGTTGACTCTGTCTTTGCTGGAAACTTAGACACCAGAAAGTCTCTCACAGGCTATGTGTTTACAGCATTTGGAGGTTTTGTGAGTTGGAAATCCAACCTGCAATCAGTTGTAGCTTTGTCCACAACTGAAGCTGAATACATAGCCATGACAGAAGCTATAAAGGAGGACTTGTGGATGAAAGGAATTTCAAATGAGTTAGGATTATTTAAGGGTAATATCACAGTTCGTTGTGATAATCAAAATACAATCCATCTTACAAAAAATCAAGTCATTCATGAAAGGTCTAAACATATTGACATTAAACTTCATTTTGTAAGAGATGTGGTTGCAGGTGGAGAAGTAAAAGTGGAAAAGGTGCCAACTGAGGACAACCCAGCAGACATGATGACTAAGACAGATCCAAATTCAATCACTGCCTGGATTTGATCCAACTGAAGGAAGGGTAACCGAATTAAAGGAGGGAACTGGTTAGAGATGGGGATGGGGAACCTTGAAGTCAAATTGATGACAATGTGGAGTTTGTGAGAAAGGATGTGTCAACAATTTGTTTTTCATCTTTGTTTAGTCTTAATTCATTTCTGATCTGTGTATAATGACCAATAAAGTAGTCACCACGTGTCTCTATCTTATAATATCTCATAATATTAGACCTGTGTAATCTAATGGTCATTTTAATGACCACGTGTTGCAATCCTATGTAATAATGGTATAACATTAGGCTCGGGTATAAATAGTTAGAGATGAACAATAGTCAGCAGATGAGCGATACACATTCTAAGGTTTTCTTTCGAACACCAAGAGGTGATTCTAGGGTTAGCAGTGAAACTCTGTAATCCGAGAGATTGAGAGAGAGTTGAGGTCATTACAGTGACCTGGAGCGTGTAACCAGCATCTTGAAACTTCTCGAAACATCAATAAGAAGATCTCTGGCCAGTTCCCCCTGTGGATGTAGGTCCGAAAGGATCAAACCACGTTAACTTGTATGTTCTTCTATTTTCAATTTCTGTTCTATTATTCCGTTATTTCTTGTTTCTTGTTGATTTCTTGTACAAATCTTGGCGTTGTTGAAGTTCTCTAGTTGATCGTGTAAAACCCTAGATTCAACAATATATATATATATATATATCGATTACAAGATGTTAATGCGTGTCCATAATCGAACAACTTATTACACAAATGGGATCCATTTAGCAGCATCATGAGCTCGACACACGCAACACTTCAGTCGGATACATGCTGCCATCACAGGTGTCACCAAGCCATTGCATCACTACACAGGTGGCATCAAGCTATTGAATCACAAAAAAAAAAAACAAAAGATTAATTATAAATGTTTGACAGAAAATAACACCATTTACAATTATCCACCTTGGCAATAATTTATTACCAAGTTTCTAGCAAAGCATCATCGTTGGCTGTTTCTACATTGTCTCTCTATTAGGGATAGACTGTTGACTCCATTCTAACTAAGTCCAGACAATATCTGAACTTGGACCAAGGGAGAGACTTAATCATGATATCTGATGGGGTTATCCTCACGTGAGACCTTCTCCACACCTACAACCTTTGACTCTATAACATCCTTAACAAAGTGAAGCCTTATGTCAATATGTTTGGACCTTTCATGATAAACTTGACCTTTAGCTAAGTGTAGTGTGCTTTGATTATCATATTGTACTGTGATATTGCCATTGAAAATACTTAACTCACTTGCAATACCTTTTAACCATATGACCAATTTTATGGCTTCAATTAATGCTATATATTCAGCTTCTGTGGTGGACAAAGCCACAATAGATTGTAAGTGTGATTTTCAACTAATAGTCTCTCAAAAGTAGTAAACACATATCTTGTTAAGGACTTCCTAGTGTCTACATTCCTTGCAAAGTCAGAATTTACAAACCGAGTCAACTCACAACCCTTTTCAACATTTTTTCTAAAACTGAGTCTTAAATTAGTAGTGCATGCTAAGTACCTTAATATCCATTTAATGATCTGCCAATGGAGTTTTCTAGGATTCCCTATAAATCTATTAACTACACTCACAACATAGGTCAGATCAGGTCTGGAATAAACCATTACATACATTATGCTTCCTACCATACTAGCACAGGGAATTTGATACAAAAAATTAATGTCTAATTCTGTTTTAGGAACTTGATCTATTGACAGTTTAAAATGCTGATCTAAGTGTGTGCTAACAGGTTTCATATGTTCCATACCAAATCTTTTAAGAATTTTAAAAATGTAGATTTTCTGGGATAGATATAAAATTCTATCCTTTCTGTCTCTTTCAATTTCCATTCCTTATATTTTCTTAGTAGGGCCCAGTTCCTTCATTTCAAACTCAGATTTCAACATGCATTTAACTTGTTCAATTAGATCAGTATCTTTACAAGCCACAAGCATATCATCTACATACAATAAACGATAAATAAATATTAATTTTTCTTCCTTGTAATAGACACAACTATCAAAATAGATTCTCTTAAAATTACTACTAATCATATGTGTATAAAACCTCTTAAACCATTGTTTAGGTGATTGTTTAAGGCCATATAAAGATTTTCTAAGTAGACACACATGATGACTTTTAATCTCATTAGTAAAACCCTCAAGAGACTGCATATGGATTTCTTCTTCAAGTTCTCCATGCAAGAAGGCAGTTTTAATATCTAATTGTTCTAAATTCAAGTTTTCATAAGCTGTATAGGCAAGCAGTAACCTAATTGAGCTATGTTTAATTTTTGGAGAGAAAATTTCATTGAAATCAATTCCATCTCTTTGTGTAAAGCCTTTGGCTACAAGTCTTGCTTTATATTTGGTCTCTTCTACTATTGGTCTGCTTTCTTTCTTCTTATAGATCCACTTGGATCCAACTAGTTTAACTCCTTTGTGTTTAGGCACTAAAATCCAGATTTTGTTCTTATTAAGAGACTCAATTTCCTCATGTATGTCAAGTATCCATTTGGTGGCATCATTACTTGCCACAGTCTCTTTATAAGATCTAGGATCCTGATAAACTATCTCATCAGCTACTGTTAAGACAAAAGTTATAAGTTCAGCTTGATTATACCTTATAGGTGGTTTAATAACTCTCTTTTGCCTATCTCTAACCAGATTATAGGAGCTAACTCCACCCTGACTCATGTCCTTTGAGATTCTTACTTAGGGACACTGCCTTCCCCAATTTCAAGTTTAGGTTAAATGTTAACATGTTCCACCTCAACCTGTAAACCGATTAAAGACTTATTAATATTCTGGTTCACCCTTTCTTCCTGTGCCTGAGCTATTTGTGACTCATTAAAGGTCACATCCCATGTTCACAATGCACTAATACCTTCCAGGTTCATCTACCCAAAGTTTGTATCCCTTAATCCTTTCAAGATACCTTACAAAAATGCACATAAGTATCATAGGTTTCAATTTGTCAATTTTTGAATGTGCATAGGCAACACATCAAAAAAAACTTAGGTAATCATAGTTGAGAGGTTTCCCAGACCATAATTCTTGTGGGGTTTTAAATTCTATAATAGAGGAGGGACACTTATTTATAAGATGGAATGCTGTAGTAGTAGCTTCTGTTCAAAATGTTTTGGGCATCCCTGACAGCATACATCTTACCCTTTCTAAGATGGTCTTGTTCATTCTTTCAGCTAGATCATTCAGTTGAGGGGTTTCCCTCACAGTTTTATGCCTAAGGATTTATTCCCTTTGACAGAACATGTTAAACTCATTAGACAGAAACTCTAAACCATTGTCAGTCCTTAGAGTCTTGAGTTTTCTACCTACTTGATTTTTCACTAAAGACTTTCACTCCTTAAACTTTTCAAATGTATCACTCTTGTATTTTAGGATATATATCCAGACATTCCTTGAATAATCATCAATTAAGGAAAGGATATAACTTCCTCCACTGTGTGACTTTACTCTTGTAGGTCCCTAGAGGTCAGAGTGAACATAGTCTAGGATTTGTTTAGTGTTGTGAGTTGCTGACTTAAAACTGACTCTCTTTGCCTTTCCATAGATACAATCTTCACAGAAAGGTAGATTTTTCGGATTCTGTTCACTTAGTAACCCCTATGTTTGTAATTCTAAAAGACTCATTTGACTTACATGTCCAAGCCTCCCATGCCATAACATAGATTTATTCTCTAAAGTGTTATGTCTAGGAGATGCTTCCCCAACTACAATTTTTTCAAGCAGTGTATAAAACCCAATTTTAATCACCCATTTCATAATAATTAAATAGCCTTTAGTAACGCTAAGAACCCCTGCCTTAAATTTGAAGGTGCAGCCTAATTAATCAAGCATGCCAAGAGAAATGAAATTCCTCTTTAACTCAAGTATAAACCTGACCTCCCTCAAAAGTCTTTCCATACTATCATGTATTTTAAGTCTAACTGCCCTATACCCATGATTTTGCAAGACTTATTGTTTCCTAAGATTACATATCTACCATTTAGCTTAGAGAATGTCTCAAACTAATCTCTGATAGGACACATATGAAAAGAGAAGCCAGAGTCCATTATCCACTTTGTTTTTTAATCAACTTCACTCATAATGAGTACCTTAACACTCTCATAGCCCTCTAGTACCACAGAAGCATCCACTGCCTCTTTGGATTTATTCCCAAGGTTTGTTTTCCTGTTAAGGCAGTCTTTCTTAAAGTGTCATTCATTGTAACAGTGAAAACATTTAAACTGTTTTCCATTTGACTTGGACCTATGCTTCTTGGTTTCATTCTTATCACTCTTCTATCTTTTCTGTTCTACCCCTAACAGATAAACCTTCCCCATGATCCTGTTTGATATCCACTATGTTCTGTAGGTCCCTAACATGAAGTACAGATTGTACTTCATCAAGTATCAGTAAGTCCCTACCATACATTATGGTTTCCTTTAGATTCAGGTATGAGGAGTCCAAAGAACTCATCAGGAGGATGGCTTGATCCTCATCCTCCACCCTAATGTCTATATTAGCTAGGTCTAGAATGATTTTGTTGAACTCATCAAGATGTTGCCCTATTTGTGTTCCAAGGGTCATCTTGAAGGTGTAAAGTTTGATTTTCTTGTATAGTCTGTTTACTAGGGATTTAGTCATATATAGATTCTCTAATTTCAACCATATACTCGCAGCAGTGTCTTTACTAGCCACCTCTCTAAGAATTTTATCCCTAAAAGAGAGAATTAGGACCTTTTGGAGAATATCTTTTTGGATAGCCTCATTTTCTTTATCTTTCGAGGAAGAGCCATTCTTTTTCTCACCAAGGAGGACATCCTACAAGCCGTGTTAGGCAAGTAGTGCCCTCATCTTGATCTTCCATAGCCCGAAATATCATTTCTCCAATTGAACTTCTCTATATTAAACTTCATGGTCCCCATAGAACCTAGACTCTAGATACCACTTGTTATGAAAATTAACAACCCAAGTCTCTCTGAACTAGAACTCGAAAACGCTATAGTTTGATTCCAAAAGATCTTACAGATATGAAGAATTAAAGAAATAAACAATAACCGTAAAACAAAACAATAGCAAGACTATAAAGCATAAATCAAGAAAGCAAAAGGAAAAATTAGAAATAACACATAGATTACGTGGTTCGATCCTAATGATTTACATACACGACAGGAACGATTTCAGTACTTTTATTGATCATCAATCTTTATAGAGAAGTCTTAGTACACTATTACACAACCTCTTTGAACCCAAAATCAATTATAAAATTCACTTATTCTCTCGCACAAAAAACAGTAGGAAACCCTAGTTTTTCCCTCTCTGAAAATCCTCTCAAAATCTCTCATATGACAAGTGAATGAATGAATCGAATTAGGGCAATAACACTTAAACGCATATATATATATATATATATATATATAGATACATATAACAAGATGTTAATACGTGTCCATAATCAAACGGCTTGGTACACAAATGGGATCGAACTAGTAGCATC